>OZ018327.1:13694512-14294512 GCA_963969495.1 Ceratothoa steindachneri
AGCGTTTAATGAAATTTAGAAACCTTTATTAACTAAGACTTCTAGGCTGTTTTTGTGTACCTGAGCAATTCGATAAAGACTGATATCATTTTTAAAAATGAATGTTTCATAATAAAGCTGTGCCTCTGCTCCTTCGAGGAGGATGTAGGTTTGATGAAAGAAATTATATCTTAGGCAATTAATGTCTTATGGTAAGGGTCACCACATTCTACTGAATCAGCCAGTATATTTATGTGGTGAGGCGAAGCTCTCAACCTTTCCTTTTGGAAGCAATATTAACAGAAAGAATGATCAGTGAAGTAGTACTGTTGGATCTGGTTGATTTCCTGATTAAATGGCTCGAAAAAATGGAAGGAGACTACCAAATTCTAGATAAAGATTTAAAACTATTGATAAAGAAAGGAAACAAGGAGGAGAGAGGGGGAAGAGATATTAGAAGAAAATTCATGGCAAACGAAACGTATGACTTTGTAATGGCGATGAGAGTACAAATGTTATTAGCAGAAATATTGACGAAGACAGTAAAATAGGAGAGTAATTATGGAGCAGAAGGTTTAGATCAAATGCCGCTGAAATCTCAATGCGTGAATGCAAGCCAGTGCGTAAATAGAGACAGAAGGTTGAGCTTTCTGGAAGTGGGGCGGAGAACCCTCTTCGAACGGGGAGAAGAGAAATAAAAAGATGGTAAGAAATTTGAGATGTTGAAAGGTTGTGTTTAGAAAGCATATCTTATTTTAACAAGGTCGAGGGTTTGGTGGAGTAGGTAGCAGAGGTTGGACAGATATGCTTTACGGTGAGTTCAGCTCCTTGGTCAGATAACCTCATGAGTTTTTGAATTGTGAGTTTACCCTTTAAAGACACTTGATTCTTTTTCTAAACGTTCTTGCATCATTTTCAATATCCAGTCTCTTCAAGATGTTGTTCCATACCTCTCTTTGTTGCTCTATTTCTTATTCTTTTCTCCGATCTCGAGTTTCTATAAGGAGCCTGTGTAGTTCTTGAGGGTATTTTCACTACCATTTTGTGTGAAAGTTTGTCGGTGTAGATGTGATAAGCGACCTTTTATTGGGCTAGTGATCAAATCTGATCACTTAAATTCACTTGGTAAATGGCGCTTTTACAATGGGGTCTCGATGAAGGGTTAACATCTCTTGAGTGCAGGGAGGAACAGGGAGGATTGTATAAGTGGTTCGCCGGATGGTTCGAAAGTCGTCAGCGATCTTTACAAAGCTCTTTGATTTCTAAATGTTCTAACTCAATTTTCTCGAGGAATAACTTCATCCACAGTTATTTGCGTCCATGATCCATTAGTATTTTCTTTTTCTGTTCCCTCTCTGCTTTTCCATTGGTTTTCCTCAGTTGTTTCTTGAATGGGAATAGTTAAGATTTTTATCATAATAGACTGGTGGTTGGTCGGACTGATTACATCAGGCTCAATGTTATAATTATATGGAAATATTGTGCTTAACATCGTATCTCCTCCTCATGAGGAGTATGTTAAAAGACGGGATCAATTCTTGTTTCTCTCCAGGATAAGTTCCTTAATTAAGCCGGAATGATTATGGGTGGTGACGTCGGAGGCCCCTAACCAGCATTAAGATCACCAGCAAATATAACCCTTCTATCATGACCAAAGATGTGAAGAAAATTGTGCAGTGGTAGGCAAGTAATTAGAAGATACCAGTCAAGGTAGAGAAGAGGGCTCAGGTGTTACGACAACGTAGAATTAACCAAATTCGGTCCGTAGGTCGTCGGTCGAATAGTCAACATTTACTGTTCAATGAGGCTTTTTGGCAATAACATCGTAACCATTCGGTTGATTCTAACCAAATTTGAAACCCTTATGTTGTTTACATCCCTTTTTAATTTCTATAATTTACAAAGTCCTCTCAAAGTTAGCCAGGCAATTATTAAAAGAAAACTAACTATGGTTCGGATTGTCCCACTTGTCGAAAGTTTTGAAGGTCGAAAGGTCAGATGATATGTTTGTTAACTCTTGTTTTATTGAGAGGACGCGACTTAGGTCTGTTGACCTCGTTTCATTGCCAATGCAGACCCATCGAAGCGATCAGTAGTTGTTTCAAATGTCGATTCCGTCTTCACGTTTGAGCAATATGTCACGGTCTAATTTTCTAATTATACTAACGAATATTCTTTCCTTCCCAACCATTCACGTTCATGTTTAAAAGTTTTAAAGAGTGGTGTCCTCTTTGGATTACTCTTTTTATCTGGCTAAGTCGAGGGTGAGCGACAAGATGTGGGATGTGGGACCTTCGTATATTTCTTATCAATCTCGCTCTGAAAGAGTGTATAAAGTGCATCCGGAGGGATTCTTGCCATTCTTTGTTGAAGAGAATCTTCAAATTCAGTGACAATATCAGCGTATTTCCTGTTGTTCTTGCCGGAGTTTAATCTTTCATTGATCTCTTTAGGGTTTCTATTTGGGGGGAAAGGTGGACTTTGATGAAGCGAAAAGATTTAGTTTTTCAGGCTCAAAAAATAGGGTATGTTCCGTTAGAAGCCACAGATGACGAGCGAGAGCCCAGCTTAGAAGTGTGAAGATGTTTAAGTCTCTGTACGCGTTCCATATTAACTTGATTAAGATTACAATCAGACAAAGTTTCCTCCTGAGTAACTTTATCAGAAGAACTTAGTTGTTCTGCTGTTGGAGTTTTGTCACGTAGTTCTTTCGCAATAATTCTTGGGTTTGTTATGTTTGTCAAAGTGGTGGCTGATAAAGTCTGAAATGTAGGAGGCTGTCCAGCCTCAGTGCCTGCCAGTTCCCATGAAGGTGGATCTTCAGGAAACCTCATATTTGCTTTACCATTACTCACTAGTAGAGTGTTTAGTTCATTTAGTTCCTGGCGGCAGGAGGTAAGCAATATATCCATAATAGATTCACATCATTATTTTAATGGTTATCGTTTTCTATTTTTAGATTGACCACATTAATCTAGTCACTAATGCGTCTCTCTTCCTCAAATTGTGCTCCGAGTTCCTTTTTACCTTTAATTATCTCTCTTTAGGAGGGCAAGACTTAGACATAGTTCGGTGGCTTCCGCCAAAGCTCAGACATTTATTGTTAGGTGATGAACCATTTCGATAAGTATGACCGTCTCTTTCGCATTGCGAGCAGTATTCTTTGTTTCCTTGAGGACCGGCCTAATAATAGGGTGTTCCTTTATTCTATAACAGCGGAAACATACATGAACTCCCAAAAGTTCTCTCGTTCAGGTGTTATTCTGAGGTGGAAAATATGCGAGTCATTTTCTGTTGCCTCTTCTACCATAGAGAATTTGAGTTTTGTCACAGAAGCTAAAACGTATTTACAATGTGATGTACAATTGCAAATTACACTAAAAACATGGCTTTAATCTCCATAGACTTTAGTTTTACTGCAGGACGTTGAGTAAAACTGAGCATTGTCACATCAGCTAAACAGTGCTAATAATCGAACATTATTATGTTAACACACATTTACTACTTAGTCAGTTTGCGTAGCCTACGCAATGAGCGAACGTATCTAGCTAACACTGATCTGTACATTTCAACTCTACATTTTCTCCCTGCGACGCCGGGTATCTCAGCTGGTTATATTAATATTCCCATACATATTTTCAACTACACTCAACAGACTTATTCCAGTGGAAATCTTACATTAAACTTCTCTCATTTAGACATACATTGGAGGTATCAGATAACCATCCCCTCCGCGAACACTCTTTTATTTCAAAGACCATAAATAACAACAACCAATTCTATTCCATCACACAATTAACATTTTTTAGCACCATTAATGGCTAGTCAAAAAATGTTCCTTAAAAAAGATTGATATGAGTGAAATACATAGCAGAGGTGAGTGAATGTTTGATGTATATAATTCAGTACAAATATTAATGGGTGTAATTGAAATGAAGGAGTTTATAGATTGAATTTCTAGTTTGTATCTAGTACCAATCCTAAGGATGATTTGGTTGGATGTGGCTTTGATTTGCTTGGAGAAGGTGGATTGCGGGATTGCAAACGTACCGTAGATGTGGTAGGCTGACGTGTTGAAGTATGTGGCCTATTTAAATAGTCTCCTTCAACTTTTGTCGCAAGGTTATATGGCGATTTGGAGAGGTTAATTTAAGAACGCGTTAGTGGAGTAGGAGTACCTCGCAAATATTCTTTCCCAATGTCACGAGATGACGAACCTAACCTAACCTAACTTGGTCGGGCAACTAATACAAGGATTTCATAATACCTCCGTTAACGTAGAAGTCAGTGTTTGTCGAGCTAATCGAGGTTCTATCTTAATCTCTCCAGGGGTGTATGAGTATTTATAATGAAGTCTTAATTAGTTTTAATTAATTTACTCTTTAGGGCTTAATTAGCACCTCCTTCGCGGCCTATGAACTTACTGACCGCTGTTGATAGGAAAGTGGCTGTCTCTTTACGTTGTAGCCTTGGTTTGTGTATGTTTGTATGGACGATCTGTATTCTTTGGCGTCTGAGATTTTGTGATTCCATGTTTCCATAACAACATTTATGAATATAAATCAATGTTGATTTTCTTGGGGTTTTTAACAGTAGCTTTGCACTCTGAAGAACCGTTCAAATTCAATTTGATAATATGAATTTTTTCGGAATTTATCCAGGCTTTATATAGAATATTCCGATGCCTAACACATAGATTAGTAACCTTTGTCATCGACGTTAATGTCTCCAACCAAATGTTTATTTAGGATTATTTCTTGGGTGAATTTTGGTTAGAGCGACCATATTTGGCCCAGAAATAACAATTGATTATGAACAATCAAATATAAAAAACAATAATTATAAGCGGCCATATCCACCAAATAGACCAAGGTTACATTATATTGAGTGTTTATATAGAAAAATTACTAATGCATTAGGAAATATGTTCCAAAAAGATTTATAAGTTCAGACCTTAAGAAAGATACAGCTTCTATTTCATTACTAAGCACCGAAGTGAGTTTGCATAAATCAGGCACCAAAAGATGAAATTTACCAATATTTGAGAAGATGAAATATGCTGACTTTTTAATTCTAAAGATCTGTGGTTCCTTTAAGTCATGCAAAGTTGGATCGGTCATGAAACAACCGATTGGTCATAAAACAACTCTTTAAATTTCTAGAATTTTTTAGAATAATTTACAGAATCATCTTCGGTTTAAAGGAGGCATCTTTCTTCCTTCCTAATAAATTATCTTACAGATTTCCCACATCTCCTCACAATAGGAAATAATAAGGAAAATTGTGAAGGAAACTAAAGCGTCTAATTGCTTCTCGAGGAGCTGGGTACAGGGTTAGATAATGTTAAAAGGAAAGAATATCCCAGTAACATTAGTTTTGACAATAATCCCGTAATATACATGTAATCCTAAGAAGTGTAAAGATGCACAAGTTCCTCACGTAATTGTATTCCTAATATTAAACTGAATTTTAAAGTTAAACTTAACACCACAAAAATTAATTATGTTGTGGTCTGGCTGGTTCTGATGTTTATGTTTTAGAGACAGCAATGAAGATATTCCTACTCCAAAATGTTTTGCATGGCTAATCTAGTGTTCTACAAGGTTTCAATATCTTAGAAAAAATCTAGTTTCTGAAAGACTAAAGGACCACATTCACCATGGTAAACCATTTATAAGAACTAAAATGAAATAGATATATAGGGCTATAAGGACATAAAAATGTTTGGCGAAAAGCTGGTGGAGTATTTCTCTTCCAAACATCCAAAAACACCGAATAAATCTTGAAACATGGAAGTCGAAGAATAAGTGTGGTTCCTTTAAATCAGTGGTTCCCAAAGTGGGCGGTAGGGGGGCGGCAGTCCGAAGTCGAAGTCAGAAATTCGAACGTTTGTTTGACGATTTGTACACAACACGTGCAGCAGGACGAGTCAGTGGACGACGCATCAGGGTCCGGTTACCGCACGCCGCTCTGGCCCAGTCAGATCCGACAGCATAGACTACAAAAGCAAAAGCTCAGGTTTGTAATTTCCAGCTTGTAATGTTCAGAATTTTATCTTATAATAAAAACCGCATCCTGGCGGTCAACATCATCTTGAGTTCAAGTCAACATGAAATTGGGGACTCGCCAGAACGCGCCGTGTTGTGTTGTGTTGAGCTGGTTAGGGTGGTGCATTCACTGATATATATTGTTACGAATGTATATGACTTTGTACCTGTGTGTGCATGTGTTTGTGTGTATGTGTGCATATATGCGTGTTCGCGCGTGTGTCATTGTGTGGGTGATCACGTCCGCCACCATTTTCTGTGAGTAAATGGAAGAAAATGAATACGTGAGAGGGTAAACTTGCTTTTTATACCTTCAATGTTGTCATTTTTGTCTTTAAGTAGGCCTATTTATGAAATGCGATAAAATGCTGTATTTTACATGGTTTTATTTTTTTGTTCCAGAATAAAGTATGGCCTTGGTACAGCAAACAAAAAAGAAGTGTCGGCAATATAGTGTGGAATATCTGAAATATGGATTTGTCACAGCACCACACAACCAACAGCAACCAATGTGTCTACTGTGTGATAGAGTGTTTTCAAATGAAGCTATGAAACCTTCGAGGCTTTTGGAACATTTGAAGAAAATGCACTCTGATAAAGCAGACAAAAACTTGGCATATTTTCAGTCACTCCGAGACAACGTTCGGAAACGGAAAACCATCGGAAATATATTTGCCAGCAGTTTACAACAATCTACTGACGGTTTGCGAGCATCATACAACATCTCTTTGCTGATTGCTAGATCTGGTAAGCCTCATACAATTGGAGATGAGCTTATTCTACCAGCAGTAAGAGAGGTTCTACACACAGTTCTACACAAGTCACCTGACCAAATTATAAAAGCTATTCCTCTCAGTGATAACTCTGTTCAGAGAAGAATAGATGAAATGGCTGAAAATATTGAAGAAACATTGTGTAACATGCTTAGGACAACAGAATTTAGTTTACAGTTAGATGAGTCCACTCTGCCAGGCAATGAATCTTTGCTTCTTGCTTATGTTCGTTTCGTCAAAGATGAAAGCTTGGTTCAAGAGCTGTTATTTGCGAGACAGCTTGAAACAGACACAAAAGGGGAGTCAGTATTTCGTGTCGTTGATGTTTTTTTCAAGGAGAAAGACATCCCACTTTCTAACATTCTTGCTTGTGCAACAGATGGGGCACCATCAATGGTAGGTCGTCATCGTGGCTTCATTAGTTTCTTGGAAAAAGCTGTACCTGGAGTACTTACAGTGCACTGTGTAATCCACAGGCAGCATCTGGTCGCAAAAAACCTGAGTGGTAGACTATACAAATCAATGAGTACTGTTATCACAGCAATAAATAAAATCAAGGCACATGCCCTCAATTCCCGACTGTTTCGACAGGTGTGCACTGATAATGATGAAGAGTTTGAACGTTTAGTGCTGCACACAGAAGTTAGATGGCTGTCAAAGGGAAACTGCCTGAGACGTTTCTATTCACTGTTTGATACAGTTGTTGAATTCTTCCAAGACTCCAATTCTGTTCTGTGTGATGAACTAAGAAACATGAAGCATGACATTGCTTATTTGGCAGATATATTCACAAAGTTCAATGAAGTTAATTTGCAGATGCAAGGAAATGAGGCTAATCTAATTACAGTCAAATCAGCTATCTCCACCTTCCTGGCCAAGTTACAGTTATTCAAACGAAACATAGCTCGCCATGCACTCTACCAGTTCCCAAGCCTCTCTGAATTGGATAAGGAAAAAGGCATACCATTCGATGACCTTCAAGTGTATTGTACACACCTGGATGAACTGCACAGAGACATGTCTGAGAGATTTGAGGACATTTTATTGCTTGAAATACCAGACTGGGTGATCAATCCATTCCTAAATGTCGACGGTGAAGAAACTGGAGTGGCAGAGGAAGAACTGATTTCCATTCAAAATGACATTGAGCTAAGGCCAATGTTCAAAAAGTCATATCAAGATTTTTGGTTACAAAAAAAATCTCTGACTGCTATCAAGTGCTGTGGAACAAGGTCAAGATGTACTTTATTGCCTTGCCAACATCATATTTAGTAGAACGGGGCTTCAGTGCAGTCGCCTTGCTTCTTTCCAAGCAAAGAAACCGACTGAAAATTACTGACCGCGGGGATCTACGACTTCTTCTTAGTAAGTTCCAGCCTGATGTTGAGAAGCTTATGTCCCTGCACCAAGCACATCCATCCCATTAATATTAAGTGTGAGACAATGAAGGTTACTGGTGGAATGTTTATTTACCATTCTATGTTGCTGAAACAGTTAAAACTGCTAAAAAATAAATTGGTTTACTAAATTGGGTTTTATTTGTGAAATACACATTGGTGTTTAACCTTTCTCTTTTCAAATTGCAGCATACCAAATATCAAGAAAGAGGTGTTTGTTTCCATATGTGTCTGTGGGGGGCGCTAGGAATTCACTGGGGAGCCAAGGGGGCGCCAGCCTGCAAAAGTTTGGGAACCATTGCTTTAAATCATGCAAAGATCCAAAACGACTTATATAGTGAAAATATGCCTTGAATATTCCAAAATTAATCTTCTGGAATGGCGATAACAAAATCCATGCCTTAACCGCTAGAAATTGGCGAACGGAATCAAAATGCAGGAACACAAAATTTCTTTTCTTATAAAATAAACCAAACTTGGAATAACCTGTCTAGAAATGTCAGTGAAATAAAGAGCGTAACAATATTTAAGAATAGAATCAATAAATATTACTTCGAATAATACTTTAGGAAAATAGAGTTTATAAACTAATTTATTATCTCTATCGTCTCTTAGTTTCCTTTGTTTTTCACCTCTGGTTTTCACCTTTCTCATCTCTCTTGGCTTAGCATCGAGTGGTTCTTTTCGTCTTCGCTGAATCTTAGGCTGGGGGAGGTGGGCCTGCCCCCGACGCTGGAGCGCTCTCCCTACTTGTTACCTTTTGCTTTGTTTTCTATTTTTTCGTTTTAGCCTATGATCTCTTTTTCCGTGTTACTGGTTTTTAATATAGGCTAGTCGCAGGCTGCAGTGAGCACGGCGACGTATGCCCAAGTCAGTCGCCAAATGGGGCTCCTAAAAAAGAAAGGCTGATTCTTAATTCTCTCGTTCAAATCTATTCATATTCTGCTTACTCCTCAAAAGTCTCTTACTCTCTCTTTCTTCTCTCTCTCTATATCTCCTTTCCTCTCTTTCTTTATCTCTTATTTTCTCTTTCTCTGCTCTCTCTATCTATCTATATTTCACTCTCTCCTTCTCTTTCTCTTTTTCTCTTCTTTTTTCTGTTTCATTCTCTTTTTCTCTCCTTTTTTCTGTCTCTTTCTCTCTCTCTTCTTCTCTCTCTATCTTTCTCTCGCTCTATCTCTCTCACTCCTTTCCTCTCTTTTCTTATATCTCTCTCTTCTCTCCCTGTCTCTATCTATCTCCCTATCTCTCTCTCTTTCTCTTTTCTTTTCTCTTCTCTCTATTTCTCTCTTTTTTATCTTTCTTTCTTTCTTCTCTCTCTCTCTCTCTATGTATCTCAAAGAATGTAGAGGGAGAGGTGACGCCCCCTTGTCGCGGGAAGAGAGCTTGTGTGTACCTTTGATTTTTCGAGCTATGTCGGCGGGGGTACCTCTTCTGGGTACCCCTGGTAGGGCTTCCCTTGTCGATTTGGTCGAAAACGAGATTCCAGACTAAGTGCGTCATTCCTTCCTTTTTTTTTACTCTATCCTTGTCCTTTTTTACTTTTATTCTATCTCTCCCACTTTTACAAAAAGAAAAAAAAAAAAAAAGCCTACTCCTATCATGTCCCTCTTTCCCTTTTCTTCCTCTATCTACATATAAGGACCTGTCAGCCACCTCATGCGTCAGAAGAGAGGCTTTGGAACCTCTATAAACAACGCCAATCGACGCTCACTGGTTGCGAGAGACTAGGACTAGAGGTGTCCTAGGCGTTGGGGCACGATGAATGGGATGAGGGTAGTGCCCCGTTAACCCCTTCCCTGGCGCGTAATTATTGACCGTTCCCAGTGCCCGTTGACGGGTGCCTCTGGTAGCATCGGTCCGAGGTGACGGCCCTTTGTTGCCAGGTTGGTTGCCAGGCCAATAAAAAGCCTTGGGTCGAGTCTCTTGGTGGGGCGGGATATCCATTGAACGCTGCTTCGAGATCCTGGCCGTTGTGAAGGGAACTAGTAGGAGTTTAGTAAGGGGCGTGCTTCGTTGTTGTTCACCTGGTGAGAAATCGATGGCCCCTTCGGGGACCGTCTGTGCTGCTTGGTTGGGAGCCACGGCACGCCGAGGCTTGACGACTCGGTCGGACGAACAGCAGCACATGGAGCGTGCCTTCTGAAAGATCCGAAACGTCTCCGATCGATAGGCGGGAGCGACTCACGCGGGGAGAACTCACCAACCCCCTTTTTTCTATTGATTGGTCACAAAGTTTCGAAAGAGAGAAAGTGTTTAAAATGACAGGGAAAAAAGGTCCAGCTGCACTTAAATATACATGTGCGATATGCCAGAAGGATAAGTGGTGCGTGGACTTCCCGGAAGGATGTTTTTCGAAATGCCACCCGGGAAGTATATGCACCGACTGAAACCTTAAAGGAGAGATCCGAGAGGCAGTGGCATGCTGCAATGAACTCAAGGATCTCTTCACAACCTCTGAAGAAAAATCTAGGGCGCTGGAAAATAAAATACAGACCCTAGAAACGAAGCACGCGCTTCAGATTCGGCGTCTCGAGGAGAAAATCCTAGAGCTAGCCTCTAAACTAGAGGCCCAGTCGGCTCAAGCTCGAGACGAAGGTCCCGCTGACTTGGGTGGTTCCGCCGATGTGACTCCAGCCCAAGGAGGTGAAACTGCATTGGCAGCCCCACTTCTGCCATGCGGAGCCAATGAGAAGAAGAAAAAGAAAAAGAAGAAAAAGGACCTTAATGCTGCTCACCCCAGTGTAGAGGATTTGAGCGCTACTGGTGCGCAAGGGAAAGTGGAAAGAGAAGAAGAGAAAAGAGAAACGGAAGAAGAGAAAACAAATGAAGACAAGAAAAATAAGATGAAGAAGAAAAAAAAGAAAAATGTAGAGATACAAGAGGAAAGCGGCAAGTCGCTTCCGAGGGAGAAGAATAAGTCGCCTGCTGACAAATGTGCAAGAGTCACCCTTATTGGTGATTCTCAAGCACGGGGCCTGCAGTCCCTGCTAGCGGCCCACCTTCGCACTAGAGTGAAGGTAAGCTGCCTGCCAGGATGTGGTAACCACCACTTCAGAGTAGAGGCTGAGAAATCACAGATTTCTGAGAGCTCAGTCGTTGCTCTGATGGTCAGTGAAAACGACCTCTACCTGAGAGGAGGTAGGGTAGGCCCTACAGATAAAATCCTCCACACGGTCATGGGTTCCGTGGATGACTGTGGGCTGAAAACCCGCAAGCGTGTGGTAGTCGGGATGCTCCCGAGGAGAGGTCCAACACGGACCGCTCACTCGATGAATGTGTCTTTAAACCGGTGCCTGGCAGATTTGTGTACGGCAGAGGGGGTCTTTTTTGTGGACCCGTACCGCACCTTTTATGGTAGAAATGATCTCTACCAAAGGGATGGGGTACATCTTTCCTTTAAAGTAAAGGCCTTTCTGTCGAACATGATCCAGGATGTCGTAGAGAGGACCGAAAGGAGTATCCGGCCCAGAGTGAGGGCGGACGTACGCCAGTACGCCCGTGTCACTCCAGCAACGACCTTCTCAGAGGTCACAAAAAGGGGTCCCTCGCCAACAAACAAGCCGGGAAACGGAAGAGCGTAGGGAGTCCTACAGTCGGGGACTCCCTGAAAGTTCTTCTGTTTAATGCGAGGTCAATCAGGAACAAGTTTCCTGAGCTCCGTAGCCTCGTAGCGACGGAAGAACCCGAAATGGTAGCCATAACAGAATCGTGGATAAAAACCTCAAACCGAGACTTTGAAGGCGAATTCACGGTTCCTGGCTACCAACTCTTCCACAAAGATAGGCCAGACAGAGAGGGTGGCGGTGTAATGTTGTATGTCAAGGATTCAATCAAATCTACGAACTCCAACATTATATCCGATCACGAGCTCCTAGGCGTTGACCAAGAGATAGGTCCTGTCAGATACAGGACCCTGGTGCTTTACAGACCCCCTTCCCAACCCGTTGAGAAGGACAGGGAACTGTATCAGCTGCTGGGTGAGCTTGTTCAAGGCAGAGTGTGCATCGTTATGGGCGACTTCAACAGACAAGTTGACTGGGAAACCAGAGCAGCCTGTGGCGAGAGCGCGCTACTCCTGGAGTTCGCCAACAACGAGTTCCTCACTTAATGGGTCAGAGAACTGACGAGAGGAGACAATATCCTCGACTTGGTCTTCACCTCTGAGGATAATATCGTTGAGGATGTCTCTGTAGGCGAAGAGCTCGGTGGCAGTGATCACCAGCTAGTTAGATTTACCGTCAAGATCCCGAAGATAAGGTCTGTTGCCAGTCAATCTAGGAAACTTGACTTGAGAAGAGCAGACTTTGCAAGCCTTCGTGCTGGGCGGTATGCGAAGAGGTTGAGTATTCGTGGAACAATTTAAAAAAAAAATTCATGAGTCTTCAATCAAGTCGCATCCCTCTGAAATGCCTCCGTCGGTCTTCTGTTCAACCAAAGTGGTTTAATCGAGAAATCGGCCAACTGCTTAGGGAGAAGAGAAATGCGTACCGGCGATCGAAGATCTCGGGTGCCTTTGACGAGTACCGGAGGCTAGCCAGGAGAGTGAAGTCCAGCATAAGGGCGGCTAAGCGGTCTGAGGAACTCCGAGTGGCGAGACTCTGCAAGGAGAATCCCAAGGAGTTCTTCGGCTATGTAAATAGCCGTAAACCAATCCATCGTAGGATTGGGCCCTTAGTGGAAGAGGAGGGTGCATTAACTTAGTCAGATGCAGAAAATGCTAACCTTCTCAATGACTACTTCTCTTCAGTGTTTACTAAAGAGTGTGGTCCCATCCCCCAGCCCACGGATTCCTACTCGGGGGAAAAGCTGGAGTTAATGGACTTCACCGAAGGAGAAATACAGAAAAAGATCGCTGACCTAAAGAAAAATAAGTCCCCTGGACCGGACGGGTTTCTAGCCAAGGTGTTGAAGGAAGTGTGCGATGAAGTATCACGACATCTGTGCGCTATCTTTAACATGTCAATCCGGACCGGATGCGTTCCTAGAGACTGGCGTGAGGCTGAGGTGACTCCGATCTTCAAGAAAGGAGCCCCCAGCCATCCGTCAAACTACCGACCTATCAGTCTGACTTCGATAGTCGGTAAACTCATGGAAAGCATGATGGGGGAGAAAATAACGTCGTATTTAGAGTCAAACCTGCTACTGAGGAGTTCCCAGCACGGCTTCCGAAGGCAACAGTCAGGCCTGACGAACCTTGTGGAATTCTTCCACTTCGTGTTCAGTGAGCATGATCGGGACAAGGCGGTGGATGTGGTTTACTTAGACTTTCAGAAAGCCTTTGATAAGGTACCACTCTCCGGAAAGTGCGAGCGCTGGGCATAGATGGAAAAGTAGCCGACTGGATCGAGAACTGGCTAAGTGGCAGACGGCAACGGGTGGTGGTGAATGGACAGGCTTCTGAGTGGGTGCCCGTTACTAGCGGAGCGCCTCAAGGTTCTGTCCTGGGACCACTACTATTCATCATTTACGTCAACGACATGGACGGTGACATGGTTGCCAAGATTTTCAAATTTGCCGACGATACCAAGCTTGGTATGAACGTTGCAAAGGATGGAAATACTGCCCGCCTGCAGGAAGATCTTGGGAAAATTGGGGAGTGGTCGGACACGTGGCAAATGCCTTTCAAAGTGAACAAATGCAAAGTAATGCATATCGGCCACAGAAATCCCCAATCTCATTATATCCTTAAGGGCACTGCTCTTGAATCGAGTGACACTGAGAAGGACTTGGGTGTTACTATCACTAGCGACCTCAAGTTCTCGAAACAGTTCATCGAGGCAGAGAAGAAAGCCCAAAGGATGTTAGGCTACATAAAGCGCCAGTTTGGATACAGTAACAGGGAGATAGTACTTTGTCTGTACAACTCCCTGGTTCGGCCGCACCTGGAGTATGCCGTACAATTTTGGAGTCCTTCGTTTCGAAAGGACATCGCAAGGTTGGAACGCGTACAAGCTAGGGCAACCAAACTGATTCCCTCTATCTGACATAAAAGTTATGAGGATAGACTAAGGGAATTAGATCTGTTCTCGCTGGAAACCCGTAGACTGCGTGGTCAGCTCATCGAAGTTTTCAAAATACTTCGAGGGTTCGACAATGTTGACTACCGGGATATTTTCACACTGAGTGAGAACAGAACGCGCAATCACGGCTTCAAACTTGAACTGAAGCGTTACAACCGCAGTCTGTGTGGAAATTTTTTCACCTACAGTATCTGCGGTAAGTGGAACGCACTTCCAGTGGAAGTTGTCAACAGTGAATCTGTTGACCAGTTCAAGTCAAGACTAGACAAAGTCTTGAAAAGTGGCCGTTTAGGGACGCAAAACAATTGAGCAGCCATGTGCCCGCTCGATTGCTAGTCCAAAGGTACCCTCTTTGTAACTCCTTGTAACTCTCTCTCTCTCTCTCTCTCTCTCTCTCTCTCTCTCTATATATATATATATATATATATATATATATATATATATATATATATATATATATATATATATATATATATATATATATATATATATATATATATCTTTCTCTCAAATTATGCCTAATGGAACTTTTAAATATAAGAATTTCTAGCCATTAATTTCTCATGTCTTTCCTCGGCGATCTTAGGAGAGTTCAGGTTGCCTTTCCGTGTAGTCCCCCGTAGAGCCCTGTGGGGCTCTAGAAATGGGGCACCCGTTCAGTATCAAGGGTATGTAGATATGATTACCTCGTCGGGTAAGAGCTCTTGCTAGCCGAGTGGATACGGCGTTGGTTGCCAACGTCGCGTTACTGGGTTCGATCCAGGCCTAATTTTCCCACAATTTGTGTTTGTTTTTAAGGGTGACTAAGAACCATTTTATCCTCGTTTCTACGTTTCGCCTCGCCAGAATGGGAAGCCCAACCATATCGCCTTCATTAGTTCGAAAATGGTCCTGAAATACATCGCTGTGACTGTGATTTAGGTTCTGTTGATCAGCCTCGCCGTTTCATCTGAACCACGCGGTCCCCGTACACCCCCACCCTTCAGTCAGTGGGCTCCCGAGATGTCACTAGTTTTTTGCCTTGTTATTATACGTCCTGGTTCTCTACGAACACTACTTCTACCTGATTAGATGTTCGGAGTTTTGGCCATATTTGTCTTTCTCGATCGTTTCTTAATGTACAGGGTGTTCCCAATGGCTTCTTACCCCCCGAAAAACAAATAGGAGACTGGTGCAAGGAAACGGAAGGAATACTAGGGAACGGAAGGAATATATATTTTTATGTATAAAAAATTATTTATATTGATTATAGAAGAGATATCGAAATTATTGCACTTGTTCTTAGGAGGGTAACGAGGTATTCGCAACACCCTGTATATCTATTACAGCACATTTTAACTGATACAAGTTTACCAGGGCAGAAAAATAAGAAGAAAAATAACACTGTCTAACAAAATATAACTTTTTGTCGACTACAAAGATCAGAATAACATTTTTTCAATGTAGTTTTATGGATAGATTTAAAAAATGGAAGTCATTTTTATCGAAATGACTCCAGTTTTTTAGAAGTTGCCAATTACTATTTTTATCAGATTTTGAAGATTTTAACGAATTTCATTCTATTTCTTATTTTCAGGTTAATTAACTGAATAAAATTTTAAATAAAAGCAACAATTTTAATTAAAATGCCAAGAGGACAGTGTAAAAATAGCCCAGATAAATTCTGCTACATATTTGGTTCAGTATCATTTTTAAAAAATCAAAGAAAAAATTCTTCTCAAGTGAAAAAACGATATAATTTGTATTTTGGATGTAAAATTGGCTACCAAGATAAACCATGGGTACCACATATCTGTTTGCACGACATGCTTTAATTCTTTATCAAAATGGTTTGATGGAAAAGTAAAAAACATTCAATTTGGTGTTCCAATGGTATGGCGAGATTCCCAAGATCATGCCACTGACTGCTATTTCTGTTTGGTAGACATACAAAGTAAGTAATTGTGTATTTTCCACTCTACCTATATTTTGAAGTATTATACTGTAATATTATTTTTTAAAAATATAAAATTAATTATGTTTAGAACCACTTTATTGTAATCACACATATGTACATAACTTTAAATTTTATGCATATAATTTCCATACTTTTAGGTAAAACAACGAAGTGCTCTTCAGCTGTGGTATATCCCAACCTTCGATCTGCTCTTCAGCCTATACCTCACTCAAAAGGCATTCCAGTACCTGAACCACCTGCTGAAATTGTTTTGCCTAATTCTGATGAATCAGATATGGAATTCTGTGAACCAGAAACTGAAATTTATGTCCCTGAAACTGTTGATACTACTCCAAAACCTTCCTCACAACTTCATCTAGATGATCTTGTAAGAGATCTAAAAACTTAACAAAGTAACAGAATGAATTACTGGCCTCGAGACTGAAAGAAAGTAATTTAGTAGCAGAAGATGTTAGAATTACTAAGTTTCGCATTCAATCAAACAACCGTGCTCGTTGGCCTGGATGGGCCAGGAGCAGAGGGTGCCTTTCTAACTATTGAGGCATATGACGTCCCAGGCAGAGCCGGGCGCGCCAGGACCAAGTCCTTAGCCTCGCGGAATGAGATTCAATCATGTACCTGAACGGCCAGGATTATTTTCTCGAGGAAATATGCACCACATTGCTTCGAAGAAGCGGGGTGCGGCTCTCCGCAATTGACACACTTGGCCACACACGATTTAGACTTATCGTGTGCGGCCTTGGACCAATTTACACAGACTTCGGGTGACCCCGACTTTGCACGTCTACAAGAACGATTTCCTATGACCGGAGCGGGGACAGTAATAGCACCGCCGCGGCAGTGGCACGAATGCCTTCACGCGGTAGCGGTACCAACTGACACGCACCGACTCAGGGAGCTTGTCACAGTCGAACGTGACGAAGAGTGTAGGGGTGGGTCTCGAGGCCCCTCCCTGTTTTCTCATCACAAGTTTGACTTTGACCGCCCTATGGTCGGCCAGCTCTAAGTTGATGTCCTAAATGGAGTAGTCAACAAATTCCCTCGCATAAACTACTCCTTTCACAAAGTTCATTGTAGAGTGTGGCGTCACACTCACCGGGGTGCCATGAAGTGTCCGGAGAGCACTTATCTTGGCTGCCTCGGCGGGATTCGCCAGAAGGCCCCCGTCCGAGAAACAGGTCACCTTCGGCTGTCTACCAATTGCACTAGCTAATCCTCTTCTCTGATGGATAATGTTGCCCTTGGACAACATGGTGCCATCAGTGGAGCGAATAACGAGGAAGCATTTGAAGCCAGCGGGCTCGAAAACGCCAGGTAACATCTCAATCAGGGGCCCCGATGTCATCTTTTGGTCTTTGTCATAGTCAGGGGCTCCGCACCGGGGGGGCAGAGGGGCCGGATGTGCCAATCTTGGCTTGGCCGCTTACCGTAGCAGCAGACCCATCCGTCCCCGCAGCCCCCGCAGATAGAGAGGAGCCCCGAGTCTTCTTTGTCTTTTTCTTGTTCTTTTTCTTTTTCAGAGAGGAGGGCGGGGAATGAACCCGCTTCTCACCTCCGCCGGAAGGAGCCCCCAGGCCAGATGGGCCGGCCTCAGCCAGGTCCTTCTCCAAAATGGAGAAGGTCCTGGTAGTCGTAAGGGCACCAGTCGGAGGAGATCCCTCCCCTCCTTGTACTACCTCAGAAACCCTAGCCGTTTGCGGAGGACCTTGCATAGGGGCGGATTTGGGTTCGGTGCTTGGCGCCGAGCCCGGATTCCACCCCATGGAAGGCCCTACCATCTGAGGCTGGGTTGCCTCAAGGACCATGTCTACCTCAGGGGAAGGCCTCCAGTTGGCCATCCTCCCCCAAGACATCGCAGGTCCCGTTGGCAGTATTGTCATTAGTCATCTGGTGTGGGGAGGCACAGGCCTTGACCCCGGCAAGGTTAAGTATTCTTGCCAGCAGGTCTTTTGAGGGAAGCGACCGAAGGGGCCTGGCTCCCCTCTCCCCACTAAGGGGGTTTGCCCTACCGAGCCCTACACGAGGGGTGGTCGGCAATGGGCTGCCTGCTGGCTTTCTTGGCAGTTCCTTTAGAAAGAAAAGGAGGGACTGCCGCTGCAAATAGGAAGGTGCCCAAAAGCACCCCCAGAGAAAGGGGTGAGGGGGATTTCCCTTCATCCGTAGGCGTAGGAAAAGAGTAAGCCTCCTCTCCGGTTAAAGAAATATAAAGGGTCCCCTGCGCAAGCACAGGGGGGGGGACCTCCATTTTTTCGGTGGAGCTGCCCGAGGGCGGCTCCGTTGATGAACAAGGGGAATTAAAGAGAGATTTGTGTTTTTTTTTAAGATTTGCATACATGGGCATGGTGACCCTCTTTTTTCTACGGGAAGCAATAGTTCCTCACCTCTCGCAGTTGCCTGCACTGCCATTTGGGACCACCCCTCCAGCCTGGTGGCCTGGCAGTCCATCGGCATTGCGGCTCCACCTTAGACGAGGCGTAAAACTGATAGTGTGAAGAGGAAAGGAAAAGGAATGTGAGGAAGGTATGAGTGGGGATGAAGCAGGTTGTTAAAAAACCTCCCATTCCGAACCGGAGCTCAGGCGTTAGGGAACGTTGTCCTCTCCCCCTCAGCCCCGATCCGGGACGGTTGGCTTCAGAAGAAGGTCAGCATCTACCTTGTGAAATTAGAGGCTGACCAGAGAAAGTTGTGGGAGAGGTTGTATGAAAAGCGACGAAGTAGGGGAAAAATACAGGCTATCTGAAGGAAGAAAGAGAGACTAAGCTGGGGCCGGACGGAGCGCTGGATCCCGTCAGCACGGCGGCCAGGATGGCAAATCGCCGCGCCCCTTACGGGGAGCTCACGAACAAAAGCTACAATTCAAAATTTTCTGAAATGTGGAAGAAAATCGGAATAGAGAGAGCTAGTGCTCATTTCCTGTCATTTATTATCAATGTTTTCTAGATAAATAGCCATTATTAATGATCAATGCCCTTTTCTGAGACTCCTCAGATGGAGGAATTCAAGTTAGCCCCAGAGCAATTTTGATCCTTGATCCGCCACTGAAACATTTGTTCGAATCTTTATGGCCGCTACTGTATATATCTCCACTCCCCCTCCTCCCCCATCTCCCTATCTCTCTCTTTCTCTCTCTTTCTCTCTCTCTCTCTCTCTCTCTCTCTTACCTTTCCGTTTATTCTGAAGTTCTTGATGCAGCCTTCTAGGGATGAGTGACTGAGATGTTCCGCCCAGCCTCGTTTTAAGTGGCCTGGAGGAGGATACGTCAAGCCCCCAATATGGAGGGGGGTTCTAGGGCCAAAATTCCGCGGAGCTGTGCCATTTTCTGTTAACCGGATGGGCGGGAGCCGAAGAGCTTTGAGGTGGCACTCCTGAAGAGGCCCCTGGCACATGTCGATGAGGAGTTCAATTCTCTGTAAAATGGGATCGCTTTAGCTCTTCATTATTTCCATGGGTTAATTGCAACAGGGTGTTCAACCATTCTTCTAGAACCGTCCTACTAGAACAAAACGTGCAGTTCTGTGATCTATTTCTTCCAAACTCCTCTCGTTTTTATGACCCCTCTACCACGTTAATGGGAACTTAATGGATTGAGAGGCAAGTTTGGCGCTGCTCAAGAGATGACCTACTTCGGAGTTCCATAAGATGTCGATCCGGTGCCATTTTCCATCGGCGAGAGAGACAGGGGCGGAGGAGGTTTTGGGCTGCTTCATGTGGGCCTCCTCATCCACACCTTCGACGGAGTTGTTTCTGATGAGCGCATCAAGCGAGCGCCAGGACGGGACTCCTTGGATAGGGTGCCCCTCTCGTGCAGCTCCCGACGGGAAGAGGACAATTGGATGAGCGCCTAAATCCACTAGAAGATGAGGGAGGCCGTGGCGTAGAGACACACTAAGGACGTTATCCTGAAGAAAATTGCACGTTTACATCGCGCTTTACCAATTTACATAAAATTCTATGCCTAACTACAGAATACAGAGGTATGTCTGTGTGTTTGATCAAGTTTTTAATTTTGACAGCATCTGGGATCTTGTCTGCCTGGCCTTGTCTCTCGTTTAGTGGGTCGATTCCGTTTGGGGAAAACAAAAGGAGATCAGGACACATCTGCTTAACTATCAACTGCGGCAGCTGCAAGAACATGTAGAGAAACTGTTAAAGATTATTAAAAGAACCTAATTTATTACCATCCTGAACCTTCCAGTAACCTATCCAAGATTTAGGGTTAGCGTTTAAGTTAGGAGAGCTATGGATGAAGTGTTGACCTAAGATCAGAGACCACCTCAACACTTCCAATGTTAACTCCTTATGAAAGCTTTGAGCCCATTTTAAAAACATGTTAATGGTAATGAAATTTAGATACTTTATAAGGATGTTAGAATTCGATGTTAATTTCTAAATGCGGGGAAAAAAGATAAACCTCAGCCACAACCAGAACTTCAGAACTTCACCCTCAGAAAGTCTCGATGTGCAAACTGTAGGCTACATACATTAAGGTCACATAATCTAAACTTTCACACCAAGAAAAAGAAAAGTAGAGTTAAAGTTAACCTGAAAAAATTGATTAAATTGAAGGGGGTCTCAATTTGTGAGGAGATTCCCCTCAACAAGGGAATTTTAGGGTTTCAAGTGGGGATTACAATTCTACTGTGTACATACATATTTTAAGGGACATCACAATTTATCTGTCACATATTTAATTAAAGTTAAATATCTCACTTTTTATCTGTAATAATAGTCTAATTATACCTTGTTAATTAACTAACAACATTTATTACGGTTTTTTAAGGTATTTTCTGAGTCAATCTTGGAATAGAGGCCGCCAGACTAACATTCTACCACGGTGCAAACGCGACATTGTGATAAATGGTGAAAATGAAGTGGAATTGATGAAAAGTGTGATTTCTTGTCATAAAGAAGCGACCTTCCGTCATCCTGTTCGAAACTTTTGTACCCAAATTGTGAATCTCGGCCTGCATAAGCGACCTAGCACTCATTATTTCCCTGACCTTGCTTCTCCATATTTCTCCTTATTTTCCTGACTTTACTTCTTCACATTACTCCTTATTCTCTTGACCTTTTCTTATCTACATTACTCATAATTTTCTTGAGCTAATTTTTCCACATATCTCCTTATTCTCATTACCCTTCTTCTCCACATTAATCCTTATTTTCCTGACCCTGTTCTCCACATTAATTCTTATTCCTCTTAACTTTCTTCTCCACATTACTCCTTATTCTCTTGACCTTGTTCTTCACATTAATCCTTAATTCTCCTGACCTTTCTTCTCAACATTAATCCTTATTGCTCTGAACTTTTTTCTCCACATTACTCCTTATTCTCATGACCTTGCTTCGCCACATTACTCCTTATTCTGCTGACCTTATTCTCCGCACTACTCCTTATTCTCCTCACCTTCCTTCTCCACATTACTCCTTGTTTTGTAGTTTTCGTCATTTCACCAATGAGAAACAGTTCGAAAACAATAATTCGATCGAGTCTTTGCGTCAAAATGATTCGAATTCAAAAAGAAACTCGAAGAAGAGTAAGGAAATCAGCGCTGGACTCGATGGTATGCGGTGGGTATAGCAATGAGTACCCACCTTTATGTTTCATTGGGCACACCTTCCCAAGAAGTAACTGTATCCCATAGACCAATCTAACAGTGCTCAAAAGATCTGTATTATTTGGGTATTTTAACCGTGTATGCGATTGGCAAAAGTGAAGGCTAAAATACCCGCTTAATACAGTTAAGGCTGTTAGAAGACCATTACTCAAACCCAGAGAATATATATACTTCCTTAATACAGTTTTTGTTATTTCTATCCTTTTAAAATTTGATTAAAATGAACATCCATATGAGATGGTCTAAGGGCTTTGGACGAACTCGCTGCTCACTGCAAAAGAAAGCGAACTCCCCATTGTCCACCGTCTCTCGCTGAGCCCCTCTCTCTATGTCCAGGTTTGGTGTTGACCCATTTCCCTACTCTGACCCTCCTCAAGTGAACAGCTTTCTCCTGCGTTGATAATACCATCCTTAGTGCAGAAAGACGAAGACGAGTGGGGAGAGAAAGAACACACGCGGGGGACTCAAGTCCTTCCTAACGGGGATCGGTTCATGAGAAGCTTCCATCCCGATTCCCTCACAGAAACCTGCTCCTTTCGAACTCCAAACATCGACTTCACCCTCGAAACAAAGGCATCAAAGGAAGGGGCTTGAAATGCATGGCACCTTAGACGCTACTCGGCATTGGGGCACTTCAGTGAAGGAAAACTGCGGGGCACGATAGGAGGTTGGTTGGGGTGTGGATAAGGAATTTAGCTGTGCGTCGGGAGAAGTAAGTAGGATGTATGTGCGTATAAGGTTAATTAACACCGAAACACTCACTGAGTTTGACCTATCCTGACTCTCAGCATCAATATATGAAAAACATAGTTTTCCACTCTAAATATCTGTCCAGACAAGAAGAATTCGAAGCCAAACAGCAAATGAATAATAAAAAAGGATGCAAACGATCTGCCGCCACGCGAGTTTGGATCCCCTCGAGACTTGAGGATTCGCTTTATCCTTACCAAAATGGTGTTTCATGATTTCAAATCATGTGGAGTACACTCCATACAAGGTTGAAAGTGTAAGAATTATAGGTTAACAAAGAACAATCCTTTTGTTTAATAAAGCCTCTTTAATATATGTTTAAGCTCTTGAAATGTCCTCTAGTTAAAGGTAAGACCATTCCACTGTTTTACCATTGTGATGAAACCCTCTCGATGCATTTCAAATCTTGATGGTTTGACGCTACTATTTGTTTCAGCAAATTTCGATAATTTTTCAAATTAAAATCCTTAATTGGGCTGCATAGCTCAGCCACAAGATTGCGGAGAAGTTACAAATCTGTCGGATTAATGTGATTTTTTAAAAGATGAATCCCGGCTTTTATCTTGGCTTTCTTGGAAGCTTGAGCACACGTATTTGACGAATTTAGATTAGGCAAACCATTACTGACAAATCTCTATCATTTAGAACTTCTTTCAAGATGATATTAAGATGTTATCTTTACATTAATTTTCCATACGTTTCAAAGTAAATGGAACCTATCCGTTCTAACAGTTCCGATATTTCGTAAAAGCTGTTTCAGAGTTACACGAACTACACCTTCTGCTCACAAAAAATGAACTTTCAGAGGTTTTTATAAGATGCTTCATAGAATCAATTCTGTGGGTTAATCTGAAGCTCAATATCTAAGCGTAGTAGTTTGGAAGAAAGGTTATTAGTTGCCATTGGGATAAAAAATGTTGTTTGTGGTTATTCCTGAAAATTGCTCCGACGAACATTCAAAGTGCACGAATATGGCACCATGGCTGCAGTGCTGCTATGCTTTTCTTGGGCATCGACTACAAAACTCTTCTCAACTGATCCTCTACATGTGAATTGCTTACTGAAGAATCTCGTATTTGCTCGCCATCTTTAGGATATACAATAGAAAAGGTACCATTGGAACCCCAACTAGGTCTACGCGCCTCATGTAAATTTAAAGGTATTATTTTTGAATGCGCGAAGTATCCTAAACAAACTTCACGAACTAAATGCTTTAGCAGACGATATAAAACCTGAAATAATTTCAATTGTCGAAACCTGGCTGCATAGTGGTGTTGAACGTTCCATCCTTGGCTTAAAAGATTATATTATATTTAGAAAGGATAGGTGCAATGGCTTAGACCCCCATGGAGGGGTTCTCATGGCAGGGAAATCAAACTTGAAACCTATAATTGTTACTGGTCCAAGATTTGATAGCTAAATTTTAGCAGTGGACATATGTTATAATTCAAATAACTTCAGATTAATCTTGGCGTATAGGCCAGGTTGGTACGATAACCATGCGAATGAAGATTTTATTAACAACCTGACGACTCTGACTCAAGATATCGAAAACACGTGTGTTTTGGGAGATTTTAATTACCCAAATATTGATTGGGGATCCTATACGGCGTCTTCGGAAACAGAAAATAGATTTGCCCAATATGTGCTCGAAAACAATTTTATTCAACATGTGCGTGAACCCACTCGAGAAGAAAATATATTGGATTTGTGTGTTTAGCGCGGGAGAATATGTGGTTAGCCACACGACAGTTCATGACTGTTTCTCAACTAGTGATCACTGCTATATTACCTGCAAAATCTCTCCACAAAATCTTTCATATGTTCCCGACCAGCCGAAATTTATTCACGATTTTATAAATATAGACTGGGAAATGATGAGAGCTCACATGGCAACAATTCAATGGCGATAAGTACTGTTGCCGCATATGCGGCAACTTTCGGTTAAATCAGTTCAAAAGAGCTTTCGTAACTTCGGATGTGCGGTTCCAACTCTGTATTTTCAAAACCTACATAAGGCCCTTATTGGAAAGCAACACCGAGATATAGAGCACCTCAAAGATTCAGGATATTGAATGGATCGAGAGTACAGCGTAAATTTACAAATAAAAACTATCAAATATGAGAGATACGCCGTATCTCCGGCACCTGATTTGCTCCAGATTGAATCACTTGAAATACGAAGAATAAAATCCGATTTAGTCTATTTATATAAAATCATCCATAGGCTGGTCGAAATAGAATTCGACTCCATGTTTAGTTTCAACCACAGACCAACAAGAGGACACTCCTTTAAACTAAATGTTGAATTTGCTAGAACAAATTGTAGAAAATATTCCTTCGCATGTAGAGTTGTGCCGATTTGGAATCAACTACCAGAATCTGTGGTAATTGCTAATAATTTTAAAACTTTTAAAGATTATTGGAAAATGTAAACCTGACTTTTTTTTTGTAGGGGGCACGCTTACACAGCTCCTTCAAGCTTTGTGCGTCCTAAATATTATGCATAACTATTAAATGTGTATATCATGTCTCTACCTTTATTCCAAGTAAGAGTTTTTATGTACTTTTCCGAAATAAATTTTTTTTGTTTGTTTTGTTTGTTTGTATTAAAAGGACTGTACCTCGTTGATCTAGCTATGGCACCTCGTTCAACAGATAAACTTGAATTGAGCGGAAAAACCCGCGATGGCGATATGGGAGACGTCGACGTTGTCACCATAGAGATTATGGCAGTCAAAATCCTTGCATTTCTTGTCCTCAGAATTCCTTTTTTCGCACCTTACACTGAAGAAGCACTGGCGCTAAAGTACGTTTTACTTACTTAAGCCCCTACAAGTTCAATTTCCATCTTTCCTAAGTTCCGACATCTACAAATGGTAGACTTCTCTTCCAAGAAACTTACTACTTGAAGTCTCAACATAATCAGTTTGGTTCTGAGCAAACAAAAGATTAGGGTGGGGGAGGCCTCGATCACTAGATAAATTCGAGGAAGGAAAGTCAGGAAGGGTCAAAGTGTGTCAGGAATTTGATTTTACAAATTAGACTCAAGCCAAGCACTTGGGTAAACAAGAAAAATAAAAGTAAGAAATTAAGTAGTCATCAATTACAGTCTTTTTATCAGGCTTTTCGCTTTGCAATTTTAAGAAAAAAATATTTCCAAGCTACCATTCTATTCTACCCCTTTCTGAACCAAAAAAATACCCACCCCCCATAAAAAATAACAAACAAAATAATGAACACAAACCTTACAGAAACGAGTATACAAAAAATGCTATTACATTATACACCAAAAAAAAAGATTAATACAATTTACGCTAAAGCCATTTAATCCATTTTTTAAATACGCGATAGAACACAATTCAGCCCCTTCTCCTCAAAACCCCTCTCCTCAAGACCCCTCCACACCCAATAAGGAAACTAAGACTCAAATACAACGGCACAACTGTTGAGTGAGGAAAGGGGGCTAAAAGATATTGGTAGGACCATTGTGGGAGAGCGTGGGTATTAAGGGTGATGGGGCGTGAGAAAACGGGTTTACCAGACCGAAGGAACCCGATTTTTGGTACCACCAAGGTTGGCTTTGGTAACTTTGGTCAACTTGTCAACTTAGTTAAGATTTGCGTTATAAACAATGTATTCAATAATGATATGTGCTTCTTCCGACAGAAATATGGGCATAGCATGGACATAGCATGGCCACCCCGTTATCATCAATTCTTTGTAACCTTTCAATGGAATTTCTTGAAACGTCCATCTTTACTTATATTATACCAAACAAATTTTGTATGGTAGAGGTATGTGGATGACGTGTTATCATTGTGGCCAGCGAACCAGTTAGAGTCGTTAATTTTTGGAACAAGCTTAACAATCTTCATCCAACTATAAACTTGAAGGTAGAATGTGAAAAGAATGATTATTTACAATTGTTTATGCAAAACTTTTAAGAATTAATGATAAAGCATCTTTTACTGTGTACCGTAAACCTACAAAGTCTGAATCTTGCATTTACTTTTTCTCACGTAAGGATATTAAATTAAATAAAGTAGATTGCACTCTATGTTTTTACAAGGTTTTTGAATTTGCCACCGATGCTTTCTAAAACACGAAATAACCTACACAACTGGCATTTTTAAGGAATTAAAATATCCATTCCACTTTATTGACAAAATGATAGGTATATAGAGATAGACCTATAACTTACCATCCCCCAAACAAGATACTAGATCCCCAAAGAATTGTTTATCCCTTCTATATTCCTCTGTATACAAAATATTAAATGACATTTTGTATCCAAACCTAACCACTTTCAAATACATTTCTTAATAGGATAACAAATGTACTAGCTCCAATCAACCTTTCTTGTTCCCTACGTGGTACTACAATATATATATATATATATATATATATATCCAAAGAAGTAGAGTAACGTACATGTAAATGCAGGAAATAAACCTCAGTGTTAAGATCAATTTATTTGCAAAACCAGGTTTCGAAAGATACATCCGTCATCAAAATCCAATCGCTGGTAATCTAATGACTACTGAAAGATGCTTAACTTAGGGACACACTAATTTACAAATAGTAATGTAATTATGGGTAAGCAGCGGCATTTTTTAGTAGAGGAAGTACAAATCTGTTGCCTAACAAGTTATTAGTGTTGAATTACCCATCGGAAGTATTAAAGATTGAAATCTCCTTAATAAGATCTGATTCTTTTAGTCACCTATGTAGATAATTCTGAGAATTATCAATTGTATTTGCATTATCAATGACAATTGAATGGTTTTCATTTGACATGTGGAGAAACAAACTAGAAGAAAGACTTCCAAGGCGCATGTCGCATCTATGTGCCTTCATTCTCGTGAAGAATCGGCTGCTTTCGCCGATGTATACCTGATTGCAAATTTTGCATGGGATATATTAGGTTGAGGAATAAGTTCTTGCGGGTTTTTTATGTTGTGTTGATTTAAGATTTGTTGACGTGATTTGTGCACATATTAAGAAACAATAATAAATAATGAGAGCAAAATTTGCAAAGGTTAGGCTACGTCTCTTAACAGCGTAGACTATTAGGCTTTTGCTTAGGCTACGTCTTGAAGTTAAGTAATAAGTCATTGCGGTTTATTTAAAAGTTGTGTTAATTTAATTTTTGTTCTGTACCCTCAAAATGAAATGTCAAGTTGAAAGAAAGGCGCATTTTCATTACATGTTGTTATTCATTTTCAATCGAGACGGGAACAATGCAAACGCAGCCAAAGCTCGTCGCGATATTTGTGCTGTGTAAGGAGAAAATGCTTTATCAGAAAGGACAGCTCAATGGTGCTTTTCACGTTTCAAAAACGGTCATTTCAATCTTAATGACGAAGAACGCTCTGATCGCCCCATTAAGTTGGATGAAGATCGATTGAACACCCTTCATCATGAAAATCCTCGTCAATCGACTAGAGAGTTGGCTGTACAATTGGCGTGTGATCAGAAAACTGTAGTGAATCACCTTCATTCGATGGGGAAAGTTTAAAAACTCGATGCATGGGTCCCGCACGCTTTGAGCGAAAGCAACCAATTTTAACACTCCATGATTGCCGCAGGTTTGCTTGCTCGTCACAAGGCTACTCGTGGATATAAGGACAGATTTCTTCACCGCATCATCACTGGCGACGAAAGGTGGTGTGCTTATGTCAACATAAACAATCGAAAACAATGACTTAGCCCCAATAAAAACCACTTAACGAAAGACGATGCTGTGTGTGAGGTGGGATTATGAAGGCATCATTCTTTATGAGCTCCTTGCGAACAACGAGATTGTCAATGCAGAACTCTACGTTCAACAGATGTATTGACTCCTTGAAGCTAGTCGTGAAAAGCGACCTCATCGACGAAATGGAGTCCTTCTGCAACACGACAACGCTCGTCATCACATTGACAATAAGACAAAAGACACCACCCAAACGTATACTTTGGAAATCCTGCCGCATCCTCCATATTCGCCAGACTTGGCTCCATTCGATTTCCATCTGTTCCGATCGCTCTCAAACAATTTGCGCGGCGTTTCGTTCAATACTGATGTGGAATTGAGCCATGTCCCCCAATCAATATCCTTCATAAGTTCCTTCAATCTAGTGTAGTATGAGAAATAGACTGAGTTTGTTAGAAAAGAAATGCTTCTCTTAAACACTGGAAAAGATTAATTTAATTCGCTTCTCAAACTTTTGGGGAAGTAATAACAGCAAACTTTTGTACCGCTAAAACATATTTCTTCTTCTTTTAAGATTTCTCAGTTGGTCTGCGGGAGGTCAACTCATCTTGGTTACGTCCCAGCACAGCAGAGACCAATTCAGTCTTTATTTGGAGGAAGGTCACTTGTGCCTTCTGTTAGCACTACGTTCTCCCTTATCCAAACTTGGGTTCTCTTCTTCCACCGTGGATCAACCTCTGAAACTGTGTCTCTCTCGTGTTAAGCTCAACGATGGCCAATGGCACGATGTCTACGCCGACAGGTGAGAGATACAAACCACCACTTTCCTTGCGACTCTCCACCATAAATATTTAAGTACTGTAGAGAGGACAAAGTCAACAAGAATTTTATCTCTATCTATCAAATCTTAAAACCTCGCTTTATTACTTCGGCCGGAGATTTTGTGGTTAGAAGAAAGAAAGAAAGAGTTTTATCCTCCGATGATCACCTCAATGTACGTAGTAAGAGGTCGCTTAAAGAAGTCTTGGATGGCGTCTCTCCTCAATGAAGGATATCCAGTCAAATATCAGAGTGAAAGAATTCATAGGTATTAGATATACACCATTGGTGGAAATTATCAAACACCCCTTATTTAACATAGTCAATCAAACTTTTTAGAAAATATCATATTTTTAATAAATATGTATGATAATAATATGTATATTGCTAATATATTTGATGGTGTGTAATTGATCAAATTGTATGTTTTTAAAATCAGAATTAAAAAAATATTTATGTTTCAGCTTAAATTTATAACTGTATTCAATTTCCTTCTAAATAAGTACAAAGACTTAGAATAAATATCTTATAGAAGCACCGAGAGCACAAATCCAACTTCTCCATAGCCGAGGTTATAACGAGGGAAAATTAGTAAACAAATGAACTGTTCAAAATCTGCTTTCAAGCTACTACATAGCGATTTCAAGAGACCAAGAGCTTTGTTTTCCAACAACACCAAGAATTGAGTTGGAGAAATGTGAATCACATCTATAGATTGTCCAACACAGAACCCGGACTTGAATCCAATCAACACTTGTAGGAGGTATATACTTTGGTACAGCAATAGAAAGTACCACAAGTAAAAAAAACAAAACAGAACTGCATAACAAACTACAAGCTTAGTTGGAAAAGATCACCCGCCTCGAGAATTTGTTAAAATTTTGTGAAATCCAGAAAACGAAGAATTATGGCGGTCTAATATATATGTACTGCATTCAAGTACCATAAATGTCTAATTACATTATATGAATGATTCCATAGAGTGTATGTAGGTGGTGACAAATCGCTGAATTGCGATAAATATTGACTGCATTACAATAAAATTGACTGAATTACGAAATAAATTGACTGAATTACAATAAAATTGACTGAATTACAATACAAATTGACCGAATTATATCATTTGCTTGCATTACAATACAAATTGAATGAATTTCAATATAAATTTACTCAATTACAATATAAATGGACTGAATTACAATAAAATTAACTGGATTACAATATAAATTGACTGAATTACAATAGAAATCCTTTGATTAAGGGATGTAACTAAGGGAGCCCCCTCCTTCAGGTACGGGCGTTGGTGTGAGCTTCGAGTGGACTCGGGCGAGTATCCTCTCTTTAACGCCTCGTTCACGCCCTCCATGAACCTTGCCCCCACCCCGGACCCGAACCCCAACGACCCGATGTCCCTGGTGGCGTCTGAATTCCCGGTCGAGGAGGGGAGGTGGGGCTCGCATCCCTTCCTTATAGACCGACAGGAGGGCGTTCACATCGGGGGTGTCCATCAGTATGTTGGGATCAGCCTCTTAACGGGGAACCGAGATTTCGTCCACGGTAATGGGGTCTCCCAGTCATATAGTGCCCATTAACGAGGGCATTGCCCGCAGGAAGTTTCTAAGTAAAGAAAATCGGTGAAGTTGGGGGAAGCGAAAATGGGTTGAAGCAGATCCTCCGCGGGCGATGGGGTTAGGAGGGCACGCAATCTTCCAGATGTGATCTGACACATGTTGGCCCATGCCAAAACTATCACCCCCTTGCAGGGTACCCAGTGGTACCCGCCATATTTGTAGAGAGCAAGAGCTTTTCCCTTGTTACCCTTCCTCCAAATGCGGGAGAGGCAATCCCCCCCTTGCGGGATCCCCCCATTTTAGAGAGAAGCGTGAAAGGGAATCGAGTGGAGGTGGACATTCGAAGGGGCGCAAGGGTCCCCTCTCTAAAATTATAGGATAATTGGGGGTGGACAGTCGAAGGGGGACAAGGTTCCCATCTCTAAAATTAGGGGATAATTGACAGCCTCCCCCTACCACCACACCTGTGTCCTCAGGGCTGCAATTGACCGGGAAGTCCCTGTGATGCCCACGTTGGGTCAATACCCCCCTGAGGTGACTTTTTCGACAGGATGCATCGACGACGTCCGCTTGAATGGGCGCCCCCTGTCCCTGCCCCCGGCCGTCAATACGAGCGAATGGGAGCAGGCGACCATCTTCGGGGGCACCGTCACCGGCTCTTACAGCGGCCGCCCCGTCTGTTTCAATATCTCCTACCCAGCTCATCTCATCTGCGTTGACCTCTGGAGGAAGCACGAGTGCGGGTATGCAGACCCCTCCCCTTCACTTTGCCCTCTACCCCTCGTACCCTCTCGATGGCGGGTAATCTGGGCATTCGTCTTGGCAGTCACTTGGGCATCATTAAACACCTTTTCCTTTCGGGTACCTTCCGCTATCACACGAATTCCTTCGTCCATCTGAGTCCGAGAGAGATATATACATATAGAGAAAGAGAGATATACGAGGGGCGGTCAATAAGTTTTGCGAATCGGCAGGGCAAAACAGAGAAAGAGGGATTGCTGTTTGTGGGGGTGTTAGGACAAGTTATGACAAGTCAGGACCTGCAGCCGCACGCTCCTGCCTCGTCTATTTAAGAAGCAGTAGCTGATCGCAGATCGTCAGTCACAAATTTTTCAACAATGGAGAAGGTTGAGCACCGCGCAATGATCAAAGTTTTGACCAAGGAAGGGAAGAATGCAAAAGAGATCCATGAACGCATGATTGCAGTGTACACTGACACCTCCCCTTGCTATGCAACCATTGCTCGCTGGATAGGGAGTTCCACCATGGTCGTGAGTCCCTTGAAGATGACCCCCGTCCAGGACGACCGTAAGATGTGACCAACGAGGACAATGTACCCCGTAGGTAGAGGATGATCCTCTAAATTCGACGGGTGAAGGTCGAAGATATCGAGCGAGAACTTGGAATATCACATGGAAGTGTTATCAACATCATCCACGACAATTTGGCCATGGCCAAGGTCTCTGTCCGTTGGGTCCCTAGAAACCTCACGCCCCATGATCGACTTTAACGTCGTCATAGTCCACAAGGCCAGAGTTGAACAAGGTGCCCTGCGCGAGTGCAGATTCGAGGAGCTCAACCATCCTCCCTACAGTCCAGATCTTGCCCCTAGTGACTACTTTTTATTCCGCTAGCTCAAGGCTGCACTGCGTGGACGCCCGTTTGGGGACGATGAAGACGTCCAGCTCGCCGTCCAGGAGTGGATTGAACAGCAGTCGGGAGATTTGTGGTTGTCGCGAATTCGAAGCCTCAGGGACAAGTGGCGCAAGTGCATTGAAGTCGAGGGTAGTTATATTGAAAATAATAAAACACTTTCTCCCATATCTCGTTTCCTTATATCCGAATTGCAAAACTTATTGATTGACCGCCCCTCGTATAAGTATATATATATATATATATATATATATATATATATATATAGAGAGAGAGAGAGAGAGAGAGAGAGAGAGAGAGAGAGAGAGAGAGAGGAGCGAGCGAAAGTGATAGAACAAGAGAAGGAGAGAGAAAGAGAGAGGTCCAAGTCTAAAGGCGATGCTTCCACCGGGTTTTTTCTTTTCTACAGAGTGGCTCTTTTTCCCCTTTATCTTTCTCTCCGTATCTATATTTCTTTCTCTTCCGACAAGAAAATAATTGGGACCAGTTCAAGGCCAAAGCAACGAACAACCTGGGTCATCAAAGCAGTCAATCTCTCGGGCGATGAAAGGGGGGCTTCCGCTGTTCCCTTAAGTTCATAACTTGTTTTGGTTTTTCGTCGGAATAAAATAAAACATTTCACCCATTTCTGCGCCGTTTCCCTGACTCGACCTACCACACGTTTTAATAATTCAGTTCTCTCGTTTGCTAGCCGATTCGAAATCGTGATTGTGCTCGGTTGTAATAAAGTAGTCCTGTTGATTAGAAATGCAAACTCTTGGCTCTAGTAATTAAGATTGGAGAGTATCGTAGGTCAGGTTAGATCTTCTGACCTCCGTTTGCTTTCCATGTCGTGGAACGGTTGGCGGAAAGCGCGCAGGGCAACTCTGCAGTTTAGCCTTTCCTGGAATAATGCAATTGAACTTTGGGTTCAAATAAATCTCTTAGAGTGACTAATTATACTCCGCGGAATTAATTCCGGGATGATCTGCCACCCAAGGATTCGGCTGCTCAATAGGACAACGAGGGAGGGGGGGCACTGATCTCGAGTACTTTCCCACAGTACTGGTTGGGTTTCCACTTAAGGCCGATTCGTACTCGGCCTGTTTGACTTTATGACGGAAAATACAACCTGTATTCCAGTAACCACAGTGAGCCTCGAAAGTAGGGATCGAGGGAGTATTTGCCGGAGAGGAAGCTGAGCTCGAGAGATCTTTTCTCCTTTGTTTCTTTTTTTCTCTTTTTTATTGTCTTCGGGCTCTTGGGGTATGGGCGGCCGAGCGAAAGAAGCTTATGCGATGTCTCCTCTTGGCAGAATACTAATTTAACCAGGCCAATGGTTTACTATATATACAGAGCCCCGGAAGTGAAAGTTATAGAAGCGCCGGAAGGGGGATTTGCTTAATCTATATAGATAGACGCCGGAAGTGAATTTAAAGCTTCAGGCCATTCGCAGAATCTCTCGTTGTTATGATTAGGCTCAAAATAGTCTGTCTTATCGAACAGAAATGAACTCAAAAGAAGCCGATCACGGGTTCTTTCAGTCTTACGCGTGTATCTCTCTCACTCTCGCTGATAGAGTAGTTAGAAATGAGAGTCCTCTACGGATGTCCCTCTCCGCCCTTGTCCATTCTGATCCTCCATTGTTCTTATTTTTTTTACCTTTCCTCCGCCCCTAATTGAACACACCCCTCTTGGATGACGGAGATTTCCTTTTCCTTTTTAATCATTTAATTACAGGGCACAAAATGATCATCCAGCTTCCTTACTTTGCCACGTTCCGATCTCCAGTTTCAGTTCCTTTTCGCCACCAGGTGTGGAGAGGGAAGGATCCTGAATTCTGTCACGACCTCGTGTCGAGACATAAACGAGTGCATCTGGAGACCGTGTCTCAACGGAGGAAGCTGCGTAAACGTAGATCCAGGTTACAGCTGCCTTTGTCCAAGTGGATTTCTCGGTAGGTCTTCCGATAATGAGGCATAAAGGCGTATTCGGACTCTCCAAGAGTTCGAATGGATTAGAGAAAGGTTCAAACTACTAGAAAATCTCCTCTTTTCGTGGTGAATGTTATCTATTGTCTATTTTACGACCACATAAAGTACTGAATCATTCATTAAAATATCGTCCATGAGGGTATATTTTATAAAGGTATATGAAACCTGAAAATATTTGTGGTTACTTTGATTCGATAAAAATTTGGACATTACTTTGCTAGTTTTAGGAGAACGATCCTATTTATAATATCAATCTTGTTGCTAAAGAAATGAGTTTTGGAGTTTTCTCTTCGTCTCTCTTGTTCTTGCTATTTGAAATGCACCCGAATCTTTTCCTTAAAGGAGACAACTGCGAGTTAGAGGGATTTCAAGAAGGAGGTCTCTCTTTGTCCATAGGGGTCATCGCGGGCATCGTCAGCTGGTTTTCCATATTTCTCGGTACGATCTCATTCTTGGTAACTAGTAAATATTTTTTGAGTATCAACAAGTGGCAACTGATCAATGACTGTTCGACAAAATAATATCGCCGCAGAGTTGGGAAGAATTGTTCTCGCTTATTTTCAATCTCTTCCTCTTCTGTAAAGAAGCCGACACCTAAATATATACATTGGTGTAATCTTATTTCGACGCATAAGAAAATCATTGATTTGTTTACCCCTACCCATGGGATCATATTATCTATTGACCACTGCCATGACCACATTCCTAAGTAGATTTGGAATTATGCATGGACTTACGAAAAGAAACAAAAAATATAAGAATAGAAGGACTCTGGAGAAGACTAATCAATAGCCCATGTGAGGCAGTTCGTCTTTCCATCCCTAACTTCAGTTCAACCTACCATTCACATCTATAAATTTAGGCTTTGTTTACAGACCCTATTTTATTGATCTACCATTCGATGTGTAAACCAATTTCTACTCATCGTTTTCCTAAACCTAAACTAGTTCAGCTAAAACTATTGTTGTGTATCCTATCCTGTTCAGTAAAAAGAAGAACATTACCTATTTCTCACCTATTATAACTTTTCACCCACTCGAAGACTTCACTCAAGTCCCTGGAAGTTTTCTCCTTTCTAACGTATGCAGATTTAGTCTCCTAAACCTGTCACCATTAGTGAGGCTCCTCAACCCATGACTAATCATTTGCAAAAAAATCATGGAACAAACTTGCAGGATTTTAGTCGTTCACAGCCCCCTCGACGCAATCTTTCCCGACCCTAAATTACGTTCAGGGAGGGGTGAAGGATCAATAAACTATTTTATTTTGAACAAAACCTTAACACATCCTATTTTAGCTCAAATTTGCCCGAAAAGGGGTGGGGAAAAATGTTGATGGGGACATTGTTCTTGAGTGGGGAAAGAAAAGAATGGGAGACCCTTAAAGTACAGAGATCCCAAACTAGGGAGAGAAACGGGTTCAAGGGAGTCAAGTACTCGCCCCGCACTTAAACGAGTTGAGGTCTCCCCCAACCATACTGTCCCTTCAGTGATCGTCGTGGCCTATGCACTTCGTCAGCGGCTCCGGCGAGCAAGAAAGAAAGCCGCCGGCAGGAGGAGCTCACATTCCTCCCATGTTATGGCCACCGTCACCCTACAGCGAGGAATGGGATGCTCACACCCGCAAATGCTGGAGCTGAGCGTAGAAGAGCCTAGGGGCGACGGGGACCCCACCAGGAAGAAGAAGCCTCAAGCTGGTGAGTACCCAAAGCAATAATGCTCCGCAGTGTGCCCTACCTTCCTCACCCTGTAGGGTTGATGGGGTTGGCAAAGAGAGTCTTTTAAATACAAATACTTTGTCCGCATTTTATAATTCCTTATTGTTTCGTCTGTCTGTCCTCCCAAACCTCGATAAACCGAGGAAGGAGAAAAGATGGCACTAAAAGCTTTCCTTCGAAGGGGGCAAAGCGAAGCAGAGCATTACAGAAAGAATAATTAAATAGAAAGATAAGGAATTAGAAGAGGGGGAAAGAGGAATGTAGAAAGGGTGAAAGCAAGAGAGCACAAATATGAGATCGATCCTTGATTAAATCTCCTCCCCCCCCTTTTATCCTCCGTTAAAATAGATGTGCAGAGAAATGCAAATAACGATAATACCATTTATGAAATTGGATTTCTATTACTGTGTAGACACTCCTACGGGCGTCAACAGACAACTAGGGTTCTCTCCCGTTTGTCTATTGTACCAGGGGTGAGTTTGTGCACTTGTAACAATGGACTTTTTGAAGGAGACTGGCCTACTCCACTTAATATGACTCTCTTGATGCTGTGGGAGTTGCCTCCCTCTGACGCTTGAGCCTTTGTTTATTTTGTTGTTATTTTATTTGTTTTTTTAACTTAACCTAGTAATAGGCTGGATTGATTACGGTAACTTGTGCCCTTGGTAGCACTCGTCAGATGTCTCTTTAGAATAAAAAACAAACAATCGACAGACAACGATCTGGAAGCAACAGACTCAAGTTAACTTCTTGGAGGAGAATTACGCTGGTTATTTTGGCTTCGACAAGTTTCCTTTCCCTCCTAAATACGAAACTCCAATTTACATAAAATCGAGTTAAATAATCCTGAGAATATGTTTTGTCCTCTGACATAAATTAACAACTCAGTTTAACAATTATTTGGTTTCTCAAAATTTTTCTTGCCTTTTGTTTTCCTTATCTTAGAGTTTAAATTTCTTTGAGACCAAATTTCTCTTCTCATAGAAGTGGATCTTCTTAGGGTGGATTCAAGTGAAACCTCCTCAAATCAAGGTCCCGGCGGCGCCTGGTGACGATCGGTGCATGGAACGCAGCCTTCCCTTGAGCTCCGAGGCATGGAGGGGGCGACATCACCACCGTCGACTCACCAGAACAGATGTTGGAGAGCAAAAAAGACAAAAATCCGAGGAGGAGGAAAGGGGGAAAGTGGTGTAGGTGTGTAAAGAGAGTCTAACCGACAAATGGAGACGATGATGGGGAGGAAACTAAGAATAAAGTCATATTTCAACTAAATGACCAAAATAAAAGTGGTTACGGAGACGTGAAACTAAATTATCCGGTCATGTGTGACGATCTTCGAAATTATGCTTACGAGGGAAGTGGAAGCTCACCCACTAGCTTGTCATCGTCCTGTTCAGGTGACGTATTTTCTCCTTCGCCTCTATTTGCTTTCTAACATGATATGATTCATTTCCCAAATCGAGTAGTTAGATGGCTTGGGGGCCATTAACTGGCAGGGGGCTATCCTTCTTGTCCTTCATGGTCTCGTTAGTCCCTCATCACACCAGATTGCGAGCACTCCCCTGACCAAAACACGTTAATTCCTGGTAGTCATCACAAAGTACCCCGAATAATGGGTGCACAAATTATAAATAGGGAAAGCAGAGGGGAAATAGCCGCCTTTAGCCTCAAATGGGAGGAAACTGGGTTAACAGAGAATAGATGCATCTAGAGAACATTTCAAGAATAATTTACAATTCGGGGAAACATTCTTTATATCACTAAAGACCTTACTTCCGGTCCCTCAGTCATTGTAAGTTTTGGTTTTCAGGTTGTATCTTTATAATTTCTCTCTTGATTAGTCCCTTGTAATTAAAATAAGTAATGGAGTTAGACCAGGAAAGGAGACATGATCTAATTCGAAGAAAGTAAATAAAAAGATCCTAGTGTTAAATAAATATTCATCAAATATGAAAGATTTATCACTTAATCTTCAATTATCTTTTCTTTGCAACTGTTTACTTGCAAAGTTTATATTAGAAATTCATTTCATATTCCCTAACAATATTCCTTTCTCTTTTCAAGCAGCCTTTGAAGACGTGGCCCTTATACTCAATTTCCTCGGTAATGACCCTCAGCCTCGAGTGACCTCTAGTTTATGTGACCTAAACGAGTTATCAATCATCCGAAACGACAATTACTCTCAATGTACCTCCACTAGCAACTCGCCTCTCCACTCAAGTGTGTCAAGAATCATCTAAAGGACAAGAATGGTACTAAACCCGGGATATTCTACCAGCCTACAAAGCGATATGGCAGTCAAATGAAACAAATCCGCTTGACTATTCACTCATCTGCGCATGAACTTATCTTACACTCGCGTCCATCACCATCAGCCAACTTGTCATAATCAATGATATTGATCGTGGCATCGAAACGTCACCATATGGTATCTTACCACTTCTACTTGGCAGTTTAGAACCCTGTCTGGAATGGCCTCTAGCGAGAGGTCCTCCAAGACCCGTTTAAGGAGCAGAGAGATCTTATGTCGTGTCTCTTCCTCCTAAGAGGGCGTCAGGCTTTGAGAAAAGTCCGGATCAATTCCCTTCTTGCGATCGCCTCGCTTTCCCGCGGTCGGAACAAGACAAATCTAGTGATGCGCCTTAATTAAGTTTCGACCGATCAACAAATTGAACCCGTTTGTGATGATGGATTTATGGGAAAATAAATGGCACACATAAGCGATGCCACTGGCTAGAGGATCCAAAAGAGTGTTGGAGAGATAAGGTGATAATAACGACCCCAGATAACATTAAGCGCTTTCGCCATCACATCTCTTAAATGTATTTCTAACACACCATCTTATGTACCTCTATGGACAGATATTCTTAAGTCAAGATTAGATAAAAATTCGCGGGACTTTCCAGTTTGGTCCAATATTTCCACTCGAGGCCCTTTATTTGGAATGGTCATCAGGAATCACATTCTCAATTGGCATAATTTCCCGTTATGCCATTTTTCATTTTTCCTCTTTTCCTTTTATAAAGGGAAGACCCATATATCCCCCATCCCCTTAAATAGTCCGGGTGTAATCCAAGGGATGGTGGCTCCGATCTCCACTCATTGCCAAGTCAATTCTCGCTGGGGACCGAGAATTTAATGCAGAAGCAGAACTAAAAGTGTCTACGGCGTATTGCACGATGGCAGCTGCCAGCAAGCCCACCCGAAAAAAGAGCCATCCGGTCACTAACAACACCTGGTGTGGCTCAACCTTTGATTAGAAATCACACCAGAAACCTTCCCTGAATGCAGCACCATGAGTTGCATGAGAGAAAACGCAACATTTCAGTAGTCTTCATTGAAGATGTGACTGTGGGCCCCGAGGGTAGGCCAGAGTGGTTGCCTGTTAGCGATCAAAGTTCTGCCGCGTGGTTTTATGACGCCTGAACATAAAACCCTTTTTCTGGGATCATAAATTCGGCAATAAAATATCCTCCGTAATATTTGTGACGTTATTAAATCCCGTTTCGGCCACGACAATGACCCTTCTTCCAGGGGGTTAATGACGCCCCCCAAAGAAAGTGGACTCAGGGGGCGATAGTAGAGATCAAGGGGAGGGGGGAGAACGTAAGGAGATGTATCTATTCATTTACTTCCACCCGCAAGTGGTAGTCGGGTGGAGCATAGGTAACCATGCTGATGCTAACATCTAGAAGATCTCGTGTCCTCCCTGCCTCACCGATAATTAGGGACCTTCCTTAGTTCTGGAGAGTTTTCATTTCCCCAGTCGCAAAGAAATGAGAGAGATTTCCTTCCCTCCATTCCCAAACAAATGCGAGAGAATTCCTTTCCCCCTACCGTCCTATTTCTCAGCCTCTCTCCTTGTCCTCGGGTATTTATTTTTTACTTGGTTGATTGAGGGCCTCGTTGCTATTGCCATTCAGGGTAGATATACTTGGTTCCTTTTGTTTTCCCTTCTGACAATCTTGTCCCTTTTGACCCCTTGAGAGGTTTGATAACCTCTTAGATGGAGGCGGGGGGGGGGGGTCGACCTCATCAATAATTTCTGAGCTTCCATTGCTTATTTTTGCTGTTCTTCTTCCATAAACTTTATTTTAGGAATCCATGATGACGGTGGGGGTCAGACGGGTTTTGATATTAAATTAGGGTTTGTTTCGAAATTAAGGTTTGTTTTGAAATTAGGCTTTGTTTTGAAATTAGGCTTTGTTTTGAAATTAGGCTTTGTTTTGAACTTAGTTTTTATATTAAATTAGGGTTTGATATTAAATAAGGATTTGATATTAAATTAGGGTTTGATATTAAATTAGTGTTTGATTTTGCATTAGTGTTTGATTTTAAATTAGTGTTTGATTATAAATTAGTGTTTGATTTTAAATTACTGTTTGATTTTAAATTAGGGTTTGATTTTAAATTAGTGTTTGATTTTAAATTACTGTTTGATTTTAAATTAGTGTTTGATTTTAAATTACTGTTTGATTTTAAATTAGTGTTTGATTTTAAATTAGTGTTTGATTTTAAATTGGTGTTTGATTTTAAATTAGGGTTTGATTTTAAATTAGTGTTTGATTTTAAATTAGTGTTTGATTTTAAATTAGTGTTTGATTTTAAATTAGTGTTTGATGGTAAATTTGGGTTTGATGGTAAATTTGGGTTTGATGGTAAATTTGGGTTTGATGGTAAATTTGGGTTTGGTGTTAAATTAGGGTTTGATTTTAAATTAGAGTTTGATTTTAAATTAGGCTGAAAGAGTGACAACACAGAAACCACCCCACGGATCGACTGACGACTCGAAACTGTTGCATCCTTTTAACTTTCGCACTATTTATAAATTACAACAGGAAGAGAGGGGGTGGGAGGCTACCTACAAAATATGCTTCTATTCTCCCCCAAATTCCAGTTCCGGGAAGAGGGGGGGGGGGTCTTACCGTGTAATTTCGGCTTTTACAAAGGGCCACCATGACAAATGGGAGGATATGGGTCGGGAAGAGGCAATAGATGAAGCAAATCAAATAATTTTATGGGATAATGTAAAATCTAAAAAGTCCCCCTAATTAAGTTTCTGACGAGGATCCAAGAGATTTGTCTGGAATCATTTCCGAAACCCATAACGAAACCACAGGCGGAAGGACCAGGGACGCAAACAAGGACTATAAAGAGAAAATCCAAGACGCTTCGCCCTCCCTCGAAAAGCCAAACTCTTGGTCACAAGGAAAAGGTTAACCTTGGCCACCATACAAGAGAATTATAACAAGGTCAAATTGGAATAAGTACAAGCGTTTTACCAAGAAATTATTTACCAACAAAGTTAGATGAATTAACCGTCGATTTAAAGGACGAGGAAATGAAACGGCTGGAGGACCACTTGATAAAAGTAGAGAGAGAGAGAGAGAGAGAGAGAGAATCTTTCCCCCAATCCACTTACAAAACAAGATTTGCGTCCAAATGGACCGATCATATGGACCCGACATCTAAATGAGATTTATCAAAGGTGCATCAATGCAGGGGATCGTCCCCTGATATAAGGCACCGACCACGTGATGTACACGAAGAATTAAAAATACTAATAAATGAACAAGAATAAGACAAATAGAACGAAGCTAACGAAAAACGAGATAGCGAAGCGACACTTAAAGAAATATAGGTGATGATCAAAAGAATGAAAGGAAGGACGAACAATTAAAATAAACGTGTAATTAAAATATGCCAACGGTCAAATACAAACAGGACGGTGAAGCCAAAATAACCCCTTTTCCAGCAAGCGAAAAGAGTAATCGAGAACAAGAATTCAAGGGGCACAATTAACAACCCGCAGGAAAATTTTGAAGGCGTCAAAATCGAAGCCTTTAACATAATTAACGGCACGGAGCTCCTCATTATACACCAAGTTTGTTGTTACAATTACTAATAAGAAACTAAAAATAGTAAAAAATTAATATTAACGATTTGAAGAAGAAGATAAAGAGATTATAATCATCTGTGAGGATGAACAGCCAACTGGAACCAGATCCTACAAACATCTACACACACCACTGTAGCAATAATGTGTAATAAATAATACATGCTGATATCCAGAAGCAGGCGAATAAGGGCAGTTATGAGAGATCACTAAACTCAATGCTGAGAGAAAAGGACGAAGAAGGGGGAGAAAACGAAGAGGGGGATAACCAAACATTATGTGAGGAAGAATAAACAGATGGAAATAAAGAGAACACCAATGGAAAACGGATCGAGTCAAAGCAAGACCTCAAAGCACTTAGAAACACCCCACTGTCGAAGGAGAAAAGCCTTCTTCGAGAAAAGGCGAGGAAAATGGCAGACTCGAAACTGAGGTGGTTGTTTTTACACACCACCAGAGGAGGGGTGGGGGGTGGGAGCCGTACGCCTCCAAAATGCGTCCCTTTCACCCCAAACCCAAGTCGACGGGGGGCGAGTCGTAATCGGTAAGAGATGAAGCAAGTCATTAGGTTTAGGAAGGGGACCCGGGGGTTTCAGGAAACCATTCCGAAAAGAAACAATACGAACATCTTGGGAAACAATCCAACCCTAGAATCGATTCTAGCAGATGATCCTAAAACAAAAGGCGACCTCCTCCAATCCGCCCTAAAAGAAGCAAAGTTCTACCAAAGAATTTAAACTTTGTAAATGAACACCGCCTGCTTAGACCCAAATTTGATGGATAGAGGGTATTAAACGCTGATTAAAACAAGGTCTGCTGACCAAAAAATCGCGTGCCCTCACTTTATACAATATTATTGCATATCATAGTATAGCATAGCACATCATTGCATAATATAGCACAGCATAGTATAACATAGCAGGGAATAGTATAGCATAGTATAGTCTAGTCTAACCTAAAATAGAATAGTATAGACACATACTTTAGCATAGCATAATAGCGAATAGCCTAGTTTAGCATAGTGTAGTGTTGTCTAGCATAGCCTAGCCTAAACTTGCCTCGTATAGCATAACATAGTATAACCTACTCTGTTTTAGCCTAGTATAGCCAAACATAAGATAGACTACCCTATACTAGAATAACCTAGCTGTGCCGGGCCTAACCTAGGATAGTTTAGTATAATCTAGCTAGCCTGGTATAACATGACCTACTGTATCCTATTTTAGCTTAGTATAGCCTAGCCTAGCTTAGTAGACCCTAGTCTAACCTAGAATATTATAGTATAGCCTTGCTTAGCGTAGCATTACCTAGTGTACCCTAGATTACTATAGCCTAGCCTAACCAGGTATGGTTTACATTTCATGCCAGAGCCTAACCTAGTATAGTCAAGCTAGAATAGGCTCCTATAGCCTAGCCAATATATCCTTGCATACGATAGCCTAGCCTAGCATACTATAGGCCAGCTTGGTATAGCCTATCCTAGCATAACCACACATAAAATAATATCACAAAGCGTATCCTATTATAACCTAACCTAGTATATACTAGAATAGTATAGCATACCATACCCTAAACTAGAATAACCTTGCATAGCTTAGCCTATTATAGCTTTGGTTAGTTAGCCTATCGTAGCCTAACATAGTATAACTTAGCATAGCCCTCCCTAGCCTATTATACCTTAGCCTACCTCAGCATAACATAGTATAGCCTTGTCTAGCCTAGTATAGCTTAGCCTAACCCTGCATAGTATAACCTAACCAAGCATTAACTATACAAGACAAGTATAGCCTTACTATCCTATTATACTCTAGTCAAGCATAGCTTATATTGTCTAGCCTAACATATTATATGCTATCCTAGAATAGCATTGTATAGCTTAAATTAGCATAGTATAGCTTACCCTTGTACATATATCTTAGCATAGCTTAACATAGTATAGCCTAGCCTATAATAGCCTATTCTAGGCTTGCCTAGCAGAGTGTAGCGTATTATAGTCTAGTCTAGCAGAAGTGAAGTAAAGAAAGAAATATAAATGCTGATAAATGAACAAGAAGTAGACAAATTGAACGAAGCTATCGAAGAACGAGATAGCGAATTATGGTAGGAGATCAGAAGAATGAAAGGAATGACGCACAATTAAAATAAAGGGGCAATGAGAAGATGACAACGGTGAAACGAGGTGAGGAAAGTGACGTCATCAATGAAAAAATAACCATAATCTTTTTATTTAAAATCAGTTCTTATTTGCAAACTTCACCCTGGTAGGGGGTTAGGGGGGGATGTTTAGCGATAATTACATATTTGTTATAGAGGGCAAATTACCCGCTGCCTTTTAATACACAAAAATTAATAATAATAATAATAGCTAAGAAATTATTATGAAGTCAAGTGGATCACTTCAAAGATTGTCCCCAGCGAACTCACGGCAGGGGTCGAACGCTGTTTCAAGCAGTGACGGTTACACATTAGTAACCCACCGCAAGTTTAGAGGATAATGGTAACTCCGAATGGGGAGGGGGGCGTTGGGGGTGGGGGTGAGTATCCGGGTGATCGGTTATGGTGTGTGTGTGTGTGTGTGTGTAAGTGCGTGCGTGCGCGACTCCAACCAGCGATCATAAATGCTCCGTGACCAGAGTGGAGCCACCCGTTCCGAGTCGGAGGGTATGGGGTTCTGTGTACCCCATATAAGACACACAAGTACCCCACATTATTGGTATGTTGACACGAGTACTTACATATGAGTATTCAATCGGTGGAAGTCCTCGATGATTTTTAAACAGACCTAATGAGCACTGGGGAATTTAAAACGCAATAGCAACTAGGCCCAACCACGCCCATAACCCCAACCGGAGCCAAGAGAGAGCTGTGAATCAACTCCAACCCCACCAGTCCCCATGGACAAGCGAGACTTGTATTTAGTCGCTGCAATACGTCGTATCTGAGTACTAAGTATGAGCGTACTAAATATGAGACAGGTTCGGAGGGGAGGCTATAAACATAGGGTCTCAAGAGGAAGGTCAGCCTTGGTAGTCACAGTTATGTACAACTATGAACAAGGTGCAAATAGAAGGAAGAGTGAATGGCTAATAGAGCAATTAAGGAGCATGGCAAGAAAGGGAGAGGGAAAAAGGGATAATTCTCGGAGTTTGATGAGAGCGAGGGATAGGGGATAGATAGAGGAGAACTGGAAAGGATGGAACTGGAATAACCTTTCTCGCTTGTCTATCACACATACTTTCTCTCCCTCATAACCATTATCTTCTCTCTCTCTCTCTCTCTCTCTCTCTCACACACACACACACACACACACACACACACACACACACACACACACACATACTTTATCTCATTATTTATTCGAAAAATAAGTGAAGCTCCGCTTAATCAAGCCAAAATGTATTGTTTGCCGCAGGCCAATAAGGCCCATATTCCTTTGCGCCCGATCATAGCTCCATCCCCGAGTTATAATCCACCGAGTTTATTGTCAAACGGTTTTCCCCTTTTAAATGTAATAGAATTACGATAAGCAACTCCTATGAATCTCAAAAAGATATTCTGGGACAAAAATCCACAAAGAAACAAAAGTTTCTCTGATCCACAGATATTCCATATATTTTCGATATTTATTTTTAAACAACCTTTACAACTTCTTTTAAGTCATATTTCACCTTCATATGTAATTTTACATCAATATCTCGACTACTGTAAACTACTTTTTTAGGCCCTTTTATTGACTCCTTTTTTGTGTTTGATGCACCTATATAGGCTCCAAAGTTTTTTGGTTATATTTATACTCTGCATCCAAATATTCAGATTACCATTGAAACTCAAAAGCGAAATAGGTCCCCCTTTCTAGATATTTTAGGCTCGAAAGAAAATGGAAGTATCTACTTGTTTTAGGAGTAACATTTATCATTTCTGTGATTTTTAATATATTCAAGATTTCCAAAATATTTAAGAAATGCTAAAGGAATATTGATATAGATATAGCCACTCCTTGTCAGATAACATTTGGAGTATTCTGTTGGCTTGGTCACAGATCAAGCAAAAGGATATTAACAATTTAGAAAAAAAAGACAATTCCCACAGTCTGAAAAAATTGCTGTGGTCAAGCCCATATTAAAAAAAAGCATCATTAGATAAAGATGTATTAATAAATTATCGTCCAATATCACATTTACATTTCTATCAAAAGTCATTGAAAAGGCAATTGTACTTGAGTTAACTCCACACTTGACTAAAAACAAACATATATCAATTTTTCAATCTGCTTATAGGCAGAATCACTCAACAGAAACTGCATTATGCCGTATTTATAATGATCTTCTGTATAGCTTTCAAAATCACAACTCATCTATGCTCATTCTTCTCGATTTGAGTGCTGCATTTGATACCATCGATCATGCACTCCTCCTGATGAACCTGGCTAAAGCTGGAATCAAAGGAAAGGCCCTCAGTCTATTCAAATCATATCTGGTGGGACGTTCACAAGTGGTCTCTCTAAACAACTCATTGTCTTTTCCACTGGAATTAAAATATGGTGTTCCACAAAGCTTAGTGTTGGGTCCGATCCTTTTCTCCTTATATATATCTGGCTTTGTTGATATCATGAATGCACATAGAGTGAACTATCACCTTTATGCTGATGATGTACAAATCTATATTCCCATCACCAATCTTCCTTCTTGCTTTACAAAAGTGAATGCACTCCTAACTGACCTAAAATTGTGGATGCATGGTAGAAAACTGAAACTTAATGAAGGTAAAACTGAAATTATAATTTTTACAAAGGATAGAACTCAAGTTCCTCTCCCTGTTGAGATCAACTTAATACAGAGTAAGCTAACCTCATCACTCACACTCAAGTATCTTGGTATTATCTTTAATACCAAACTGTCTTTTACTGACCACTTTAATTCTATAATCAAGATCTGTAATTACCACCTTAGAAGGATCTCCTTGCTTACTAAATATCTAGATCGGAAAACTATTGTGATCCTGATACATGCCTTTGTGATCTCTCAAATTGACTATTGCAATTCCTTATTTGTTAATCTGCCTAAGAGAGAATTGAAAAGATTGCAATCACTACTAAATCGATCTGCTCGATTGTTATTCAATCTGCCTCCTGGTACCAGTACTTCTTCTTATCTGTTTGATTTGCATTGGTTACCTATAATAGCACACATTAAGTTAAAAATTTGTTTGCTGACATTTAAGGCACTTAAATTTGGAGAGCCATACTATATTCGTGAGATGATTACTCACTATTCCTCGAACTGTAATGTTGCTCTTCGGACGTTGGACGACTCTACTCGTCTGACTGTACCATTTGTAGAGAGAACGAACTCCTACTCTTGCAGAGCTTTTTCATATATTGCCCCTAAATATTACAACGAATTGCCAATGGATATAAAGTGTGCTTCATCGGTTGATATATTCAAGAAAAGGTTGAAAACGCACCTGTTTCTCTCAGCTTATGACCCTGATTCAAAGACTATGTCATTGGATTATAAGTTATAATATATGTGTGTGTATGCATGTATATATACATATATGTATGCATATGTGTATTTTTGGACACAGTAGGTTCCAATGAACTCTATTAATAGCCAAATTGTTGACGGTGGTATGTATACCATAAATTATTTATTAGCGAAACTGTATATGTATATTTTAAACACACTAACTTCTAATGAATGCTCCTAATTACTGACGGTGGTATGTATACCATAATTTATTTAATCGCTTAACCATAGATGTATGGTATTTCTAAACTGACATTGTGGTTTGCCCCCAATTTTTGGGTTGAATCAGACTCTGTGCAGTCACTCAGACCCTAATGTACCATCCAGTGCCTTTGAAACTTGGCGAATAGTGATAAACGCGCTATATAAATATTATTATTATTAATGACCAACAAAACTTGTCCCTTGACTCCGTGACGAAAAGGAATAAATTAAACCACGTAAATATGGTCAAAAGGGAGATGAATTTAAAAAAAATGGGTATAACCTCTATCAGACTGAACTTACGAGGAGATACAGTCTATTTGAGTTATTACTACTCGCTTACCTATTCTATTTCATTATGGTCAGTACTGACCTTCGAACAGGAAGCACGTGTTTCATAGAGCTCTCAGTCTGTTGATTTATTTTTCAGATTTTTCTACAGTTTATTTTTTTTTCACCACAATCAGCGAAAGCTAAGTTGCTCTTCTTTTTTTTTCTTATTACTACTTAAGTTCTTTCTTTGTTTGAATAAGTGATGGAGTTCGGGGATGAAAGTGAGCATGAGTGTCGGAATGTATGCATAGGTTGTGGTGTAGTTGGTGAGGGGTATACATGTGTTGTGTGTGGGCTGCATGAATGCATTGTAGATTTAGAGGGGATGAGAATGCAGGATTTGAACAGGATATCTAGGCTGGAAGGGTTAGTTGCTGAGCTCAGGAGGGAACTTAGTGTTAGGCCTAGGCCTGGGAATAGGTTAGGTGGTGAGGTAGGCCAGTTAGATGTTTCAGGTGAAGGTAGAGGGCCAGTGGAGGAGGTAGGATATAATAGTTCTAGGGATAGTGAAGTTAGCCCCCTTAGATTAGTTAGAAATAGGCCTAGTGAGGATGGGGGACAGTGGAGAGTGGTTAGGAAACGTGAAGCTAGGGAGGCTTCTCCTTTTCTTTGTGAGAATAGGGTTGCCTCTGTTGAGGCTGTTAGCCAGAGGGAGAATAGGTGTGTGAGTCAGAGGGACACAGAACCTATTAGCTTGACTAATAGATTCAGTGCCCAAAGAGAGGAAGTAACTGGAAGTGATATGACTGATGGGGGTGGGGTTGGAGGTAGAGTGACTAGTAGTTTGAATGAGAATAGAAGTAGGGATGGAGTTAGGTCTGTGGGGGTTAGGAATAGGAGTCTGACTGAAGTGCTTGTGATGGGTGATTCGCGAGTTAGATATTTAGATAGGAAGTTGAATGCAAGTAGATTGAATGGTTTGAGGGTGTGTTTGCCGGGTGCTGGAGTGAGAGATCTGTCTAATAGGTATGAGGAGCTGGTGTCTGGCTGTGCAAGGGATGCGGTTGTGATTACACATGTAAGAGTGAATGATGTGAAGAAAGTGGGTGCATGTGAGTTACGTGAGAGGTACAAGAGGTTGATTGAAAAGGTGAAAGAAAGTAGAATGAAAGGTGTTGTGACAGGTGTGCTTCCAAGAATGGATGTTGGGGTAGAATGGATGTCTCGTGCAATTGGGCTGAATGATTATGTGAGGAGGATGTGTGAGATGGAAGGTGTCATGTTTGTGGATGTGTGGGATAGGTTTGTTGGAATGAAAGAAATGTATGCGATGGATGGACTACATTTGAGTAGGAGGGGGGTAGATGTGTTGTGGGAGGAGTATGATCGTGTTGTTAGGTCTTTTTGGGCGGGAAACTAGATACTAATAGTGGTCAGGGAATTATGAGAGGACATTATAGTACTGAAAGTAGAATGGACTTGGCAGATAATAAATAGGTTCCAAGGCGATAGAGGTGAGGTCATTCAGGTTTCAAGAGGTGCTTCAGGGATAGGGGGGTTAAATTGTTTCTATACAAATGCCCGTAGTCTTAGAAACAAGAAGGATGAGCTATTTAGTTATATTAGCAATGAGGATATAGATATATTATGTGTTACTGAATCCTGGGTTAATGAAATAGAATTTAGTGACACTATAAGTGAATTTGATTTACAGGGCTATAATATGTACATTAGTCAAAGGACAGGTAGGATTGGTGGAGGAATAATTATCTATATAAAAAATAACATTGTTTCAAGTTTAAATACTTCAATACAGCAGGATGGAGTTGAGTCACTTTGGATAGATATTAGGTTCAGTAAAAATAGAATGGTGCATTTGGGAGCTTTTTACAGGCCACCTGGGCAGACTGATGATATAGATGAACTAATGATAAGGGAAATAAGTAAGGGATGAGAAACAGATGCAGTTATTATTGGGGACTTCAACTTAAACTCTGTGGACTGGAAAAATATGATAGGTAGGGATAGAACAAGTGGCAGGTTCATAGAATGCTTTGAGGATAATTTTTTGAATCAATTTGTTAATGAGCCAACGAGGGGGGACAATATATTAGATTTAGTACTTTCTAACAGTGATCATTTAGTTCAAGAATTGACTGTTGGGGAAGCATTGGAAAATAGTGACCATCAGATAGTTCGTTTTAACTTGGGAATTGAGAAGGGTAAAATAACCGAGAATGCTGTAAAAGTTCCAAATTTTCATAAGGGAGATTATGTAAAACTCCGAAGCTTGCTAAATTTTGTAGACTGGGATGTAGAATTCAGAGGTAAAAATGTTTAGGGGATGTGGGATACTTTCAAGCATATAATAAATGTAGTCCAAGAACAATGTATCCCAATGAAGGCCATTAGGAACAAAAGTAGGAAACCATTATGGTGGAATCAGGAGATAGCTAGAAAAATTTCAGAGAAGAAAAGGGCATACAAAAAATTACAGGTAGAAAATAATATTCAAAATTTAAGTGATTATAGAATGGCTAGGAATGAGTTAAATAAGATTATAAAGAAGAACAAAAGGGTGTCAGAAATTAAATTATCTCAGGATAGCAACAAAGATCCTAGAAAGTTCTTTAGTTACTATAAAATAAAAAATAAGTCTGGCAGAGTTAAAATAGGGCCTATCAAATATGAAGGGGTTGTGAGAGAAACTGATGAGGAAATAGTTGAGGTACTAAATGGTCATTTTGCATCAGTATTTACAAAGGAGAAACTAAATAGTCTTATGTATAGTACTCATGGGTCAGGGAAAGAGGTGTTTACTACCATTAGTGTGGATTGGAGGACGATAAAAGAACTAATAGGTGAGTTAGATACTACCAAGGACTCCGGCCCTGATAATATTCATTCTAGGATACTTAAAGAAGGGGTAGAAAGTATCTCAATAGCTCTGGAGAAGTTGTATACTAGGTCACTGGAATATGGAGAAACACCCGATGATTGGAACAGAGCGAATGTAGTCCCCATTTTCAAGAATGGTAGTAAAGAGGATCCAAATAACTTTAGACCGGTTAGCCTAACTCCTGTAGTCTGTAAAATTCTTGAGAAAATAGTTAAAAAAGGGATTTGCCAACATCTAGAGAGGGAGGGGTTAATCAGCGATGCTCAGCATGGGTTTAGATCAGGTAGATCATGTTTGACTAACTTACTAGACTTTCTGGAGTTTGTAACAGATCAAGTAGATAGGGGAGAGAATGTAGATATAATTTACTTAGATTTTAGTAAAGCATTTGATAAGGTACCACATAGGAGACTAGTTCATAAATTAAAAATGATTGGGATATATGGTGGTGTTTCAAATTGGATAGCTGAGTGGCTGAAAGACAGGAAGCAAAGGGTAGTGCTAAATGGTGTAAAGTCAGAGTGGAGGGATGTTATCGGTGGGGTTCCTCAGGAATCAGTTCTCGGTCCATTATTATTTGTCATCTATATAAACGATCTTGGGGAGGCAGTTAATAATAAAGTGGCAATTTTTGCGGATGATACCAAATTAGCACCTGAAGTTAAAGATATTGATGATAATTTTAAAGTGCAGGGGGATTTAAATAAATTGTTATCCTGGGCACATAAGTGGCAAATGACTTTCAACCTTGATAAGTGCAAAGTTATTAACATGGGAAAAGATAATAGAAAATTTAACTATGAAATGGATGGGAATTGGCTGAGCTCAGTAGAGGATGAGAAAGATCTAGGAGTAGTAATAGATAAGTCATTAAGGTTTTCTAAGCAGTGTATTGAAGCAAGAAATAGGGCAAATAGAGTGCTGGGTTTCATTAAAAGAAATGTCAGTTACAAAAGTACGAGGTTATTCTTAAACTCTATAACTCTTATGTTAGGCCACATCTAGAGTACTGTATACAGGCATGGTCCCCACATTTTGGACACGATATTAACCTTCTCGAGTCAGTGCAACGGAGGGCAACAAAGATTATTCCTTTCCTGAGGCACCTTGAATATATAGATAGACTGAGGGTATTAAATATGTTCTCGTTCGAAAGGAGGTGTGTGAGAGGGGATATGATTGAGCTCTTTAAATTTTTTTCTGGGATAGATAAATTTGATGTTAGCAAGTTTTTTGAGTTAGATGATGGAAATCGGACTGGAGGTCACCACTTGAAAATTAAAAAGCAAGGGTGTAGGTTGGATTTAAGAAAATATTTTTCACCAATAGAGTGGTAGACTTCTGGAACAAATTGCCGCAGAGGGTAGTAGGTAGTCCAAATTTAAATGTATTTAAGAGTAGGTTGGATGAGTTTATAGGGAGGGAAGGTTGTGATGGTTCCTAAGTTTTGTATATATTAATATTGTTTTGTATATATCTATAGCTGCATGATTTAGTTCTTGAAAAGCCTTGATTGGTGATACCCTTGTTTGTGGACGCAATCCTCTGGATGTAGTTTTCCTGGGAGTTTGGGTGCCTTAAAAAAGAGGCCGTTTGACTCGGATGACCTATGATGGGCCCTTGTGGCTTTTGTCATCTGTTATATTATATTGTGGGGGACTTTGATTTTGTCTTTCCCCGGCGATGGTGCTTTTTGTGGGTGGGTTTTGACGGATGCGGATGACCTTTGATAGGCCCTTGTGGCTTTTGTCATCCGTGAAATTATGTTATGTTATGTTATGTTATGAGAAGTAACTGAGACTCCCATCGCACTTGCTACACATTTTAGATTCCCTCCTACACCTTTTCGAAATTCTCCTACACTTTTTCGTTTTACCCCTACACCTTTTCGTTTACTCCCATTCCTTCATACACTTTTTCGATTTCCTCTTAAACTTCGCTACAATGTTTCGTTTTCCTCCTATACCTTTCTACATCCTTGATTTTACTCATTCGATTTCCTTCTACACCTTCTTACATCTTTTAGTTTCCTCCTACACCTTTTGATTATATTCTTGACCCTTTTTTCTCTACTCTTATGCCTTCCTACTCCTTTCTGATTTCCTCTTACACCTTCCTACAGGCGAAACGAAGAGACATCTGAGCTACAGTCGCCGACAACTGCACTAAATGAGATAAGCAAACACGATTCTAAATAACATTAAGTAACCCTAAAATACTGAAACACTCATACAAATATTTGACCCACCACAACTGAAATTGACGCCGAGGCACATTCATTACAAATACCAAAGAAAGGAAATGTTAAATAGAGTTAAAATTACACTAAAAAACAACAACCTCCCCAAAACCTGATTAAATTTTAGAAATAAAGAAGGCAAGAAACAAGGAGACATACAACAAGGAGGGAGATATTTCGAAATGATTTGATTATAAGTGTAAATTTCTCTTATCGTTCAGTTGTGAATTTTCCAATTGGTGGTCCTGCGTAGGACCCCGACAGGCCCACCCGTCCTTGGTCATTAAGGATGTTGGAAGGAAAGAGGAAACAGACGAAAGGATTGCAAATCCGGTCCATATTACGAGCCATAAACTCAAACCGAACCAGGTACATGAATCAGTGCAAATGAATGTTCAGGAGTCCCAAATCGCTTTCAAATTTATTAAAGTCCCTCGGTTTTGATAAGGAAATTCAATCAATTTACAATTCTCAGTGAAGGCCGCTCATTCCCACCACGTAGCTCCTGTTTCTCAAACTAGCGAACAAAAGGACCAAGATCAAGTCGGGTTCACTGATTTCAAAATCTTCGCATAACCCTGTTGAAATCCGACTATTTTCTCGGACTTGAGACTTGAACAACACCCGGAGCGTTTTGAGGTTAAATTTCCCAAATGGTGAACCAAAGTCAATTTGATACCAAAATTATTAAATCGTCACTATACGACGTTGGATTATATCTAACCCACACAGATCTGTCAAATGAAGGATGGGCAATCTGTTTCAGGAGACATCTGGAATTTTGCGTGCCCTCCCGGCCTCAATGCCTACAAGAGGATCTGTGGCCATACCCCTTCCACGCATTTTTCAGATTTCTCCTAAATGTAATACAAAATATCCATGTAAACCTTTTAATTTGGTTTAAATTTGTTATTTTGTAGCACCTGTAGCACATCTGTGCGACCACCGAGGTGATGTGTATCCTTGTGGGATTAGGTGAAGAGTACAGATCCCTCAGCCAAGACCACCCAAAGATATCGGTGATGTCGCCTCAACCCTAAAACCAAAACACAGAAGACCTAAAGGGTGGGTGTAGCTTCTTCAAAGTTAACGGCTGCGAAAGAGGTTGAAGGCTGCCGTTGATCCATCAGATCCACTCGTCTTGCTTTCCTTTCCATTGCAATCAGCTATTTAATCCGAGGAGGTCCGTGTGCTCTTTGATGTGCAGTCTAAATACAAACAAACAGACGGCTTCGTTGTGTAGACCAGTACAACAACTTTGTACGATGGGCTCCACCTGAAGCCTGGAAATTACTGTCCCGAGTGCCATCGAAATTTCAGCTAGGTTCGTTTGAAACCTGCGTCCTTTCAGTTTAGAACCATTGTCACGTGTGATAGATACCATGGTCGTACTTGGATCAGCTCACCTCGCAATCGCCTAGTGTCGAGAGTCGGTAGTTTTAGTATATTTAATCTTTCGATTTACGACTTATTTCTAATCGAGGGAATTAGTTCAGTTGCCCGTCCTTGACTTCTTGCCCTCTGTTGGAAAGTACAAGCCATTCTCACCCTTAAAAACCGTCATTGGGGTGGGTGTGGTTTGTGCTATTTGGCAGGCTCTCGCTGATCTTTAGACCGTTCTTGCCCCTTTGGGCTCGAAACCTTCGTATTTGTCCCCTTGGAGAGTTTATGGGCACTACCATGGCCCCGAGACCCACAGTTAAAGCGGTGCGTCTTTGCAATCTTTTGGTCCATTCCACGTTAACCTCTCTTCTTTTTTTAATTAATTTACCTTTTCTATTCTGTCTGTCATCTCCCTCCTCTTTCTTGCCCGTGAGTGTCTGATCCAGTTCACTAACACCGGTATCTTCGAAATCTTGGCATCACTCGGCTTTGATCTTAAATCAATGGGCCTATTTGAATGGTGTGGTCGGGCATTTTGAAGCCTCTTAGAGGAAGATAAAAGTGTCCTAAAGAAGCAATAATATTTTATTCAATTTGAGGAGAGGAAAGCTTAATAGACAATGAAATAAGAAGGCTAATCTGCGTCTTAGACGGATAGATAGATCGCCTCTTCAAGTCCCCTCCAAAGGATGGTTAGGGGGTGGTAAGCATAGCTCCCCCCGCTCCACCACCAGCTACCACAACGCGTCCCCCACCCTGATCCCTTCCTGGCAATCTATTCTTAAAACTTTACAGAGAGGACGCTTCTAGTAGATGACTAGTGATCCTATTCCATTCATCTACCACTGGGTTTGTAAACCAATATCTACCAATCTCTTTCCTAAACTTGTCCAACTTAAACACATTGTTATGTGTCCTATGTATTTGTTCGCTCAAAATAAGAACCATACCCCTGTCTCTCCTATTATAACCTTTGACCCGCTTGAAGAGCTCAAACAAGTCCTCTCTAACTCTTCTCCTTTCTAATGTATGAAGATTTAATCTCTTAAACCTTCCACCATAAGGGCAGTTCCTCATCCCATGAATTATCTTAGACATCCTGCTTTACACACACTCCAACAAACCAATATCCATCCTATTACTTGCACTCCTCCCATCAACCAATCCAAGAAAGAGCAAATCATAAAGAGAAAAGAAAACGAGACGCGAAGTCCCAAAGATTCGCAAGTGCGGCGAAGACGACCACCGAATAAGGAAGGCCAAAGGAACAATTCTTGTGCATTGCCGGGGGAACTAATGCACAGTTAGTTAAGGGCGTAGTACAGGCGTCTGTACACTGGTAGGGCACATACGAGGAAACCTTTACTCCCCATTCCGAGCCAACAAGTTTCCCAAAGTGAAAATCCTTAAGGATCCAGAGTCTTCAAAGATCTTCGGCCTGGCCATAATCAAGGACGATTTGATGACAATACAGGACCTCATCTTTATTTTATTTTTTGTCTTCCTTCATCTCCCGGGTAATTTAGTCTTCGCATGGGGTGATGGTGTCCCCGGAAACCAACGGTCCCTCAGCTGGTTCTCTTTCATCTAAAGGTCTTTTAGCCTTAGAGTGGCATTCAATTATTTAGCTTCCCTTTCCTTTACACGGTTAAGCCAAGGAATGTGAAAATGGTTTCTGCTCTGCTCTAAGAGGCTCGGCGGAGACGAGAAACAACCGATGTGGCGGAAAGTAGCTTCGAACCTTTCAGGAAGGTAAAGTAAGGGAGAGGTTTGATGGAAAGAACGAAATGTATGCAATGCCTAGGCTGCATCTGAGCAGTGATGAGGTAGATGATGCGTTGTGGAAGGAATAGGATACTGGTCAGGGAAATATTAGGAGAAAATTGGATTTTAAATTTAAGTTTAATCCAATGGGGAAAAGGGAGATTCCAGAAGTACCCAACGAAGGAGGCATCTGAGTGAAAGATCGAGGCTCATGCCCGAATTCCTCTCCATACATAGGCCGGTCTAAAAGTCAATGCCCCTTTTAAAAAGAGGATATTTACATTAAAAGAGAAATCCAAGTATAAATATCGAAAGAGATATTATATGGTACTGATATTACATGTAGGAATTGCGCAACTCTCCTGAATCTTTATTCAACCAAATAAATAATAACAATGAACGAATAAATATATTTTTGTGTCACAATATCAGAATTTCAAACAAAATTAATTTATTTGGGACAGGACTTTGTACCCCGGGCATCGCCGGGTATTTATGCCAGTTCCTGATCTACACCATTCCTCTCTATCTGGGGGTTATCCTCCTCCCCCCATCATTGACATCACATTTCCTGATCTAACCTCACTTTCTAGTCCCCAAACAACCATCTCCAGACCATTATGATCTTTTCTAAGTCCTTGATTTTATCCTCATTTTAACCCCGTTCCATTCATTTTACCTTTCGCAATGGTCGCTATTTCCCCACTTTCTGTATTGCTAATCCCTTCTTCCCTATTTCTTAGAATTAAATCCTATATAGCATCGCCCCTCGTGGCTTGGTTTCTAACCTGTCGCACAAAATTATCCGGCACCATCTCAAAAACCTCTTGAGCCTCCTGATCAACTAGATACAAGAGCTTCCCAGTCTATATATCTAGAATGTAAATCACCCAGTATACACACACGCTTACTTCTACATGTACGTTCTATCTCCTGCCACAGAGGATACGAAGCTTCCTTACTAAGATTTGGTGATCTATATAATAATCCTATGACAAGTTTATCCTTTGTCTCTTTAACATTAGCCACAATGACTGTTAGCGTCTGTTTTAATTGTAGTGTTTTTGCGACCCTGGAGATTAATTTAAATACTCACCCCGCCTCCTTTCCTATCTGTATGAAACCTATAACCATCAATCTGGACCTCAGAGATAATGTTCTTGCCTCTGTTATGGCAGAAACACCAAAATTCTAGCCTGGCGTTTGAGTGGGTACGATTGAGGTAACTAGAAGGAATTAGGTAGAAGGTTAGGCTGAACGAGGATGGGCTAGGTAGGTGAGGGTGAGATTACTTCCGCTTTCTAATTTAATTTTGATTGATTTATTTAATGTTTTAAAGAAAGTATCGAAATTGTCGTTTTCGGGCCATAGTAGAAATTTATTATTTTTGTATCTGAGATGATTTACATCACCTATTTTATGCGATAATTTGGATTCAAAATATCCCCCCAAAATAGAGGGGTTACCCATTGATAAACTAATTTTTTTATGGTACTTCTTTTGGCACGTAAATAGATCATCAACTGTCTACTTTTTATCAACTTAATGGAAATCTCAGTGGGTAGAGGAAGGTTAATGTTGAGTCTTGGATGGTTTCAAAGTACGATAAGGTTTCATTTACGGGAACTTTTGTGAATAGGGAAACAACGTCCAACGAGCAGACTCGATTGAGGTCTTCAAGTGGGTCAAAGGTCATAATAGCGGAGACTTCGGTAGGGTTCTTATTTTGTACGGAAGAGGATATGGTTTGGAGGTGGATAAGTAAAGGTTTAGGAAAATGTTTGGTAGAAATGGTTTACAAATCGAGTAGTAGATGAATGGTCCAATAGGCTCACAGGTGTTGTTAGAGAAGCGTCCTCTTGGCGGAGTATTAAGAATCGATTTCTGGGATGTCTTATCGCTGGGCAAGGGAGGGTATATTGGGTATCAATTTATTATAATTATCATGTAATGGTGTTATTATGCACCTTGTTATTACGACATTACCTGATAATTATCTCTTGGTAGGTTGTTGACTTGGAGCAGGGAAGGGGAACCTGTGGCCTTAAGGCCACATGCCTCCTTCTGGACCATCAGGTGCAGCCTTCTAAGGATTTCTGAAGTACTCCCAAAACAATTAAAACCAATTTTTTATCCTTCAAAGTAACTTGTGTATCTAATAGAGTACTCCCAAAATAATTAAAATCAATTTGTTATCCTTCAAGGTAACTTGTGTATCTAATGATTTCTAGAGTACTCCCAAAACAATTAAAACCAATTTGTTATCCTTCAAAGTAACTTGTGTATCTAATGGAGTACTCCCAAAATAATTAAAATCAATTTGTTATAATTCAAAGTAACTTGTGTATCTAATGATTTCTGGAGTACTCCCAAAATAATTAAAACCAATTTGATATCCTTCAAAGTAACTTGTGTATCTAATGATTTCTGGAGTACTCCCAAAATAATAAAAATCAATTTGTCATCCTTCAAATAACTTGTGTATCTAATGATTTCTGGAGTACTCCCAAAATAATTAAAACCAATTTGTTATCCTTCAAAGTAACTTGTGTATCTAATGATTTCTGGAGTACTCCCAAAATAATTAAAACCAATTTGTTATCCTTCAAAGTAACTTGTGTATCTAATGATTTCTGGAGTACTCCCAAAATAATAAAAATCAATTTGTCATCCTTCAAATAACTTGTGTATCTAATGATTTCTGGAGTACTCTCAAAACAATTAAAACCAATTTGTTATCCTTCAAAGTAACTTGTGTATCTAATGGAGTACTCCCAAAATAATTAAAATCAATTTGTTATACTTCAAAGTAACTTGTGTATCTAATGATTTCTGGAGTACTCCCAAAATAATTAAAACCAATTTGTTATCCTTCAAAGTAACTTGTGTATCTAATGATTTCTGGAGTACTCCCAAAATAATTAAAACCAATTTGTTATCCTTCAAAGTAACTTGTGTATCTAATGATTTCTGGAGTACTCCCAAAATAATTAAAACCAATTTGTTATCCTTCAAAGTAACTTGTGTATCTAATGATTTCTGGAGTACTCCAAAAATAATTAAAACCAATTTGTTATCCTTCAAAGTAACTTGTGTATCTAATGATTTCTGGAGTACTCCCAAAATAATTAAGACCAATTTGTTATCCTTCAAAGTAACTTGTGTATCTAATGATTTCTGGAGTACTCCAAAAATAATTAAAACCAATTTGTTATCCTTCAAAGTAACTTGTGTATCTAATGATTTCTGGAGTACTCCAAAAATAATTAAAACCAATTTGTTATCCTTCAAAGTAACTTGTGTATCTAATGATTTCTGGAGTACTCCAAAAATAATTAAAACCAATTTGTTATCCCACAAAGTAACTTGTGTATCTAATGATTTCTGGAGTACTCCAAAAATAATTAAAACCAATTTGTTATCCTTCAAAGTAACTTGTAATGTATTCTAAATCCAATATTTATATACCCTTAGCGACCCAATTATTCGTACACCAAGTAATATTTGGGCTTGAAATGGGTGGGTGGCGTGACGTGACGTTGAATTATAAGAATATGGAGGAATGCAAAAGAGAAGTGTAATGTAACAATTCGAGAAGAGGAACATTACAAAATCTACAAATTATTCGTACAGCGATGAAAAAATCCTAATTAATTATACACGTTTACAGGGAATGGGAAAGTGGGTGTGTGCTGGTGGAGATTGGAGAAGGTGATGGGGAATGAGATGGATATTGAGGTTGAGCCAAGGGTACGATTGGTCGAGTCACGGTGGGTGGCGGCGTGTTAGCATGGATGGAGGGCATTGAACAGGGGTTAGTCCATAGTCGCTGGCAGGTCATTTTTGGTCTTGCTATACCCTATCAAAAAAGGAGGAACCCGGGCATCTTGGCATTATTAAGGCGCTTCACTCGGGCATCAGGCTTCTAGAATCGGTCATTTTGTACCCCGGGGTATACCAAATACCCAACCATCTTTCAATGTGGCATCCCCAAGAGCGAGGAAACAGTAAGTAGGAAAAATAAATTGTGATAAAAGTCCGGTTGGTTACAGGCTCGCCCTCCCCCCCTCCCCGCCAGCTGAACAGGCTCTCCTTGTCAATTACCACAGGGACCATCTTACCCTTCTGACCTTGACTGGGTCTCCTCCTCCTGGCAAAATGAACAACATCAATTGTATCTTCAATTGTTTATTGATGCAATTAACATTGAAAAATAGTGAATTTAGGGGTTTTTTGCACAGAACAAAAGAGTACAGTTACTTTGGTATCGACTGGTGATTTCTTTCCTTTTTTATATTAAGATACACGCTTGCCATTTATTAGAATTTAAATTCACGTTACATCTTGAGAAATACAGAGTAATAATAATACAACGTAACTTTATATTATCAACGCTTTCGACTAGACAGAGGTAAGATTGTACAACTTCCAAAAATAAGGACAAAATACATTTCGGAAATTGGTATTCAGAAAAGTATACAAAAAAAATTAGCACATGTCTATACATACACCCAAAGGCCATAAAAATTTAGGATTAAACGCTATCTTTGCCACAAATCACATCCCCACAAGCCCAAAACAAAGAAATCCCAGAAAATTCCAACCTATCGAAATTCCCCCTCAAAATTGACATTTACCTTAAAAAGACCGGATAGGAGAGGATAAAGAAAATGAGACTAAAGAAGAGGGATGCACAAAAATAAACGGTACTCAAGTGGGAGATCACAGGACGAGTGCGTCTATAATCCTTACCCATATAAGGTCATCCTTGATATCGCCACACGATTCTGCTCGGATCAAAGGAGCCTGACTTTTGAGACACAAATTTACCACTAAAATGGGGTTGAATTTTGTCTTTTAGATGAACTGGGCAAGTCTTAAATCAAAGGTAGTTTTTTGTTTTTAAATGAAATATAATATTAATGTATTATTTCACCGAGTTTAAAAACTAATTCAGGAAAAAAATAACAGAAAATAAACTTGTTTATAGAAATTAAGGAACTTTGAAATGTCAAAACGTTTCATTTATATAAGGTAACACCATCTGTCCAATTATGCATTCACTAAGATTACAAAAAAGCTACACAGCCCACTCTTGTGGTAGCTTGTATACAATAAAGGATACTACTTACCAACTTTAACTTAGAATGAAATTGGCCAATTTATAAACGAAAACTTATCTACAATACAACTTTGTACTCTGAAAATATAATTAAATTGATAAAGTTCTTTATAACTCCGTGGGCAATTTACAAATCTTTTCCTCAATTTACAAACGCAGATAGCTATAAAATGAAATCAAGTTTTCATACGAAACTGGCCCAACATAACTAACTACTATCATCTAATATTTTCTTTTCTCTTAAAAAATGAATATAAATTCAAGATTTGATTTTCCCATTTACTTTAAAAACCAATTTAACAAAAATAGTCCTAAATAACCCCCCTCTCAAATGTATTTTGGATAAAGGCGTAGCGAATATAGGTTATAATTATGGCCTCAAAATGGCAATGAGAATAGACCCCAAAATGGTCAAATGAAAATAAAAAACTTCCTAACGACTCGATCCACCCACAATTTAGACCCTATCAACACTCGCTAACTTTCTCTTCTCCTTTATCTTTCATTATGAGGTTATTCTATTTTCATAACGAAGACCAAAGGGTAGTTGAGCTAACTTAGGAAGGAAAATGGACCAAAAACTATCTTAGGGTATAAGCGAGGGAAATAATTGTGCTGTGGCTTTTGATTTTATGGGTAGAGGATTGCGACCGTGGATCGACGCCGCTCGTTAGTGAGTTAGTCAACCAGACAGGTCACTGTGAAGGGGTCCTGAGGACATGGCGGAACCATTTTAAAGTATCTTCCATTTAATTATAACAATTCCTTACACACCGAATAAAACTTGATCCCTTTTATTTTCAAGATAGCAGAAAAATGATTTTATTAGTAACATCCATCCATGGATATTATCATCTCGCACACATTACAACACAAACTGAAATAGATGTGTAAAGAGATGAAGACAAGATGATTCAAGCGTGTTATTAGAAATTCTAAAACATCAACTCAGTAAAATACTTTTCAAGCATTCAAACTCAGCTTAACTCAAGTGACCACTCCAAAATGCTGCTGCTGCTAATAATAATAATCGGGAACAAACTAATGTCCAACCATGAGTGAAGCAAAAGGCAAAATTCGACAGAAATGGAAATTTGATTTAGTATTATAAGGTTAATTAATGCAACTCCATGTTAAAAATATCTATTGTATTGATATTCATTGGTTTGGTACCTTTCTAACAATTGTGGCAGTGACAAATATCACATTATTTTTTTTCTTATTCCTTTATCCACTTTGTCCTACGCCTCTTTTGAGGCGGGGAATTTCTGGATTCTGTTTTATTATCATCAATATTGTAATGAATAATTGCATTTATAATTATGAAATGTGGAAAACAATTTGCTATTAGTATTAAGCAGGAGAAGAAAGAAGCCGAGAGAGAAATATTCTAAAAATGAGATACTGAAATACTTATGGAATCACTTTGTGCAATGTTTTTTTTTAATAACCACAATAATAGAAAAATAAGAAAGGTTTGTAACTTGCTTCTGTTCCCATACGAAAATGCCCTTAAAAATTAAAGATAACATTAAATCTCGAATCTGTTAAAGCACGTTTCTATTTAAAATTTAACTGCAACACTTCAAATCTAACCTTTAGTTCATAGATAAATTTGTCCCTTGAGCTTCAAACTTGCCGGGGGGAGGGGGGATTTGGGCCTGGGCATATCAGGAAAGAGGGGAGGAGAGCACCCGAGGGAGTGGGGTAGGTAATTTTTTTCTTGGGATCGACTCCCCATTTTTGTTCCATAGAGCGGGGAGGAAGTTGGTTGGCACCCTCTCCGTTGTGGAGGAGGGGTGATGTAGGTTCGACCTTGAGGGGAACCGACCCAATGGTTGCGTAATTCTCTTTTGGTCTGGGTGTGGTGATAAGGGACCGTGGAAAGACCAGCTCTCCAACAAAGAGAATAAATAGCACCTCGAGGGCCGAGTGGTGCGGGGGTTTAATGGACCATCGAGGTTGCGGTGACTCCAACATCACACCCCAGCCCCTTCCAGCCGAACTATCGGGTGCGACAACGCTCGAATTGAAAGCACCAATGGAACGAGGAGCATCAGTCGAGGCTCGCTCCCTCTGGGGTGGTTCCCGGTCCGGGAAATCGAAAGTGTCCACCTGTGTTTCGGGACGGGGCTGGATCTATACAACCCAAACCCATCTCTCGGTTCTTTGGGGGCACAGGGGGTGCAGCGGTTAAGATCTCAGGAGCGGGACACGGATCAAAAAGGAAATTGGCAGCCGATTAAAAGCGCCCCTTTTATACATGTCCATAACGAGTGTTGACCAGAGGGGAGTTTGTGTGTAAGCGCTCCGCTTCCTCATCCTCAGACGATACTGACGACCGTGTCCGACTTTCGAGTGAGTTTATTCACCACATAAAACTTGTGCTTGTCCCCGACTAGGCCCTTTATAACTGCCAAGTTCTCCACCAGGAAATTAAAGGGCATTGTGACCAGCGCCCCGGCAACGCACACGGCCATTCGATACCAACCCAGGCGGTCAACGCGGAAGGATTTAATCACGCCGAAGATGTACATGTAGCAGTTGACTCCTCCAACGAACGCTGCCACCACGTTCACCACAAATGGCACCGGGACCGGGAAAATGGGACTGAGAATCACGGAAGCGAGGGCGAGTGGCATCGTCACCCATGAGTACAAGGAAATGGCCAGCAACCACTTGGTTGTCAACTGAAAAATTAAAATTCAGGGTTAGTAAAACAATTTCATTTTCGGTCAACTGGCGGCGACAGCCATCGAGGGCATAGCCCGTGGTGACCAGGCAAAAATATAAAGATCGGGCATGGCTCTATCTAGCGGTCAGTTGCTTCCAATTTTCGACCCTTAAAAGGGCTTCCGACTCTGACCGGGTTCAAGGGTCGCGTGGGGCGACGCGCTATGAATAACTTACGGTGGTGTGGGCATGGAGGGTGCACACACCGTGTACCACAACCCTGCAGGGTAGTAAAACCACTCACGGGAATGATAGGGCTGTGGACGACGAGTAGAATCCCTTGAAGCCAACGTTTGCGCTGCTGGAGGAAGTCGGAGATGGTGAAGGGCGACTTCTCCCACATCTCACCCTCGATAAAGTCGAAGGAGTAGCCGTCGCGGAGGGCCACCATCCCGAAGTAGTTGTCCTCGGCCACGCTGCCGTCGGGGCCGTGGTCGAACGTCACCTGCCTCTCGGCACCCACCTGAAACAGCCCACGCTTTGTAAGTCACAGAGGGGTAGGCGCGCATCAACGCCAATGGGACCACCGACCCTTATCCGGGATTAGTGGCTTTTTAATAACAGACAGGCCAAACACAGACAGATTAAGTGGGGGAATGATGGAGACGCACAGGCCAGAGGCGATTAGGGTGACCAAGCATAAGGACGAAGGAGGCGCTCAACTCTCCTAGTTCCTCCGTTAGGACAAAAAGGGTCGACGCCATCCATCTACAAGGCGGGGTTGGCGCCCATCAGCAACACTACCGGCTTCAATACCTTCCGGTGCGCGAATTCGTAGGCCAACGGCCCATATGCGGGTTTCTCCTTGCCCACATCCAGGCATACAACCACACTCAAGCATAATTCCCCCCCCCCCAAAAAAAAAAAAAAAAATCAATCCTGGGTATTATTTTTCCAATCTGACACTGGAGGCTTGAGAGGCCAATAGGAAAGATTGGCGAATTACCATTCTTGTCACCTTCCACTTTTTCCCACTATTCCTGTATTTACCACCGAAACAATTCCACTCTGAGATTGCTACAAGCCCTCGGGGGGAGTTTTTTATAGGTCTCGGGGTGCAGATGACATCTCTGTTCCGGAGTGTTGGAGTAGCACTAATCTCCATAAAGTATAGGGGTGGAGGTGGGGTGATAAGTGTAGGGAACTAGAGGATTAGGTTAATTAAGGATAGAGGAAAAGCGGCGGTCGTGAGGAGGGTCTGTAGATCGAGCCTACATTGGATGGTCGTTCTAGAAGCCACCGCGTGAAGATGGAGGGTGAAATGGGATGGATGCTGTGACGGTGCTCCGCTACGGCCGGCCAGAGCGGAGGATAGGAAAGTGAGGCCGCTCACGCAGGAGGGAGGATCAATTTGTGGAGACAGGCCACTAGGTAGAAGAAACCTCATAGGGCCAAGTAAGCCCAATCCAATGGAGCGCTGTTGGAGAGAGCAAAATAGGAGGAGGAGGAGGAGGAGGAGAATCGAAACCACCGAGATTTATTATCGCTTGGACACGAGGCCAGGAGGAGGAATTGGGTGTCCGGGAGATTTGGGGGGTATTGGCGCTATCTCAGGGGTGTAATAGGAGAGATGGGAATGGGCAAGGGTAGATGATTGGAGAAGTCAGGGAAAGGTGTGGATGGGGGAGGGAGGGAGGGCATTGAAAGACGCCCCCGGTGGCTAGGACGAGAATAAAGGCATGGGAAGGGAGGCAAAGGGTAGGATTCGGGACCTGGCATGTTTAGGCGCGGCCTGAGAGGAGGGTCCTCGAAGGGAGGAGGAGGAGGAGTTCGACAGCGGCTAGCCTACACAAAATTGACAGCGATCGAGCGACTAAAAAAAACCATTTCACCTACCTGAGTAACGACGTAGGAGCCTTTCCAACCGAAAAGCGGTTTATGGAAGATCTTAAACTGGAATCTGAGTTTGCCCATGTCGTCGGACACACGGAAACTATCGGCCAGGGTCGTGAACCAGTTCTGGATGTTTTCGTTCGCGTACGTGATCAACCCCTGCAAGAACCACAGGCTCACCAGACGATCGCTTTAATACAAATCCGCTACCCAAAAAAGGGGTTCGATTCGGGTTAAAAAGTGACGCTAATCTTAAGCTCCTTTTTTATTTTAAAGATCGGCTGGAAGCTGCGTGCAAGAACATTGCCCCCGAAATGGTACATTTAATCTGTTATCTTTCAGCTTAAAAAGGGGCAACCACCCACCCCGACCCCCAAACTAATTGGTCAATTTTAAGATCAATTATTTTTGACCCAGAAAAATAAAAATCAAATAACTTGAAAATCAGCCACGTCGAAGGATTTGTCCCGGGCTGCTGCTCAAGGTCTTCCCGGGAAGGGGACAACAGACATCCTCAGAAAATTAAGGCAATTACGTTATCTTTCTGCCCTCGTGTTCAAGGGACCTCCCTCACCTGCCCAAACTGATGCTTGCCGTCCATGACGAAGTTAAGGATCCCTCTCACAGAGGACTCAGTCAAAATCGTCTCTTCGTCCAGGTGAACGATCCAGTCCGTGTCGGACAACATGTTGACGGCGTCCTCGAGGCAGTACTGCAACGCTCTCGCCTTGAACAGAGCCCCGCTTATTGGCTTATAGGTCGTCGGTACAACCACCTGCAAAAACGACACGACCAATGAGGAACAAACGAATAGGGGTGCAAGAGACGAGGGGAAAAAAACATAGAGAGAAATAGATAAAAATCCATCCCAGGGGAAAGCGGAAAGCTTAAAAATTTCAAATCAAAAGTGTTGGTCTTGTCTGAGAGCGAAATTACATATGACCCATAACCGACAATTTGCATTTCGCTAAACAAAACCGACTCGAGAAGGAAAGAGCCGAATGTAGCTGAGAGGGTTGTCATGGAGGGGGGGGGGGGCTAACACCACACACCCCATTCTAGAGAGGACAATAGAACATGGTTATTGACAATGTTCCAACTAAATTAAAGCAGGGGGAGGGGGAGGGAGAGGGAAGCGGAAATATTTTCAGGTTGCAGACAACTTTTCGCGGGCTTTTCCCGCCGGTCCCTCCAAAGTGAGACGATTGGCGCCAACATCGTCTTTAAGAGTGAGGGAGTTGGCGGGCTCGGGGTGGAGGCTATTCGTTAACTTCCTCAGAAAAATAAGGGGGAGAAGGGAACCTAACTCTTTATTCTAAAACTGAAAAAGATCCTTTAAACAGATTAACTCAAAGCAACCCCCCCCCTCAAGGAAAAATGGCACTCTCCCACAAAATCAATAACACCCACACCAACCTCAAAGGATCGGATACCGCCTAACACAAACACGGAACCATTTTAACGCATGTGGGATCTCAGGGAGGTGGTGACCCCCTCGTAAGCGCCCACTAACGAAGCCATTACCAGACGCCTGATGACGGTCATAAAACACCAGCCTCGAGAGGATAGAGGGGCCAACGGACCAATGGGGTGGAGGGTGGAGTGTGGACCTCTCTCCCACCACCACGGGGCCACGGACCGAGACAAAAGAAGACAAAAAGAAAACAAAAAAAGACGGGGCCAGAAATAGGCCATCGAGGAGACAAGATACGCCATGACACAATGGGCCATTGTGCCCAAAAGCCTCCCGTCCTATTAGAGGGAGGGAAGGAAAGAAAATATTTATATATATATATATACAGTGGAACCTCGGTTGCCGAACAAGCCAACAATACCACGCGGGCAGCACATGACCACTGAGTGACTGAGGGTGCGGTATCAAGCTTGTCTCACCCCGCGCTCGGAGTATACACGCTAAGAACTGTCGTCTGATTTTGCCGGTACAGGTTGAAGATCCCAAATCCGGCTCCCTCGGGACCAAGACCGTGCCGGATTTTGGATTTTTTTTTTTATTTCCATCGATAATTTCTGGTCGAAATTATCGCTTAAAAAAAATTGACCCATATTTTAGTGACTATCTCGGGAACTAACCCACCGATTTGAACGAAACTAAGGTCATCCATCTGATCAAAGTTATCCCACAATCCTGGTTTTTATTCATGGGTTATGGGTTTTTTTTTCCAGGTTTTCGGCGATATCTCGCAAAAAAAAAGCCGAGAGAAGAAATTGGAAATTTTATATGTTCGCATATAACGCTTATTTTCGACCCGAGCGACCACGCGATGGATAATGTGTTATACACCGTTAGATGAAACTTTCCGGGAGGAAATATGCTTTAAGTCGGACTGGGCGCTAAAATGTTCGACCCGATTTTTGAGCTTCGAGGCAAAGTTTGTCCTGTAAAATAAAACAATTTTAGAGTATTAGATATCGTTAGACGCGGGGCGGGTACTTACGTTCTTGAGGCTGGTGTATGAAAATCCACCCTTTCCCCAAGATTACCAAAGTTATTGACGCTGAACCTTCCCTCGAGGGCCCAAAATCGAGAAAACGACCCTTACCCGGTAGACATAATTGAATATAAAATCGCTACTATTTATCGTACGGAAAAGATTTAGATATCGATTCGAAGGTAATATGATCTCCCACACGCACGAACCGGAACTTTTGGCCACACGTACTGTTGTAAAAGTTTGAATAAGCAATCATTTGGAGTCCAGGAATGGATTAATCCATTTTACATCGATTTCTATGGGGAAAATTGTTTGTTTTCGAACTTTTCGGTTCTCGAACGGCCTTCAGGAACGAATTAGATTAGAAAACCGAGGTTCCACTATATATATATATATATATATATATATATATATATATATATATATATATATATATATATATATATATATATATATATATATATAATGGCAAAGAGAGCCACTAAAGGAAATTAAGAATGATTCCTGGCGCTTTCGTCTTTATTATCAACGACCTCTTCTGGGGTTGAGAAGAGGGGCATTTGGAAGGATCTATAAGTGAGAGGGGGAATTGTTTTATATGACGGCCTTAAATCCATAATAAAGACGAAAGCGCTTGGATTCACTTTTAATTTTTCATTACTCGGTCATATATATATATATATATATATATATATATATATATATATATATATATATATATATATATATATATATATATATATATATATAGGCAAAAGAAAGGGACAGTGGAAGAGACAAAGTTCAAGGAGAGCAAAAGACAGCAAAAGACAATCGAGACTGAGAAGATAGAAATAACGCTAAAGGCGGTGGGGGTGGGGTGGGGGGGTAAATGTTGTGGCCAGTAGCCAAAACAGTCTCACCCAAAGGAACTTTTAAATACCATACATCTAAACCACTCACATGGAAAGAGCAAATACAGCAGGGTCTGCGGGTAATAACTGTCACAGGGCTTTCGCCTTAGCCCCCTCCCCCCACCTCCTTCTCTTGCATTTAAAAACTCCGGTTTCTTGTCTGATTCACGTCCGATTTGTCTCCCTTTCTTGTACTCTATAGATATACAACAGCCTGCAATGTGCGGTTTCTGCCTCTTTCAGTCTTCAAAAGGCTTTTGACAGGCATAAAATAGGGCGAAACCCCTCGGTACAAAGATAGTCTAAATCCAAAGAATCCCCCCCCCCACGCACACATAATATGGCCCGTTCCTCCTTCGGGAAAGCGAAATGGGAGGGGGGAAAGCTATCCCCAAGGTAGCCCCGCCCCCCCCCCGTAGCCCAAGGCCAAAACAAGTTGGCACCAGCAGCGCGACCAATCTACCCCCTCAGAGGGGAATAATGGAACCCAGCCCCCAGGGCTAAGAATCGTAGTTTAGAACGCCAGTCTTCCTCGATCGAGTTTGCTCCTGTGCGTCTCTAACGTACCTTCCTGACCCCAACACATAGGCCCCAAATGAGCCATGAAAGTAGAGGGGTTCAAGCTAATTAAGAGGGGGGATTTCCAATAGGAAATCCGCTTTCACTCAAGGAAAGGAGATTCTAAGCGCTTTCGTCTCTATTGGCGAAGACCTTTTCAAGGAATGAACAAGGAGGCAGAATGCACGATGGCTGCCCTCCTTCCCACGACCTTAAAGGGAACAAAATTAAGGACTTTCTTAATTTGAGACCTGATGTACGAAGTGATCAGGGGATCTGACCAAAATAACCACCCTAGGATCCAATTAAAATTGGGGAGCGTCTTAAAACCTTCCAAAATATGTCTGGAGACGTAATTATTCAGAGTGGAATCGCGCCCCGCCAAATCGACCATGTAATAATGAGTTAAAAACACCTAATTATAATTTTTTGGGGGGGGAGGGGGTAAACAAATGTAATTGTTTCTCGTTTTATTCGTCGGTCTGTTCATTTTCTCTTTCTTTCCCCAAGGGTGAGGGAAGAGAGCGAGGGGACGAGGGATTAACAGACTAAGAGAGATCGGAAACACCATAGACACGCCTCCTCTTTCTCCCCTTCCCTACACGGGTCTCAACGCAGCTCTCGACATGAGGAACCTCGCGGCTCAAATCCCTTCGAACTATGACCCCATCTTCAAAGGAGGTTAAACCACATCGCATGTGGCTGACCCTCTGACGGATTCCCACGTCACGCTCTGGATAGACGTGGCTCGGATCCCGCGTTGAACTACAGATCGCCCTTAAGATAGGCCTCATATACAGGGCATCTCGATGGTGAAAGTCGTACCAAAACGCACACCGTGTTTCGCCCGCACTCTTCCAAACTTAAGGGTGTGTTAGGGTCAGAGGATAACACTTTACAGGGATCAGTTACATCCCAAAAGGGAAGGGTCATCATTCGGCCAGTTGAGAACCAAAAACATAACATAAAAAAGGAAAGTCCCAACCAAGCGTCGGTCCCGAATCAACCCAATCCATTCAACCAAACCACAGTTCGATCCAACCAACCATAGCACAACAGGATTTCCCCCTTGCTGGCACTGGTTCCAGACACCGCAGCCATGCCCCTCATCCCAGGGGGTGACACTCGCCTTTTCTCCACCCCCATCTACTGAATGGACGGCGTACATAAGGTCGTACCGACTTCAACTTACGAACTTATGAAGGGGGGGGGGGGGATAAAACTAGTTCAGGGTTTTGCCCTCTCCGCGGGAGGGCACCCGCCATTTTGGCAAAACCGATCTTCCCATTATTTGCCCCCAAATGCCCAACCCCCTCCAAGCATAGTCTTTTGCAACCTATGGACGTTATTAAAGAGGTGCCGATTCTTCTCTTTTGACAGGGCGCAGTTGGTCAGTAAAATCGCAAATCGTAAAAATGTGAAATCGCGCAAGTGGTGTTGGGAAATCGAGATTGGGGTGTTGGGAAATGGTAATTGTGGTGTTAAATCGCCTTATTTAATCGAGAAAGACGAGGTGTGAAATCTAAAACGTGTTGTGCAATCGCGCATGTGGTTGTGTAAAAACGCGATCGTGTTGTAAAATCGCAAATACGGCGGTGTGAAATCTCGAACGTTTTGTAAAATTGGGGATGTGTGGGTGTCAAGTGGTGAGGGTGTAGTTATAAATGTGCGAGTGTAACAGCACGGGCGGCTCACCTGTCGAACACGGTGATTGTCTGGCAGGTCGAAGTATTTGTCCGTGACCACCTCCAGCATGAACTTCTCGAGTCCGACCCTCTGGCAGGTGGAGAGGTTGCGCTGGATGTTCTGGCGGACGAGGTCGGGGAAGTCACCCCGGGTTACCACTCGGATGCATACGAACGGAGCCAGCAGCGGGGACCCCTTCAGCTGGGCTCGCTCGGGGAACGCGTTGAACGCCATCAAACCCAAAAAGTTGAACAGAGCCTGTAATAAAAGGGACGAGTGGAAATGGATGGATGGAGTGGAAATGAAGGGGTGGGGGTGGAAATAGATGGATGGAGTGAAAATGGAGGAAAGAATGGAAATGGATAGATCCAACAAAATTGCCTCCATAGCCGTTTGGAAGGCAAGAAAAAGGTTCTTGGTGAAGTGCTGTGAAGATGCCTCTACCAGAAGGAGGAAGGCGGACAATGCACAAACGTCAAAATGAATTGATTTAATCATTATAAAATAAATAACAAAGTAATCCAATGAAGTCACACTTACTCGGCACAAATGTAAACAAATATTGACCAAGATAAGGGCTGAAAATCCCCCCCCCCCCCAAATAGCAAGTCTCTTATTTTAAAGGTTGGGAGAGCAAGGGGAGGGGGGAGATATTCACTCTCCAAGAATAAATACGCCCTCCCTTGACTTCTTTCCCCGGGGTACGCCGAAGGAGCTCTCTCAAGGATAAGAGACTCCTGGGTGAACAGCGCCTCATAAATGAATGTGCTCAAATTGACGGCAAATTGGAGTTAATGCATCAGGGGCGAATCTCGCAAAGCGCACCGAACTTTGCTTCACAATTCGTGGATCTTCGAGGAACAAGGTCTGCTGACCAAAGTCGCGTGCTCTAACTTACGACTTACAAAACTTCCAATAATTCCCCACCTAACATTGGGAGGACTTTGGCAATTATATCATTCGAAAGAGAATGTAAAACAACAGAAGGGTTTCAACTTTCGTTAGAATCAGTCGAATAGTTACGATGTTATTACAAAGAAAAATCAAAATGGGGACCGACCGACATAGTGAGATATAGAGTCACCCGCGACTAAAAATGAGAAAGAAATATTCTATTTATCTCTTGCGCGAACTTTGGCCACAATTTAGATCTCCAGCCGGAAACAATATTTTCGGAGGATTTAAATAAACGAACTTTACTAACTCGTTTATGAAACCAACTATGATAAGACTTCCCAAACAAGAGAAACAAAAAAGCCCATTAAATGCTGACAAGCATGACAAACTGAAATACGCTGCAGAAAAGAGCTTAAAAGTATAGAATAAAAGGTTGACACAACCGAATGAATACCTAACAAAGAACATACGCAATAAATGGAGATCCAAAACGCAATTGCGAAAACGACAGCGCTAATGAGGAAAAGATCACATGTGGAAGATACACTGATGTGGAAGTTACACAGGAATCTCATCACGATGGAAGCTGTGGAGGGGGAAAGGGTTTAAAAATAAGCTTGATAGCACTCGGTTGAGTAAGATTCAATGGCTAAATTGGGAGCGTGAATACATGGGTATATTGGCGGATTAAGCAACACTTATCCGCACCCTTGCGGCACATTACACTTAACGAGCATTTAACAAATAATACAAACAGCGAATCACTCTCAAAACCGCTTCAAACATTGCAAATACCAGATTTAAACTTATTGACGCAACTTCATATCAAAACCTTTCATGCAGAGCTAAAAAATAGTACTTTCGCAGTAATCTCCCCCATACATGGAGTACAACTTCTGCAAAGACCCCGTCCCAGTACTCTTGTAGTCCCCCCCCCCTCCCATAGACACAGACCTGCGGCAGGGCGAGGAATGGGAGTATTCGGAGGAGCTGGAGAGTAAGAACGACGATTGGATGGTAGTCGGGGTAAGGGGGCGCCTCTCCCCACAACCCGATGGCCCCGATCTCGAAGGCAACCACGACGCAGACGAAGAGGAGGGCGTGGGCGGCGTGCTTGGTCGCGTGCAGGCGCTCCGAGAAGAACAAGCCCGCCCGACCCACCGACATCCTCCCTGCGGGCGAACGAACCACAACTATTAATACTGTGAATAATAGTAATAGTATTAATGGTTGCGGGGAAACAATTGAAGAATTAGCCAATTATTTACTTAAAACTAAGGATACCAACGGGAGGCATGCCCGCGAAGGTCATGGGCACAGGGGACCACGCAACTCTCTAAGGGTTCCCACCCAGCATTATCACCCCCCCCCCCTACAGCTACTACAGACCCCATCCACCCCTATCTGGCTACTACAGATCCCCTGCTCCCCGCAAACGACCATGAGATCAGTCGGAATCGTTGTCATGGCAACTAAGCTCATGGTGTCGTGTCGGAGTTTCATCTCCCGGAGCTATCAGGCACATACCATGACCCCCCCCCCCCCGCCCTCATCACCCTGTAGAGGGGTTATACTTCGTACTCACAGGGTGTTACACTCAGTCCGATCTTCCCAGAGGTAATACCCCCCCCCCCCTGTTGCCGCCGTATTTAGGGTCCGAGACGCAACACGCCTCCCCCCACTACCTGGCCCCGAAAGATTTGGAGGCCAAAACTTCCCACCCCTTCCTAAGTGATGGGGAAGGAAAGGAACGTTATATCTGGCTGCTGCCAACAAGGGCACCGCAACCAGTTACAAACATACCTATCTTTATGCTACTTTCATAAGTTAACAAATTAACCCCCCCAAAAGTGCGAAGGTAGCCCCGTCTGCCGCATGGACTCATACCCACATTTTTTTTTAATTCTCCTATCTGGCGACTTCCTTCAAGGACATACGTCGCCGTAGAGAAATTCTAGCTTAGTACTTGGCGATTTTAAAATTCGCAAAACAAAACAAAAAAGAAAAAACAACAAAAACAAAACAAGGAAGCACGTTCGGCGTCGGGGGTTGCACACATACAAACAGGCACAAAATTACACAAGCATGAACGCGCACACAGACATAATTATACAAGCAGCAAGGGTGGTCTCTCTCTCTCTCTCCCTCACACACACACACACACATACACTGACAAACATTTGGGTCACCGAACGAAAGCCATCGACCACCAAACACAAGACCGTTACCACAACCTGCATGACATTTGCAACTACGTACACAAACACACGAACATAACCACATGAGGATGCGTACACAAACCTACAAATATACGCACACCAGGCTGAGTACATAAACCCATGAATATAGCACACGAACCTGCGTACACAAACTCAATAATATATGTACACAAACAAATATGCGTGTATAAACATCGATACATACACTAGCACACAAATATACACACGAATATACTTACACAAATACAGGAAGATACACAACCACACTAACATACACGAAAACCCCGACTCAAAAGTATATACCCCCCCCCCCCCAGAAAACCCGCAGCAAGCATAGAGCGTTTATTTAAATGGCAAAAACCAACGAGGGAATTTCAGTTAATCAAGTTGTTCAACCTTCGAGAACACCCTCCCGGGGGACGGGGCGGGGCCGGGCCCCGAGAGAGTGCACAACTTTCCCGAACCAGAGGATGGGGGCGCAGTAATACGAAATCTTGGCAACCTTTAACCGAGCCATGGGAACGAGAACCTAGGAAACGGTAAGAGGGGTGGGGTGGGGAGTCCCCCCCCCTGAAATAATAAAGAGACTAGAGCCATGACGTCATGAGCCCCCCCCCCGACCTGTAGGGGGTTCAATTTCGTATTTTTGGGCAGTTGTACGAAGTACCCCCTCCCCCCCAGATGTATCCCGCCCCTCTGGTCCTGAGTATTTAAACCCCAAGGCGCAACAAGTAGCTCGCTACCCCCCCCCCGCCCACGGGGTGGGGTGGGGGGGTTAACAACCTCCTTCACTGGGTCCATTTAAAGGAATGACCATAAAATAGAAAAAAATATACACCAACGCCCACCCACCGTCATGTACACTCCCGGATCGCACGTACATGCGTACACACACGCGCGAGGAATTACGACGATCACCCCGCATCGCGTGACGAGGGACTAAAACCCGCATGACGACGCACCTGATCAATAACGTCCCTTCCCCCCACCCCCTCAAGGCAGTAGGGCTGGACCGGACCGGACCGGGTAAGCAGCTTGAGGAGAGCTGCTCGGCCCTGCCGTCCGAGAGCGCGCGAAGTAGTCTCCTCTTTAGAAAGTTCGGGTTGGGAATCTTCCGCGCAAACTCGGCGCCCCCAAATAGCTAACAGTACGGTTGTTTCCTCTCCCCCGATGGGATTAATGTCATCTCCCGCAGTGGGATCTGCGGCTATGCGTGTACACACGCATGCAAACCTACATGACAATCGATGCGTGCGTACATGCAATACGGGAGTGACATTACCGAATACCCTGCCCTCCCCCCTGCTGCTACTGCCGACATTAGGATTGCTTGCCCTACCGGCCTCAGCGATAGATGCCTTCGTTGGTTTTCGGTATGTTTTAATTTATGCGACTTTTCCGGCGCCTGATTGCATAGAGTACAATCGCAGAATAGGCTAGGCGAGGCCACAATTCGGTGAGAACGAACTCGTCTCGAGTACAAGGGACAAGAGGTATCGACCAAGCTCGTAGCAGGCACGAACCCCACCCCCAGTCGGACAGTCGAGGAGGGGGGGGGGGTCATCGCAATCGTCTTCTTAAACCCTAGAGTCGTTTACATGGCCTTGGCGAAGGAAACCGGCGTTCTTTTCTCGAGCCTTAACACCATCTTTCACCTATATTCGGGTCTAAGGAGGCGCTAAGATCGTAGGGAGGTGAGGAGGGCAAATAGTTTGGCCATCTTCAACGCCAGATCAGAACGAGATAGGCCATCTTCAACGCCAAATTAGAACGAGATAGGCCATCTTCAATGCCAGATCAGAACGAGTTAGGTAATCTTCAACGCCAAATTAGAACGAGATAGGCCACCTTTAACGCCAGATCAGAACGAGTTAGGTCATCTTCAACGCCAGATCAGAACGAGATAGGCCCTCTTCAACGTCAGATCAGAACGAGATAGGCCATCTTCAACGCCAGATCAGAACGAGATAGGCCCTCTTCAACGTCAGATCAGAACGAGATAGGCCATCTTCAATGCCAGATCAGAACGAGATAGGCTACCTTCAACGCCAGATCAGAACGAGTTAGGCCATCTTCAACGCCAGATCAGAACGATACGGATTTTTTTATATGTATAAAAAACGGGAAAAAGAGGAAATTTACAATTTTTTTACAAGGAAGATCGCGGTAAAGTTGGGCGAAGTGAAAATGTTAAAAGTAGAGTCCACAATTTGGGTATCTAGTGGCCAGTAACGGTGGTATCATCATGATCCATCCGCACCACCGACCCGTCAATCACTATTCGCAAACAAAAGCCCCGCCCCCTCAAAAAATGGGGTCCTTGGCACGAAAATTGATCGTTCCGCGTCAGCCGGAATCCTGCCCAATTGGACAGGCTTTCTGGTTATCACTCCCTCCCCCCTCCCCTACCGGACTCCCAAGCATCAACTGGGTCCCTTGCCCCCAACCCTGACCACACCCATAGGGAGAGGGGGAGGGGGAAGGCTGACGAACCCCAGTAGCGTGCGGTGACGGATCGAATAGGCACGAAATGGAGGCCTCCTGGCCGCGATACGAGAGGGAGGGGGAGGAGGGAGGCGGGGAAGGGTTGGGGGAATTGGGTTAAATGAACGCCGCCCTCTTCGCATCAAACATTTCGAAATCTGGGACCGGAATTAGACTCGAGAGTATACGGGTAGGTGGCGGGGAAGGGGAGGGGGAGGGCATTAAGGAAAAGGTAATTAAAAAAAGAAATAAAAACAAAAAGGAAGCAGAAAGCGAATAAAAGAAAAAACAAAAAAAGAGGAAAATAGAGAAACAAAAAGGAGGAAAAAAAAAGAGAAAAGCAAAATAGAAGCAAACGAGAGGAAAAAGGAGGACAATAGAAAAGAAAAGGAAAAGAGAAAAGCAAAAAAAAGAGAACAAAGGAAAAGAAACGCAAAAAGGAGGGAAAGATAAGAGCAAAGCAAAACAAAAAAGGTAGAGAAAAGCATAAAAAAATACCCAAAAAAGAAGAGTAAAATCACTCCATGTCTGTGACAAGAGTGGAGTAAATAAGTAGTTGTCGTCCATTTTTTCCCCCTATTATTTAAGGGGCTATCTGGCGACTGCCCACTTAGGCATAAGTCGCCGTACACAAACAGCCTAGTTATAGGCTACTTTAAAAAATTAAACAGAAAACAACAATAAAAAGAAAAAACAATAACAAAGCAATAACAAAAACAATAACGAAAACAACAACAACAATTAAACCGGGTTAAATGAAAGGGAGAAGGCCGGCCTCCCCCCAAAAGTCAATAAGTCCACCAGTCATGGTGCACGCACTCGTCCCGAGTACAAGGAACAGGCGGTAGCGACCCCGCCCATCCCGGTACCGAGACAGGCATCGTGCGCGAAGATCACCCAGACTAGGACATTCGACAAGAATATGCCGAACAGTCTGGGGGACGACGCAGTCGTTGCAATAGGGCGCAGGCGAGCGCTCCATCAGATAGCGATGCGTCACACGAGTGTGTCCGATTCGGAGACGACAGAAAGCAACCTGAAGCCGCCGCGGCATTGGGGGATAGGTCCATGGGAACAGTCGCGGCGCAATGGCACGCGCCTTTAAGTTCCCTTCGACCGTCTCCCATCTTCTTTGCCAAGCAGTCCGAAGAGCTGCCTGTATTCCTGCCATGTAGTCGGTGTGAGGAAGAGCGAAACGCTGGTCCGGTCGCAGAGTCTTCGCGGACTCTTTGGCGCGCTCATTCCCCGATATTCCTACATGTCCAGGAACCCAGCAGAAGATAATCTCGACATCTGCCCGGCTCGCCAAAACCGTGGCGTCACGGATAACGCGAACCAGGGGATGCGGAGATTCCAATGCCCCGAGAGCACTCAGGGCGCTTTGTGAGTCGCTATAGATCACAATTCGGTCTCCGAACCGGGCACGTCGCGTAATCTCCCGTACCGAGTGGTGTATTGCCACCAGCTCGGCCGTGAAGACAGACGCAGCGCCTGGTAGAGCCCCGCTGACTTCAAACAGAGGGGATACGGCGTGGAAGCCGACCCCCTCTTGGGACTTGGAGCCATCCGTATACACTGGCACGGTACCAGCGTGACACGATGTGTGCTCCAAAAAGGTCGAACGCAATACTCCCGGCGCAGTACAAGGTTTGGGAGCAGAGGCGTGGCGACGAATAGCCAAATGTGGTACCCTCCAGGGTGGCGTCCTGGGCAGAACCAGGGGCGCCACCGGCCCGAGAGCTATATCTACCTGTCGAAGGAGTTTCCTGGCCCTAAACCCAAAGATTTGGGGAAGACTGGCGTCTCTCGGAAGCATAGGCACTGTCGAGATCAGCTGCGGATGCAGTGAGAGCTGTTGGCGACTGAGGGAGGCGCCGGGCTCGCGCGTACAGGCGAATGATGCACTGCACGCGGCGCAGAGCGAGTGGCATCTCCCCAGCATCGACCAACAGGCTCTCAATGGGGAAAGTGCGGAAGGCACCGGTCGCAAGGCGAAGGCCGGTGTGGTGAATCGAATCCACCTTCCGCAATAAACGTTCGGCTGCGGATGCATAAAACTCGGATCCGTAGTCGAGCTTCGAGCGAACAACGGGATCGATAAAAAGTAAGGCAGTAGCCCTATCAGCGCCCCAAGCGCTGAACGTCACGGAACGGAGAATGTCCATGGCGCGAGTACAAGAGACCCTAAGGCTGCGAATATGAGCCTCCCAGGTGAGGCGTCGGTCGAATACAAGACCAAGGAAACGGTGCGACTCAACCACATCCAGGCGCACCCCCATTAAGAAACAAATCTGGGTCGAGGTGAAGCCGTGGATGGCGGCAGAAGTGCACCACCTTAGTCTTGGCCAAAGAAAACCGAAACCTGTGCGCTTCGGCATAGCGAGAGACGCGGGTCAATGCCTGTTGGAGTCAACGCTCCAGAGTTGGCATCTGGGCCGCGCCAAAAGAGATCGAAAGGTCGTCCACGTAGAGCGTAGCGAGAACATCTTCCGGCAGCACCGAGGTGATGCCGTTGATGCTCAGGGCAAAGAGTGTGACACTGAGGACACTTCCCTGCGGGAAACCCTCTTCCTGCTCCTTTGGGCCGGAGAGGGCTCCCCCCACCCGTACGCAGAATCGACGATCTCGCAAAAATTCAGATATAAATATTGGGAGGCGTCCCCTCGCCCCAATCGTGTGGAGAGTCTCCATGATACCGTATCGCCATGCGGTATCATAGGCCTTCTCCAGATCAAAAAACACCGTGGCGTAGTGCTGTCTACGAGGGAAAGCTTCGCAAACGGCATTTTCCAGTCGGAGCAGCACATCCGACGTGGGGTGGAACTTTCGGAAGCCGCAAAGTGCAAAAGACAGATGGCCTCCGCTATCCAGGAAATAGGCTAATCTAACATTTACCAATTTCTCCATCAACTTGCACACGCAAGAGGTTAGAGAGATTGGGCGGAAACCGGTCGGAGTAGAGTGATCTCTCCCCGGCTTGCGAAAGGCGAGCACAGTAGCGATTCGCCAGGAGTCTGGGAGAAGACCTTCCACCCAGATCCTGTTGAACAAATCTAACAGAAAGGCCATGCCTCGCTCACCCAGGTGTCGAAGCATGGCGTACGGGACATCGTCCGGACCATGGGCGGTGTCCGCGCACGAAGCGAGAGCGGAACGCAACTCGCTTACAGTAAACTTGTCGTTGAAGGGTTCTCCGCCTCTGGAGGTAAAGTCCAGCCGGCGGCCTTCCGCGACATCACGACGTGCATTGAATGCTGGCGGAGAAGCATCCCGGCTAGAGAATGCGGAAAAAGCGGTCGCGAAGGATTCCGCCACGGACGCGGGGTCCGAGATTGCGGTCCCATTCTCCTGGAGAACGGAAGGGGGGTCCTGCGAGAACTTGCCCCGAATCCTTTTGACTCGCTTCCACACCTCAGCTAAAGGGGTCTTCCCGTTAAGTGAATACACGTATGCCCGCCAAGAAGAACGGCGGGGGTGCTTCGAAATATACCGGAACCTAGCCCTAGCCCGACGAAATTCAGCGACAGTGAAATCGTTCGGGTGGCGCTTATAGCGCATGTAGGCATAACGCTTCTGTTTGAGGGCCGTCTCACACTCGGCCGACCACCATGGGAGTGGTCGGCGTGCAAAACGGCCAGACGTCCTAGGAATAGTAGTCAGGCACACGGCGATGAGGTTGCCGGAGAAGAACTCAACGGCCTCATCTACCGACCTAAACTCCTCAACTGAGATAGAGAATTCAGTCATTTCCTGAAATGCAGGCCACCGCACCCGCGCCAAGCACCACCGAGGTGGTCTCTCAGGCGGCAGTTGCCCTGAAAAGGATATTGGAATGGGAAAGTGATCACTACCATGGAGGTCATCGACCACCTCCCAATCAAAATCAGGCTGTGCATCCGAAGAGCATAAAGATAGGTCGAGGCAAGAAAATGAAGCGGTTCGCGGACAGTGATGCGTAAACTCATCCACGTTTAGGGCACCCATCTCAAGCTCTTCGATCAGATCGGCTAGGACTTTTCCCCTGGGATTTATGAAGTAATTTCCCCAGAGAGGATGCCTGCCGTTCAGATCTCCAAGCAAGAGATAGGGCCTCGGCAACCGTGCCACGACGCGGCGGAAGTCCCCCGCGTCGAAGTCAGCTGACGGTGGAATGTACGCAGAAATGATAGTATACCTCCTATCCAGGTGCAGCTGCACAGACACTGCCTGAAAGGAGGTATCTAAAGAGAAAGGAAGAACGGAGACATCATGCCGGGTGTAAACCGTGCATCCCCCAGCCCGGCCAACCCGCGGTGGTGGGGTCGCAAGACCCTTATACCCAGGAAGGGCGGGCAGGGGGCACGCACCTAGCATGGTCTCCTGAAAAACGATAGCTAACGGGGAACGGGATGAGACGAGCCTCCGCAACTCCTCCCAGTTGGCCCGGAGTCCACGGCAATTCCATTGAAGGAATATACCCTCCAGGCCTAGCTCGGAGGAGACGCGCGGGCCCTCCTCGAACTGAAGACCCTCACGGGAATGGCCGTACGCTTCCCTGGGGCAGAAACCCGGGCGCCGTTGGCCGGACAAAGCGCTGAAGGCGCTGTCGCCTTCGAGGACTTATTGGGTGAGGTTGGGCTCGCCATGCGAGTCTTTTCCTCCCTCCACCTCGAAACCTTAGGCGGGCGTTGCGGCTTCGGAGGCGGTGGGCCCTCTTTTCGAGGAACCATCGTCTCCGAGCCACTCGCTCCACCTCGGGGCGTGGGCGAAGGGGACGAAGCTCCTTTGTTGCTGTCCTCCTTTCGGGGAACAGCTTTAGGAACCCCGGAAGATGGCCTAGCGACCATCTTCAGGGGTGTTGCCTCCTGTGAGTCTAACGACTCGGTAGAGGCGCGTGGCCGTTTCGCCTTACGGGAAACAGTCACGCTGGGGGAAGAGGGGGGGGGGGCCTGGTTTTAGCCGGGGCAGGGTATGAACCCTTTTTGCCACCAGCTTTACCAGGGGAGCGCCCGGGTTGGGTAGGGCCCACAGAAGGGCTCCGAATGGGTGCGGAAACAACCATGCTCGTTGGCCTGGATAGGCCAGGAGCAGAGGGTGCCTTTCTAACTATTAAGGCATATGACGTCCCAGGCAGAGCCGGGCGCCCCAGGACCAAGTCCTTAGCCTCGCGGAATGAGAGTCGATCCTGGGCCTGAACGGCCAGGATTTCTTTCTCAAGGTGATATGCACCACATTGCTTCGAAGAAGCGCGGTGCGGCTCTCCGCAATTGACACACTTAGCCACACACGATTTGGACTTATCGTGTGCGACCTTGGAGCAATTTACAAAGACTTCGGGTGACCCCGACTTTGCACGTCTACATGAGCGATTCATGTAGACGGAGTTGTCACAGTCGAACGCGACGAAGAGTGTAGGGGTGGGTCTCGAGGCCCCTCCCTGTTTTCTCATCACACGTTCGACCTTGACCGCCCCATGGTCGGCAAGCTCTAGGGTGATGTCCTCAATGGAGTAGTCAACGAGTTCCCTGGCATAAACTACTCCTTTCACAAAGTTCATGGTAGAGTGCGGAGTCACACTCCCCGGGGTGCCATGAAGTGTCCGAAGAGCACTTATCTTGGCCGCCTCGGCAGGATTCGCCAGAAGGTTCCCGTCCGAGAAACGGGTCACCTTCGGCTCTCTACTAATTGCACTAGCTAATCCTCTCCTCTGATGGATCATGTTGCCCTTGGACAACATGGTACCATCAGTGGAGCGAATAACGAGGAAGCGTTTGAAGCCAGCGGGCTCGAAAACGCCAGGTAACCTCTGAATAAGGGGCCCTGATGTCATCGAGGCTCCGCCCTGTGCACTTTTCGTCTTTGTCATAGTCAGGAGCTCCGTAACCGAAGGGGGGGGGGCAGAGGGGCCGGATGTGCCGGTCTTGGCTTGGTCGCTTGCCAAAGTGGCAGCAGACCCATCCGTCCCCACAGCCCCCGCGGATGGAGAGGATCCCCGAGTCTTCTTAGTCTTTTTCTTCTTTTTAGGAGAGGAGGGCGGGGAATGAACCCGTTTCTCTCCTCCGCCGACAGAAGCCCCTAGGCCAGATGGACCGGCCTCAGCCAGGTCCTTCTCCGAAATGGAAAAGGTCCTGGTGGTCGCAGGGGCACCGGTCAGAGGAGATCCCTCCCCTCCTTGTGCCGCCTCGGAGGCCCCAGCCGTTTGAGGTTTCCCCTCCATAGGGGCGGATTCAGGTTCGATGCTTGACGCCGAGCCCGGATTCTCCCCCATGGAAGGCCCTACCGTCTAAGGCTGGTTTTCCTCAAGAACCATGTCTATCACAGGAGGGGCCTCCAGTTGGCCATCCCCTCCCAGGACATCGCAGGTCCCCTTGGCAGCGTCATAAGTCTTTAGTGGGGAGGCACAGGCCTTGACCCCGGCAAGGTTTAATATTCTTGCCAGCAGGTCTTTTGAGGGAAGCGACCGAAGGGGCCTGGCTTCCCTCTCCCCCCTAAGGGGGTTTGCCCTACCGAGCCGCTTGCACGAGGGGCGGTCGGCAATGGGCTGCCTGCTGGCTTTCTTGGCAGTCCCCTTAGAAATCAAAGGAGGGACTGCCGCTGGAGATAGGGAGGTGCCCGAAAGCACCTCCAGAGAAGGTGGTGAGGGGGAGTCCCCTACACCCGTAGGCGTAGGAGAGGAGTAAGCCTCCTCTCCGGTTAAAGAGGTATGGAGGGTCCCCTGCGCAAGCACAGGGGGGGGGGACCTCCATCTTTTCTGTGGAGCTGCACGAGGGCGGCTCCGTTGTTTTAGGGGGAATTAAGGGGAGATGTTTTTGTTTTGCATCATTGGGCATGGTGACCCTCTTTGTTTTACGGGACGCAATCGCTCACCACCTCTTGCAGTAGCCCGCACTGCAAGAAGTGCTTACAGGCCCGGCAGAGCCAGGCGCCGCCATTTGGGACCACCCCTCCCTGGTGGCCTGGCAGTCCTTCGGCATGGCAGCTCCACCTTGAACACAGCGTAAAAAAAGATAGATTTTGATGACGAGAGGAAGGTATGGGTGGGGATGAAGCAGGTTGTTAAAAGCCAACCACCCCAGACCGGAGCTCAGGAGTTAGGGGACATTGTCCCCTCCCCCCTCATCCCCGATTCGGGACGATTGGCTGAGAAGGGCAGCTTCTACCCTGTGAAATTAGAGGCTGACGAGAGAAAGTTGTGGGAGAGGTTGTATGAAAAGCGACGAGGTAGGAGAGAAATACAGGCTGTCTGAAAGAAGGAAGAGAGGCTAAGCTGGGGCCGGACGGAGCGCTGGATCCCGTCAGCGCGGCGGCCAGGATGACAACACGCTGCACCCCTTACGGGGTAGTTGTCGTCAATATTTAAAACCAAGTAACGTAATCAAATCTCCCCCACGATCGCTACCTCCTACAAAATCTACTATAAAGAACCACCCAGCCTTGATATGCCGTCTTACGAATCAGGATTTGGATCAATAGTTGCTTGACCTAATGACCTCCTCCATACCAGGGACATACTAAAAGGTCATGTAAACGGGGTCTTAATTTCTCAACTGGATTGAAGGCGCCCAGGGTCACGCCACTTTGCTTCCAATAAAACCTTTCCATTTTTTCAATGAAAAATCGATTCTGCGCAACGCTTCATCGTCGTCCAAGTACCAGTAGGTGGTAGTTGAATTTACCACGTTCGATATACCACAAGGTTTAGGAACCGAAAAGAGCTTTGTTCATTTAAGCGACGCTGGGATATTTCGGGTAAGGTTTACTTACCCCTCTAGCCTCGCACCTAGATTTACCCATGCGGGGAAATGGTACTCAAATATTAAGTATGGAGGCAGCGAACGTTTTAAACTATATTAATTTATGTCATAAGTAATGCACCTTTTTATGTTTATAATTATTTTATGGATGAAAAAAAATCGAAAGGTTTGTTTTTATACTAGCCTAGTCTACGAAACTCTCTCTCTCTCTCATAAGTAATGCACCTTTTTATGTTTATAATTATTTTATGGATGGAAAAAATCGAAAGGTTTGTTTTTATACTAGCCTAGTCTACGAAACTCTCTCTCTCTCTCTCTCTCCTAAGTAATGCACCTTTTTTTATGTTTATAATTATTTTATGGATGGAAAAAATCGAAAGGTTTGTTTTTATACTAGCCTAGTCTACGAAACTCTCTCTCTTTCTCTCTCTCCTAAGTAATGCACCTTTTTTTATGTTTATAATTATTTTATGGATGGAAAAAATCGAAAGGTTTGTTTTTATACTAGCCTAGTCTACGAAACTCTCTCTCTCTCTCTCTCTCATAAGTAATGCACCTTTTTTATGTTTATAATTATTTTATGGATGGAAAAAATCGAAAGGTTTGGTTTTATACTAGCCTACTCTACGAAACTCGAAGCCAAGGTGGGCCAGATAACTGAGAGGATGAAGAACGCGGGCAGCATAACCATTTTGTTCAATACAATATAGTGAATGCATAAAAAATAAATACAACAAACATATTTATTTACCAAAAACTTATCAAAGAAGGCGTCGTTAGCAATAAGATAGTATTATTACACCCTGTGTCCACATATACGAGTCTCATAAACTAAGCAGCTAAAAAGGTTGGTGAGATTTGCGAACCTGGCAATTAGCTTTTAAAGGATCGTCAATATTTGCTTTGTAATTGCTGCATCCACGGTGCAGCGGCGAACCGATCTGGCCAGCAGGCCGTCCTTTGGAGACTCCTAAAGCAAGCCTTACATTTAGATTCGTCATTTTCTGGTTATTAACTTTGCATTATTATTGTTAATTTGCTTATTTTGGGGTTTATGCCAAACCTTGATTTTTTGGATATATATATATATATATATATATATATATATATATATATATATATATATATATATATATATATATATATATACATACATATAGACGAATCCAGAATTAAAGGGAGCAGAGGGCGGCACAGCGAAGGCGATCCTTTACCGAGAAGACAGAAATAACGCCAGGGGAAAACGTTTTGAATTCCTGGCCGGGACTCGACCGCGGGTCTGCTGATTGCCGCTCAGATGCTTTACCGCTAAGCTACCAGGCACAGTAACTATATTTCGCCCAAAGCGTTACCCCATCAAACCCGGGTAAGAGGATGTGGTATAAAAATTCCTTGGAAGTTCCTAGCTTGGGGAGATACTGGGTTTGATTGGGTAACGTAGCCAAAAAAACTATCTTCCGATCGCAAGATATTTTTTTGGCTGCCTCCGAAAAACTTATATATATATATATATATATATATATATATATATATATATATATATATATATATATATTACTGCAAGGAAAAATTATTCCGTTTTCTCTTTCAATGTGGTTTAATGGATTCATTTTCATCATTCTCTTGTGCTACTTTGAGATATATATATATATATATATATATATATATATATATATATATATATATATATATATATTGGGTACAATAAATATCCGATACATGGTCAAAAATTTATTTACCATAGTTACACAACAGCAAGGTAATCGAAAATTCAACATCTTATGTATTTTGTACGTTGAATACAAATTGGTATCATATTGCAAAAATAGTAAAACATTTACTATGATTACGGCAAAAATATCAAACGAACGGTTCAAAGAGTATCCGATACATCTCTGAAAACCAGTTAGTATTTGGTGATATGACCTTTCGTCGCTAGTACAGCTTCCAACCGTTTGGGATATTTACTTATGAGGTTCTTACAAATATTTGTAGGTACCTTGGCCCATTCTTTTTTTAAATCTGTTGGATTTCTTGGGTCCCTTTTCTGAATCTTTAGTTTTAATTCTCGCCACAAGTTCTCGATAGGATTTAGGTCTGGGCGACTGACTTGGCCATCTCATAACCTTTATTTTATTCTGCTGAAACCACGCTGCAGTGCCGTTGGCTGTATGTTTTGGATCGTTGTCCTGCTGGATTTTTTTTTTTTTTTTTTTAATTTTATGGAGCCCATCTGGCAACTACCCACTTGGGCATAAGTCGCCGAAAAACACGACAGCCTAGAACTAGGCTACTTTAAAGTAAAAATATGAAAACTTAACAATGATATAAATTGGAAAAACTTAACAATCGAAGCAATCTCCGGCAGCGGGGGGAGGTCCCCCTCACCCCGGTGCAGGAGAGTGCCACCTACAAACAAAACAATAACAAAAAAAGGAACCTTAAATAAAGGGGAGAAGGCCGGCCTCCCCCCAAAAGTCATGGTGCACGCACTCGTCCCGAGTACAAGGGACAGGCGGTAGCGACCCCGCCCATCCCGGTACCGAGACAGGCATCGTGCGCGAAGATCACCCAGACTAGGACATTCGACAAGAATATGCCGAACAGTCTGGGGGACGACGCAGTCGTTGTAATAGGGCGCAGGCGAGCGCTCCATCAAGTAGCGATGCGTCACACGAGTGTGTCCGATTCGAAGACGACAGAAAGCAACCTGAAGCCGCCGCGGCATTGGGGGATAGGTCCATGGGAACAGTCGCGGCACAATGGCACGCAACTTTAAGTTCCCTTCGACCGTCTCCCATCTTCTTTGCCAAGCAGTCCGAAGAGCTGCCCGTATTCCTGCCATGTAGTCGGTGTGAGGAAGAGCGAAACGCTGGTCCGGTCGCAGAGTCCTCGCGGACTCTTTGGCGCGCTCATTCCCCGCAATTCCTACATGTCCAGGAACCCAGCAGAAGATAATCTCGACATCTGCCCGCCTCGCCAAAACCGTGGCGTCACGGATATCGCGAACCAGGGGATGCGGAGATTCCAATGCCCCGAGAGCACTCAGGGCGCTTTGTGAGTCGCTATAGCTAACAATCCGGTCTCCGAACCGGGCACGTCGCGTAATCTCCCGTACCGAGTGGTGTATTGCCACCAGCTCGGCCGTGAAGACAGACGCAGCGCCTGGTAGAGCCCCGCTGACTTCAAACAGAGGGGATACGGCGTGGAAGCCGACCCCCTCTTGGGACTTGGAGCCATCCGTATACACTGGCAGGGTCCCGGCGCAGTACAAGCTTTGGGAGCAGAGGCGTGGCGACAAATAGCCAAATGTAGTACCCTCCAGGGTGGCGTCCTGGGCAAAACCAGGGGCGCCACCGGCCCGAGAGCGATATCTACCTCTCGAAGGAGTTTCCTGGCCCTAAACCCAAAAGGCTTAGGGTATGACTGGCGTCTCTCGACGGCATAGGCACCATCGAGATCAGCTGCGGATGCAGTGAGAGCTGTTGGCGACTGAGGGAGGCGCCGGGCTCGCGCGTACAGTCGAGTGATACACTGCACGCGGCGCAGAGCGAGTGGCATCTCCCCAGCATCGACCAACAGGCTCTCAATGGGGGAAGTGCGGAAGGCACCGGTCGCAAGGCGAAGGCCGGTGTGGTGGATCGAATCCACCTTCCGCAATAAACGCTCGGCTGCGGATTCATAAAACTCGCATCCGTAGTCGAGCTTCGAACGGACAAAGGATCGATAAAAAAGTAAGGCAGTAGCCCTATCAGCGCCCCAAGCGCTGAACGTCACGGAACGGAGAATGTCCATGGCGCGGGTACAAGAGACCCTAAGGCTGCGAATATGAGCCTCCCAGGTGAGGCGTCGGTCGAATACAAGACCAAGGAAACGGTGCGACTCAACCACATCCAGGCGCACCCCTTTAAGAAACAAATCTGGGTCGGGGTGAAGCCGTGGATGGCGGCAGAAGTGCACCACCTTAGTCTTGGCCAAAGAAAACCGAAACCTGTGCGCTTCGGCATAGCGAGAGACGCGGTTCAATGCCTGTTGGAGTCGACGCTCCAGAGTTGGCATCTGGGCCGCGCCAAAAGAGTTCGAAAGGTCGTCCACGTAGAGCGTAGCGAGAACATCTTCCGGCAGTACCAAGGGGATGCCGTTGATGCTCAGGGAAAAGAGTGTGACACTGAGGACACTTCCCTGCGGGACACCCTCTTCCTGCTCCTTTGGGCCGGAGAGGGCTCCCCCCACCCGTACGCGGAATCGACGATCTCGCAAAAATTCAGATATAAAAATTGGGAGGCGTCCCCTCGCCCCCATCGTGTGGAGAGTCTCCATGATACCGTATCGCCATGCGGTATCATAGGCCTTCTCAAGATCGAAAAAGACCGTGGCGTAGTGCTGTCTACGAAGGAAAGCCTCGCAGACGGCATTTTCCAGTCGGAGCAGAGCATCCGACGTGGAGTGGAACTTGCGGAAGCCGCACTGTGCGGAAGACAGATGGCCTCCGCTATCCAGAAAAAAGGCTAATCTAACATTTACCAATTTCTCCATCAACTTGCACACGCAAGAGGTTAGAGAGATTGGGCGGAAACCGGTCGGAGTAGAGTGATCTCTCCCCAGTTTGCGAAAGGCAAGCACAGTAGCGATTCGCCAGGAGTCTGGGAGAAGACCTTCCACCCAGATCCTGTTGAACAAATCTAACAGAAAGGCCATGCCTCGCTCACCTAGGTGTCGAAGCATGGCGTACGGGACATCGTCCGGACCATGGGTGGTGTCCGCGCACAAAGCGAGAGCGGAACGCAACTCGCTTACAGTAAACTTGTCGTTGAAGGGTTCTCCGCCTCTGGAGGTAAAGTCCAGCCGGCGGCCTTCCGTGACATCAGGACGTGCATTGAATGCTGGCGGAGCAGCATAACGGCTAGATAATGCAGAAAAAGCGGTCGCGAAGGATTCCGCCACGGACGCGGGGTCCGAGATTGCGGTCCCATTCTCCTGGAGAACGGGAGGGGGGTCCTGCGAGAACTTGCCCCGAATCCTTTTGACTCGCTTCCGCACCTCAGCTAAAGGGGTCTTCCCGTTAAGTGAAGACACGTATGCCCGCCAAGAAGAGCGGCGGGCGTGCTTCGAAATATACCGGAACCTAGCCCTAGCCCGACGAAATTCAGCGACAGTGAAATCGTTCGGGCGGCGCTTATAGCGCATGTAGGCATAACGCTTCTGTTTGAGGGCCGTCTCACACTCGGCCGACCACCATGGGAGTGGTTGGCGGGCAAAACGGCCAGACGTCCTAGGAATAGTAGTCAGGCCCACGGCGATAAGGTTGCCGGAGAAGAACTCAACGGCCTCATCTACCGACCTAAACTCCTCGACTGAGATAGAGAATTCAGTCATTTCCTGAAATGCAGGCCACCGCGCCAAGCACCACCGAGGTGGTCTCACAGGCGGCAGTTGCCCTGAAAATGATATTTGAATGGGAAAGTGATCACTACCATGGAGGTCATCGACCACCCCCCAATCAAAATCAGGCTGTGCATCCGAAGAGCACAAAGATAGGTCAAGGCCAGAAAATGAAGCGGTTCTCGGACAGTGATGCGTAAACTCATCCACGTTTAGGACACCCATCTCAAGCTCTTCGATCAGATCGGCAAGGACTTGTCCCCTGGGATTTATGGAGTAATGTCCCCAGAGAGGATGCCTGCCATTCAGATCTCCAAGCAAGAGATAGGGCCTCGGCAACCGTGCCACGACGCAGCGGAAGTCCCACGCGTCGAAGTCAGCTGACGGTAAAATGTACGCAGAAATGATAGTATAGCTCCTATCCAGGTGCAGCTGCACAACCACTGCCTGAAAGGAGGTATCTAAAGAGAAAGGAAGAACGGAGACATCATGCCGGCTGTAAACCGCGCATCACCCAGCTCGGCCATCCCGCGGTGGTGGGGTCGCAAGACCCTTGTACCCCGGGAGGGCGGGCATGGAGCACGCGCCTAGCATGGTCTCCTGCAAAAAGATAGCTAACGGGGAGCGCGACGAGACGAGCCTCCGCAGCTCCTCCCAGTTGGCCCGGAGTCCACGGCAATTCCATTGAAGGAATATGCCCTCCAGCCCTAGCTCGGAGGAGACGCGGGGGCCCTCCTCGAACTGAAGACCCTCACGGGAATGGCCGTACGCTTCCCGGGGGCAGAACCCCGGGCGCTGTTGGCCGGACAAAGCGCTGGAGGCGCTGTCGCCTTCGTGGACTTATTGGGGGAGGTTGGGCTCGCCATGCGAGTCTTTTCCTCCCTCCGCCTCGAAACCTTAGGCGGGCGCTGCGGCTTCGGAGGCGGGGGGCCCTCTTTTCGAGGAACCACCGTCTCCGAGCCACTCGCTCCACCTCGGGGCATGGGCGAAGGAGCCGAAGCTCCTTTGTTGCTGTCCTCCTTTCGGGGAACAGCTTTAGGATCCCCCGAAGATGGCCTAGCGACAATCTTCAGGGGTGTTGCCTCCTGTGAGTCTAACGACTCGGTGGAGGCGCGTTCTTGTTTCACCTTACGGGAAACGGTCACGCTGGGGGAAGAGGGGGGAGCCCTGGTTTTAGCCGGGGCTGGGTATGAACCCTTTTTGCCGCCAGTTTTACCAGGGGAGCGCCCGGGTGTAGTAGAGCCCGCAGAAGGGCTCCGAATGGGCGCGGGAACAACCGTGCTCGTTGGCCTGGATGGGCCAGGAGCAGAGGGTGCCTTTCTAACTACTGAGGCATATGAAGTCCCAGGCAGAGCTGGGCGCGCCAGGACCAAGTCCTTAGCCTCGCGGAATGAGAGTCTATCCTGGGCCTGAACGGCCAGGATTTCTTTCTCTAGGAGATATGCACCACATTGCTTCGAAGAAGCAGGGTGCGGCTCTCCGCAATTGACACACTTGGCCACACACGATTTGGACTTATCGTGTGCGACCTTGGAGCAATTTACACAGAGCTTGTCACAGTCGAACGTGACGAAGAGTGTAGGGGTGGGTCTCGAAGCCCCTCCCTGTTTTCTCATCACACGTTCGACCTTGACCGCCCCATGGTCGGCCAGCTCTAGGGTGATGTCCTCAATAGAGTAGTCAACGAGTTCCCTCGCATAAACTACTCCTTTCACAAAGTTCATGGTAGAGTGCGGCGTCACACTCACCGGGGTGCCATGAAGTGTCCGAAGAGCACTTATCTTGGCCGCCTCGGCGGGATTTGCCGCATTCGCCAGAAGGCTGCCGTCCGAGAAACGGGTCACCTTCGGCTCTCTACCAATTGCACTAGCTAATCCTCTCCTCTGATGGATCATGTTTCCCTTGGACAATATGGTGCCATCAGTGGAGCGAATAACGAGGAAGCGTTTGAAGCCAGCGGGCTCGGAAACACCAGGTAACCTCTGAATCAGGGGCCCCGATGTCATCGAGGCTCCGCCCTGTGCACTCTTGGTGTTAGTCTTGGTCAGGGGCTCCGCACACGAGGGGGTAGAGGGGCCGGATGTGCCGATCTTGGCTTGGTCGCCTACCAAAGTGGTAGCAGACCCATCCGTCCCCGCAACCCCCGCGGATGGAGAGGAGCCCCGAGTCTTTTTAGTCTTTTTCTTTTTTGGAGAGGAGGGCGGGGAATGAACCCGCTTCTCACCTCCGCCGGCAGAAGCCCCCAGGCCAGATGGACCGGCCTCAGCCAGGTCCCTCTCCGAAATGGAGAAGGTCCTGGTTGTCGTAGGGGCACCTGTCGGAGGAGATCCCTCCCCTCCTTTTACTGACTCGGAGCCCTCAGCCATTTGAGGAGGACCTTGCATAGGAGCGGATTCGGGTTCGGTGCTTGGCGCCGAGCCCGAATTCCCCCCCATGGAAGGCCCTACCGTCTGAGGCTGGGTCTCCTCAAGGACCATGTCTATCACAGGAGGGGCCTCCAGTTGGCCATCCCCTCCCAGGACATCGCAGGTCCCCTTGGCAGTGTCGCCAGTCTTGTGTGGGGAGGCACAGGCCTTGACCCCGGCAAGGTTTAAAATTCTTGCCAGCAGGTCTTTTGAGGGAAGCGACCGAAGGGGCCTGGCTTCCCTCTCCCCCCTAAGGGGGTTTGCCCTACCGAGCCGCTTCGATGGGGAGCGGATGGCTAAGGGCTGCCTGCTGGCTTTCTTGGCAGTCCCCTTGGAAAGAAAAGAGGGGACTGCCGCTGGGAAAAGGGAGGTGCCCGAAAGCACCTCCAGAGAAGGGGGTGAGGGGGAGTCCCCTGCACCCGTAGGCGAAGGAGAGGAGTAAGGCTCCTCTCCGGTTAGAGAAATATGGAGGGTCCCCTGTGCAAGCACAGGGGGGGGGACCTCCATTTTTTTGCTAGAGCTGCCCGAGGGCGGCTCCGTTGATGTTTCAGGGAAAGTTGGGGGTTGAGTTTTTTTTTTTTTGGTCTTCATCATTGGGCATGGTGACCCTTTTTTTTAACACGGGATGCAATAGCGCACACCTCTCGCAGTAGCCCGCACTGCGAGAGGTGCTTACAAGCCCGGCAGAGCCAGGCGCCACCATTTGGGACCACCCCTCCCGCCTGGTGGCCTGGCAGTCCATCGGCATGGCGGCTCCACCTTGAACACGGCGTAAAATATATAGATTGTGAAGAGGAGAGGAAAAGGGATGTGAGGAAGGTATGGGTGGGGATGAAGCAGGTTGTTAAAAACCAGCCACCCCAGACCGGAGCTCAGGGGTTAGGGAACATTGTCCCCCACCCCCTCAGACCCGATGCGGGACGGTTGGCTGAAAGGAAGGTCAGCATCTACCCTGTGAAATTAGAGGCTGACCAGAGAAAGTTGTGGGAGAGGTTGTGTGAAAAGAGAGGAAACAAGTGTTTTGAAGGAAGGAAGAGAGGCTAAGCTGGGGCCGGACGGAGCGCTGGATCCCGTCAGCACGGCGGCCAGGATGGCAAATCGCCGCGCCCCTTACGGGGTTGTCCTGCTGGAATGTCCATCTTCTTGGCAACTACAAGTCGTATGCAGACTGCAAGAGATTATCCTCCAGAATCCTGCGATACATCTGAGCATTCATTTTCCCTTCAATAATATAGTCTTCCAGGGCCTGCGGAGGGAAAGCAGCCCCATACCATTATGTTGCCTCCTCCAAACTTCACTGTTGGGATTGTATTTTTAGGATCATGCGCTGAGTTTTTCTGCCTCTAAGCGTGACTAACACTCTTCCGCCCAAATAACTCAATCTTAGTCTCGTCAGACCATAAGTACAGCGTCCCCCAAACTTGCAGGCTTCTCTAAATGTTGAATTGGTTTCAACCAAGGTGTTTTTCTTGGTGTGAGAGAATGGAACCCTTCGTTCCTAAGAACTGTTCTAATTGTATTTTTGCATATATTTGTCCCAACTGCTTCCAAATCTTTCTGAAGTTCACATCAAGTCACTCGAGGATTCTTCTTTACTTTACGGACTATATGTTTAGCCCCACGGTTTGAAATTTTAGATGGACGCCCTGAACCGGCGAATCGTGTCACCAATGGTGGAAATTGGTATTTTTAGCAGAGATGAAATTTTTCTATAGCCCAAACCACTTTTATGTAACTGAACAATTAGTTCTCGGCTCCTGTTTGGCAATTCTTTAGTCTTCGCCATATTAGAATTAGAGTGTTGAACGATGACCTCCTTATTATGCAGCTCCCAGACACTGACTGAGTGAGGTCCGCTGTTTCACGTGGACGAAGTAGATTATTTTTCTAGAAAGTTCTACAGCATTCCTGTCACTTAAACCAGTCTGGAATGTTCGAGAACTATTTATTATCGCTTTAAAATTAATTTTGTGGGTGTGTTGGATCCTCTTTGAGGCGATAATCTAACACTTTTGTCGATATAATATCAATGCTTTATTATTTGTGTATTCGAATATCGAATTTGTATTCAACGTACAAAATACATAAGATGTTCAATTTTCGATTATTTTGCTGTTGTGTAACTATGGTAAATAAACTTTTGACCATGTATGGGATATTTATTGCACACACACACACACTATATATATATATATATATATATATATATATATATATATATATATATATATATATATATATATATATATATATATATATATATATATATATATATATATATATGGTGCCAGAGCTAAAGAATGGGTATGTTGTGTTGTGAAGACGGGAAGGAAAATTTTAGCCGGTGTGATTGGCTATGTGCATGATGATACATCGTAGGGGGATCAGCGTATTCGCCAATGTGCGACAAGCTCGTACACACGGACGCAAAAGCGTGTCAAGAACTCGGAATTACAATGGATGCAAACATAAGTAATGACAAGACCTTCAGACCAAAAATGAATGAGGCCTTTAGCACAAACGGGTAATAACGAGGCCTACAGAACAAGCAGATGTAATAACGAAGCCTACATACCTAACAAAAAGATAATAACGAGGCCTATAAGTTAAGCAGATTAAATAACAAGAACACCATTTCATTTATACTTAGGTAATATAAAACCAACGTGAGAAGTTGGCGCAACACCATCATCGACTAATAGATCCTAAATCAAATCAGACTCGGTAAGGAAGGTGTTACGAAGTAATATCCTCCTGTGGACGCTTCCACGCGCCTACCACACTAGTTAATAGTACACTGCCGGTTCAGAAGAACCACTAACCAGTACACGCGTGAATGGCAAAGGATGTCCCCCCCCCTCCCCTAATAGGCGCTTACAAGGCTGAAAAGACAACGTTATCAGTAATTAGTGAATGCGTCATCTTATCTGCTTGATAGGAGACGGCGATAACTCCTTAAGGGGGAGGAGCGATAAATATGTATTTAAATAAACTACCGAAATGTACATAAATCAGATTAGTTGCATAGGAACTCGTCTGATCTGGCGAACGAGTGCAAAATCAGCTCTTATTTCGTATTTGTATACTGATTCATTTACGAAAAAGAATATATGAAAGCGAGGGGACCGGATACACACACACACACATTCCTTTTCGCTTCTTTGATGAGTCAAATAGGAGGAAAACAAAAGTAGCTGACGTCATCATTGGGAGAGCTTGAAGACTGTCAATTTCTATTTCAAGGCTGAAATTTCTCTCCCCCACCGCCTCTTTTTTTGGTTCAATGGTCCATTCGTAATGTTCAATTGTAGCGACGCACAAACCTCAAACCCTCCGACAGGGTCAATCTCGGGACTGTGAACTTCACTCAGTTGCACAAAGTTTCTGGTCACGCTTGAGAAAGATTCCATTTAAGGCGCCCATCTCGCGACTGCCTATTAGGGGGCAAAAGACGCCGTAATCACGCTACAGCCTAATACTAGGAGGGATTATAAAACAAAACAAACAAAGAAAAATAAAACAAAAACAAGAGCGAAAATCCCTCCAATGACCTGCGGAATTTTTTGATAAGAAGACGAATGGTTATTGCTTTGATGGTTTCCCATGGTTCAAATCACTGATAAGTGCCTTCCAATGGCTAAATGAGGCTTCTGCCACTAGATGGCACCACCCAACGCCAAATCCGGAATCTCCAGGGTGAATAACCGTATGTCCCACAGTCATATGGGTCATTTCATGGCTCTAAATGGGTACAATTGAACTTTACTCCTTTTGAAAAAAGCGACGCCTAGACCTGGCGCTTCGCCCCAGGTAACAAAGACAAAGAAACAAGAAAAAGGAAGCACACTCCGGCGTCGGAGGGGGAGGGGCGCCTTCCCTCGACGCAAGAACATGCGACCTACAACAGAGTAAAATAAAATGAAGGAAGCCCCCCTCCTCCAAAAAGTCAGATAGTCCACACATCTGTGTGCACGAACCCGTCGCGAGTACCATTTCAGGATAGACACGGAAGGAAAACCTCGTTTGATGGGGTTACCGGGCAACAGACGCGTACAGGGGGATTTTCAAATGCTAAAAGGTGAAATGTTAAATGTTAAGGGGTCAAGTTCTCTAAACGCGTTAACTAAATGCGCAGAAGAAGATAAAAACAACAATTAAAATAATGGATCTATACTCGTACATAATATAAAAGGGGAGGTTATAAATTTTAAAATAACTTCAAAATAACCAGTTTGATTTATTTTATACTTAGCGCAGTATTTAATTGACAATTAATTGCAATTTACAAAAGCCGAAACTGCTATAGAGACAAACTATACGTTATCACATTCACGGTCAAGACTAGCTTCCCAACCTGAGAAGAATAATACAATTAGGGAGGGGGAGGGGGGGAGTGAAAAACAATCGGAAAATTATGTTATTGCATTCTTCCAAAAAACAAATATATATTTTCTAAGATTTCGGGAGATTACAAGTCCATTGCGGGAGGCAAAATACTTTATCGTATACATAGAGATGAAATGTAAGAAAAAATATTTATTGGCCTGTGGATTTCTCCCCACACCCACTTTCGCGTATCTACCTTTCTTTCTTCTGTTTGCCCCCTTTGTCTGTCTATCAAATCGCTCTATGACGAGTTTAAGATACAGCAGTTGGGTTTTCTTGCTTACCTCAGGAAAATGTGACTTGTGGCGATGGTCGGGGTATTTACTAGGGATGTACCGATTACACATCTTGGCCGGAGCCGATTTATTAAAAAAAGACGGATACCGAGCTTTGTTCGGTAAATTTTCAAATACTTAGGTAAAGCTCAACTATTGTAGTTCCCTATAATGCTGTTAGAATTGCCAACGCTTCAAGACTAAGGCTAATCACCTCACTTTGGGGGATAAAGCATCGACCAAATTATGTCCTCCAGACTGTTCAGCACATTCTTGTCGAATGTCCCAGTCTGGGCGATCTCCGCGCACGTTACCTGTCCCGGTACCGGATGGGCAGGGTCGCTAACGCCTGTCCCTTGTACTCGGGACGAGTTCGTGCACATTGACTGTTGGACTTATAGATTTTTGGGGGGAGTCCGGCCTTCTCCGCTTTATTTAACTAGTTTTGTTTGTTTTTTGTTATTGTTGTTTTCTTTGTAGGTCGCACGCCCCTGCGCCGGGGGGAGGCGGACCTCCCCCCGACGCCGGAGCTTTCTTATTGTTGCCATCTTCCCTTTTTATCGTTGTTGTGTTAGGCTACTTTAAAAAAAAACCACACACGACCAAATGATGCTTATTTAAGTCGGACAAGCAAATTAGCAGAAAATATTCATAAATTATGTTTTTTTCATGTTATTTATATCTTTTCTATTGTTTCAAGAATGTAAAAGATGATAAAAAGTCATAAATTTTGCGATAATAACCTCAAAGCGAAACATAGAACTCGTTCAATTTACGAGACAAGTCCCGCTGACCACCGTTTTTCTATTACAAATTCTTCTAAAAATGAAAGGGAAAAAAAGTGTGTGGCAACTTTTTATTTATATACTAATTGTAAGAAGGGATAAACGTACCCACCGTTTTACTTATACTCATTTTAGTGACTAATCACCAGGAATGGCCTGGAACTTAGGAAGTCCACTCTTTCTTTATTCAAGTTGATCTAGTTTTCTCAAGCTTTTATCCTAATCACACTCATAACATTCACTTTAATCGCTGGAAATTCTTCTAACACTTTTTTCACCAACCATTCTAAAAAATAAATAATAGTAAGAGAGTTGATGAAACTTTTATAGTCAAATGAAAATAAATGTAGGCAAGTGATGATAAAATCTCATAACCGTAGAGTGAAGAAATTAAACTTCAAACTTCAGTGAATAGTTTTTTTTTACCACCAAAAATACTAAAAGAACCAGGCAATGGCTTCGCCACTCCACCTTACGGGGGGAGCTTGCGCTTCACTGCTAAGATTAAAATTTTTAAAAAAAGCAGCCGTGGTTAAATTTTTATAAATTTTCTGAACTTCGCCAATTATAATAATTTTAAAAAGGAACTCTAAACTAAATTTCTCCCCTTTCAAAATATTACGTTGCTAAAATATAGTTATAGAAATTATATAAAAATCAATTTTCTGAACTTCATTTGTAATTCTTTGGGTTTTAAAATTTCACAAAATTTCGATACTTATATTTATTTCTGAACTTCACCATTTTGTTTTTTGATATTATAAAAGAATTATTAGAAATAACTTTGATAAAAAAAACATAAGTCATAACCAAACTAAGATGAAAATATTATTCAAATACTTAAAAAATCCCCTTCTTAAATTATAGTTAGTGAAAAATGTTAATCAGCAAAAAGACTCGGCAAATCACAAAAAAAATATGCCGATGCAGATCAGAAAAATATATGCCGATTGATCGATACATCACTAGTATTTACAACGGGTTGTGAGGGTGTAAAAGCCCCTTTCAGTCTTACACACTTTCAAAAATCAGATAGCTAAGAACTTTCTTCCGGCAACACACTTTTCCAGGGTGCATCGAATCTCTTACGCAGGACAGCGTCACCTTCAAATATCCTTCAGTTTTCACCTTTCCAATCTATTGAGTATTTTTTATATTGTGTGTGTGTTATCAGGAAGTCAATCTAAACTCGTATTGAGTGGCGCAAGGTAAGTTTACGTTTTGTGGTAGTCTATCAAAATATCGTCAATATTTTTAACCTTTCAAGGAACTTTGGCTGCTCTTGTAACGAATTTTCAAATCTTTCAAATTCCTTTCAGACTGTCAAATCTAATTTACCAAACCTCTTTCCCTAATTTCAAGCTTTCAAACGAGATTTTGCGACCAGCAGCAACCCTCTCTTCCACACGCAAGAATTTTCAGCCAGGCGCAAGTTGCCTTTATCAAACTTTTAATACACTTTATCTTCAAACATTCAAATCAATTCACCCCGTTCTACAACAAACAAGAAAATTTGGGACTCAATTCATCTCAAAGCATCTACGGAGATACGGGAAGGCATTTAAACTTTCCCCAAACAATCAATCCGTCTATCACCCGCTCAAAAGTTTTTTCCAAACCAGTAAAGAATAACCCTTTAAATCAATACTAACACAAACATTGAGACACATTTAAGTGTTATTTAATATATATTCTAGTGTTAGAAATGAAGGCAATCGTTCAACTAACGTATTTTGATGTATTAAATCAAATTAAAGATTGTGATACTATCAAATAGGTTTATTTTATTGGATGTTCACTTCCTGCAGTGTTACGGAAAAAAAAACTGGGCCAATGAATGGTATGGTATGCCTCGCCTATATTTTTGAAGAACAGAACCAGCTCAATTCAAGCTCCAAGGATGTCAACAAAGCTTCAAAATTGGCGGAGTGTGATAACAGGGGACAGTGTTGTTTGAGAAAAGGTGTGAAGGACAAGATAGCACCGAAAAATAACTTGATCCCTTGCTGAAGACAACCTTCTAGAGCATCTTGATCCCACGGAGACGAAATTGCCGAGGTATTTTCCTGAGTTAGATAAACATAAAGCAAAAATTCTGAGAAAATCTATTTTCTCTCAACCTTTGAGAACTTGGGCAGGAAGGAGTCATTACTCGGATCTTAGCAGAATGGCTATGCCGGGCGATTCTACCAATTTCCGCTACTCGGAGGGATTCAACGCTACTGAACATCAAAAACGAAAAAACATAATCAACTAAAGTAGATGGATGACCTGCGCTGTCCATTACAAACTCAACCACGGATATCCCAACTGGTAGCAACCGAACAATTTCAGCAATATCAATGAGTTGTACATAGAGTACATATAAATCAATATAATTTTGCTAATCAATGGTACGTAAATGAATTTATTTAAATGTAATGTACTGCATTAACTGGAGATAGCATTCTTTAACATTTAGAACCACTATATTGTTTTATTGCTCCTCTAGTTACTGGCACTTGTACAACTTAATAATAATAATAATTAAATATAAAGGGATGACATATATTGATGTGGGGGTTGCCTAATTAAAACGATTGGGAATATGGGGCTTAGACGGTCAGCGAATCCGCTGGTTACATGATCAAATCTAAACCTTCTTCCGTGCAACGCCGGGTATTAATAGCTTCGGATGATTTCCACGTCTACCGATTTTCCACAAAGGGGGATCGGAGCGCATCAACGCTACTACCCTCAATCCACTGTATGCCTATTTAAGCACAATGACAAATAGAGTGAAGCTTAGGACACTTGTATGCGGAAAGCCCTTCTCTTGTCCTATTGGACCGGAGAGCGCTCCAGCTACCAGTTACAGAATCGACGATCTCGCAGGAAGAGGGAGGAATGAATGGACGAGAGCTGGTCGTCGAGCAGCCTGAAAAATATTGGTCCCAAAAGGGGGTCTAAATTGAAGATATCTAGAAGGTAGTGTGAGAATACTTCTGGCACTGAGGCCGAAAGGGCAGGTCCTTCCTCCAGATACCCGCTATAACAGTCTCTACACGCGGAGTCACCCCCTTGAGAGGGGGCTGGGGCTAAGGCAAGGGCAGGCCTCCGGATAAAATGACACGCCACGATTGAGCGCCGCTGTCAGGCAATTCACCTCTTCATTTCTTCGAATTGAATCGGTCATTTTTAATTCCTAATTTGCCCCCCGAAAACAACCCCTCTCCCTCGCCCTCCTCTCTTGACCTTTAAGACCAAATCAATTTTATTAACGATTCCAGATGAAAAGGAGGGCCAAAAAGATCTCCCCCTAAGCATCTTTTCAGGGAGAGGGGAGGTTAGTCAGAAATAAATGATGTAAAGGAGGAAAGGGGAACGGTAATAAATGAGACAGGGGTGTTTACTAAATCAGGGAATAATTAAAAAAAAGGAGGGGGGGTGAGAAAGCCTTCCCTCTAAGGTGTTTGTTTTAACCAGAATATAGACTTTATAGCATTAAAATCACGTTTATTATACAGTATTTATTCATAAATCATTATTCTTTATTTACAGCTTTATTTACGGGATTAATCAATGCCTTGTGTCTAAATGGTCAGCGTTTTTTCCTTCAGCGTCCATCTGGCGACTGCCTACCATGGCATAAGTCGCCGAAATAATCTTATAGCCGAATGCTAGGGTAGATAAACAAGGTCTGCTGACCGAAAAGTCGCGTGCTCTCAATTATTCTGATTTATGACCTTACGACCTTCAAAACTATCAATAATTTTCGGGCTAACTTCGGGAGAACTTTGACAATTATATAATTCGAAAGAGAATGTAAAACAACTTAAGAGTTTCAAATTTCGTTAGAATCGGCCGAATAGTTATGATGTTATTGCCAAAACAAAATATTTCCTGAGCTAACCTTGGAAGGACTTTGTCAATTATATCATTCGAAGAGAATGTAAAACAACTTAAGGGTTTCAAATTTCGTTAGAATCGGCCGAATAGTTATGATGTTATTGCCAAAACAAAATATTTCCTGAGCTAACCTTGGAAGGACTTTGTCAATTATATCATTCGAAGAGAATGTAAAACAACTTAAGGGTTTCAAATTTCGCTAGAATCGGCCGAATAGTTAGGATGTTATTGCCAAAACAAAATATTTCCTGAGCTAACCTTGGAAGGACTTTGTCAATTATATCATTCGAAGAGAATGTAAAACAACTTAAGGGTTTCAAATTTCGCTAGAATCGGCCGAATAGTTAGGATGTTATTACAAAAAAAAAAAATGCAAAACGGGGACCGACCGACCCACAGAGGGAGATGTAGAGTCGCACGCGATTAAACAACCAAGCGCATATCTCCGAATTGAAAGATCTTGAAAAGAGGATTGCAAAGAAATCGGTGACATTAGGCGAAGTAAACAGTCCTTTCGGTTCTAAAGTCGATAAAAGACAAGTCATTCCGACTACAAAGGCATCCGAGGGAAGGTGAATTGGGGTTACAAAGACAATATAAGACGAATCTTCGGCCACCAATGACATAGGTCGTCGTACTCAATAATACGGTATTATTAGGTTAGATTAAAAGACGCACAAATCAAGACAAAACACACTAAAAAAACTACGAAAGGAAAGAAAAAAGGTGGAGGGGGGCGGGGGCTCTGACACCAGGGCTTGCGCCCAACAACAAATAATTAAATGAAAAGGAAGCCAGCCTCCTGGCCTCCTCCAAAAAGTTAATTAATCCACAAGTCTGTGTGAGCTAACTCGCTCATCCCGGTCGGGACAGGTGCGCGTAGATCACCCAAACTGGGACATTCAACAAAGATGTGCCGAACAGTCTGGGGGACAACTAATTCGTCCCAATAAGGCGCAGGCGAGCGCGCAATAAAAAGGCGGTGCGTCCCACGAGTAATGACCACTGTTTGGGGGGGATGTGGCAGGTGCGATAGTTGTTAACTTTATGGAAGGGCGAAGAACAATCAATGATACCCATTACGTAAGTGTTTTGAGAAAAAATCCATCATCTTCTTTCATCAAGTCACCGATCATTCCACTTACTTAACAAAGTCAACTTTGGAAGAATTTCGTCGGGAGTTGACCTCACACACCCCGTCCAGACTTGACCTACCACTATCCGACTTTTCATCGTCTCAAACCTTAAACGTCCCCCATGAAAATCACTTTTTTTTTTATTCTCATGTTAAAAAAAAAGCAGCTCCTTTAACTTGGTTTAATTCTCAGAGTCCTGTTTTCGAGAAAGGGTTTAAGTGGATGATATCATCGCTTGTAAAAGTGTTTTCACCTCAGTCGAGCTTATGTTGAAAAATAAATTTTATAACGTTTTAATAAATTCCATTTTTTTACGAACTTATTGAAGAGTCCCTCATGTATGTTGGCATTAAACATAGGTGCAGTTTTATAACTTAGCCGATACCAATCGAGAAAAAATAAGGTTCCTTATAAAAGGAAGAAGGTGAGATAATCAAATAATGAGGATTCGACAACTTGCCTTCTTGAATTTGGCTTTGTCCCTTTTTTCGGGCGACTGAGGAAGATTCACGAGTAAATAGAATATGAGCGGTGGCGGATCCAGGAAGGATGGGGAGCTGAATTGCCCCCTCCAAGTAGTCTGAGAAAAGGGCATTGATGATTAATAAGGTTTATCATAGACAGTATTGATAATAAATAACAGCATCTCATAAAGGAGTGAGCAGTAAACAGCATCCCATAAAGGAGTGAGCAGTAAACAGCATCCCATAAAGGAGTGAGCAGTAAACAGCATCCCATAAAGGAGTGAGAAGTTAACAGCCTCCCATAAAGTAGTGAGCAGTAAACAGCATCCCATATAGGAGTGAGCAGTAAACAGCATCCCATAAAGGAGTGAGCAGTAAACAGCCTCCCATAAAGGAGTGAGAAGTAAACAGACTCCCATAGAGGAGTGGGCAGTAAACAGCCTCCCATAAAGCAGTGGGCAGTAAACAGCCTCCCATAAAGCAGTGAGCAGTAAACAGCCTCCCATAAAGGAGTGAGCAGTAAACAGCCTCCCATAAAGGAGTGAGCAGAAAACAGCCTCCCATACAGGAGTGAGCAGTAAACAGCCTCCCATACAGGAGTGAGCAGTAAACAGCCTCCCATAAAGGAGTGAGCAGTAAACAGCCTCCCATAAAGAAGTGAGCAGTAAACAGCCTCCCAAAAAACAGTGGGCAGTAAACAGCCTCCCATAAAGGAGTGGGCAGTAAACAACCTCCCATAAAGAAGTGAGCAGTAAACAGCCTCCCATAAGAAAGTGAGCAGTAAACAGCCTCTCATAAAGGAGTGAGCAGTAAACAGCATCCCATAAAGGAGTGAGCAGTAAACAGCCTCCCATAAAGGAGTGAGCAGTAAACAGCCTCCCATAAAGGAGTGAGCAGTAAACAGCATCCCATACAGGAGTGAGCAGTCAACAGCATCCCATACAGGAGTGAGCAGTAAACAGCATCCCATACAGGAGTGAGCAGTAAACAGCATCCCATACAGGAGTGAGCAGTAAACAACATCCCAAAAAGGAGTGAGCAGTAAACAGCATCCCATAAAGGAGTGAGCAGTAAACAGCATCCCATAAAGGAGTGAGCAGTAAACAGCATCCCATAAAGGAGTGAGCAGTAAACATCATCCCATAAAGGAGTGAGCAGTAAACAGCATCCCATACAGGAGTGAGCAGTAAACAGCATCCCATACAGGAGTGAGCAGTAAACAGCATCCCATTAAGGAGTGAGCAGTAAACAGCCTCCCATAAAGGAGTGAGACGTAAACAGCCTCCCATAAAGGAGTGAGACGTAAACAGCCTCCCATAAAGGAGTGAGCAGTAAACAGCCTCCCATAAAGGAGTGAGCAGTAAACAGCATCCTATACATGAGTGAGCAGTAAACAGCATCCCATAAAGGAGTGAGCAGTAAACAGCATCTCGTAAACGAGTGAGCAGTAAACAGCATCTCGTAAAGGAGTGAGCAGTAAACAGCCTCTCGTAAAGGAGTGAGCAGTAAACAGCATCTCGTAAAGGAGTGAGCAGTAAACAGCATCTCGTAAAGGAGTGAGCAGTAAACACATCCCATAAAGGAGTGAGCAGTAAACAGCATCCCATGAAGGAGTGAGAAGTAAACAGCCTCCCATAAAGGAGTGAGAAGTAAACAGCCTCCCATAAAGGAGTGAGCAGTAAACAGCATCCCATATAGGAGTGAGCAGTAAACAGCCTCCCATAAAGGAGTGAGCAGTAAACAGCCTCCCATAAAGGAGTGAGCAGTAAACAGCCTCCCATAAAGGAGTGAGCATTAAACAGCATCCCATAAAGGAGTGAGCAGTAAACAGCATCCCATACAGGAGTGAGCAGTCAACAGCATCCCATACAGGAGTGAGCAGTAAACAGCATCCCATACAGGAGTGAGCAGTAAACAGCATCCCATACAGGAGTGAGCAGTAAACAACATCCCAAAAAGGAGTGAGCAGTAAACAGCATCCCATAAAGGAGTGAGCAGTAAACAGCATCCCATAAAGGAGTGAGCAGTAAACAGCATCCCATAAAGGAGTGAGCAGTAAACATCATCCCATAAAGGAGTGAGCAGTAAACAGCATCCCATACAGGAGTGAGCAGTAAACAGCATCCCATTAAGGAGTGAGCAGTAAACAGCATCCCATTAAGGAGTGAGCAGTAAACAGCCTCCCATAAAGGAGTGAGACGTAAACAGCCTCCCATAAAGGAGTGAGACGTAAACAGCCTCCCATAAAGGAGTGAGCAGTAAACAGCCTCCCATAAAGGAGTGAGCAGTAAACAGCATCCCATAAAGGAGTGAGCAGTAAACAGCCTCGCATAAAGGAGTGAGCAGTAAACAGCATCCGATAAAAGAGTGAGCAGTAAACAGCATCCCATAAAAGTGAGCAGTAAACAGCACCCCATAAAAAAGTGAGCAGTAAACAGCATCCTATACATGAGTGAGCAGAAAACAGCATCCCATAAAGGAGTGAGCAGTAAACAGCATCTCGTAAACGAGTGAGCAGTAAACAGCATCTCGTAAAGGAGTGAGCAGTAAACAGCCTCTCGTAAAGGAGTGAGCAGTAAACAGCATCTCGTAAAGGAGTGAGCAGTAAACAGCATCTCGTAAAGGAGTGAGCAGTAAACACATCCCATAAAGGAGTGAGCAGTAAACAGCATCCCATAAAGGAGTGAGCAGTAAACAGCATCCCATGAAGGAGTGAGAAGTAAACAGCCTCCCATAAAGGAGTGAGCAGTAAACAGCATCCCATATAGGAGTGAGCAGTAAACAGCCTCCCATAAAGGAGTGAGCAGTAAACAGCCTCCCATAAAGGAGTGAGCAGTAAACAGACTCCCCCAAAACAATGGGCAGTAAACAGCCTCCCATAAAGGAGTGGGCAGTAAACAGCCTCCCATAAAGGAGTGGGCAGTTAACAGCCTTCCATAAAGGAGTGGCCAGTAAACAGCCTCCCATAAAGGAGTGAGCAGTAAACAGCATCCTATAAAGGAGTGAGCAGTAAACAGCATCCCATAAAGGAGTGAGCAGTAAACAGCATCCCATAAAGGAGAGAGCAGTAAACAGCATCCCATAAAGGAGTGAGAAGTAAACAGCATCCCATTAAGGAGTGAGCAGTAAACAGCATCCCATATAGGAGTGAGCAGTAAACAGCATCCCATATAGGAGTGAGCAGTAAACAGCATCCCATAAAGGAGTGAGCAGTAAACAGCCTCCCATAAAGGAGTGAGCAGTAAACAGCCTCCCATAAAGGAGTGAGAAGTAAACAGACTCCCATAGAGGAGTGGGCAGTAAACAGCCTCCCATAAAGCAGTGAGCAGTAAACAGCATCCCATAAAGGAGTGAGCAGAAAACAGCCTCCCATACAGAAGTGAGCAGTAAACAGCCTCTCATACAGGAGTGAGCAGTGAACAGCCTCCCATAAAGGAGTGAGCAGTAAACAGCCTCCCATAAAGAAGTGAGCAGTAAACAGCCTCCCAAAAAACAGTGGGCAGTAAACAGCCTCCCATAAAGGAGTGGGCAGTAAACAACCTCCCATAAAGAAGTGAGCAGTAAACAGCCTCCCATAAGGGAGTGAGCAGTAAACAGCCTCCCATAAAGGAGTGAGCAGTAAACAGCCTCCCATAAAGGAGTGAGCAGTAAACAGCCTCCCATAAAGGAGTGAGCAGTAAACAGCCTCCCATAAAGGAGTGAGCAGTAAACAGCCTCCCATAAAGGAGTGAGCAGTAAACAGCCTCCCATAAAGGAGTGAGCAGTAAACAGCATCCCATACAGGAGTGAGCAGTCAACAGCATCCCATACAGGAGTGAGCAGTAAACAGCATCCCATACAGGAGTGAGCAGTAAACAGCATCCCATACAGGAGTGAGCAGTAAACAGCATCCCCCAAAAGGTGAGCAGTAAACAGCATCCCATAAAGGAGTGAGCAGTAAACAGCATCCCATAAAGGAGTGAGAAGTAAACAGCATCCCAGAAAGGAGTGAGCAGTAAACAGCATCCCATACAGGAGTGAGCAGTAAACAGCATCCCATACAGGAGTGAACAGTAAACAGCATCCCATTAAGGAGTGAGCAGTAAACAGCCTCCCATAAAGGAGTGAGACGTAAACAGCCTCCCATAAAGGAGTGAGACGTAAACAGCCTCCCATAAAGGAGTGAGCAGTAAACAGCATCCCATAAAGGAGTGAGCGCTAAACAGCATCCCATAAAGGAGTGAGCAGTAAACAGCCTCGCATAAAGGAGTGAGCAGTAAACAGCATCCGATAAAAGAGTGAGCAGTAAACAGCATCCCATAAAAGTGAGCAGTAAACAGCATCCCATAAAAGAGTGAGCAGTAAACAGCATCCTATACATGAGTGAGCAGTAAACAACATCCCATAAAGGAGTGAGCAGTAAACAGCATCCCACAAAGGAGTGAGCAGTAAACAGCCTTCCATAAAGGAGTGAACAGTAAACAGCCTCCCATAAAGGAGTGAGTAGTAAACAGCCTCCCATAAAGTAGTGAGCAGTAAACAGCATCCCATAAAGGAGTGAGCAGTAAACAGCATCCCATACAGGAGTGAGCAGTAAACAGCATCCCATACAGGAGTTAGCAGTAAACAGCGTCCCATACAGGAGTGAGCAGTAAACAGCCTCCCATAAAGGAGTGAGCAGTAAACAGCATCCCGTAAAGGTGTGAGCAGTAAACAGCATCTCATAAAGGAGTGAGCAGTAAACAGCATCCCATACAGGAGTGAGCAGTAAACAGCCTCCCATAAAGGAGTGAGCAGTAAACAGCCTCCCATAAAGGAGTGAGCAGTAAACAGCCTCCCATAAAGGAGTGAGCAGTAAACAGCCTCAGAATAAAGGAGTGAGCAGTAAACAGCATCCCATAAAGGAGTGAGCAGTAAACAGCATCCCATAGAGGAGTGAGCAGTAAACAGCATCCCATAAAGGAGTTAGTAGTAAACAGCATCCCATAAAGGAGTTAGCAGTAAACAGCATCCCATAAAGGAGTGAGCAGTAAACAGCATCCCATAAAAGAGAGCAGTAAACAGCATCCCATAAAGAAGTGAGCAGTAAACAGCATCCCATACAGGAGTGAGCAGTAAACAGCAACCCATACAGGAGTGAGCAGTAAACAGCATCCCATAAAGGAGTGATCAGTAAACAGCATCCCATAAAGGAGTGAGCAGTAAACAGCATCCCATAAAGGAGTGAGCAGTAAACAGCCTCCCATAAAGCAGTGAGCAGTAAACAGCATCCCATAAAGGAGTGAGCAGAAAACAGCATCCCATACAGAAGTGAGCAGTAAACAGCCTCTCATACAGGAGTGAGCAGTGAACAGCCTCCCATAAAGGAGTGAGCAGTAAACAGCCTCCCATAAAGAAGTGAGCAGTAAACAGCCTCCCAAAAAACAGTGGGCAGTAAACAGCCTCCCATAAAGGAGTGGGCAGTAAACAACCTCCCATAAAGAAGTGAGCAGTAAACAGCCTCCCATAAGGGAGTGAGCAGTAAACAGCCTCCCATAAAGGAGTGAGCAGTAAACAGCCTCCCATAAAGGAGTGAGCAGTAAACAGCATCCCATAAAGGAGTGGGCAGTAAACAACCTCCCATAAAGAAGTGAGCAGTAAACAGCCTCCCATAAGAAAGTGAGCAGTAAACAGCCTCCCATAAAGGAGTGAGCAGTAAACAGCATCCCATAACGGAGTGAGCAGTAAACAGCCTCCCATAACGGAGTGAGCAGTAAACAGCATCCCATACAGGAGTGAGCAGTAAACAGCATCCCATATAGGAGTGAGCAGTAAACAGCCTCCCATAAAGGAGTGAGCAGTAAACAGCCTCCCATACAGGAGTGAGCAGTAAACAGCCTCCCATAAAGGAGCGAGCAGTAAACAGCCTCCCATAAAGGAGTGAGCTGTAAACAGCCTCCCATAAAGGAGTGAGCAGTAAACAGCCTACCATAAAGGAGTGAGCAGTAAACAGCATCCCATAAAGGAGTGAGCAGTAAACAGCCTCCCATAAAGGAGTGAGCAGTAAACAGCATCCCATAGAGGAGTGAGCAGTAAACAGCATCCCATAAAGGAGTAAGCAGTAAACAGCATCCCATAAAGGAGTGAGCAGTAAACAGCATCCAATAAAAGAGAGCAGTAAACAGCATCCCATAAAGGAGTGAGCAGTAAACAGCCTACCATAAAGGAGTGAGCAGTAAACAGCATCCCATAAAGGAGTGAGCAGTAAACAGCATCCCATAGAGTGAGCAGTAAACAGCATCCCATAAAGGAGTGAGCAGTAAACAGCATCCAATAAAAGAGAGTAGTAAACAGCATCCCATAAAAAAGTGAGCAGTAAACAGCATTCCATACAGGAGTGAGCAGTAAACAGCCTCCCATACAGGAGTGAGCAGTAAACAGCCTCCCATAAAGGAGTGAGCAGTAAACAGCCTCCCATAAAGGAGTGAGCAGTAAACAACATCCCATAAAGGAGTGAGCACAACTCTCAGATATCTGATTTTTTTCCACACATCAAAGAATTATAAATTGTAGTTTTTGGACGTCAGTTAATGAATAATACTAAATTTAATAATTAGGTTTTTTTTTAGATTTTCCTGTATTTTAGACATGTATCATATAGGATACATTCGATGGCAACGGTTAAAAAACTGTCTTTATATATTCTATATTATTAAATAACTTTCTGAATAGCAGAATACAAAAATGGCTAAAAAAATAAATATAAACAACAGGGTCTGAGAGGGTTAAAACAGCATCTAACACACACTAATGAAACAGCATTGGTCATCAACCTCCTGTTCCTTTAGTCAAGTACATTGATTATGCTGACTATTCTAACATCAATTTCGTTGTGAACATCGATCAGCGACGGCCGTTGAGGCATTCCGAGTCAATTTGGGGGTGGGGCGCTTCAGCCCCCTAGCCCTCCCTTGATTATGGGATGCATTTCGAGGGCGTGTATCTTTCTCACACTCATTTTATCAGCCCAGAAGGCTTCTACATATCTGTAGGGAATATAATCCGCCAGATGACGCATACATATTCTCCCCGAGTAAATCAGGGTCCACTGGCCTGTCTGTGTAACCTCGGAATATGCCACACTGGTTCTAATATGGCACCGCAGCCAATTTGAATTAGTGCCAAGGGTAGCCCACTCCTTATGAAAGCCATTTTCCACCTCCCTCCGCCATCCGGAGCCTTAAATTCAGCCATTAACCTTTGGGACAGAGCTTCTTAAAGGCTTTATATGGAACAATAACCGAATTATCTTTATCCAACCTCGTGTTTATGTAAAAGGATATTGATCAAACAGGAGCAGTGTATCTAAAAAAAAAGCCTTGATCCATTTATGAAGCGATGTTCCCGGTGATGAAGTCACTATCTGCAATTATTGATCCCAGAAGCTTCCAGTAATCATGCGGAACGAGCCCCTCCCCCCATCCGCAGTATATAAGTGGTTCGCAAAGGTGTACAACACATTTACATACTTTTAGTTAACACTAGTTCAGTAATTTTACAAAGCACGCGGAACTTTATGTAATAAATGCAATGTAACGATGAGAAAAGCAAAAAGGGGTGAATAGGAAACACTCTATAAGGACAAGAGTGAAATTTGACAACGCAAAAGTTTAAAGCACATTCATATAAACATGGATGAGTACTTGGTTGCATAACTGTTGTCAATTACAGCTCGCAAGCGCTTCGAGTACTCTCCTGTGATCTTTTTTTACAGCTGCTTGGACTGGTTTTGTGCCATTCCTCCAGACCTATTTTCTTCTTCAAATCAGATAAGTGACGCGGATCTCGGGTTTTTGGACCACGAGTTTCAATTCCCTCGATGAATTTTCGATCTGATTCAGGTGAGGATATCGACTTGGCCATTCTAAAACATGAATTCTGCCTGTATGCAGTCAATTCTCTTAAGTTTGTTTTGCTGTATGCTTGGGGTTATTGTCTTGTCGAAATGCCCATCCTAGTTTCAAGTTCAGAGAGCCAATGCTAGAAACAAATTTTTTCCCTAAATCCCCCTGTACAGTTCGCCGTTCATTCTTCCAACCCCCGATGAACAAAAACAACCCCATACCATGCTTGATCCAGCGCCGAATTTGACTGTAGGAATCGTCTTCTTTTGCGCGTAAGCTTCACACCTTTTTCTCCAAACCCTCCTGGTTGAATTTCTCGACTGAAAAGTTATAATATCGTTTAATCTAACTAAAGGATTTATTGCCAGAATGTTGCCAGTTCATTTGCAAATCTCAAGTGAGCTTTTGGAGTACGAGAAAAGAGATCCTAACTCTACTCGTCTCCACACCACCCTGCGTAACTCTAGTGGCTGTGGTTTATCACATACACTTCTCGCAATTTTTTGAGCTGCACTCTCCTTTAACATTCGAGGGCGAACTGAACGATGCAATTGATGAATTAAATTACGAGACTTCCAGTTGCGTATTATGGTACCAACTGAATTTAGAAGTACTTTAGGCTATACCGAGATCTTTCTGTAATCAAAGCACATCTTATGAAGGGCTAGAATGCGTGCACGAAGATCTTGACTGATTTGTTTGCTTTAGTCATGATGATGATGTTGACGGTATGATTATCGTGTAAGGAATGACGCAGTAGCTTGACGAGATGACAAATAGTCTAGATATTCGGGAACAAATGAAATGTTTTTAATGAGACATTTTGCAACTGTAACCTATTTATGTGTTGTAAGCTTCTGTTTTATAAATTTCTCTATTGTCTTTATAAAGTTTTATCCTGTTTACTGTAAATTTTGCTTTACTGATCGTTACATAGAATTTATTACATAAAGTTCCACATGCTTGGTAAATTTCATTAACCTGCGTCACCTAAATGTTAAACTTGAGTTCTAACCGTGTTGTGCAGTTGCGGCCCAGCGTATATTATAATGAAACTAAACGACTGCGCTCTGTATCCTGATTTCAGAGTCATTCACAGTTTTATTTTATTCCCTACACACATCCAAATTTCCTACGTGGCTTAAATAGCCTCTTGGTGGTAAACGGTCTTTAAAATCTGCTCGAACATACAATTTTCTTCTAAAGAAACCAGGAACCAGAAAGAGAATTAAAGGTCAGCGTTTCGGATTTCATATGAAATATCAACCAATAACATATGGTGTAGAGAACCAATACATCTACATAAAATAATATTCAATTTCAAGTGTTCTTTATGCACTTGAAAAGTATTGCTACAGAATCATCGAAATTATTAAATAAAAAATATCAAAACATGAAGGGAATGTTTTCTTGACACGCACTCCATATATGGCTCTCCAATTCCAAAGGTGATATCTCCATCCCTCTAAGCCCTAAGGCGCTACCTCTCGAACTCTTATCGCTTCTCTTCAATTTACGTCCGGGAAAAAAACATTGGTATCATCGACGGACGAAATTCGTGTCTTGTTTTAAATACCCAATGGATTGGGGGCACATAAAGAAGTCTTATGAGGATAGCTCAAGGGAGCAAAGTGGATAGAGTAAGGTTTGCAAGCATAACTCTTAGGACAGCTCTTGCTACCCTCGAAGAAGCTGGGGGCATTGTAGGGATGAGACGAAATTCCTCGGCATAAATTTCCTAACACTTTTTTCGCCAATGCAATTTTAAATTTTATTAAATATTCACCGTATTAAGCTCTTATGATCACACAAGATCTCCCCTAAAGCAGCCGAAATCACCCAAGTGCACCTCCCTGCTTTAAAATAAGTGACACAGTAGATCCCGTTGGAAGACTTTTTTGATTTAGTCTCACACTGAAAACCCTCACGAGTCAAAGTGTATTAATGGGGCAACTTCATCTGGCGCCATCAACCCGTCCCAGAAACTTAGAAACTTCTCTTGGTTGGAATAAACAAGGCAGGTATAAACCTATATTGTTTGGACTAAACAAGAAACGTATGAAGCTCTCTTGTTTGGACTAAAAAAGACAAGTGTAAACCTCGTAGGCTTTAACAAAACAAGACACGTATCAACCTCTCTTGTTTTAACGAAACAAGGCATGTATAAACCTCTATTGTTTGGACTAAACAAGAAAAGTATAAACCACTTGTTTGGAATAAAAAAGAGCTATATAAGCCTCTCGTGGGAATATATACAGTGGCGGCAACAAAAAAAGTGACATGTGACAATTCGGGGAAAATGAAACAGAAAAATGTAACTTACATATTTTATTATGAATATTTCATGAAAGTTAATACTTGGTCATGTTGCCCTTGCACTTGATGACCATTCTGAGTCGATTGGGCATTGATTCAGCGAGGTTTGCGAAGTAGGTGGGGTCGATCGTAACCCAGATCTTCTTCAGTGATTCTATCAGGTCCTTGATGCTGCCGGATGCTGTCTCTTGAACTTTGGATTTCATCAGATTCCAAGCATTCTCAATAGGATTTAGGTCCGGGGAATTACCAGGCCACTCCAAAACACTAATATTATTATCATTGAAGAACCTTTTTACTAACTGGGACCTGTGAGCAGGGGCACCATCATGCATGAAAAATTCACACCGATGAATTTCCCAAAATGGCAGCATGTGCTGCTTCAAAACTTCGAGATAGTTAGTCCCCCTCATGGTTACATTCTTGGGAAGGAAGTACAGACCTCCTCTGCCCTTGTTTCCACTAAAGGCACCCCACACCATCACACTATCAGGGTGCTTCACAGTTTTCACGGTATATTTTGGGTCCTACCGAGACACATTGCTGGGACGACGCACGATCTTTGACTCTCCTCTGACCAGCCTAAAGGTGCTCTCATCACTGAACATCACCTTCTTCCAATGGGCAGCTGTCCAATGTTTATAGGTCTTGCAAAAATTGAGCCTTTTCATCTTCATAGCCTTGGTAAGAAGTGGCTTCTTGGCAGCGCGGCGAGCCGGTAGGCCTAAGTCCTTCTGTAAGCGATGACGGATGGTCCTGAGGGCGACGTTCTGGAGAAGGTCTGGGTGTTTTTTCTTGATTGAAGCGGAGGTTACAGAAGGGTCTGACATCACTTCACGCCTTAGGATATTATCAGTCCTTGGAGATGTCTTCCTAGCTGCACCAGTGCCCTCCTTCCTCTTTGGTATGGTACCTGGTGGCAATAACTCAGCTGCCCGTTTTAGGCGATAAATCGTATTTCTTGAGGTTCCTAAATCTGCTGCTACATCAATAAAAGACTTTCCCTGCTCTAATAGGGTCAAGGCACGGCTTTTCTCTGTCATAGAAAGCTTTTTCCGCCCCATTGTATCCACTTGCACAGAAGTTATAGCACGTCAAATGTAGGCACGAATGCAGGAAATCAGCACGCTGGAGCGTTGTACACCAAAACCTCACTGTACGAGCTCAAACGAGACAGTGAGTTCCAATAAAGCGCAGTTCTGTTGTCTTAGCTCAGGAGAGTCATCCACTCGTGGCATAAGCCCCGCCCCTTTTCATTGGCTTGTTGGCAAGTAAAATCGTGAAAGCGATTTTATGTATCGATTTCTATTGCCAATATTCAATGTCACTTTTTTTGTTGCCGCCACTGTATATATATATATATATATATATATTTATTTAATTTTAGGAGCCTATCTGGCGAATACCCACGTGGGCATAAGTCACCGCAATCACGAAAGCCTAGCACTAGGCTACTTTCAAATAATATGCAAAAAACAATAAAAAGGGAAAATGGCAACAAATAGAAGGCAAGATCCGGCTTCGGGGGGAGGTCCGCCTCTTACAGGCGATGGGGCGTGCGACCTATAAAGAAAACAACAACAAAATAAACAAATTCTAGTTAAATAAAGGGGAGAAGGCAAACCTCCCCCCCAAAAGTATATAAGTCGACCAGTCAATGTGCACGAACTCGTCCCGAGTACAAGTGACAGGCGGTAGCGACCCCGCCCATCCCGGTACCAGGAGAGGTAACATGCGCGGAGATCGCTTGGACTGGGACATTCAACAAGAATGTGTAGAACAGTCTGGGGGACAACGCAGTCTTTAGGGTAGGGCGGTGGAGAGCGCTCCATCAAATGGCGGTGCGTCCCACGAGTGTGTCCAATTCGGAGACGACAGAAAGCAACCTGAAGCCTTCGTGGCATCGATGGATAGGTCCATGGGAACAGTCGAAGCGCAATGACACGGAACTTTAAGTTCCCTTCGACTGTCTCCCATCTTCTTTGCCAGGCAGCCCGAAGAGCTGCACATATTCCTGCCATGTAGTCGGTGTGAGGAAGAGCGAAACGCTGGCCGGGTCGCAGGTTCCTCGCGGACTCTTTAGCGCACTCATTCTCCGCAATTCTGACATGTCCAGGAACCCAGCAGAAGATAATATCGACATCCGCAAGGCTTGCCAAAACCGTGGCGTCAAAGATATCGCGAACCAGGGGATGCAGAGATTCCAAATGCCCCGAGAGCACTCAGGGCGCTTTGTGAGTCGCTGAAGATCACAATCCGGTCTCCGAAACGGGAACGTCGCGTAATCTCTCGTACCGAGTTATGTATTGCCACCAGCGACTGGAAGAGCCCCATTGAATTCAAATAGAGGGGATACGGTGTGGAAGCCGACCCCCTCTTGGGAATTGGAACCATTCGAATACACTGGCACGGTTCCAGCGTGACACGAGGTGTGCTCCGTAAAGGTCGAACGCAATACTCCCGGCACTGTACAAGTTTTGGGAGCAGAGGCGTGTCGACAAATAGCCATATGTGGTACCCTCCAGGGTGGCGTCCTGGGGAGAACCAGGGACGCCACCGGGCCGAGAGCTATACCTAGCTCTCGAAGGCATAGGCACTGTCGAAATCAGCTGCGAATGCAGAGAGCTGTTGGCGACTGAGAGAGGCGCCGGGCTCGCGCGTACAGGCGAATAATGCACTGTACACGGCGTAGAGCAAGTGGCATCTCCCCAGCATCGACTACTAGGCTCTCAAGGAGGAAGTGCAGAAGGCACCGGTCGCAAGGCGAAGGCCGGTGTGTGGATCGAATCCACCTTCCGCAATAAACGCTCGGCTGCGGATGCATAAAACTCGCATCTGTAGTAGCTTCGAACGAACAAAGGATCGATATAAAAGTAGGACAGTAGCCCTATCAGCGCCCCAAGCGCTGAACGTCACGGAACGAAGAATATTCATGGCGCGGGTACAAGAGACCCTAAGGCTGCGAATGAGCCTCCCAGGTGAGGCGTTGGTCAAATACAAGACCAAGGAAACGGTGCGATTCAACCACTTCCAGGGGCAACCCATTAAGAAACAAGTCTGGGTCAGGGTGGAGCCGTGGATGACGGCAGAAGTGCCCCACCTTAGTCTTGGCCAAAGAAAACTAAAACTTGTTCACTTCGGCATAACGAGAGACGCGGTTCAATGCCTGTTGGAGTTGACACTCCAGAGTTGGCATCTGGGCCGCGCCAAAAGAGATCGAAAGGTCGTCCACGTAGAGCGTAGCGAGAACATCTTCCGGCAGCACCGAGGTGATGCCGTTGATGCTCAGGGCAAAGAGTGTCACACTGAGGACACTTTCCTGCGGGACACCCTCTTCCTGCTCCTTTGGGCCGGAGAGGGCTCCCCCCACCCGTACGCGGAATCGACGATCTCGCAAAAATTCAGATATAAACATTGGTAGGCGTCCCCTCGCCCCCATCGTGTGGAGAGTCTCCATGATACCGTATCGCCATGCGGTATCATAGGCCTTTTCAAGATCGAAAAACACCGTGGCGTAGTGCTGTCTACGAAGGAAAGCCTCGCAGACTGCATTTTCCAGTCGGAGCAGGGTATCCGACGTGGAGTGGAATTTGGGGAAGCCGCACTGTGCAGAGGACAGATGGCCTCCGCTGTCCAGGAAAAAGGCTAATCTAACATTTACCAATTTCTCCATCAACTTGCACACGCAGGAGGTTAGAGAGATTGGGCGGAAACCGGTCGGAGTAGAGTGATCTCTCCCCGGTTTGCGAAAGGCGAGCACCATAGCGATTCGCCAGGAATCTGGGAGAAGACCCTCCACCCAGATCCTATTCAACAAATCTACAAGAAAGGCAAGGCCTCGCTCACCCAGGTGTGGAAGCATAGCGTACAGGACATCGTCTGGACCATGGGCGGTGCCCGCGCACGAAGCAAGAGCGGAGCGCAACTCACTCACAGTAAACTTGTCGTTGAAGAGTACTGCACCTCTGGAGGTAAAGTTCAGCCGGCGGCTTTCCGCGACATCACGACATGCATTGAATGCTAGCGGAGCTGCATCCCTGAGGGGAGAATGCAGAAAAAGCGGTCGCGAAGGATTCCGCCACGGACGCGGTTTCCAGGTTTGCGGTCCCATTCTCCTGGAGAACGGGAGGAGGGTCCGGTGAGAACTTGCCCCGAATCCTTTTGACTCGCTTCCACACCTCTGCTAAAGGGGTTTCCCGTTAAGTGAAGACACGTATGCCCGCCAAGAGAGGCGGGTGTGCTTCGAAATATACCGGAACCTAGCCCTAGCCCGACGAAATTCAACGACAGTGAAATTGTTCGGGCGGCGCTTATAGCGCATGTAGGCATAACGCTTATGTTTGAGGGCTGTTTCACACTCAGGCGACCACCATGGGAGTGGTCAGCGTGCAAAACAGCCAGACGTTCTAGGAATAGTAGTCAGGCCCGCGGCGATGAGGTTGCCGGAGAACTCAACGGCCTCATCTACCGACCTAAACTCCTCGACTGAGATAGAGAATTCAGTCATTTCCTGAAATGCAGGCCACCGCGCCCGCGCCAAGGTGGGCTCTCAGGCGGCAGTTGCCCTGAAAATGATATTTGAATGGGAAAGTGATCACTACCATGGAGGTCATCGGCCGCCTCCCAATCAAAATCAGGCTGTGCATCCGAAGAGCACAAAGATAGGGCAAGGCAAGAAAATGAAGCGTTTTTCGGACAGTGATGCGTAAACTCATCCACGTTTAGGACACCCATCTCTCAAGCTCTTCGATCAGATCGGCAAGGACTTGTCCCCTGGGATTTATTGAGTAATCTCCCCAGAGAGGATGCCTGCCGTTCAGATCTCCAAGCAAGAGATAGGGCCTCGGCAACCGTGCCACGACGCGGCGGAAGTCCCCCGCGTCGAAGTCAGCTGACGGTGGAATGTACGCAGAAATGATAGTAAACATCCTATCCAGGTGCAGCTGCACAGCCACTGCCTGAAAGGAGGTATCTAAAGAGAAAGGAAGAACGGAGACATCATGCCGGGTGTAAACCGCGCATCTCCTAGCCCGGCCATCCCATGGTGGTGGGGTCGCAAGACCCTTATACCCCGGGAGGGCGGGCAGGGGGCACGCGCCTAGCATGGTCTTCTGCAGAAAAATTGCTAACGGGGAACGGGACGAGACGAGCCTCTGCAGCTCCTCCCAGTTGGCCCGTAGTCGACGGCAATTCCATTGAGGAATATGCCCTCCAGGCCTAGCTCGGAAGAGACGCCGGGGGCCTCCTCGAACAGAAAACCTTCACGGGAATGGCTGTACGCTTCCCGGGCGCTGTTGGCCGGACAAAGCGCTGAAGGCCCTGTCGCCTTCGAGGACTTATTGGGGGAAGTTAGGCTCGCCATGCGAGTCTTTTCCTCCCTCCGCCTCGAAACCTTAGGCGGGCGTTGCGGCTTCGGAGGCGGGAGGCCCTCTTTTCGAGGAACCACCGTCTCCGAGCCACTCGCTCCACCACTAGGCGTGGGCAAAGGAGCCGAAGCTTCTTTCGGGGGACAGCTTTAGGAACCCCGGAAGATGGCCGGTCGACCAACTTCAAGGGTGTTGCCTCCTGTGAGTCTAACGACTCGCGTGGTCGTTTCGCCTTACAGGAAACGGTCACGCTGGGGAAAGAGGGGGGAGCCCTGGTTTTAGCCGGGGTAGGGTATGAACCCTTTTTGCCGCCAGCTTTACCAGGGGAGAGCACGCAGAAGGGCTCCGAATAGGCGGGGAAACAACCATGCTCGTTGGCCTGGATGGGCCAGGAGAAGAGAGTGCCTTTCTAACTATTGACGCATATGATGTCCCAGGCAGAGCCGGGCGCGCCAGGACCAAGTCCTTAGCCTCGCGGAATGAGAGTCGATCCTGGGCCTGAACGGCTAGGATTTATTTCTCGAGGAGATATGCACCACATTGCTTCGAAGAAGCGGGGTGCGGCTCTTCGCAATTGACACACTTGGCCACACACGATTTAGACTTTTCGTGTGCGACCTTGGAGCAATTTACACATACTTCGGGTCACCCCGACTTTGCACGTCTACAAGAACGATTCGTATGGCCGAAGCGGTGACAGTAATAGCACCGCCGCGGCAGTAGCACGAATGCCTTCCGCGATAACGGTACCAACCGGCACGCACCGACTCAGGGAGCTTGTCACAGTCGAACGTGACGAAGAGTGTAGGGGTGGGTCTCGAGGCCCCTCCCTGTTTTCTCATCACACGTTCGACCTTGACTGCCCCATGGTCGGCCAGCTCTAAGATGTCCTAAATGGAGTAGTCAACGAGTTCCCTCGCATAAACTACTCCTTTCACAAAGTTCATGGTAGAGCGCGGCGTCACACTCACCGGGGTGCCATGAAGTGTCGAAAGAGCACTTATCTTGGCCAACATGGTGCCATCAGTGGAGGAATAACGAGGAAGCGGTTGAAGCCAGTGGGCTAGAAAACGCCAGTTTACCTCTGAATGTTATGAGGCTCCACCCAGTGCACTTTTGGTCTTAGTAGGGGGCTCCGGACCCGGTGGGGTAGAGGGGCCGGATGTGCCGATCTTGGCTTGGTCGCCTACCAAAGTGGCAGCAGACCCATCCGTCCCCGCAGCCCCCACGGATGGAGAGGAGGAGCTCCGAGTCTTTTTATTCTTCTTTTTAGGAGAGGAGGGCAGGGAATGAACCCTTTTCTCCCCTCCGCCGGCAGAAGCCTCTAGGCGAGGTCCTTCTCCGAAATGGAGTAGGTCCTGGTGGTCGCAGGGAAATCGGTTGGAGGAAATCCCTCCCCTACTTTTACTGCTTCGGAAACAGCCATTTGAGGAGGACCTTGCATGGGGTGGATTCGGGTTCGGTGCTTGGCGCAGAGCACGGGAGTCCTCCCCATGGAAGGCCCTACCGTCTGAGGCTGGGTTGCCTAAAGGACCATGTCTATCTCCGGGGACTGGCTCCAGTTGGCCATCCCCCCCCCCCAGGACATCGCAGGTCCCGTTGGTATCATTGTCTCTAGTCGTGTGTGAGGTTGTTTGTTTGTTTGTTTTTTTTGTTTTTTTTTAAAGAGCTCATCTGGCGGCTGCCTACTTGGGCATTAGTCGCCGTATTAAAACTGGCCTAGTTCTAGGCTACTTTAAAATAAAATTAAAGAGAGAAAAAAAACAACACCCCAAAAGGAGGAAAGGAAGAGGGCTGGTGCGTCGGGAAGAGGTCCCCACGGCACAGGAGCGTGCAACTAAAGGAAAAAAACAAATGCAAAAAAACAAAAACTAAAAAAAACAAACCTTGCTTAAATAATAGGGAGAAGGCCGGCCTCCCCCGAGAAGTCCACAAGTCAATGTGCACGAATCTGAACCGAGCACAAGGGACAAGCGGTAGCGACCCCGCCCATCCCGGTACTGGGACAGGTATCGTGCGCGAAGATCACCCAGACTGGGACATTCGACAAGAATGTGCCGAACATTCTGGGGGACGACGCAGTCGTTGCAATAGGGCGCAGGCGAGCGCTCCATCAAATAGCGATGAGTCACACGAGTGTGTCCGATTCGGAGACGACAGAAAGCGACCTGAAGCCGCCGCGGCATTGGGGGATAGGTCCATGGGAACAGTCGCGGCGCAATGGCACGCAACTTTAAGTTCCCTTCGATAGTCTCCCATCTTCTTTTCCAAACAGTCCGAAGAGCTGCCCGTATTCCTGCCATGTAGTCGGTGTGAGGAAGAGCGAAACGCTGGTCCGGTCGCAGAATCCTCGCGGACTCTTTGGCGCGCTCATTCCCCGCAATTCCTACATGTCCAGGAACCCAGCAGAAGATAATCTCGACATCCGCCCGGCTCGCCAAAACCGTGGCGTCACGGATATCGCGAACCTGGGGATGCGGAGATTCCAATGCCCCGAGAGCACTCAGGGCACTTTGTGAGTCGCTATAGATCACAATCCGGTCTCCAAACCGGGCACGTCACGTAATCTCCCGTACAGAGTGGTGTATTGCCACCAGCTCGGCCGTGAAGACAGACGCAGCGCATGGTAGAGCCCCGCCGACTTCAAACAGAGGGGATACGGCGTGGAAAACGACCCCCTCTTGGGAATTGGAGCCATCCGTATACACTGGCACGGTTCCAGCGTGACACGATGTGTGCTCCAAAAAGGTCGAACGCAATACTCCCGGCGTGGTACATGCTTTGGGAGCAGAGGCGTGGCGACAAATAGCCAAATGTGGTACCCTCCAGGGTGGCGTCCTGGGCAGAACCAGGGGCGCCACCGGCCCGAGAGCTATATCTACCTCTCGAAGGAGTTTCCTGGCCCTAAACCGAAAGGGCTTAGGGTATGACTGGCGTCTCTCGGCGGCATAGGCACCATCGAGATCAGCTGCAGAAGCAGTGAGAGTTGTTGGTGACTGAGGGAGGCGCCGGGCTCGCGCGTACAGGCGGGTGATGCACTGCACGCGGCGCAGAGCGAGTGGCATCTCCCCAGCATCGACCAACAGGCTCTCAATGGGGGAAGTGCGGAAGGCACCGGTCGCCAGGCGAAGGCCGGTGTGGTGGATCGAATCCACCTTCCGCAATAAACGCTCAGCTGCGGATGCATAAAACTCGCATCCGTAGTCGAGCTTCGAGCGAACAAAGGATCGATAAAAAAGTAAGGCGGTAGCCCTATCAGCGCCCCAAGCGCTGAACGTCACGCAACGGAGAATGCCATGGCGCGGGTACAAGAGACCCTAAGGCTTCAAATATGAGCCTCCCAGGTGAGGCGTCGGTCGAATACAAGACCAAGGAAACGGTGCGACTCAACCACATCCAGGCGCACCCCATTAAGAAACAAATCTGGGTCGGGGTGAAGCCGTGGATGGCGGCAGAAGTGCACCACCTTAGTCTTGGCCAAAGAAAACCGAAACCTGTACGCTTCGGCATAGCGAGAGACACGGTTCAATGCCTGTTGGAGTCGACGCTCCAGAGTTGGCATCTGGGCCGCGCCAAAAGAGATCGAAAGGTCGTCCACGTAGAGCGTAGCAAGAACATCTTCCGGCAGCACCGAGGTGATGCCGTTGATGCTCAGGGCAAAGAGTGTGACACTGAGGACACTTCCCTGCGGGACACCCTCTTCCTGCTCCTTTGGGCCGGAGAGGGCTCCCCCCACCCGTACGCGGAATCGACGATCTCGCAAAAATTCAGATATAAACATTGGGAGGCGTCCCCTCGCCCCCATCGTGTGGAGAGTCTCCATGATACCGTATCGCCATGCGGTATCATAGGCCTTCTCCAGATCGAAAAAGACCGTGGCGTAGTGCTGTCTACGAAGGAAAGCCTCGCAGACGGCATTTTCCAGTCGGAGCAGAGCATCCGACGTGGAGTAGAACTTGCGGAAGCCGCACTGTGCGGAAGACAGATGGCCTCTGCTGTCCAGGAAAAAGGCTAATCTGACATTTACCAATTTCTCCATCAACTTGTACACGCAAGAGGTTAGAGAGATTGGGCGGAAACCGGTCGGAGTAGAGTGATCTCTCCCCGGTTTGCGAAAGACGAGCACAATAGAAGATTCGCCAGGAGTCTGGGAGAAGACCTTCCACCCAGATCCTGTTGAACAAATCTAACAGAAATGCCATGCCTCGCTCACCCAGCTGTCGAAGCATGGCGTACGGGACATCGTCCGGACCATGGGCGGTGTCCGCGCAAGAAGCGAGAGCGGAACGCAACTCAATCACAGTAAACTTGTCGTTGAAGGGTTCTCCGCCTCTGGAGGTAAAGTCCAGCCGGCGGCCTTCCGCGACATCACGACGTGCATTGAATGCTGGCGGAGCAGCATCACAGCTAGAGAATGCGGAAAAAGCGGTCGCTAAGGATTCCGCCACGGACGCGGGGTCCGAGATTGCGGTCCCATTCTCCTGGAGAACGGGAGGGGGGTCCTGCGAGAACTTGCTCCGAATCCTTTTGACTCGCTTCCACACCTCAGCTAAAGGGGTCTTCCAGTTAAGTGAAGACACGTATGCCCGCCAAGAAGAGCGGCGGGCGTGCTTCGAAATATACCGGAACCTAGCCCTAGCCCGACGAAATTCAGCGACAGTGAAATCGTTCGGGCGGCGCTTATAGCGCATGTAGGCATAACGCTTCAGTTTGAGGGCCGTCTCACACTCGGCAGACCACCATGGGAGTGGTCGGCGTGCAAAACGGCCAGACGTCCTAGGAATAGTAGTCAGGCCCACGGCGATGAGGTTGCCGGAGAAGAACTCAACGGCCTCATCTACCGACCTAAACTCCTCGACTGAGATAGAGAATTCAGTCATTTCCTGAAATGCAGGCCACCGCGCCCGCGCCAAGCACCACCGAGGTGGTCTCTCAGGCGGCAGTTGCCCTGAAAATGATATTTGAATGGGAAAGTGATCACTACCATGGAGGTCATCGACCACAACCCAATCAAAATCAGGCTGTGCATCCGAAGAGCACAGAGGTAGGTCAAGGCCAGAAAATGAAGCGGTTCTCGGACAGTGATGCGTAAACTCATCCACGTTTAGGACACCCATCTCAAGCTCTTCGATCAGATCGGCAAGAACTTGTCCCCTGGGATTTATGGAGTAATCTCCCCAGAGAGGATGCCTGTCGTTCAGATCTCCAAGCAAGAGATAGGGCCTCGGCAACCGTGCCACGACGCGGCGGAAGTCCCCCGCGTCGAAGTCAGCTGACGGTGGAATGTACGCAGAAATGATAGTATACGTCCTATCCAAGGTGCAGCTGCACAGCCACTGCCTGAAAGGAGGTATCTAAAGAGAAAGGAAGAACGGAGAAATCATGCCGGGTGTAAACCGCGCATCCCCCAGCCCGGCCATCCCGCGGTGGTGGGGTCGCAAGACCCTTGTACCCCGGGAGGGCGGGAAGGGGGCACGCGCCTAGCATGGTCTCCTGCAAAAAGATAGCTAACGGGGAGCGGGACGAGACGAGCCTCCGCAGCTCCTCCCAGTTGGCCCGGAGTTCACGGCAATTCCATTGAATGAATATGCCCTCCAGGCCTAGCTCGGAGGAGACGCGGGGGCCCTCCTCGAACTGAAGACCCTCACGGGAATGGCCGTACGTTCCCGGGGGCAGAACCCCGGGCGCTGTTGGCCGGACAAAGCGCTGGAGGCGCTGTCGCCTTCGAGGACTTATTGGGGGAGGTTGGGCTCGCCATGCGAGTCTTTTCCTCCCTCCGCCTCGAAACCTTAGGCGGGCGCAGCAGCTTCGGAGGCGGGGGGCCCTCTTTTCGAGGAACCACCGTCTTCGAGCCACTCGCTCCACCTCGGGGCGTGGGCGAAGGAGCCGAAGCTACTTTGTTGCTGTCCTCCTTTCGGGGGACAGCTTTAGGAACCCCCGAAGATGGCCTAGCGACCATCTTCTTGGGTGTTACCTCCTGTGAGTCTAACGACTCGGTGGAGGCGCGTGGCCGTTTCGCCTTGCGGGAAAGGGTCACGCTTGGGGAAGAGGGGGGGAGCCCTGGTTTTAGCCGGGGCTGGGTATGAACCCTTTTTGCCGCCAGCTTTACCAGGGGAGCGCCCGGGTTGGGTAGAGCCCGCAGAAGGGCTCCGAATGGGCGCGGAAACAACCGTGCTCGTTGGCCTGGATGGGCCAGGAGCAGAGGGTGCCTTTCGAACTACTGAGGCATATGACGTCCCAGGCAGAGCCGGGCGCGCCAGGACCAAGTCCTTAGATTCGCGGAATGAGAGTCTATCCTGGGCCTGAATGGCCAGGATTTCTTTCTCCAGGAGATATGCACCACATTGCTTCGAAGAAGCGGGGTGCAGCTCTCCGCAATTGTCACACTTAGCCACACACGATTTGGACTTATCGTGTGCGACCTTGGAGCAATTTACACAGACTTCGGGTCACCCCGACTTTGCACGTCTACATGAGCGATTCGTATGGCCGAAGCGGTGACAGTAATAGCACCGCCGCGGCAGTGGCACGAATGCCTTCACGCGGTAGCGGTACCAACCGGCACGCACCGACTCAGGGAGCTTGTCACAGTCGAACGTGACGAAGAGTGTAGGGGTGGGTCTCGAGGCCCCTCCCTGTTTTCTCATCACACGTTCGACCTTGACCGCCCCATGGTCGGCTAGCTCTAGTGTGATGTCCTCAATGGAGTAGTCAACGAGTTCCCTCGCATAAACTACTCCTTTCACAAAGTTCATGGTAGAGTGCGGCGTCACACTCACCGGGGTGCCATGAAGTGTCCGAAGAGCACTTATCTTGGCCGCCTTGGCGGGATTCGCCGCATTCGCCAGAAGGCTCCCGTCCGAGAAACGGGTTACCTTCGGCTCTCTACCAATTGCACTAGCTAATCCTCTCCTCTGATGGATCATGTTGCCCTTGGACAACATGCTGCCATCAGTGGAGCGAATAACGAGGAAGCGCTTGAAGCCAGCGGGCTCGAAAACGCCAGGTAACCTCTGAATCAGGGGCCCCGATGTCATCGAGGCTCCGCCCTGTGCATTCTTGGTGTTAGTCTTAGTCAGGGGCTCCGCACACGAGGGGGTAGAGGGGCCGGATGTGCCGATCTTAGCTTGGTCGCCTACCAAAGTGGTAGCAGACCCATCCGTCCCAGCAGCCCCCGCGGATGGAGAGGAGCCCCGAGTCTTCTTCGTCTTTTTAGTATTTTTCTTTTTAGGAGAGGAGGGCGGGGAATGAACCCGCTTCTCACCTCCGCCGGCAGAAGCCCCCAGGCCAGATGGACCGGCCTCAGCCAGGTCCCTCTCCGAAATGGAGAAGGTCCTGGTTGTCGTAGGGGCACCTGTCGGAGGAGATCCCTCCCCTCCTTGTACTTCCTCGGAGCCCTCAGCCGTTTGAGGAGGACCCTGCATAGGGGCGGATTCGGGTTCGGTGCTTGCCGCCGAGCCCGAATTCCCCCCCATGGAAGGCCCTACCGTCTGAGGCTGGGTCTCCTCAAGGACCATGTCTATCACAGGAGGGGCCTCCAGTTGGCCATCCCCTTGGCAGTATCGCCAGTCTTGTGTGGGGAGGCACAGGCCTTGACCCCAGCAAGGTTTAAAATTCTTGCCAGCAGGTCTTTTGAGGGAAGCGACCGAAGGGGCCTGGCTTCCCTCTCCCCCCTAAGGGGGTTTGCCTTACCAAGCCGCTTGCACGAGGGGCGGTCGGCAATGGGCTGCCTGCTGGCTTTCTTGGCAGTCCCCTTAGAAAGCAAAGGAGGGACTGCCGCTGGAGATAGGGAGGTGCCCGAAAGCACCTCCAGAGAAGGGGGTGAGGGGGAGTCCCCTACACCCGTAGGCGTAGGAGAGGAGTAAGCCTCCTCTCCGGTTAAAGAATTATGGAGGGTCCCCTCGCGCAAGCACAAGGGGGGGACCTCCATTTTCTCGGTGGAGCTGCCCGAGGGCGGCTCCGTTGATTTTCTTGGAGAAGTTGGGGGTTGTTTTTTTTTGTTTTTTTTTGTCATACATGGGCATGGTGACCCTCTTTTTAATACGGGACGCAATAGCTCATCACCTCTCGCAGTTGGCCGCACTGCGAGAGGTGCTTACAAGCCCGGCAGAGCCAGGCGCCGCCATTCGGAACTACCCCTCCCGCCTGGTGGCCTGGCAGTCCTTCGGCATGGCGGCTCCACCTTGGACACGGCGTAAAATTGATAGAATGTGAAGAGGAGAGGAAAGGGGATGTGAGGAAGGTATGGGTGGGGATGAAGCAGGTTGTTAAAAAAAACCCATCCCGAACCGGAGCTCAGGGGTTAGGGAACAATGTCCCCTCTCCCCCCAGCCCCGATCCGGGGTGGTTGGCTTGAGAAGGTCAGCATCTACCCTGTGAAATTAGAGGCTGACCAGAGAAAGTTGTGGGAGAGGTTGTATGAAAAGCGACGAGGTAGGGGAGAAATCGGGCTATCTGAAGGAAGGAAGAGAGGTTAAGCTGGGGCCGGACGGAGCGCTGGATCCCGTCAGCTCGGCGGCCAGGATGGCAAATCGCCGCGCCCCTTACGGGGAGAACGAAGACCAAACCATCAGCACAACCCAACTTAAACCCACACTCAGGGACAAACACGCCAACAGTGTCCCCAGTTCGCCAAAAATGAGTTAGGTCGGGGGGGGGGGGCATAACCCAAATAAAGCTTCCAGGCGTTAATATACGGACATTCGGGGTAAATGGACAGGCAATAACCGGGAAGAAACACCATTACGGATCAGTAGGTGCCTTCGCTCTGGAAGGTACTACTGAACTGCCAATCATTAAAGGAACAATGAAAGAACCCAGAAAAACTGAAAATAAACAGATTCGTAGATGTGAACCGAGCTTGAACGGAGAATGATTTTCTACCGCGGGAAATTGATCCTAAGCGGAGGTTTAAATAAACAAGAAATTGTTTCAATTTGGGGCTAGGGGGGCCAATCCATGGAAGTAAACTCTATCGTAAAATTTGAATGCATTAAAATAAAAATCTAATAAAAGAGAAGACAAACCACAGAATAAAGCCATAGTATTAAATTCAGGCTAAATCAAAATATTACATATAAATACAGGGCGCGTCAGTATTTTGAGGACATCACTTTGAATAGCTCTTTCTTATAACTATTTTTGGGGTGAATTTCTCTCAGATTAATAATGAAAATGAAAAGACAGGCCGTAAGTGTTGCGGTAAAAGCTTAGCATAATGATATAAATTGTTCGGTTTCTGAAAGTTGCACATTTCTTTGTTCACATAGTTAGGAAAGACTTGGAGCTACTGCTAAGGATCAAATACATGCAAAGGGTTCTAATACCATCAGAACCCAATAATTTGTGCAGAAAGTACGGGTGAAATTCAAGAAAACCCCGGGAAAGTCGATCAGAGCATTTGCAAAGGACTTCAAGGCTTCAGAATGCATCACCAGAAGAGTTGCGCATGGAGATATCCGTTCCAAGTCATATGCGATGCGGAGAGGTCAGGTCATATCAGGCTAGAGGAAAGAGAATCCTTTGACCCGTGCAAAGCGCTTGCTCTCCATGTTGAGGCATCAGAAGATGGAATGCTTTGGTTTTTCTGAAAAAAACTTCGACTAGAACCAAAAGGTCAACAATGAATGGCAGATGGTTATGCAGTGCCAAGCGAGGTTCCAACTGTAATGCATACCAAATCTCCACAACTGTGATGGTTCTTGGAGTCGTTACCAGTGAGGGAGATGCCATGCCCTCCTCTTTTTATACAGGTCTTATGAGTCAATGTTGCGACCTACCCGCATGTTATTGGAAAAGGTTGAGGGCCTGGATAGAAAGATTAGGCAACGGAAGACCTTACATCTTCAAACAAGTCTCTGCACCATCTCCTAAGGATAGAAAAACCCAACATGGTTGCGTGACAATTTCTACGACCATGTTCTCCCATACACATAGCCTTCCAGCTCACCCAACCTCAACCCACTGGACTATTACGTATGGGCATCATCGAGAGAGTAGTCAATCAACACACCCATAACACCATTCAATATCTCAAGTCCGCCATAACAAAGACTATGTTTGAAATTGATGAAGATAATCTGATTCGGGCAAGTCAAGGCTTCAGACTTAGAATTGAAGCAGTCATTGAGGCTAATGGTGGATTCATTGAATAGGCGGGTTGTAACGATTCGCAGGAATATTTGTACCTAATTTTCATTTAAATTCAGTTTTTCTCTGCTCTGCTAAGGGTATTTTTTCTACATTTCTGCAAACTGCAAATGACCTTAAAATACGGACGCACCATATATATATATATATATATATATATATATATATATATATATATATATATATATATATATATATATATATATATATATATATATATATATATATATATATATATATATTATATATATATATATATATATATATATATATATATATAATATAATATAATATGGACGGAGGGCAAAAACAGTGAAAAAGGAAATTACAGACGCGGTTCTTGGAAGATAGGAGAGGGAGAGAGAGCATGCAGACGTGCGCTCTCTCTCTCTCTGGATCCCGGCTGGGCCTGGTGATGACCTCAACGACTTCGCCCCCCCCACTCCCCCCCAGAACTGGAGGAAAACCCCGGAATTGATCGAGGTCGCGTCATTCATGGCCTCCGCGGGGGACCTTGCCCCGGCAAGTTTCCCCCACCCCACCCGCCTTTAATTCTCCTACAAGAACCGGCACGCATTATGCGCGTTACTGAGCCTGACATTTTGGAGCACCCAGTGCCCTTCGGGCCCCAACAACTGCATACATCTTCACTTTCTTTAGCATCGAAGGGGTGTCCTTTCTTCCCCCTCATCGGGGGAGGGAAATTTAAGAGCGTTCGCATCCGCAGTCGAGGCATTTGCGCCACACGCACACGACCCACACTCTAGCTCTTCCCACCTCTCCTACAGAGGTGGGGGGGGGGGCTGCATTGTTTGGAATTGAACCAGAGTAGGGACGCTGTCTAGGGGGGGGAGCATCGGCGTCGCATAGCAACACCAGCACAAGAGGGTAAAGGGCCACGCCCTCATCTTGCCCCCCCCCAGTGAGGGAAGAGGGAATACATCCCCCCACACTCCAATCAGACATGGAACAGACTTGCCAGTGAAGGTCAATCTACCACCCCCTCACTCCCACAGAGAAGGGACCCCTATAAAGGGACTGGAAAGTGGGGGCTCTTCCCCTCCTCTGGAAACACGCGGGCTAGCAGAAGCACCGAACCTTCGAAAACTACTAACCCCAATAACGTCACTCGCATACACACGCCCGTTTCTTTAATGGAATCATATGTAGATTACGGACCCCAACTTTGGCCTTATGTAGATTACGGACTTCAGCTTTGGTCTCATGTAGATTACGGACCCCAACTTTGGCCTTATGTAGATTACGGAACCCAACTTTGGCCTTATGTAGATTACGGACTTCAGCTTTGGTCTCATGTAGATTACGGACCCCAACTTTGGCCTTATGTAGTTTACGGACCCCAACTTTGGCCTTATGTAGATTGCGGACCCCAACTTTGGCCTTATGTAGATTACGAACCCTAAGTTTGGCCTTATGTAGATTGCGGACCCCAACTTTGGCCTTATGTAGATTACGGACCCCAACTTTGGCCTTATGTAGATTACGGAACCCAACTTTGGCCTTATGTAGTTTACGGACCCCAACTTTGGACTTATGTAGATTACGGACCCCAACTTTGGCCTTATGTAGATTACGGACTTCAGCTTTGGTCTCATGTAGATTACGGACCCCAACTTTGGCCTTATGTAGATTACGCACTTCAGCATTGGTCTAATGTAGATTACGGACCCCAACTTTGACCTTATGTAGATTACGGACCTCAACTTTGACCTTATGTAGATTACGGACCCCAATTTTGGCCTTATGTAGATTACGAACCCTAAGTTTGGCCTTATGTAGATTGCGGACCCCAACTTTGGCCTTATGTAGATTACGGACCCCAACTTTGGCCTTATGTAGATTACGGAACCCAACTTTGGCCTTATGTAGTTTACGGACCCCAACTTTGGACTTATGTAGATTACGGACCCCAACTTTGGCCTTATGTAGATTACGGACTTCAGCTTTGGTCTCATGTAGATTACGGACCCCAACTTTGGCCTTATGTAGATTACGCACTTCAGCTTTGGTCTCATGTAGATTACGGACCCCAACTTTGACCTTATGTAGATTACGGACCTCAACTTTGACCTTATGTAGATTACGGACCCCAATTTTGGCCTTATGTAGATTACGAACCCTAAGTTTGGCCTTATGTAGATTGCGGACCCCAACTTTGGTCTTATGTAGATTACGGACCCCAACTTTGGCCTTATGTAGATTACGGAACCCAATTTTGGCCTTATGTAGATTACGGAACCCAACTTTGGCCTTATGTAGTTTACGGACCCCAACTTTGGCCTTATGTAGATTGCGGACCCCAACTTTGGCCTTATGTAGATTACGGACCCCAACTTTGGCCTTATGTAGATTACGGACCCCAATTTTGGCCTTATGTAGATTACCGACCCCAACTTTGGCCTTACGTAGATTACGGGCCCCATTCTTGCCCAAATAAAGAATACAAAACAACTAAAATTAATAAAACAAACTTTAATATATTATTTTGATTTAACTTAATGGTTAGGTTAGTTTTTTTATTTTTACTACACAAATATAAAAAAGTCTTTGATTAATTAAAAGGTTATTATAAAAGGTCATATTTATTATAAGTTTAATTAAAAGAATATTGTGAACTAATGGTATTACAAAAATGTATTAATAAATATATTCTTTATGGGATGAGATTATTACTTCAATTATTCTTTTGAAAATGACATTAAAATTTAAACCCCCCCCAAAAAATTAATTTTAGAAAAAATTTATATCAAATATTGAAATTTAACAAGGTATAAAAATCTACTAAATTAACCCAAGGGAAAAAATTGATATTTTATTTCGGTGAAGCAACTTTTCAAATATTGAAATTTAACGGGAAGTTATAAAAACCTAATTAAAATGGCCATATGGAGAATACGAACCCTAAACAAGGCTGGGCTGGGCTTCGTAATCTACCTATGATCCCTCTAATGTACAACGAAACCCTATAATTCCGGGTCCTGGTCACGGAGAGTAACCAATTGCGCGCCCTCTCCTGAGTATCATTATGAATTCAGCGCATCATTACGACCACCGAAACTTTCAATAAGTGAAGCAATCAGACCCAATAGTTTTCCTTTAATAATTCCCGGACTAATCATGGGAAGACCTTAGCAATTATATCATTCGAAGAAAATGTAAAACAACATAAGGGTTTCAAATTTCGTTCGAATCGGCCGAATAGTTATGATGTTATTGCCCCAAAACTCAATTAAAAATAAAACGGTCCTCATCCACGCGACTAAAAATTCGCTCATTTAAAAAAAAAATGTCTAATAAAGCAAATTTATTACAAAAATCTATAAAATTGATTGAAATTATTCAATTGAGAAAAGCGCTGTATAGCTTGAGGTAGGGAGGGGTCTTGGTTGTGGCACACAACCCACCCGAGCGACTTTATAACCGGGTCATCGATACCATCCATGGTAAACAAAATGACAAAATCCAGCACACAAAAAACCCTTACCAAATTCCCCTTTTATAGGGAGAGGGGATGTTTATTTAAGAGGGTTAGGAGTTTTTAACAGCCCATCTGGCGACTGCGTACAAGGACCTAAGTCGCAGCAATTAAAGGTAGGAAATCAAGAAGGCGAAGGTTGTCATGGCTACAATAAACGCGGTCAGATTAGGTGATCGTTTTTCCCCCTCTGGAAGCGTCGCGTTTTGCAGTGTAGAGGTTGGAGGTAAAGGAGCAAGTTACTGAGGGAAAGGTACTGAGTGGAGGTGTGCGACAAGGTACAGGAATCCCAATCTATTTATCCACGTCTCCCTCGACGGCGGAATGAAATTGATCCGGATTAATTTGTCAACCGCAACCCACGCGATATGTCCGTTTGGTTGCATATGAAAAACCGAACCCTCTTCTCATAAAGGCTTCCTAAAAAGCGTTAAATAAGCGACCATAAATGTGGGTACATGCCCTTAATACCTTGGTAAACTAAAAAAAAAAAACAAGTAGAGAAAAGAAAAAAGATAAATCAACAAACTTTCAGGCCAAAGATACTGAAATTTGGCGCGAAAAATCCTCAGATTCCCGCCATTGTGGGGCCGCGGGGGATCACGATCGGAATTCGTGAATTACGCTACATCCTGCGTGGGAATAGTCCCTCAAGGGGGAGGGGGTAGGAAAGAAGGAATTCATAGGATTATATAATATATACGACACTAAAAGGAACAATTCCCCCGATTCACCTTAAATGATTCAAGAGCGCGAACTCACCCAGTTTCCACGCCTACCACACCTCAACTTTGATCGGAATTAAGACTGCAACACTCACTCATTGCAGGAGGTGGGGAGAGGGGGTTGGGGGGCGTGTCTGAAAGAGAAAAATGATGACGTCATACCTACAAGTCCCCTACTTACCGAGAGAGACGGGGATGGGGTGGGGGTAATTGCGGGTGTTACGTTTAGTGACACTGCAAAGTCTAAGGGAGAGGGGAAGATGTAATCCAACAACCAATATTAATTGAGGTGTGGTAAAGGGGGGCACGGGGGGAGAGTAGTTCTTCAGTAGAGAGGCAATTATGCAGAACGTAAAGATAGAGCCGAAGATAGCGACGCCCTGATCGACGAGGACGCGCTTCAAGCACACAGGGGCATTTTATTACAAGGACCAGAGGGATCAAATGTCGGGCGAAAAACATCCTGTGCTCGGGAACGGGAATACTGATATAAGGACCAATTGACATGGTTCATTGGAGCTGTAGGATCCGTGGATACAGACACTTGCCTGGCGTTGGATGAAGAGCCTGATGCTGTGTGAACGAACCAATCCATTGCTATTTTAAGCACATTTCAAATCTACCTAATTGTATATATATATATATATATATATATATATATATATATATATTCTAAGTTCATTGTCAAAGAATGACGGTAATCCATTCTAAGATATAAGAAAGGGAGAGGTAAGCGAATTCGAAGTGACAAAAAAAACCCTAAATACAGCAAATAAATGCCAGGTAAATCCAATAATCAAAAGCCCTCAAGGCTTGCCAAGACCAGACAATAAAACAATTAAGGGAAGAAGATAGGATCAAAATGAGATAAAGATGGGAGGAGGGGAGATCAGAAGAGAAAAAAATGCAGAGAGAGAGAAAGAGAAAACGAATGAAAACAAATATAATTAATTACACGATAAAAGTTTGGATATTTCTGTTAATAATCCAATTTGAAATAGTCAGTGTTTATACGAACCAAAAGAGTTACATTAAAATTAGGAAATTTGCTAATGAAAGGTTTGATGACATCCCCAACAAATCCCCCCTCCTGACGTCATACATGCACAAAATATCTCCCACCACCCATACAACACCAAACTGCCCACAGATATACACAGACATGGGCCCGGTGGATCTCTGAGAGAGACCCCGGGAGGCGGCGGGTCTGCCCTGCGATGAGCCTGGGAGCTGGGGCGGGGCCTGGAATAGGTGTGAGGGTCCCCGACTCACTCTCAGGCCGGGGACGGGATCGCCACCACCAACACATTACAATAACATCTTTATTATGAGATAATTTTAGCCTTTCCAATCATGTTATGGTGTTGAGACGTATATAAAATCCACTATTCTCTTCCCTAATTCGGATGTTATATTTATGTGTTCGTTTTAACATCTACCTGATTGCCCCCATTAAATGTGTGGAACAATCTATACAGTACGCAATATACACCGAAATTATGGGAAGGAGAGCAATCTGCACTAAAAGTTTGTAGTATTTTTATATTTAAATGCAACAGAACGAATGTCTTGTTATTGAACGGAGGGCGGGCGCCAGGGAAAGGACTTTTCGCTAACTGAAGACATTTATTAAGGAAATGGAGAAGATAGAGGTGTTTAGGTAGAGGAACAAAACTGCAAAAAGGCAATGTCGTGTACCAGTACATCTGTATCGTCGGTGACTATGAGAACCGCAATACTAGATGCATTGGCATGACCATAACGACCCTCTCCAGACCTTTAATACCCCACCTACAACACGGTGCGATAAAACTCCACAGGCTGAACAATGAACGAGTATTCTACCGTCCCCCTCTTTCAAGAGGCATGCTTAATGCCAATGCCACCATCCTACACCGTGACCAGGAACTAGCAAGACTCAGGCTGAGCCAAGTCGTCGAAATCAGCGTAACAAAATCCGATATACACACTCAGCTAAATCAAGACAGTCCTACCGAGCAGCTCAAGACTCGCTGCAACTTACCAGGTCCCTCGCCTCCTTTACCATAATATAACCTCTACGCCAAACCGCCTCCTATTCACTCTGAACATTAGTTATTTCGTATTTTTTCCATGGACGCCATTGGTCAATTTTTATGTACTTATTTTAGCTTTATAGTTATATAGGAACCGATTTTTCCATAGTGAGCAGATAACATCACACAAATCGTTCCAAGTCCCATCAGGAACGCTAGAGTTCAAGCAAGGGCGACAGCTGCCGAGATTGATAACACCAATCGTTATGAAAAAAGTTGGAAAATAAAGACTAACCGTCAGAAATTCCAGATCATTCCGATGAACCGCCGGAAAATAGACGACGTCCTCTTTGAGGATTAAATTTATCCCTACTCTAACGAGGGAAAGGTCCTGGGCTTACGTCTTTCCAAAACAGGATATAAGGACCACATCAACAACAGTCTCTCCCTAGCCAAAAGAGAGCTGAAGAAACTGTACTATTTCAGAAGCCTCAATAAACTTTAATAAAAAGAGCCGAAATGCCCAAATTAAACTTTAACTAAAACAGAAAGAAGAGAAAGAACAATAAAAAGTATAAAGCAAAAAAAGAGGCAAAGTGCCCAAGCTAAAATCAAATTAAAATAAAAAGATAAGAATAAATAATCAACAAAGTTAAATAAAATAATAATAAGAAAAGGAAGATAGTCTAACAGCAATAACAAAAAAACGTAAACAAAAAGAAGCGAAGTGCCCAAACTCAGATTTGAATTAAAAATAAGAAATGAATAATTAAATAACAAAGTCAACGAAAATAAAAAGAGAAAGATAAAATAACTGCAATAACAATAAACATAGATAAAAAACAGAGGCAAAGTGCCCAAGCTAAAACTTAAGTAGAAAGAAAATAAAGAGTAAATAAATAACAAAGTTAAAGAGTACAAATAAAAAGAGGAAAAAAATGCCCATATGAAACTAAAAGAAAAGAAGTTAGCAAAAAACTACTCGAAAGCCACGACGGAGGAACCGAATAAAGGAATAAACAAAAATGATAATACAATGGAAGAACGTGACCATCTTAGTCAGCAATATTATTGACGGAGAATAAAAATAAAATTAAACAAACAATAAGAAATTATGCTAGTGACCCCTCAACACCAGGGCAAACTAGTAAACAATTTCACACCTATGAAAACCTACCACACATTTCATCATTTTCATTAACTTGAACTAAGTGATTGGTAGTGACGTGGTGGTTTGGAGTTTTCACTGGGTTTGGAAGACGAGTTTTCACAGGATTTTGAGTTTGATTTAATCAATCAACTACCCATCTATCTTCACATTCGGGAACAAAAAGATTTACCCAAGAGAAAATTAAGAAAAAAAAAGATTCTGACTAGGCATCGGACCTATTTCACACTGGCCCATACACCGCTGTCCTGTATTTTAAGGGGAATGGTATAGTTTTTTTCTTCTGCCAAGATTGAACGCGAACAATGTAAAAAGACCCCCTCCCCCCCTGAAGTCCGACAGTAGGCACAGAAGCCGTGGTAAAAGTTGGCTAATGACACCTTAAACAACCTTAGCGAGGCTTTTGATTCGCCAAATGGTTACGTATCCTTTTGACGACAAAAGAAGGAAAGGAGAGCACTGATTACCCCCAGTAGCAGTGAAACAGCGTCAATTAATCTGGAACCAATAAGTTCCCCCGAACTCATGGGGCCTCACGAGCTATCATCCGTCGTCAGTTGACACGATAATCGGAGAACACCTCGGCACAAAATATTACAGGAGAAATTCAGAGGAACCAAACGTGCCCTAGTGAAGACGGTGATAAAACCGGGACCAGGGTCAAAGGCTATGGAATAAAACCGGGACCAGGGTCAAAAGGAGAGGAATAAAACCGGGACCAGGGTCAAAGGCTATGGAATAAAACCGGGACCAGGGTCAAAAGGAGAGGAATAAAACCGGGACCAGGGTCAAAGGCTATGGAATAAAACCGGGACCAGGGTCAAAGGCTATGGAATAAAACCGGGAACAGGGTCAAAGGCTATGGAATAAAACCGGGACCAGGGTCAAAAGGAGAGGAATAAAACCGGGACCAGGGTCAAAGGCTATGGAATAAAACCGGGACCAGGGTCAAAGGCTATGGAATAAAACCGGGACCAGGGTCAAAGACTATGGAATAAAACCGGGACCAGGGTCAAAGGCTATGGAATAAAACCGGGACCAGGGTTAAAGACTATGGAATAAAACCGGGACCAGGGTCAAACGTCATGGATGTTGTTTTCAAAGCAGCAAAAATGTCGAAGTAAGCTCTGGAAAAAGGGTCATTTAGCCCTTTGGAATCGACAATGGAGAATTTACCTCTACCTTAGCCTGCATGGAATAGTTGAGATACCCAACACCAAAGACTGAGCGACTAGCCTACCACGGTGCTCTGAGTGCGGCCGAATTAAACACGCCAGCTACGAGCGCCGTAAGACCCACCAAACTGCGAAGGACCACACTTCGCCCTGCCAACAAACCAGACGCCAAGAAAACAAAGCGAAAAGAATAATCATTGAGGCAGAGAAAAACGAGGAGGGAAAAACAAAAATACGAACAGATTGAATAATAAAAAGGCCAATGGAAATACCCACCACAAACATAGGAAATAATAAAGGAGACCCAAAGATGGAAATCCTTGTTATACGTTCAAGCAAACCCGTGGTTTCGCCAAAAAATTTAACACCCTAAGGAAAAAAAAAAGGTACAAGAGACATCTGCTTTCCACAGAATCCTCCCGAGGAGGCGAAGGAAACGTACGGAGAATTAGGGACAAAGGAAAACGAACAAGGAACCCCAAAGACAGCGAATAAGTACTCGAAGATAATGAAGAGGAAGAAGAAGACCAGAAGACAACGTAGCACAAAAGACGTTGAAAAAGATCAGGAAATAAACATAATACAAAATGACGGACAACGAACAAGCAAAAGAACAAGAATGGACCACAAAACAAAAGATGAAATAAGGAAGAAGAATTACTGGGGAATAGACACAACCCAACACCAAATTTTCCCAAATATGAGCTCACGAAGAATTCCTTGACGAATTGAGAGAGCACTCAACGAAGGAGTACTAAAAATACCCCCAAAATATATAAACCTAAGAGAAATTGAGGAACCTGTACAATGGATCCCGGGGATAAGAAGAGCACTAAAAGAGTAACGAACAAAAATATAACCAAAAGATAATAAAAAAAATGACAACAAAAACGAGGAAAGAACACAAAGAAAAAACGACACGCCTAAAACAGGTTATTTAACCGGAGACAAAAGAAAAATCAAAAGACAAATTAAGACAAAGAAAAAGAGAAGAAAAAGAAGGGTTAATAATAGCAAAAGACGAGAGATTAGCCGCAGCATCTCTTTTGGCGACTGTGCAACTCTGCAAACCTCATCTCTTCTTCATTTCCGCCGCTAGTTTTCAATTCTATTTCTACACACTTTATTACACTTTTTACATACACATACGTGTGCATACATATAGGCATACACTTGCATACAAACATATATATATATATATATATATATATATATATATATATATATATATATATATGTGTGTGTGTGTGTGCGTGTGTGCAAAAGATCCCACACGAGAATGAAAGGCGGATTCCAAGTACTTTCGAACAAGTACTTGAACAAGTTCGAAAGCACTTGGAATCCGCCTTTTCATTTTCATGTGTTTTTTTTCGCATTTATTGCTCCACTCACGTGTTACTTTGTGAGTTTCTCATATATATATATATATATATATATATATATATATATATATATATATAATGGAAGATATCACATTAACGTGATGTATATCAGTGAAAGATATTGGTAAACCACAATATTTGAATCAAGATTTTATTTATAACTATCGCACTAGTTTCGGCAACATGCCATTTTCAACTAATAATGAAGAAACTAGGCAAGGAACAAAGCATATATAAGGTAAGACACATCCTAAACAAAATGAAACAGCAGGAAACAATCTGAAAAAAACCTCCGAGTGAATCTGGCGTGAATGACAAGCTAAACAAAATGAAATGGAACCAGAAACAATCTGCAGTTGCTAATCCTCGAGACGCATTGCGTCCGGGGGCTTATAAATAATATTGGCGACTCTATTCATTATATATTTGTTAAATTTGTATTTCCCTTCAGATAAATTGAAATTATCAACTTTGTTGATGATGATGGATTCCGCAATTCTCCTCTCAATATAATTGTTTGATATTTAAATAATTTTGGCATGATTAAAATCAATTCTATGGTTGTGCTTTCGCATGTGCGTAAAGAGACTTGAAGAGTTCGTACAACTTCTGATATCAGCTAAATGTTCCTTCATCCTCTTTTTTAAAGTGGCCTGACTCTCCGATGTATGTTAATTTGCAATTATAGAAGGGTATACTGTAAACTCCAGCATCGAGATTGATTGGGCGCAGTCTAGTCAAGGATATTCGAATGCTATTAGAATATTTAAATGTGATATTTATGTTATTTCCGTTGGCATATGATTTTAGAGGAGCCAAGGCTGGGTCGTATGGGAAACTGATACATTTTTTTAAAATCGTCCCTTCGTGGTGTGGAGGTGGCAGAGAAGTTTTTACGTGCTTTGGAATGGCATCTATTTATGAGGTGAATTGGATATTTTAGTTCAATAAAATTGCAGATAAGGTGGTTAATTTCATCCTGAAGGAAAATTAGGTCGCACGTTCTATAGGCTCGGGAAAAAAGGGAAGAAATAACATATCTTAACGGATTTATCATGTAGTGAGAAAAAATGTATGTAAGCATTTGAACTTGTAGCCTCCAGACGCAATGCATCTCGAGGATTAGCAACTTCAGATTGTTTCTGGTTCCATTTCATTTTGTTTAGCTTGTCATTCACGCCAGATTCACTCGAGTTTTTTTTTCCAGATTGTTTCTTGCTGTTTCATTTTGTTTAGGATGTGTCTTACCTTATAAATTGAAAATGGCATGTTGCCGAAACTAGTGCGATAGTTATAAATAAAATCTTGGTTCAAATATTGTGGTTTACCAATATCTTTCATATATATATATATATATATATATATATATATATATATATATATATATATATATATAGATATATATATATATATATATATATATATATATATATATATATATATACAGTGGCACGCAAAATTATTCGATACATAACATATTTTACTCATTCTTGCATAATATTTCTTCTTTTGGGTTGATAATATACAAATATGTTCCAATAATACTTTCATTCACCCGTGCACATGAAAAATGAAAAAAAATCATTAATGCAAAAATTTTATTGAAAAAAATATAAAAATAATACACGCAAAACAATTGGATACATATTATTTTTTTACTATTTCATGCATAATATTTTCCATTTGGGGTTGATGGTATATGCACTCTAGGAAAATTTGGATAGTAGTAGATAGTGTGATTATTTCTGTTGTCTAATGTTTTACTCTGTATGTGTTCTTCTTATTGCTTTTCTGTATATTTGTTCTCCTTTTCTCGTTTAATCTGTATACTTGTATCGGTGTTGTTAAGCTTTCAAGCCTTTATTAGCTTGCGTTTTCTGTGTTTGTACCTCGTGTGTATTTTCGTTGTTTGTTTATCTTATTTTGTGGGTTTTTGTGTCATACTATGTGTTGTTAGTGTTTAAGTGTAAATTGGTTGTATGTTTTCCTCCGAACAGACTTTGGTGCTTGGGAATCGCCGGTTACCACCGACCTCCCCGTGCAACCTGACAGGGATGTTGATCCTTCGTCCAGTTCTCCATTTGGGGTTGAAAATTGACAAATATGTTTCAATAAAAGCACTGTTGTTCTTGACCAATCAAAAAGGGCCACGCTCCTTTGCTTATCAATGATGTCATCTGTTATCAACTTCAGCCGCCATTCTCCTTCCACCAGTTATAATCTATGAATGTGATGGGCGGCAAAGTTAAGGAATTGTCAGAGGACGTGCGCAAAATGATCATTGAACGTCACAGAAGAGGAGATGGCTATTGTAAAATATCCCAAGATCTAAAGATCCTTTTAAGTACAATAGGAAACATTATTATAAAGTGGAAGAAATTTAATACGACTGCTAACATTTAGAGGAGTGGCCGACCGCGGAAACTAAACAATGCAACTGCACGGTGGATTGCTCGGAAAGTGCAGAACGATCCATTTACAACTCGCATGATGCGTGCACTTTGACTGGTGGACTTGTTGACTTTTTGCGGGAGGATGGCCTTCTCCCTATTATTTAAGCAGGTTTTTATTTTGTTTTGTTTTGTTTCTTGTTTTTTTTCCCTTATAGGTCGCACGCTCCTGCGCCGGGGCGACCTCCCCCTGACGCAGGAGCTTGCTTACTGCTCGCTTCCTTTTCCCCTATTTTTTTTTTGGGGGGGGGGGTTGTTTTTTATCTTTTTGTATTTTATTTTGAAATAGCCTAGTACTAGGCTAGTTTTTTATACGGCGACTAATGCCCAAGTAGGCAGTCACCGGATGAGCTCTTTATAAAAAAACAAAAAACAAACAAAAACAACTCGCATGGAAATTCAAAATCATCTTAAAGTAGCTGGAAAGAAAGTGAGCAAGGACACAATTAGTAGAACCCTCAATCGCATCGGCCTGCATTCAAGATCACCAAGGAAGTCTTCTTTGTTGGCCACTAGACATGTAAAGGCCCGGTTGAAATTTGCTACAACATATGAAAACCGACCGAGCGAATTTTGGGACAACGTAATAAGGCCCAATGAGACCAAAATTGAACTTTTGGGGCGGAAACAACAAATCAGGTTTGGAGGAACAAGGGAACGGCCCGCAACCCTAAGAATACCATACCTACTGTGAAATTCGGAGGCGGTAGTAAAATGGTATGAGGGTGTTTTTGATCAAATACCACTGGGGAATTGGAAATAATCAGAGGGAGGATGAATACCTCTCAATATTGCGAAATTCTAGAACGAAATCTTCTCAAATCTGCCAGATCATTGGGCCTTGGACGAAGTTTTCTTCTCCAAGAGGACAATGATCCTAAGAACACGGCCAAAGCAACTCAAAAATGGTTTCATAATAATGAGATTGACGCCATGACATGGCCTAGTCATTCTCCTGACCTAAACCCAATCGAAACTTGTGGAGGAAACTAAAGCTACAAGTTTGTGCAATGAATCCTCAAAATGTCAAACAGTTGGAAGATTTCTGCAAAGAAGATTGGGCTAATATTCCTGCGAATACTTGTAAAAGGCTTACGACCAACTACAGAAAGAGCATTGAAGCAGTAAAACAGAATAGAGGCTATGCTACAAAATATTAAATTAATGTATCCAATACTTTTGCGCGCGTTATTTTGCTTTTTTTTTTTTAAATAAATTTTTTGCATTTAGGATTTTTTTCATTTTTCATGCGCACAAGTAAGTGAAAGTATTATTGGAACATATTTGTAAATTATCAACTCAAAAGAAGCAATATTATGCAAGAATGGGTAAAAATGTTATGTATCCAATAATTTTGCGTGCCAATGTATATATATATATATATATATATATATATATATATATATATATATATATATATATATATATATATATATATATATATACACACAATATTCCGATTTCCAATGCCGCTTCCCCCTTTTATCCCCAAAATGTTCTCGTTGATCGATAAGATCCACTATATCGCTTGTACCTCCTCCTCGTCTCCGCTGCATCGCTTATTCCATGTCATCTTTACTTAAAAATAAGAATCGAAAACCAAACGAGGGCGTCGCGAGAATAAATTGTAAGATACCTTTAAAGAGAAGAGGTTAAGGGGGGATGAGTGGGAGACAAACCCCTAAATCCAATGGTGCAGGGGTAGGCGCGCTATCTCTACTTTTGCTCCGAGGTTGTGGAATGACCTGCCCGCCCAATACGTTCTCTAGTCTCTCTTTACGCGGTGGATGAGCGCTCTGTGAAAACTAGGAGCCTTCGAGAGAGCAGAGGAGGATATTCTATTTGAAATCATACAATATACGCCCTCGATAGGGTCTCGATCATGCCCATTAACGGAGTTCGTTTATGGTAGCTAATAAGGGGGGGGGGGGGTAATGTGAGGGCATCATAATGGCAGGAGCGAACCAGAGCCACATAATGGCAGGAGCGAACCAGGGCCACATAATGGCAGGAGGGAACCAGGGCCACATAATGGCAGGAGCGAATCAGGACATCATACCTGCTGTAACGAACCAGGGAAACATAATAGCAGGAGCCAACCAGGACAACATAATGGCGGGAGCGAACCAGGGCAACATAGTGGCAGGAACGAACCAGAGCATCATACTAGCTGTAACGAACTAGGGCAACATAATAGCAGGAACGAACCAGGGCAACATAGTGGCAGTAACGAACCAGTGCAACCTAAGAAACTTGAGGACGAAGCTACCCGGGGGGGGAGGGGGGCAAGTGGTCTAAGGCAAGCACTTAGACAGGGTATTAGTTCACAACATAATATATTCAGTATATTTTTTAAAATTAAAAATTATGGTGATCACAAGTTAAACCCATTTAGTATTATGCCGAGATATCTCGTTTTTTAGCAGTTATTTTAAAAATACAGTAATGCAACATCGTCATTTAGACTGTACTCTGTTCGATAATAAGAAACAAAACAGAACTGGGAAGGAAGAAGGTATCAGAATTAATGGGAGAGATTTAATGTATACATTTTGAATCCATCCCGAGATTTCTCGGGACTTTCTTACACCGGGCAACAAAACTTTTCATTTTGATAAATGTAAAGCTGTAAAAAGGGCGACCCTTACACTACACGGTTTTCGGTTGAAGGGGGGGGGGGGGAGTATCCTGAGATGAGGTTAAATATAGTTAGGGGTTGGGGGAAAAAATCTAACAATTTTGTGTCAGGGAGGAAATACTCTTAAAACAATTTATGACTAATTTCATCATCATCATCACTAACTCTATAATTTAAGGGGATATTTTTTTTTATTTGAATAATAATTTCATCTTAGTTTGGTTATGACTTGTTTTTTTTTATCAAAGTTATTTTTAATAATTTTTTATAATATCAAAAACCAAAATGGTGAAGTTCAAAAATAAATAAGTATCGAAATTTTGTGAAGGTTTTAAAACTTAAAGAATTACAAATGGTGAAGTTCAGAAAATTTATTTTTATATATCTTCTTCTATAACTCATATTTTAGCAACGTGCTATTTTGAAAGGGGGGGGGGGAAATTGAATTTAGAGTTCCTTTTTAAAATTATTATAATTAGCGAAGTTCATAAAATTTATAAAAATTTAACCATAGCTGCCTTTTTTTAGATTTTAAATTTTAATCTTAGTAGCGAAGCGCAAGCTCCCCACGTAGGGGGGGGGGCGGCGAAGCAATTGCCTGGTTTAAAAATATTAACGAAATCCTTTTAACCTTCAATAAACAATTTCTCCTGGATACTATTGCCTTTCTCCGAGTAAAGTATGCTGGAATTTTCGAATGAAAAGAATAAACTTTCATAAACTTAGAAAGCAATTTCCAATGGAAGCCTTCCCTTAAAGCAAAGTTAGGGAGACCTTTTTAGTAGCGAGGAGCGAGTTCCATGGGCATAAAAAACACGTGCGGGTAACTAATGAACCTTTACACAGATAGTGGCACTCCTCCAAACTAAGCGACCCTGGTTGGAATATAATTTAATGAAGGTAACTAACCAGATATTTCAAACAGTTGCCATTTCAAAAACATCAAAGACGCCAAAGATTATAATTGTGTAAATTTAATTACATTTTCTTGCCTTGCATTTTAATGAAAAGGTTGGTTCTGCCGCGTTTGGCAGACTGGCTGTTTCTTTCCTATGAGTTTTTAAGTAATTTTCTTCAGCGAGTTGAGGGCGGGTTTAAATGTGAACGCGGGCCAGTCGTTCCCCACCCCCTGATTCAAAGTGTGCTGGCATTTCAGATGAAAATACCTTGAATTAACAGTTAGTCTAATTTAAAGGTGGCGATTTTTTTTTTTTAATGAAAGAGATCGAATTCCTTCTAAAACTGGTCTTTAGATATAGTTTAAGTAAAAGTATGTATTGGATTTGATTATACAAAGTGTATAAACTTTATAAAGTTCGGTTCTGAGTTAAAAGCCAAAGGTCTCGTCAACCTATTTCTATAAAACAGTGGATAAAGTTAAATAGTGTTCGAAGTTAGACAAAAAAAAGGCCAATTAGGGAAGGGGGGGGGGCAGGCCAACAACATCTGGCGGTTATTCAATATAAAGTTAATGATCAATTTCATTAAAGAACGAAAGTGTGAATGGAGAAATAAATGAGACTTTGAATTAAGCGAAGGATAGAAATAGAATTCAAATCTAACTTTGCAATATGGCAATATCCAAGTTTTGTTGTAATCCAACTTTGCAATATAGCAATATCCACGTTGAGTTTGGAAATTCCTAACAAATTGAGTAGGTATTTTTTTATGTTATATGGCTTACGACTGAGGGGGGTAAGCGAAGGGACCGAGAATTTAGTCCATTTGTAATTATTCATTGGATAAGAGAATAAGAGACGGTGACAGTATTTCTCCATCATTGGTAGGCCACACTAAAGACCATAAGTGGAAATGAATAAGAGACGATTAATTTCTCTACTTTACATTTCAGAGCTTTTGCGCGTCGAGTGGATATTTCTTCTTTTTTTTAAGATCCCATCTGGCGACAGCCTACTTGGGCATAAGTCGCCGTACTCACCGCGACAGCCTACTTGGGCATAAGTCGCCGTACTCACTACGACAGCCTACTTGGGCATAAGTCGCCGTACTCACTACGACAGCCTACTTGGGCATAAGTCGCCGTACTCACCGCGACAGCCTACTTGGGCATAAGTCGCCGTACTCACTACGACAGCCTACTTGGGCATAAGTCGCCGTACTCACTACGACAGCCTACTTGGGCATAAGTCACCGTACTCACCGCGACAGCCTACTTGGGCATAAGTCACCGTACTCACCGCGACAGCCTAGTACTATCCGCTAACGTTTGGTACCGGGTTCGATCCCGACAAGAACAAACACATACGTCAACACACGTAGAGATCTGGCTACCAATTGGTGGACGCGCTGTGCTCAGTCCTGTATTCGGGTGGGTAGATCTTATACTTGTCATAGCCACTTGCAACACTGCTTTCATTCCTCTCCCGTCTTCGTAGCACGACACACACTGTTTCAAGGAATCCTGCCGATGGGTATCTATATCAACCTACCTCTGATGAGGAACAGGTCCCTGTCCCGGAGCGAAGGTTTCACCTGAATGCTGTTTGGTATATACCAAACAATACTTTCTGGCACCTCTTTCGCAACGAGGACCAGCTCCTGGTGCCCTCGGGCTCGCCAGCGATTGTCATACTGACCTTTAAGTCTATTTCATTATTCGGTCGGGATCCGCCTGTATAAAGACAGGTTGGCGAAACACTACCACTTTAAATTTCATCAGAAACCTACTCTGTCTTCGAGATCTGAGGGTAATCCAACGAGCATCCTAATAAATACCTCGAACTTGTATGCTAAAAATAGTCATTTTCGTCAAATAATCTTTCTTTGGCGAATGGTTATTCCAGTTTCATTTTCAAGGAGAGCAATTATCATCATCACTAACTCTATAATTTAAGAAGGGGATTTTTTTTGAGTATTTGAATAATAATTTCATCTTAGTTTGGTTATGACTTATGTTTTTTTATCAAAGTTATTTCTAATAATTCTCTTATAATATCAAAAACAAAATGGTGAAGTTCCGAAATAAATATAAGTATCGAAATTTCGTGAAGGTTTTAAAACCCAAAGAATTACAAATGGTGAGGTTCAGAAAATCTATTTCTATATATCTTCTTCTATAACTATATTTTAGCAACGTGATATTTTGAAATTATTATAATTGGCGAAGTTTAGTAAATTGCTAAAAACTTAACCATGGCTTTTTTATTTGAAATTTTAATCTTAGCGAAGCGCAAGCTCCCCCCCCCCCCTACAGAGGGAGTGGCGAAACCATTCCTGGTTGCTCTATTATTTCATTAAGGTGCGAAGGGAAAGAAACGTCGATTCAATCCCTAAGTTGCGATTCGGGAATCCTGAGCAAATTTCACCCGTGATAGACTTCAAAATCTTGCTTTATCCCTTCCTAGCCGTCTCCAAGCTATCAAAGAAAAATAAGGAACGCTCTATAAAGTACTAATTCAAAGTTTACTGCATTAATTTTATTTGAATTATTATGGTTTGTATCCCTAACATTATTGTGTTGTGTATTATAATACCAGGCGCCGTATACTTTTGCTTCCAAGCTGTCAAGAAAAATACGAAACGGCCTACAGAGTAATAATTATAAATCTACTCCATTCCATTAAGTTTATTTGAATTGTGTTTTTATCTCTACCATTATTGTGCTGTATATTATAATAGCAGGCACCGCATACTTTTGTCTAGTACGGTATTATCTAGCGAAGATTATAAGAAGAAAACTTGATTTGGGTTTAAGGGGGACCAATTTTGTCAAAAAAAACAAGATTTATGTTTGTAAAAAGGGGAACTTGAAAAGCAAGGCTAGAGCCTAGAGACAATATAACACAAGAGTTCAAAACGTTTTGGTTTGAGGGTGACAAATTATGGCTGAATTGAGTAAATTCAAACACTTTTCGTTATTTTTTCTGGATGTTTAAAAGAGTAACGGTACGAATATGATTTAGAAAATATGGAAAACAAAATCATGAATGAACAAAGATAACAACATTTAGAAATAGCTTCGATAAAAAAATTGGGAATATCTGGACCAGTGATTCCATGTAAAACAAAAATAAAATAGGCCCTCGTCTCCCATATAGATTACCTATTTACATACAGTACTTGACGATGGACGCTTTCAACCCGAAACGTTGTATTAAATGAATCAGGCCGTGCTTTTATAAAACCTTCATCCTGAGCAGAAAATTCGACTCTCCAGGAACAACCTTGTAATATAATATAATATGCAATACAATATATATTTATATATGCAACAAGGCCTACAAAGAAAAGAAAATGAAGATTCCAAGAACTTTCGAACTTTATTTCAAGTTCTTTATCAAGGAATGATAATGAACTTGAAATAAAGTTCGAAAGTAATTGGAATCTTTATTTTATTTTCCTTGTGGCCTTGTTACATTTATTTCTTACACACGCGATACTCTGTGAGTTTTTCACACGCACGCATATATATATATATATATATATATATATATATATATATATATATATATATATATATATATATATATATATATATATATATATATATGAATGCAATGTCCCGCAGGAAATTAATAAAAAGGTGCTTCCAAGTAGCTATCCTAGAGAATGAACTGAATAAATTTTGTAAGTACTTGGAAGCACCTTTTCATTTTTCCTGTGGGACATTGCATTCATTGCGAACCTCACGTTCTACTTTGTGAGTTATATATATATATATATATATATATATATATATATATATATATATATATATATATATATATATATATATATATATATATATATATATATATATATATATATATATATATATATATATATATATATATATATATATATATATATATATATATACAGTGCCCCGCAAAAGTTTACAAGACACTATGAAGAAAAACAGAGGTTTATGTATTTGTAAGCACGATAGGTAAATGAAACTTCTTAATTACTGACAGGATATGTATTCAAACAATAAAATAAATCATCAGGACCATACAAAAACATCAATATAGTTTTTTGGCGGAGACGCTTTTTAGAGGGAATATATCCCCTCGTTTTTGCTCCAATTTACACAAACAAAAACTTGATTATGGCAAGATCTGGGAATTATGGAGGCCAATATGTGTTCAACGTCATTTTCAGACATTTTATATAAGTCTTTAAAACCTTTTTGGTGTGAAGGGGTGCATTAGTTAATGTTTCCATTATTTTGTCCAACCCATATATATATATATATATATATATATATATATATATATATATATATATATATATATATATATATATATATATATATATATATATATGTGTGTGTGTGTGTATTAAAATATTTAAGTGAACAGTAAGACAAGATTCTTTCCTTGCAACGTCTATGGCCACACACGCCCATCATCAAGTACATACACATAAAAAAGATTAACTTTAGAAAATTATACGATATGAAAAATTAAAACTGAATTAGGGATCTCAAACTAGACCCTAAGGAACCTTTCCCTCTAAAAAAAAGTTAGGAACTAAAATGAACACAATCTCGCCTGTCGGAACGAAGAAACAAAGAAAACTGAGAAAAGCGAAGAACAGTAATAATTAACTTGGCCTTCAAATAAAATCGCTCGTGCCTAATCCTCCAAATTGTTAAAGACATTTTATTTACTAACTTCAAACTTGGCATGTACTTTATTTGTAAAGATACCCTCCCCCCCCCGCTAGTCCGAGAGCGCGGGGCGACTGATTCCATTTTCCTTTGGGTATGGTCAAGGGCCGACTTACATAGGCTCCTCGAAAGCCAAAGTCTCCTCGCATCTCGGCGTCAGCCTAAGACCACGAAAAGGTCTTTGTAGAAATGAAAAACGCAAATTCGCCATCTAAAACCGAGCTACCCAATGAAGATTTTAGTCTCTCCTCAGACTCTTAGATTCTCTCTAAATCAAACAGGATTATTCTCAACATAGAGATTTAGCCAAGTGTCACTCGCAAGGTTGACCTACGTCTAGTCTTTGACTCGTGGTTGCGCCAGGGGGCCGTTTTCGGAGTCAGGTGATTCTGCCTCTCGATTTGTGTTCATTTCACCTGTTCATATATTAAGGGGTCCTTAAGTTCCAGTTTAAGATCCCTACTTCAGTTTTAACCTTTCAGATCATATATATATTTTTTTAAAGTTAATCTGGTATTGTTTTTTTATAGTATCCAAAGGTCGGAATGAATGAATCCTGGTTTAAAAGTGTTCACCTTCCTCCTGAACGTGATGGTCCGACTTTAGGGCTTGGATTACTTATTCCCACCTTAATATTTGATTTGTTTGTGTCATACAAAAAAAATTATCGTCGAAACTTTTTTTTTAGGGGGGGGGGTCCATATATATGCTTCAGCTCACTGCCAGGATTGAAAAATTAAGAGAAAAAGAGCGAAGGGTAGTCACACCCCTACGGAGAGGGGGAAGGGTCAGAGTGAAACTCCCTTCCCCTCCCCCAAAATGGGTGAACGAGTGGTATAATCCTCAAATATTGCGATGGACGTTAAAAAAAAGTTCCCATAAAATGGTAATAAAAGTGACCAGTTTGAGAAAGGGAATTGTGTAAAATAGAGACAGGGGGGGGGGAGAAGAGAGGGGGAAGGAATAGAGAGAGAGAGAGGGAGGGGGGAAGAGATATATATATATATATATATATATATATATATATATATATATAGAGAGAGAGAGAGAGAGAGAGAGAGAGAGAAAGGAAAGAACAAAGGAAAGAAGAGATAGATAGAGAGAAAGAGAGAGGAGTTACAAGGAAAGAAAGTACCCTAGGAGACCTTACAGTCCATTCAAAGAGGGCACCTTTCGACTAGCAATCGAGTAGGCACATGGCTGCTCAATTGTTTTGCGTCCCTAAACGGCCACTTTTCAAGACCTTGTCTAGTCTTGACTTGAACTGGTCAACAGATTCACTGTTGACAACTTCCACTGGAAGTGCGTTCCACTTACCGCAGATTCTGTAGGTGAAAAAATTTCCACACATATTGCGGTTGTAACGCTTCAGTTCAAGTTTGAAGCCGTGATTGCGCGTTCTGTTCTCACTCAGTGTGAAAATATCCCGGTAGTCAACATTGTCGAGCCCTCGAAGTATTTTGAAAATTTCGATGAGCTGACCACGCAGTCTACGGGTTTCCAGCGAGAACAGATCTAATTCCCTTAGTCTATCCTCATAACTTTTATGTCGGATAGAGGGAATCAGTTTGGTTGCCCTAGCTTGTACGCGTTCCAACCTTGCGATGTCCTTTCGAAACGAAGGAGTCCAAAATTGTACGGCATACTCCAGGTGCGGCACAACCAGGGAGTTATACAGGCAAAATACTATCTCCTTGTTACAGTATCCAAATTAGCACTTTATGTAGCCTAACATCCTTGGGCTTTCTTCTCTGTCTCGATGCACTGTTTCGAGAACTTGAGGTCGCTAGTAATAGTTACACCCAAGTCCTTCTCAGTGTCGGTGGATACAATTCCGCTCATTTCACAAAAATAAATATTGTCGAGTGTTCCTTAATTGGCATCTTACCTAATATGAACATTTCCCCTGGCTTATTTAAACTTGACCCTGTTTTAAAAAAAACTTGTACTCTTTATTAGTGTAATATCATTCGCATTGCCTCCCCCACCACGTGTCTCTGTTGTGACTGTGGATTAACTCTTAGCCCTAAATGTTTTCGCTCTAATGATAATCTTTTAAAGTGTTTTTTTTTAACACCCACCATATTCCATTCATATACGTGGCGTTGTTGTGTATATATAGTTTTAGGGATGCATATGTCTGTTATTAGTTGACTATTGTTCTTTTTCTTGGTATTTTTGTGTCTTGTTTTTGTGTTTTTTCTATTGAACTTGCAAATATAGTTCGAAAGTGCTTGGATTCATCTTGTCATTTTCCTGTGGGTTAATTTTTATATTATTGCTTTCTTCACGTGCCACTTTGTGAATTTTTCATTATATATATATATATATATATATATATTAGGAGTATGAAGACCCAGGTGATTACACTAATCATTTATTGGCCGGACGTTTCGGACCTTCACTAGGACCATCTTCAGCGACTGTATCGACTAATGAGAAGGGGAAGGAATATTAACGATAACAGTTAAACAGTTAGAAGCATGTATTATATATATATATATATATATATTGTTTGTACCTATCATTTTGTTATACAACCTTTTTCCATCGTGATACTACGCAATATATTGGGTAGCACTTTCGAAGGCCTTAAACTCTTGGTTGCACCATGTTTTCTTAGCCACCCAAAACTTATTTTCCTCACTTTACGATTTCTAAGAATCCAAGGAGGCCTCGCGGGTACATTGTGACGTGACGTCACTCCTAAATCTCTCCTTTATCACCGTTCGTATTTGTAAAGGACGTTCCCGGAAAGACTTTGAAAGACCCTCGTAGTCATGATAAAGAAATATCGCGGAATGCGTCCTACAGAGAGCGCGAATGAGACCAAGAGGATACGGCGTTTGAAAGATGTGGTAAAGACGGGAAAAGTAGGGGAGTAGGGGCAAAGTAGCCGCGTGGGGGATGGGAATGGAGTGTAGTGGGACCATGGTGATATCCCCGCGCCCCTGGAACAGGCAGTTAAGGTAGGTCTTTTCCTATTTGGGTTAATAAGCGCCCACCCTCGCAGTCAGCGAATGGAGAGTAGAGCGAGTCCATGCCCGACACCTCAATAGGCTGCCCGGGTACGGTGGGGGGCACATCGAGCGCCCCATTTGTCGGACACTATGCGGATAGCGGTTTACAAACCCTTTAATCTACGAGGGGTAGAATTCCGCATCAATAATAATAACGAGTACAGAGGTTGCCCGCTACTTATAGTGCCAACAGAGAAGGTAGTTTCTATCAGATGTAGGAACGGCATCGGTCGGTATGCAGTGCAAGGCGCGCGCGCGCACCGCCGCCGGAGGGGCGTAAATCCTAATTTTATCCTACCCGCCTGCGGCCAGCGAGCGCCCAGTGCCAAGTGGCGCGGCCGTACGTGCGCGCGCGACTCGTCTAATTCAAGGGGGTAGGGAGGGGGAGGGGGGATTTAAATTTCAAAGAGTTCATTTGGCACCTCCCAACGGGGGTAAAGCCGCCGAAAAAACAATGAAAATTAACAATTTAGTTGTTTTTTTAACCTAATAAACTACAAATTAACAAACTAAAAAATACTACAAAAAGAGGCTTTGTTTAGGAGGCCTCAGGGTGGGGGGACTTGATGATGACAAGGGCTAATCCTCCAACGAGACCGATTAAGGAGAGGGGAAAGTAATGCCGAGGTGATGAAATGCCAAAGTGACAAATGACGTCATTGCCGAGGTACTCTGCGAGGAGAAAATAGAAAAAAAATTCTTCCAAAGTAGACAAAGCAAAGGCAAAGGAAAATACATTTACCTCCCCCCCCTATTCATGGGGCTCTTCTTCGTTTTGTACGCCCATTAGCAAGACAATAAACAGTCGTAAAATTTCGAGGAAAAATCCCCCGCGAATTCATCCCATTTGCACCACGCTTCCCTCCCGGAATGGGAGGGAAGGGGGGATAAGTACTGGCAGTGTATGTGTACACACACACACACATATATATATACATCCTCATAGAACGCATTGATAAAAAATCCCCCTATTTAAGGAGCCCTACTCCTTTAGTCCCTCCCCCATAATGGAGGAAATAGAGATTCAGCTTCCTGTCGGGAAGAGCCACTGGGCCAGCCCCCCATCGGCGCCGCCCCATAAATGATCGAAGGTCACAAGAGAGCCGCCCCATCCTCTATAGTCTGATGGGGGGAGGTAGGGGCCCCAGCAGGTAGAGACACTAGTGCAAACAGGGCCAGGCACTGTTGACACGTGCCAAACCCCGGCGTCGCGCGCGGACGCGGGCCCCACGAGCGATTCTCCGCGGACGCAGGCGACTCCCTCATTTTATATACACACACTACTGCCCCCTACTCACACGCACATACACAAGAAGCCAAACCTACAATCACGACTCCAACCTGCCTACACGTACACACACAAGCCAGAACTACACACACTCCTAGTTACCCACACAAGCCAAACCTACACACATACACAGACGAGCAAAACCTCCATGCTCACACAACCAAGAAACTCACCTGATCTTCACGAACAAAGCCAAGAAGTAGCCCACCTGTTGGTACACACACACACCACCCCCCCTGCGGCGGGGGACGTATAGACGGTGCCATCCATGCACGTCCACGTAGTCTCCTGCGTGCGCGACCTCCCATTCAACGCCTCACGTACACACGCACACACACGGGGCATGAGCCCTAATCCCCCTACCCCGGGATATTCCAGGGGGATGAGCCCTGATCACCTCTACCCCGGGGATATTCTATGGGGGGGGGGGGGTAACTGGGTCAAGTCAGGACGTGAGAGCGGCATAATCCAACGTGGGGATGCGCACTCGCTTGAAGGCACAAAGCCCCCAGGAACACCCTACAGGAGACTACTTGGGGCGTGGGATACGCAACTCTTCAAGACCTGTCCAACCTCACCCCCATCAAGGGAGGGAAGTAGACCATGGGGTATTACAGAGGAGCGAGGGGGGAAGTACCTCTCTTGGCATGCAGAAAAGCGAGCTTGTCGATGACGGCTTGGAGCAAGGTCGCGTTGTTGTTCCAGTCGGTCTCGGCGCTCCGATTCATGTCCAACGGCGGGGGTCCTGAATTCCCCCCCAGGCCCCACCCAAGGATCAGACCAGTTCCGGGAATCGGGTGGGGGCAACGAAGCCAATTTATATATAAAAAACACACGTCTAAATCACAGCTTGGACCTGACCCTCCTCGCGAACGCTACTGAATGGCACTCCCACGGGGAAACAGTGCCACAGGTCTCGGGGGTCTTGCAAATCGGGAAAGGGGAAGGGGGAAGGACAGACAGAGAAAGGGAGTAAAAAAAAAATCGAACGGAGGCAGCAAAAAGGGGGGCGGTACGCGTATCAGCTCAAGGGCGGCATCCCGAGCAATCTACTGACAACATCCAAACGCGACCACGGCTATCCGGCGACTGACTCGATTCAGTTTTATTCCCTCCAAACTTCCAAAGGAGTAAGGGATCATACAACCACCCTCTGTCCTGCCACCCGCTAACACTGGGGGGGAGGGGGGCTATGAGGTGGTATGTGAGAGCGCCCCCCCCACTCCACACATACCCAACTGCACGAAACCCGACCATAGCTCACAGAATACCTGCATAATGAATCCCCCCCCCCTGAAAAGATTCAGTACCAGTTGTTCGGTCCTCTTCGTCCGTTCGGTACACATGGATGTACATATGTCGGTAGGCGGGAATCCATGCTGAAAGTTGCACACGTCGGTTCGGGAGAGGTATGTAGCGGAAGGCGGGGGGGGGGTGAGTATTTATGGAAGAGCGGTGCTGTAATACCGGTTATTGCCGGTCTAATCGGCGTCCCGGGATGCGGTGATTGTCTGGCCGAGTGACTCAACAGACTTAGGTCTTTTGATAGGGACGGTTGGGGTAGAGGAAGGAGGGAGGGAGGTCAGAATTCGGAGGGAACTTAAGACCTTTTAGCTATTTTGCCAGACCGAATAGCGGGGATAACCCAACCGTGAAATAACCATTGGAATAAAACACTAAAAATCCTTCGGGCGCAAACTTCGTATCTACGAATCAAGAAAAATCCGAGGAACGAACGGTTGATTATAAGGGCATTTCCCTGGAACGAGTCTAGACAAAATGGGACACAGGACCCCTCTTAGGGGTCTTATTTGTGCCCAGCCCCTCTTAGGACGGGAAAATCGCCAGAGTGCGAGCCCGCGCGAAGCCCATTTTGCGTCCATCCAAACACGCCTAAAACATGTTTTAGTAAAGACGAAAACCGAGAAGGGCAAACATTCGGCCTCGGACTCTTCACTTCTTCTCCCTGAACACGAGCGCGAATCAGTGACACGGCGAGGAATAGAATAGACACGAAAACTATCCCATTCTTCCACAAAGATTACAGATAGAGAAAACAAAGAGGAAAGGCAAACAACAGAAAAGGGAATAGAAATGACACGGGACTAGTGACAAACCCCATTAGAATGTACATTTCCCCCTAGACTCCCTGCTCCGAGATCATCCTAAAAGGCCAGGAGATACGGCACTAGACATTCAACAATATTACCAAGAATGTACCCGTGCCATCAAAAAATGACCACAATATTTAACTAATATTATTATTACTTGTCCCGTTAATAGTAAAATGCGTGGAATAACTGAAGTTTATTCAGTAGGTCAGCACTCAAAGGCAAATTCACTTTCACCTAGACGTCGATTTCAATTTTCCTTGCCCGCTTGTTGGTAATGGGATGTTAACGAAGACTTAACTAATAGCAACGGGAAGAAGATTAGGTGGTATTTCGCCATTAACTCTTCCTCTTCCCGCCTCATCCCTCGAAGCTGGGAGAGGCTCAAATCTCCTCGAGAGATGTCACTTCTCGAATGAAAAAAAAGGAGCCTCGAATGACTTCTTTACTCGGATACTCGGAGAGCAGCCAGGGCATTCGTTTCTCCAATGGAATTGTCCTTAACTGGCACTTCACTTTTACATTCAGTTATAAAATGGTCTTAAATTGATGCCATTAGATTCTCGCATTTTGTTTGCCCTCGGCCAAACCTTTTCGCATTCAGAAATACCATCCCAAGACCAACTCAAATAGTACGCTCCGCATGCTATTGAGATAATAGAAATATCGGGTTCTAACGAAGGTAATGTCAGATTTTCTAGAATAAGCTTTTCAATGATATTTATTAAAGTAATGTCTCTTGTTATCGTTTATTAATGACACAAACAGTAATTTATACATTTTTCTTTCAATTATAAAAATACTGTTCATAATCTTCTTCGGTATTTGCCCCTATGTCGCATCTAAAGATCACATTACACATGTTTAATTTACTCAGAGATTGATACAGGTATCAATGCAAGTAAAGCCTTGCAATCGGCAAAATCCTTTCACAGCACTTATGGGAATGATGCACTAAATGAAGGAAGTTGCAAGAGGTGGTTTTCCCGTTTCCGAAGTGGGGGCGGGGGGGATTTCAGTCTAAAAGACGTTCCCAAGCTAATATTTTACCGTTTTAAACTGCATTATTCAAGTTCTTCTAAGCATATTCTGTCAAATCATTAGAATATTATTACCAGCCTGGAAGATCCCACTGGTAACTAATACCGTTAAACAATTATAAGATGTCAGAGCCGACAAAGACCGTGTGGTCCACTTCAGGGCCAGCTCTCCTTCAAACCACGCAGAAGATTGATGTGATACTGCATCTTGAGTGGCTTAGAAGAGTCATGGTTCTTTCTACGAACATCCTCAATGATCCTTCGGGGTACGAGGACTAGACGGTATCACCCAAATCGGTACGATTGCTTTAAAAAAAGCGAAAGCCAACGAGGGCAGTTCACGGAGAAAGGTTTTAAAGGGGGGGGGCGATATAGGGATAATGTTGAAGGAGGAAATGGAAATATGTGGAAGATAGAGCTGCAGATCCTCTTGTAGACGAGCGACCCTCCAGATGTTAGCTGCAGCACGGAAAACGTGCCACAACTGACACCCTTTTGTGGAAGAGAAAGATGAGGGGGAGTGGAGGGAAAGAAAGTACGAGTGTTAAATAACCACCAACGCTACCGGAGCCAAACAAGTAATGGAGGGGGGGGGAGGTGACACCGCCCACGCCACTACCAGGAATGAGGGGACGAAAGCTGGTCGGCGACTAACCTGCGAACAAATCCATGACAATAAAAAAATAGGTAAAGGACTTGTAAGGAAAGTGGTACAGGGGAGGGAGGGGGTTCAATAAAGATGTCTAGAAGGGGGAAGGCCCAGGTAGTTTCAATCTAGTTCCCGACTCTTTCCCTCCTCCAAGGTGCCAGAGTGGCTACACGAGGCATTACTTTTGGGGGCTACATAAGCCCCATTCTAATCCTGATACCAGAGGATTGACGGCTGGGGAGGGGGGTCATAACAGCACGACCCAGTGTGTGGGCATTGTGCCATAGGTACACAACCCTCCCAATGCATTCCCCGGGCACAGTAGGGGGGCGGTGTAGCATGCCTTAAAGCTAGATTCTCTTGCCAGATCCCCCCTCCCCCAATACGAATAAAACGCGGGGTGTAGGATGAAGAGGGGGCTTAATCTGCACCCCCCCTTACGAACCAAAGCGGGGAAGAACTTGTAAACAAATTAATTGGCTAAAATTACGTGAAATCATCGTGTGTGTGAAAGAAGTTGAGTTGCAGTTGCCCGTCTTACGTAACACACCACCACACATCATTTTTTTTTTACCCCTGAGGACAGCGCGCATCAAGGCCATTATAATTACCACCCCTTCCTCACTCTGACCTATTTGCCACAACAATTTTCCCCTCGCCTCGTCAGGGTTTAGTTTTACATGCCCACTCCACCTCTGAACGTTCTTGGCCACACCGTTCCTCTTTCCCGTTCGTCCTATATTCTCTCAACCCTTATCATACCGTATTGGGGGCTAGGGCACAATCGTACCCACTCCCCGGCCCTATACGGCCTTACCAGTCATTCTGATCTTTATATGAATTTCATTGTCGAGACGACCATACACTGGCCAAACAGATAGAACCTAACTTAAACTTTTCAAGTTTTATCCCATGCCTTTCAGCCGCTGGCTCAACGCAAACACTTGATACAAAAAATCCCTACCATCCACTATTTACCTTTGCCATACTCATCCTCTAAGCTTAGTTGTGCACTACATGAAAAACAACAACAACCCAGAACCAAAAAGCGACAGGACTATTCCAACCTGACATAAATAATACCAATTTTTCACTCCCTATCAACTTTGGCAGCCCTCATGAAAATTACCCCACCATTTCCTGTCTGATTTAACCACTGCTAATTCCTGCAGACGCTAAGACTTGGCCTGGTGCCTCATATCTTCACCCAAGCCCCGTCTGAGCCCCCTTCCCCCCCCCCGCCTAATCAGCAGTAGTCCCCTTGTGGCTTCTGAATTCCCTCGCAACCAGATTTAATCATTCGATCATCGAAGAGGTCTCGATTCTTTGGCCTGGAAAGGGAGGAAACGGGAGGCAAAGACGTGGCAGAGAAAACAAGATGGAATCCTCCAAGGTAATAACCCCCTTTACCAGCAATTTATAAATATCCATTCGGAATCTTGTAAAGGTTATTCCATAACATAGTAATCAATCTCAACCCTCTCCCTATCATGCGAGAAAACACAATTACAGGGTGCATAATAAAGCAACTTTCCTCTAAGTTCTGATATCCTCAAGAGGCGCTTTTAAAATTTGTAGACGTTGATGTTTGCAGACGAATTTGCGCCGAAAAATTGGCGCGTAACTTCCCTCCCGTGTTGACCGCCTTTTTCAGGTAAACATGGCTGTACTGCTTTGGCAGGTAGCACACCTAGCAGGCAAGGCTGTGTTTTGTTTTTTACTTAAACTCTAGCTGCTGCATGGACTACTAGCACAGGAGGGTGCTATAATCAAATTTTTACAGCCTCCACTCTAACCTTCCCCTCAGGACAGCTTCACAGAAGGCCCCACTTAATTCTGGTAACGCTAACAGGAGGCTAAAGCAGAGGCTGTAGCTCCCTTGTAAGCTCAAGGAAAACCTCGATCGAGCTTTCCTTCGCTAACCCCCAGACGACTAAAGCGGTCCAACAGCGTCTGGAACACTTGGACAAGAAGCTCTAAGCCAGTGGTCCCTAACTTACGGCCCGCGGGTTACCTGCGGCAAGTGGTACCATTCCGCATGGCCCGCGGGTCACCTGCGACAAATGGTACCATTCCATACGACCCGCGGGCCAGCTGTGGCAAGTGGTACCCCTCCACACGGCCCGCGGGCCACCCGTCAAAATTAAAATCCCGTGCAGCCCGCCAGATCCTTCCCTGGGTGATCGGTGCGGCCCTTAATCATTCCAACCCTGTTGAAGCATCTTTTTTTTCTCAAGAGCGTGGTTTACGAAAGGTTAAGTTATGGTTAGATTAAGTTAATTGGTTAGTTTAGCAAGATGGAACTGACAAAATCAAAGACAGGTGAACGGCTCAATTACGACAACTTGGACGACGTTCTCTCGCTGAGTGTTAGTTCAATTACCTCTGATGTTGATAAGCTTTGTGCTGAGAAATGTCACTGGGTGTCTCATTAATATTTTGAATGTTTTTTTTCCGGCGTATGTGGTTTTCAGTTTTTTTTGTTGCTGCGGCCCTTTGGGCCCTGTCGGACGTGTCGATGCAGCCCACGGTAGTCCGCAAGTTGGGGAGCCCTGCTCTAAGCCATAAGGTCAAATGCGTGACTTTCAACAGGAACTATTTCCTCACCACCCCTAAAAAAATAATCTAAAAGATACAAAAGTTTGATCGAATTAATCTCCGAAGTTATTCGTCATCCTATTAAAATGAATGAATCGATTTCCCGCAAACTCAGTACAATAGAATCAATTTTCAAGGAACGAGACTTCGACAATTTAAAAAAAGGATCGGTTAGAAACTTGTGCGGGGAAGGGGGATCCTAATTATAGTATTGACGGATCCACGCTCCTCAATTCGAGTTTCATTGACTCACAGTGCGCATTCACACGGATAAAACCATACCCTGGGGCCGTAGTTCTTCCCTCGAGACTGAGGAGTCTCGATCTACGAGGACGCTAACACTCAACCAAAATTAACTGAATAATAAAAAAAGAGGAGGGTGAATTCATGCAGCGATAAAGGAGGGCGAATTCATGCAGCGAGGAAGGGGGTGAATTCATGCAGCGAGAAAGGGGGGGAATTCATACAGCAAGAAAGGGAGGGGGGAAATTCATGCAGCGAGAAAGGGGGTGGGGTGAATACATAACGCCCAGCTCAATTGCTCACCCAGATCATTACTGAGAGGAATTCAGCAAATGAACGTGAATTTATCCACTTAAAATGGCGCATCCTCCCCCCCCCCACATGGCAAAGGGGTAGCCGCCAGGGGTTCGTAAATCCTAGTCTCCGAACACGGGGTGGGGGATCTAAGCCTTTCCCCCTTAATCTCCCAAGCGGGGGGGGGGGCAGACCTCACCTGCTCCCGGCGGGATTTACGCTGCAATCGAACCCTCACTTCACCTCCTACCCTCTAGCACAGGAGGGGTGGGGGTGCTGTACAATCCCCCAGCAAGCAACAGCCTCCTTCTACTCCAACCTGGTCTCTCAGGACAGCTTCAGAAAAGGGCGCGGCCCCACTTAATCGTGGAAACGATGGGGCCTACAGCACAAGCCCTAGGAAGCTTCTGGGGAGATGGTAATAATAATAAATAATAATAACCGAAGAGAATAAAAGCGTTTCTCTCGTAATCAGCTTCGTTTAGTTGATTTACACGCTAAGGGCGGGGGGAGTTAGGGGTAGGGGTCCAATTTTAGTCACAGGGGGGAAGGGGAGTTAGGGGTGGGGGTCCAATTTTAGTCACATAGTGGGGAGGTGTCCAATTTGAGTCACATAGGGGGAGGTGTCCAATTTGGGTCACATAGGGGGGAGGGAGAGGTGTTCAATTCTAGTCACATATCGGGGGTGGAGTTGTCCAACTTTAGTCACATGGGGGGGGGGGGTAGATGTCCAATTTGAGTCACATAGGGTAGAGGGGGTGTCCATTTTGAGTCACAAAGGGGAGGGGTGTCCAAATTTAGGCACATAGGGGGGGGAGTCCAATTTTAGTCACATAGGGGGCACGGATACCAAAATATACCCCCACCCATAAAAAATACAAATCACACATAAACCACACCACCCATAAAAAATACAAACCACACCACCCATAAAAATACAAACCACACATAAACCACACCACACTAAAAAAATACAAACCACACATAAACCACACCACACTAAAAAAATACAAACCACACTAAAAAAATACAAACCACACTTAAAAAATACAAACCACACCACACTAAAAAAATACAAACCACACCACACTAAAAAATACAAACCACACTAAAAAAATACAAACCACATTAAAAAAATACAAACCACATTAAAAAAATACAAACCACACCACACTAAAAAAATACAAACCACACCACACTAAAAAAATACAAACCACACCACACTAAAAAAATACAAACCACACATAAGATGTAACTATTTAAATGTAAATTATTCAAAGAAGTCAAACAGGTCCTTTTCTAACCTGTTTTTCAGCGCCATCTGGCGACAGCTAACAAGGGCACAAGTGACCATAATTCTAATTTCCAGCCGAGTACTTTCAAAATTCTCGAAGGACGCACGCACCGGCGTCGGGGAAGAGGCCCGCCTCATCTAGACGCGGGAGCGTGCGACCAACGCCAGAGACAGTCAAATAAAATGGAGGCCAGCATCCTCCAAGAAGTCAAAGAGTCCCACAAGTTTGTGTGCAGGAACCCGTCCTGAGGGGGACAAGCGGAAATAGAGGCAGCCAAATACAGCCGGGTGGTGAGGGGGGGTTTCACATTTCTACTTTGTGTAGGTATAGGTATGTGTGCACGTGCGCTGTTTACACGAATGTCCTTGGAGGTTTCGAGTGTCAGGAGGGGGCGAGGCCCCCCAAATTATTAAAAAGCTTATTTTAGGCTAATTTGCATTTAAAAATCAAAATAGAAAAAGACTTAATAAAGAGACATCCCCCCCCCCCCCACAAGACACACTCCCAACTCAATCAGTCCACAATCGGGTGTGCACGAACTCGTCCGCGCCGAGATCCCCCCCCCCCCTCCGCGAGGTGGGATATTCAACAAGAATGTCTCACCCAGTCGGGGGAGGGAGGGGGGGGGGCAAGAAGTCGCCATAATAAGGCCCAGGGGAGCACACAATCGAATGGGGATTCGTCCGGGAGTGTGTCCGATTCAGAAGCAACATAAAATGACCTTAAAACTACCGAGGCATTGGAGAGTAGGAGAGGTAGTTACCCAAATTAATCATGCCACCTTTAAAAATGATTTGGACAAAGGAAAGTTCATTAAGATATAATCAATAATATGTACTATAAATTATCGAATAGTTTTGTATGACTGCCTAGCGCAGTAGCGCTGTGTTGCCAAATCATATTTTTCCTAACGCGTTAGTTTGAAAAATTAATTATAGAGATTAAAAATTAAATATATAAAGTTAATCAAACTATAAAAAAAGGAAAAAAAAGGAAAAAATAAGGGATATTTGGTAATCGTGTTTTGAAACAAAGCCGATTCAGAATATTTCGAGAACTGCTTTTGAAATCTCGCAATAAAAAAGAAGAAGCAATTAGTTAATATCTTATCATAATCATCATCTCTAACTCTAATATTTAAGAACGGGATTTTTGGGAGTATTTTAATAATAACTTCATCTTAGTTTGGTTATGACTTATGTATATTTTAAATTTTTATCAAAGTAATTTCCATGAATTTCTTTAAGAGTTTGAAAAAAACAAAATAGTTTAGTTCATAAAAAATAGATATGATTATCCGATGCTTTGTAATGTTTTAAAAGAAAATGAATTACAATTGGCGAAGTTCAGAAAATTTATTAAAATTTAACCATAGCTGCTTTTTTTTAGATTTTAAATTTTAATCTTAGTAGCGAAGCGCAAGCTCCCCACGTAAGGGGAAGTGGCGAAGCAATTGCTTGGTATAGTTTATAAATAAATATACCCCAAACGCTGCATATCCAATGGAAGAATATATTAAATTGTTACTCTTTGAACGAAACGACGTAAAGTGTGACACGGCTCAATGGAACGCAACTTTAAATTTCCGCAATTGCTACAAGTCTAGGGACACAGCAGGAGGTAATCTCTAAACTTTTTTCAAATTAAAGTAGCCGTAGAGTCAAAGAGAATGAAAAATGGGGTGGGTTGAGAGATTCCAAAAATGCCGAAAGGGAACTCGAGGCATGGCTCGGCCATATCAAAGGTGATTTCTTCTATCAGGTAGTCCACGAGTTTCCTCGCGTAGAGTAGTCCTTTCACGAAGTTCATGGTAGAGTGCGGCGTCACACTCACAGACATGCCATCAAGTGTCCGAAGGGCACAGTAATCATGGCCGTTTCGGAGCGATCCGACGCATTCGCCAGAAGGCTCTCGTCAGAGAAACGGGGTTACCTTCGGCTCTCTATCGTCACGCTAGCTAGTGCTCTCCTATGATGGATAATGTTGCCCTTGGCCAACATGCTGCCATGAGTGGAGCAAATAACCAGAAAGCGTTTGAAGTCAGCGGGCTCGAAAACGCCAGACAGTCTCTCAATGAAGGGAGCCCGACGCAATCGGGGTTCCGCTCGGCGCACCTGTGACTTTGGTCCCGGTCTGGGCTTCCCCATCCGAGGGCGCCTCTGGGCCGGATTGGCCGATCTTGTCCTGGTCGCTGGCCGAAACGGCTGCGGACTCGTTCATGCTCGGAGGACCCGAAGAGGGAGAGAAACATTTAGTCTTCTCCTTACTTCTTTTCGTTTGAGGAGAGGAGGGTGAGGAATGAACCCGCTTTTCTCCACCGCCGGAAGGAGCCCTTTAGCCCGGCATCAGCAAGATCTTTCTCTGAAATGGAGGTCTTAGCTGTCAAAGGGTCACCAGTGGGGGGAGGGGGCGGTCCCTCCTCTCCTTACGAGTCCTGGGGGGCCGAGCAGTTTGAGAAGCTTGTACAGAATGGGACACAGTGTCGGTGTTTGGCACCGAGCCCAGGTTCGACCCCATGGAAGATCTTGCCGTCTGGGGCTGGTTACCTCCGGGACCATGTCCATCTCACAGTGAGCCTCCTTTCCCCCCCCCCTCCCTCGCCCACGAGGACGCAACAGGAAAGTTAAATGATATATCTGCAACTAATGACATTATATCACTGAACAAGTTATCGATGAATCAACTAACGTCTCATTGTCCTCTCAGCCATTGGTATTTGCACGATACATGCTTGATGGAGACATCAAAGAAGAATCTCTTTTGTAAAACTCTTAACACCACCACAAGAGCTCAGGATGCGTTAGAATTGAAGCAAATGGTCTGGATGGGAGAAAATTTGGCTTCCAAAGGTTGGTAAAGCAGCGTGCTCCATTGGTAACTGGTATTCACAGAGAGGCATTAGCATCAAAAACACTGCCGGATCACCTGAACACCATTATCAAAGGATTGGTGAAGGTGGTTAATTTCATAAAATCGTCAGCAGTGAACACTAGGCTATTCAGAAAATTATGTCAGGACATAGATTACGACTTTGAGGTGTTGCTGTTCTACACTTCTGTACGGTGCTTGTCAGCAGGGAATGTAGACAACAGAATATTTGAACTGAGAGAAGAACTGACTTTATTTCTCCATTCTCAAGGGAAAGAGAATTTTAAAAATACGCTAACACACTCAGAACTAGAACTTGCATACCTTGCTGATATTTTTTCAATCTTGACCAAACTGAATCTTCAGCTAGAAGGGAAATGTGCAAATCTGTTTTATCACCAACGCATCATCAAGGCTTTTCCTGAGAAGCTAGAACTAAGGATCGGAGGAGTCGCAAGTAACAATTTGGTTCAATTTCCACCTGTGGATGCGATGCTCGGGGAAAAGAAAGTCATTCAAATGCAAATTCTCGACCATTCACGAAAGCTACGGGATGAATGTCACAAATACTTTCCAGAGGTGGACATGACAAGGGACGAGTTATCTTTCATCAGGAATCCATTCACACCAGATGTTCATAGTGTTCCAGACGATCTGTAGGAGGAATTTTTGGAGATGAAAAATGATTTGGTGGCTCAAGATATGTACCAGCAGTCTACCATGGAAAGATTTTGGTATGATTGGTACTTACCCAAATCTGTCATCACATGCAGTCGGATATCTTTTGCCATTTGCATCAACATACATGTGGGAGAGTGGATTTTCATGTCTGCTGCACATCAAGTCGAAACAGAGGAATAGGTTTGCAGTGGAAAGTGATATTCGTTGTGTTTTATCAAGTACCACTCCCTAACATTGAAAAGCTTGTGAGTGAGAAGAGAATCCAAAAGTCTAGTTGCTAGAAAAATGAATTAAGCAAATTTGAGGGGACAGTGTTTGTTAGTTGTATACTCCTGCATAATTTAAAATTTCTGTTAGAGATAAAATTCCACGGCAATTTCGCTGAAATTAAGTTTGTAATATTTCAGATTGAAATGTTAGCTGGCGATTATTTTATATAATTTTAAAAAATTATTTGGAAGAAATGTATTTCAAACCAAAATGCTTGTTGTGTATACTTATCTATCCTTATTCAGAAATTAAATGAGCAACGACATTTTTTTTATTGGGTTGGTGGTCCGTGGCCTGAAACGAGTTGAGAACCACTGAGTTAGCGAATAGAAGGCTTTGTTATATCTGCAGGCGATCTGCGCATGCGTCTTTTGGCGATTAACCAATAGCATTCTGTGTTATATTTTCGTATATTTCGGACTATTCGCGGATGCCCGTGTTTTCAGTTCATATTGGTATAATGGAGTGCGGTGGCTGTGCTAGGTCGCAATATTAACAATTCGAGAAGTTTTTGATGCCGATTGTCAGGCATTAGAAATAGATAAGACTCACAGTGTAATCCCATGAGATATTACACGCCGCAGTATTTGTACATTTAGACAGGATCAGAATTTATTTTAGTGTGTTAAAATTGCAAAGGATTCTAAAGGGCGTAAAACCCCATGCACATTAGCCGCTAGTGCGTTTAAAGGTACGTGGCTTTCTAATGCCCGCATTAGACCAAGTATCGGCATAAATTTCAAGACAAATGAGTTTTTTCCCAAATTTCTGTCTGATTTTATTAGGTTACGTCAGGTCTAATTCTGGATCTTTTAAAAGATTTTAAAAATTAGTTTTTCTTATCAAATTTTGCGTGTACTTTTCAGATCTGAAACTCGTTTTTGCTGGACATATACTTTTCCTATTATGGACCTTCAGTCGATTATGGAAAAAGTATGCATTTCCGGGGAAAACGAGTGTCAGATCTGAAAAGTACATATGAAACTGCATAAGAAAAACACATTTTTAAATTGATTTGAAGATATGTGTTAAAACGAATGACTTGGGAGGTGAAGCGAAGTCTCCAAAGGATCAGAAATTCCAGAATGTAATAATTTACACATAATCGGTCCCGGTCCAGCGTTGATGGGCTTTGTCAACACAGTCCGCCATTCAGGCAACATTGCTCTGGAGATTTAAACATAAAGGATGACGCCTGGCGTAGCCACCTTATTTGTGTACTGGAAGAAGATGACCAGAGTCACTAGCCAAACACAACCCGTACCTAATACTTGCTCTACCCAGCGGGGTTTCCGCCCTCACAGCAGGGAGGGACCTCATGGTATACACTGCCACTCGACAAAGGCTCAAAGGAGGAAGAGAGTGCGCTGGGCAACCAGAACATCTGTGGATTGGAGAGCAAGTGTGAAATGGGGTAGGAGGGTATGTAATCAAGATAAGTGGAAATAAGTAGGTCCACCAAGGAGTAGGGTGGATGATCATCCTTTATTATCATACCCTGGTGCTACGTGATCGCAGGGTGGCAAGCATTCCACCAAGGCACCATGGCTACCAGATTGAACTCGGTTGAACTCTGTCCGGGTGGAAACAGCCCTCCTGGTAAAAGGTGCAGGTAGAAAATGTTGAGGGGATAGCCGTAAAAATAATAGTACTATTAAATAATAACATACTAAAAAATACATAATTGTTAAGTGCCTTAACAAAGAAAGTAACTATAGCATAGTTAGATGAAATGGGAAGCCCGCTTCTCACTTTCACACTTAGGGAAAGAACACATTTGCATATAATTAGATAAGCAGATAGATCGATAGATAATAAATAGAAAGATATGAATTAAATGCTTAGCAGTTTACAAAGTTTACAAAGCTCAGCTCTTCTTTATCTCAGTCTCTTATATGTGCCCAAACTTTGTAATTGATTTTTCGACCGTAAATGATGCAAAAGGAAAATTCGCCCGTCTAACCATACAAAACCCCAACCACTGCGAAAGGCTCAGATGTTCTTAATATCCAATTCTCTCATATTTAATAAATTTCATAATTAATCTTTCCACCTCTCGATGGAAGTGCTGTAAGAATCTGCCATGTAAGCAAAAATAACGAAACCCCTGCTGAGGAAAAAAATGCTTTCTCACCAAGAAGGAATCTGTTGCACCGACCGCCTGATCACCTTGACTTTGTGCTCCGTGTACCGACGGAGGGTCATTGGCGACATAGTTACAAGGCCAGAAGGGGGGCACAAATTGAACATAGTAATAATACTACACAGTAATGATACTAATACAATTTAAATAAATAATAATAGATAAATACAAATAAATAATGGTAATACTACTATTAATAAAGTAAAGTATTGCTGAGAGGGGGCGAGGGGAAGCGCAGCAACAACTTTCCAGGCCCCATCAGAGTTCAAGTAAACCCAGGAACAGGACCTCCCTCAAGCCGGGAGGACGTGCAACTCTTCCCGATACAAAGTGTAACAGGGTATACAGGGTGCCCCCCTGCGGGGGCGGAGGGAGGTGAGGCCGGTCATACTACCCTCTCCTTTATCGTATCCTCATCCCGAACAACAAGGTCGGACTTAGCTGGGCAGGTGACACTCAATAAGGCCGTGTCAACTTACCATAGCCCGAATATTCAAATTACAGCACTGCCTCTCAGTACCGCGGGAATAGAGTGACACTAAAGAAGACATCGGGTGTCGGCGCAATCCTCCCCCTCTAGGGCAAAATGCAGTTTGGTGGGCTTCGCAGTGGTTTTAAACCTTTTTATGATAGTGTCCCCCCGAATTGTTATCTAGAAGCAGCCTTGGCACTGCAATTGCTATCTAGAAGCAGCCGTAACACACTAATTAGTATCTAGAAGCAGCCGTGGCACCGCAATTGGCATATAGAAGCAGCCATGGCACTCCAATTGGTATCTAGAAGCAGCTATGGCACCCCATTACCAAATAATTTACGTATAAATACTTAATTACGTGGAAAGCACTTAAAAATTAACCACGATTGACATTTAACTAAATTTAATCGAAATAAGACAAAAATTTTGAAAATAAATTAATTTTATCTTTAAAAGTTTAATAGGAAATTTGAGTTTGATGATTATAACATAATTCCTTAATATTTCGGGCGTATAATTGAGAAGGCAACTCTCATTACTTCCTTCACTGTCGCTAATCTTTCTCTTTTCCTTGTTTTCGGTTGCACATTGCACAGAAGCAAGTCTCAAAATACTTTCAAGTGTCGTTAGATTTTTATAAATGTTTGAAATACGTAATTTTTAGCAATTTAGCCATTTTAAGATGATTTCTTGGTCGCTCCCGACGCACCATTAATTGGCCCTGGCGACACCACGGTTGAAAAACACTGACCTATCGCGACTTTAACTCGCTTGTACTTTGCATACTAATGTCTCAGTCACTCTGGTTCAAATTACATTTTTTTTTTAAGAGTTAATCTGGCGACTGCCTCCTTGGGCATAAGTTGCCGTACTTACCCCTGCCTAGTACTAGGCTACTTTAAAATAGTAAAGTGAAAAAGGAACAAAAAACAACAAAATAAAAAAAGGAGGCAGGAAGCAAGTTCCAGGGGACGCAGGAACGTGTGACCTACAAAAAAAACAAAAATCATAAAAAAAAACTAGTTAAGTAAAGAGGAGAAGGCCGGCCTCTCCCCAGAAGTCGGTAAGTCCACCAGTCAATGTGTACGAACTCGTCCCGAGTACAGAGGACAGGCGGTGGCGACCCCGCCCATCCCGGTACCGGGACAGGTAACATGCGCGAAGATCGCCCAGACTGAGACATTCAACAAGAATGTGCCGAACAGTCTGGGGAACAACGCAGTCGTCACAATAAGGCGCAGGCGAATGTTCCATAAAATGGCGGTGCGTACTGCGAGTGTGCCTAATTCGGAGAGGACAGAAAGCAACCTGAAGACCTCGCAGCATGGAGGAGGGGGGGGATAAGGGCCATGGGAACAGTCTTCTTTTCCAAGGAGTCCGTATTCTTGACATGTAATCGGTGTGAGGAGGAGCGAAACACTGGTCTAAGCGCCCTCATGGGCGAGCTCATTGCCCGCAATTCCTACATGTCCAGGAACACAGCAGAAGATAATATCGACATCCGCCCGGCTCGCTAAAAGCGTGGCGTCAAGGATATCGTGAACCAGAGGATGCGGAGATTCCAATGCCCCGAGAGCACTCAGGGCGCTTTGTGAGTCGCTATAGATCACAATCCGGTCTCCGAACCGGGCACGTCGCGTAATCTACCATACCAAGTGATGTATTGCCACTAGCTCGGCTGTGAAGACAGACGCAGGCAACGCGTGACAGAGCCACGCTAACTTCAAACAAAGGGGATACGGCGAGGAAGCCGACCCCCTGGAACCGGCACGGTTCCAGCGTGACACGAGATGTGCTCCAAAAAGGTCGAACGCAATACTCCCGGCGCTGTATAAGCTTTGGGGGCAAAGGCGTGGCTAAAAATAGCCAAAGTTAGCGTCTCTCGATGGCATAGGCACCGTCAAGATCAGCTGCGGATGCAGTAAGAGCTGTTGGCGACTGAGGGAGGCGCCGGGCTCGCGGGTACAGGCGAGTAATGCACTGCACGCTACGTAGAGCGAGTGGCATCTCCTCAGCATCGACCAACAGGCTCTCAATATGGGAAATTCGGAAGGCACCGGTCGCAAGGCGAAGGCCGGTGTGGTGAATCGAGTCCTTTCCGCAATAAACGCTCGGCTGCGGATGCATAAAACTCGCATCCGTAGTCGAGCTTCAAACGAACAAAAGATCGATAAAAAAGTAAGGCAGTAGCCCTATCAGCACCACAAGCGCTGAACGTCACGGAACGGGGAATATCCATGGCGCGGGTAGAAGAGACCCTAAGGCTGCGAATATGAGCCTCCCAGGTGAGGAGTCAGTCAAATACAAGACCAAGGAAACGGTGCGATTCAACCACATCCAGGCGCACCCCATTAAGAAACAAATCTGGGTCGGGGTGAAGCCGTGGATGGCGGCAGAAGTGCACCACCTTAGTCTTGGCCAAAGAAAACAGAAACCTATGCGCTTCGGCATAGCGAGAGACGCGGTTCAATGCCTGTTGGAGTCGACGCTCCAGAGTTGGTATCTGGGCCGCACCAAAAGAGATCGAAAGGTCGTCCACGTAGAGCGTAGCGAGAACATCTTCCGGCAGCACCGAGGTGATGCCGTTGATGCTCTGGGAAAAGAGTGTGACACTGAGGACACCTCCCTGCGGGACACCCTCTTCCTGTTCCTTTGGGCCGGAGGGCTAACCCACCTGTACGAGAAATAGACGATCTCTCAAAAATTCAGATATAAACATTGGGAGGAGTCCCCTCGCCACCATCGTGTGGAGAGTATCCATGATATCGTATCGCCATGCAGTATTATAGGCCTTCTCCAGATCGAAAAACACTGTGGCATAGTGCTGTCTACGAAGGAAAGCCTCGCAGACGGCATTTTCCAGTCGGAGCATAGCATCCGACGTGGAGTGGAAATTGCGGAAGCCGCACTGTGCAGAAGACAGATGGCCTCCGCTGTCCAGGAAAAAAGCTAATCTAACATTTACCAATTTCTCCATCAACTTGCACATGCAAGAGGTTAGAGAGATTGGGCGGAAACCAGTCGGAGTAGAGTGATCTCTCCCCGGTTTGCGAAAGGCGAGCACAGTAGCGACTCGCCAGGAATCTGGGAGAAGACCCTCCACCCAGATCCTGTTGAAAAATCTAACAGAAAGGTCATGCCTCGCTCACCCAGGTGTCGAAGCATGGCGTACGGGACATGGGCGGTGTCCACGCACAAAGCGAGAGCGGAGCGCAACTCACTAACAGTAAACTTGTCGTTGAAGGGTTCTCCGCCTCTGGAGGTAAAGTCCAGCCAGGGGCCTTCCGCGACATCACGACGTGCATTGAATGCTGGCGGAGAAGCATCCCGGCTAGAGAATGCGGAAAAAGCGATCGCGAAGGATTCCGCCACGGAAGCGGGGTCTGAGATTGCGGTCCCATTCTCTTGGAGAACGGGAGGGGGGTCCTGCGAGAACTTGCTCCGAATCCTTTTGACTCACTTCCACATCTCTGCTAAAGGGGTCTTCCCGTTAAGTGAAGACACGTATGCCCGCCAAGAAAGCGGCGGGCGTGTTTCGAAATATACCGGAACCTAGCCCTAGCCCGACGAAATTCAGCGACAGTGAAATCGTTCGGGTGGCGCTTATAGCGCATGTAGGCATAACGCTTCTGTTTCAGGGCCGTCTCACACTCGGTCGACCACCATGGGAGTGGTCGGCCTGCAAAACGGCCAGACGTTCTAGGAATATTAGTCAGGCCCACGGCGATGAGGTTGCCGGAGAAGAAGTCAACGGCCTTATCTACCGACCTAAACTCCTCGACTGAGATAGAGAATTCAGTCATTTCCTGAAATGCAGGCCACCGCGCCCGCGCCAAGCACCACCGAGGTGGGCTCTCAGGCGGCAGTTGCCCTGAAAATGATATTTGAATGGGAAAGTGATCACTACCATGGAGGTCATCGACCACCCCCCAATCAAAATCAGGCTGTGCATCTTAAGAGCACAAAGATAGATCACCGCAAAAAAATGAAGCGGTTCTCGGGCAGTGATGCGTAAACTCATCCACATTTAGGACACCTATCTCAAGCTCTTCGATCAGATCGCCAAGGACTTGTCCCCTGGGATTTATTGAGTAATCCGCCCAGAGAGGATGCCTGCCGTTCAGATCTCCAAGCAAGAGAAAGGGCCTTGGCAACCGTGCCACGACGCGGCAGAAGTCCCCCGCGTCGAAGTCAGCTGACGGTGGAATGTACGCAAAAATGACAGTATACCTCCTATCGAGGTGCAGCTGCACAGCCACTGCCTGAAAGGAGGTATCTAAAGAGAAAGGAAGAACGGAGACATCATGCCGGGTGTAAACCGCGCATGCCCCAGCCCGGCCATCCCGCGGTGGTGCAGTCGCAAGACCCTTATACCCCGGGAGGGGGGGCAGGGGGCACGCGCCTAGCGTGGTCTCCTGCAAATAGATAGCTAACGGGGAACGGGACGAGACGAGCCTCCGCAGCTCCTCCCAGTTGGCCCGGAGTCCACGGCAATTCCATTGAAGGAATATGCCCTCTAGGCCTAGCTCGGAGGAGACGCGGGGGCCCTCCTCGAACGGATGACCCTCACGGGAATGGCCGTACGCTTCCCTGGGGCAGAACCCCGGGCGCTGTTGGCCGGACAAAGGGCTGAAGGCGTTGTCGCCTTCGAGGCCTTATTGGGGAGGTTGGGCTCGGCATGCGAGTCTTTTCATTCCTCCGCCTCGAAACCTTAGGCGGGCGTTGCGGCTTCGGAGGCGAGGGGCCCTCTTTTCGAGGAAACACCGTCTCCGAGCCACTCGCTCCACCTCTACGCGTGGGCGAAGGATCCGAAGCTCCTTTGTTGCTGTCCTCCTTTTGGAGGAAAGCTTTAGGAACCCCGAAACATGGCCTCGCGATCATCTTCAGGGGAGTTGCCCCCTGTGAGTCTAACGACTCAGTGGAGGCGCGTGGCCGTTTCGCTTTACGGGAAACGGTCACGCTGGGGCAAGAGGGGGAAGCCCAGGTTTTAGTCGGGGCTGGGTGTGAACCCTTTTTGCAGCCAGCTTTACTAGGGGAGCACCCGGGTTGAGTAGAGCCCGCAGAAGGGCTCCGAATGGGCGCGGAAACAACCGTCCTCATTGGCCTGGATGGGCCAGGAGCAGAGGGTGCCTTTCTAACTATTGAGGCAAATGACGTCCCAGGTACAGCCGGGCGCGCCAGGACCAAGTCCTTAGCCTCGCGGAATGAGAATCGATCCTGGGCCTGAACGGCCAGGATTTCTTTCTCGAGGAGACACGCACCACATTGCTTCGAAGAAGCGGGGGGCGGCTCTCCGCAATTGACACACTTGGCCACACACGATTTGGACTTATCGTGTGCGACCTTGGAGCAATTTACACAGACTTCGGGTCACCCTGACTTTGCACGTCTACATGAGCGATTCGTATGGCCGAAGCGGTGACAGTAATAGCACCGCCGACGCAGTGGCACGAATGCCTTCACGCGGTGGTACCAACCAGCACGCACCGACTCAGGAAGCTTGTCACAGTAGAACGTGACGAAGAGTGTAGGGGTGGGTCTCGAGGCCCCTCCCTGTTTCCTCATCACACGTTAGACCTTGACCCCCCCATGGTGGGCCAGGTCTAAGGTGATGCCCTCAATAGAGTAGTCAACGAGTTCCCTCGCATAAACTACTCCTTTCACAAAGTTCATGGTAGAGTGCGGCGTCACACTCACCGAGGTGCCATCAAGTGTCCGAAGAGCAGTTATCTTAACCGCCTCGGCGAGATTCGCCAGAAGGCTCCCGTCCGAGAAACGGGTCACCTTCGGCTCTCTACTCATTGCATTAGCTAATCCTCTACTCTGATGGATCATGTTGCCCTTTGCCAACATGGTGCCATCAGTAGATCGAATAACGAGGAAGCGTTTGAAGCCAGCGGGCTCGAAAACACCAGGTAACCTCTGAATGAGGGGCCCCTATGTCATCGAGGCTCCGCCCTGTGCACTCTTGGTCTTAGTCAGGGGCTCCTCAACCATATGATCAGAGGGGCCGGATGTGCCGATCTTGGCTTGGTCGCTTACAGTAGCAGCAGGCCCATTCGTCCCCGCAGCCCCCGCAGATAGAGAGGAGCCCCGAGTCTTCTTTGTCTTTTTAGTCTTTTTCTTTTTTGGAGAGGAGGGCGGGGAATGAACCCGCTTCTCACCTCCGCCGGATGTAGCCCCGAGGCCAGGCCAGATGGACCGGCCTCAGCCATGTCCTTCTCCGAAATGGAGAAGGTTCTGGTAGTCGTAGGGGCACCGGTCGGAGGAGATCCCTCCCCTCCTTGTACTGCCTCGGAAACCCTAGCCGTTTGAGAAGGACCTTGCATAGGGGCAGATTCGGGTTCGGTGCTTGGCACCGAGCCCGGATTTTCCCCATGGAAGGCCCTACCATCTGAGGCTGGGTTGCCTCAAGGACAATGTCTACTTCAGGGGGGCCTCCAGTTGGCCATCCCCCCCCCCAAGACATCGCAGGTCCCGTTGGCAGTATCGTCACTAGTCTTGTGTCGCGAGGGACCTGTCTTGACCCCGGCAAGGTTCAATATTCTTGCCAGCAGGTCTTTTGAGGGAAGCGACTGAAGGGGCCTGGCTTCCCTCTCCCCCTTAAGGGGGTTTGTCCTACCGAGCCGCTTCGATGTGGAGCGGCTGGCTAAGGGCTGCCTGCTGGCTTTCTTGGCAGTCCCCTTGGAAAGAACAGAGGGGACTGCCGCTGGAAAAAGGGAGGTGCCCGAAAGCACCTCAAGTGAAGGGTGAGGGGGAGTCCCCTACACCCGTAGGCGATGGAGAGGAGTAAGCCTCCTCTCCGGTTAGAGAGATATGGAGCGTCCCCTGCGCAAGCACAGGGGGAGGGACACCACCATTTTTTTCGGTGGAGCTGCCTGAGGGCGGCTCGGTTGATGATACAGGGAAGGTTGAGGGTTGGGTTTTTCTTTATTTTCATCATTGGGCATGGTGCAGTAGCCCGCAGTGCAAGAGGTGCTTACAGGCCGGGCAGAGCAAGGCGCCGCCATTTGGGACCACCCCTCCCGCCTGGTGGCCTGGCAGTCCATCGGCATGGCGGCTCCACCTTAGACACGGCGTAAAACTGTGTGAAGAGGAAAGGAAAAGGGATGTGAGGAAGGTATGGGTGGGGATGAAGCAGGTTGTTAAAAACCAGCCACCCCAGACCGGAGCTCAGGGGTAAGGAAACATTGTCCCCTTCCCCCTCAGCCCCCATCCGGGGTGGTTGGCTTGAGAAGAAGGTCAGCATTCTACCCTGTGAAATTAGAGGCTGACCAGAGAAAGTTGTGGGAGAGGTTGTATGAAAAGCCAGGAAACAAGTGTTTTGAAGGAAGAAGAGGCTAAGCTGTGGTCGGACGGGGTGCTGGGTCCCGTCAACAGGGCGGCCAGGATGGCAAATCACCGCGCCCCTTACGGGTCGTAGGCGTAGGAGAGGCGTAAGCTTCCTCTCCGGAGATATGGAGGGTCCCTTGTGCAAGCACAGGGGGGGGGGACCTCCATTTTTACTGTGGAGCTGCCCGAGGGCGGCTCCGTTGATGATACAGGGGGAATTAAGGGGAGATTTTGTTTTTTTTACATCATTGGCCATGGTGGTGACCCTAAACTTTCTCCGGGACGCAATCGCTCACCACTTCTCGCAGTTGCCAGCACTGCAAAAGGTGCTTACAAGCCTAGCAGAGCCAGGTGCCGCCATTCAGGACCACCCCTCCCGCTTGGTGGCCTGGCAGTTCATCGGCATGGCGGGTCCACTTTAGACACGGCGTAAAAAGATAGATTGTGAAAAGAAAAGGAAAAGGGATGCGAGGAAGGTATGGGTGGGGATGAAGCAGGTTGTCAAAAACCAACCACCCCAGACCGGAGCTCAGGGGTTAGGGAACATTGTCCCCTCCCCCCTCAGCCCCGATCCGGGACGGTTGGCTGAGAAGAACGTCAGCATCTACCCTGTGAAATTAGAGGCTGACCAGAGAAAGTTGTGGGAGAGAGGTTGTATGAAAAGCGACGAAGTAGGGGAGAAATACAGGCTGTCTGAAGGAAGGAAGAGAGGCTAAGCTGGGGCCGGACGGAGCGCTGGATCCCGTCAGCACGGCGGCCAGGATGGCAAATCGTCGCGCCCCTTACGGGGCCCCGATCTGGGATAGTTGGCTATGAAGGTTAGCATCTACACGGTGAAAATAGAGCCCGACTAGAGAAAGTTGTGGGAGAGGTTGTAGGGGAGAAGCATAGGCTGTCTGAAAGAAGGACAAGAGGCCAAGCTGAGGCCGGCCGGGGCGCTGAGTCCCGTCAGCACAGTGGCTAGGAAAGCAAATACATAAATAAACCCAACTTAACCTATAGTACAAATTCGTTAAAGTCACAATAGGCACGCAGACACCCCTAAGCAACAGATCCCCTTAATAGAATCCCCCAATCCGGGACTCCACCTAAAATCTCTCCATTATGAACAAAACATTTCTAGAAGCGTCATTACCCCCCCCCCCCTTCCCCCACAACCTATCAAAACACTCCCTTTTTCCTTCCTCGTTCACGCATACACGGACTGCATTACACTGGCAGATATATCTCGGACAATCCTAAAGGGAGGTTGCCGGATCCCCCCCCCTCCCAAGAAGATGAAATGGGGCGTGCCAGGAGGAGGGGGGGGGGACTGTCCCGCCACCCCAGACGAGACAGGAGAGGGAGCGCTTCCCACGAGACGGCGGGCTCGCGGGAGCGAAAACCATCTCTGGTTGCATAATTTCACCTCCTACCGACTTCCGCTCCGAAACAAATGGGTGGGAAGGAACCATCTCTCTCTCTCTATCAATTTCAATCTCTCCATCAATCTCAACCTCTCTCTCTCTCTCTCTTTTAAGCTCTTTCTCAATCTCAATCCCTCTCTTAATATATATATATATATATATATATATATATATATATATATATATATATATATATATCATACACACACACGCATGCATGCATACATACATACACTAGTTAAGCGCCTGCAACCAAATTCTCCCCTAATCTTTCAAACGTAATTATATCTTATTTAACCTCTTTAACTAATATAATATTACAGTGAAAAGCAAATAGTGCTGGGGAAAAATATGGATTTCTTAAATTTTCTCTATTTTTATATATAAAAGTTAAATAAACCAAATGTACAGATAGATTTTCGATTATTAGTGCAAAAATATCGTTGTAAAAGCTAGTTTGACTTCCCTTTGTGCAGAAACGAGGGCTTGATCACTCGCGTAGTGGCATACCACGAACGATCTTGCAAAATTCCTGGATTTTGTCCGAATGGAACCAAACAAGATCCAAATAACCCGTTATTTGGTGTAGCTCGTCCTTCAATGTGCACCATAAACTCTCAATGGAATTCATATATGGTGAATCTTCTAGCCATGGTAGCAGTTCAACAGCATTTTCTGTACAGATTTTGCAGTGTGACATGGGCCACAGCCATGTTGCCTGTCCCCATACAATTCCCTTATTTGAGGTAGTACACGGGTTCGTAGTTTATATATGTACTTTTGCTGGTTCATTTTTCCCTGTTACATGTGCAGGGGACTTGTTCCGCGTTCAGATATCGCCACCCAAACCATAATCTTTTGTGGAAGTATCACCGTCTTTTAGAGACATTCGGGAAATATTAACCACACCCAACCATGTATATAAATTTCTAACTAATACACCAGTATGACTGCAAAAGACATTAGAATACAAATAAACAATCCCACACCGACTAAAACTGGACGAAACGTGGCTGCACCAAATGGTGCAAATGAGTGTTGCCACACCTCGATCTCTGATTATTGCCATATAACACAAGAAACCTGTATCAAAAAACTAAATTCAAAGTATAAAATTGTAATTCTTTGAGACTTAATATGATTTAAACTCATTTGTCCTATTCAAATAGCCTTTTATAAAAAAATGCCAAATAACAATACTTTATCCAGTCATATATATATATTATTATATAAACACTCACCTGGGGCTAGGGTAAACAGGGTTCGGCTATCGTTTCATATCCATCACCTGTAAATATATATATATATATAAAAATCAATATAATTGAATAAAAGGAAAGGCTAGAAAAGTTCCCCTCTGAATTCAGACAGAGACTGGAGCAACACCTTCACCCCCGCCCCCACGATCCAAATGGAACTAGGAGACGTGTGTGGTAGGCTATTTTTGTTATTTGAATCTTCTGTACGAAGCAATATATATATGTGTTTTTTTGTTGAAGACCATTGTGTATTTTGCCTTAATTAATTTCCTTTGGCAACTTTTTCTTCTTCTATCTTTTTTATTCCATCTTGTAGATGGTGGAATAAAAAAGATTAGTTAGAAGAGAAAGTTGCCCATGAAAAATTAATTAAGGCAAAATACACAATGGTCTTCAACAAAATTTTCATTGAGGAAAGAGTGCTACCCAACTACACTAATATATATATATATATATATATATATATATATATATATATATATATATATATATATATATATATATATATATATATATATATATATAGAGAGAGAGAGAGAGAGAGAGAGAGAGAGAGAGAGAGAGAGAGAGTGTGTGTGTGTGTGTGTGTGTGTTTCAGATAAATCGATACAAAGTTAAAAGTATGCGCCTAAAAGCTAATAATGGCCGCACCATTGTAGGTTACTTGACCTTGGACACGCTCAGGCGGTAGCAACATACGGTTTTCTTCTGAAAATAGCCGCCGAAATTGAAAAACGGCACGCCATACTCGCGGGCCTCGGCGCCGGGAGAAGCGTGGATGTGTTTAATTAACCTCATCGTTTACAAACTGAAACGGCAGTTAAGACGAGGTTGAGAATAAGGACGAAGTGTCTACGGTCATGCACAGCAATACCCCCCTATTTGATGCTCCTGGGAGTGGTAAGCAGTGAGGGGCACGTTATACCTACTCACATCTTCCCCCATGTCCTCTAGGTCAATCCGGGCGTTTACAGTAACATGCTGGAGACTGTAGTTCAGCATTGGATGCACCAAGTAGCCGCGGGAAGGCCTTACGTTTTCCAGCAGGACTCGGCACGCACACAATGCAAGTAAGATAGATACCAGCGTGGTTGTTCAACAACGTCCCACACCACTGGTCTCCAGACTTCGGGTCGAAAACAAGACCAAGGAAACGGTGGGAATCGAATCTCTTCCAGGCGAACCCAGTTTAGGAACAAGTCCGAGTTGGGGTGGAGCTGTGATTGGCGGCGGAAAGGGCCTACCTTAGTCTTGGCCAAAGAAAACCAAAACCTAGGCGCTTCGCCATAGAGATGCTATTCAATGTCTGTTGGAGTCAAAGCTCCAGATTTGTCATCAGGGCCGCCCTCTCCAGGCCCAATACGAGAGGAACTTCCCCTCACCAATAGGCGGAATCGACGATCTCCTAAGAACTCGGATATGAAGCTTGGGAGAGGTCCTCTCGCCCCCATGGTGCAAAGGGTTTCTATGATACTCAATCGACTCGCGGTATCAAATGCCTTTGCTAGAGCAACGTTGTCTACGAAGGAAGGTCTCGCAGATAGCATTTACCGGCCTGAGCACAACATCCGACCTGGAGCGGAACTTGCGAATCCGCACTGTATAGAAGCCAAGTGGCCACGCTGTCCAGGAAATAACCTAAAGTAATATTTTTAAAATTCTCCATTAAATTATCTACAGAGAAATTGGCGGAAACAAGCCGTGGTAGAGTTCTTCCCGCGGATTGCGAAAAGAGAGCAGAGATAGCCATTCGCCATGAATCAGAGGTTTTTTTTTGTTTTTTTTTAAGAGCTCATCTGGCGACTGCCTACTTGGGCATTAGTCGGCGTATTAAAACTGGCCTAGTTCTAGGCTACTTTAAAATAAAATTAAAGAGAAAAAAAAAACAACACCCCAAAAGGGGGAAAGGAAGCAAGCTGGTGCGTCGGGAAGAGGTCCCCCCGGCGCAGGAGCGTGCAACTAAAGGAAAAAAAAACAAACAAAAAAACAAAACAAATGCAAAAAAACAAAACAAAAAAAAACCTTGCTTAAATAATAGGGAGAAGGCCGGCCTCCCCCAAGAAGTCAACAAGTCCACAAGTCAATGTGCACGAATCTGAACCGAGCACATGGGACAGGCGGTAGCGACCCCGCTCATCCCGGTACTGGGACAGGTATCGTGCGCGAAGATCACCCAGACTGGGACATTCGACAAGAATGTGCCGAACAGTCTGGGGGACGACGCAGTCGTTGCAATAGGGCGCAGGCGAGCGCTTCATCAAATAGCGATGCGTCACACAAGTGTGGCCGATTCGGAGACGACAGAAAGCAACCTGAAGCCGCCGCGGCATTGGGGGATAGGTCCATGGGAACAGTCGCGGCGCAATGGCACGCAACTTTAAGTTCCCTTCGACCGTCTCCCATCTTCTTTGCCAAGCATTCCGAAGAGCTGCCCGTATTCCTGCCATGTAGTCAGTGTGAGGAAGAGCGAAACGCTGGTCCGGTCGCAGAGTCCTCGCGGACTCTTTGGCGCCCTCATCGGCGCGCTCATTCGCCGCAATTCCTACATGTCCAGGAACCCAGCAGAAGATAATCTCGACATCTGCCCGGCTCGCCAAAACCGTGGCGTCACGGATATCGCAAACCAGGGGATGCGGAGATTCAAATGCCCCGAGAGCACTCAGGGCACTTTGTGAGTCGCTATAGATCACGATCCGGTCTCCGAACCGGGCACGTCGCGTAATCTCCCGTACCGAGTGGTGTATTGCCACCAGCTCGGCCGTGAAGACAGACGCAGCGCCTGGTAGAGCCCTGCTGACTTCAAACAGAGGGGATACGGCGTGGAAGCCGACCCCCTCTTGGGACTTGGAGCCATCCGTATACACTGGCACGGTACCAGCGTGACACGATGTGTGCTCCAAAAAGGTCGAACGCAATACTCCCGGCGCAGTACAAGCTTTGGGAGCAGAGGCGTGGCGACAAATAGCCAAATGTGGTACCCTCCAGGGTGGCGTCCTGGGCAGAACCAGGGGCGCCACCGGCCCGAGAGCTATATCTACCTCTCGAAGGAGTTTCCTGGCCCTAAACCCAAAGGGCTTAGGGTATGACTGGCGTCTCTCGGCGGCGAATCATGGAGGATACCCTCCGTCCAGATCCTGTTGAACAAATCTAACAGAAAGGTCACGCTTCGCTCACCTAGGTGTTGATGCATGTCATAAGGTATTATCGTCCAGAGCAGGTGCGGTATACACGCATGAAGCGAGAGCGGAAGCCAATTCACTTAACGTAAACATGTGGTTGGTGTTTTCCGCCTGGAGGTAAAGTTCGGTCGGCGACATTCGGAGCTTTAAATGCTGGCAGAAAATGGAGAAAGCGGGCGCAGAATCCGGCAAGGACGCGACGTCGAAGATTGAGGTCCCGTCCTGTCAAGGAGTGGAGGGGGTAGTGACTTGTACCGAATCGTTTTGATTAGCTTACACACATCTGCAAGAGTGGTCTTTCAGTACAGTGAAGAGACCTATGCCAGACAAAAGCGCCTGGCGTTCTTTCAAATATACCAGAACCTAGTCCTGACTAGACGAAATTCACCTATGGTGAAATCGTTCGCGCGGCGCTTGACATATCGCTTCAACCCAAGGTTTCAAAAAAGAACTCAACGGCTTCATCAAACGACCTATACCTGTTGACTGAGGTAGAGAAACCCATGCATTTCCCGAAAAGAAGGCCATCGCGCCCGCTCGAAGCACCACCGAGGGGGCTCCTCAAGCGGCAGCGCTCCAGAAAATAGTATATGGATAGGGCAGTGGTCACTACCCGAATAAAGGTCATCGAATACCACACACCCCAAATCAGCCTTTGCGTCCGGATAGCACAGGAACTTTGTCCAGGTGCTTTAAGCTAAGGTTGATGCAGGCGTAGCTACCTCATATATTCACTGGAAGCGGTGAATAGAGTCGGCAACCTGCACATCCTGTTACCTAATACAACCTATGGCCAGCGGGATGCCCGTTCTCGAAGTAGGTAGGGACCTCACGGTATAACCTACCACTCGGCTAGGTTATGATAAGAGGACGAAAGTGCGCCAAGCAGAGACCACCGACATGAAGGCCTGTTGGTCTTTCGTCAAGATCGAAGCAAAGCGCTCTTGTTATTTTCCTTCCAGGATTTTTATTTTCTACAAAGCCCCAAAATAGGGGTACTTAGTATGCCCTCCCAAACAAATAGGATACCCATTATTTTTTACAGTTTAAGAAAAACGGGTATAAACTGTAGATGACTTTTTTAGGAATTTCATATTTCCTACAAAGCCTGGACGTACTTTAGTAACTAACACACCGGGGTTGACTAAATAATGGCGTTTATTTTTTAATGAAATATTCAACACTTACAAACCATTACATTTAATGGATATGAATAAAAATAACATTATCCTATACATATAGAACCTAAAATAATGAAAAATAATAATAAGTTCCTAAAAAAAATAATAATAAACATATCATAAAGCCCCCCAAAGTATATAAAGTGACAAATAATAAAATGACCAAATAGGTTTTGATTATACAGATAAAGGAGGCTTTTGCCAATTGATTCATGTACATTATAAATATCAATACATGCCTCTAAATCGCTAAAAATCTATATTTATTTAGTCAAAATATCATTTACATTTAGTTAAACATTTAACTGATTTTCGTATCATTTTCTCTACAAGGATAATTTTCCAAATTTTAACGAATCTTGATTTTGAAAGAAACTCAAAATCTATTACACATTTTTTTTAAACAAATTGATGAATGAATGATTCGAACTGCTAAAGTAAGTTGATCAACAGATTTTATGAATACCTCATCTGTAATTTTTAAATAAAAGTATACATCAAAGATAGTTTTATATTTTCCTCTGATTTATTTAGTTTGCCCCTTTCTATCCATTTTATGGACCGCTCTAGTTCCCTAAATATATCTTCTTAGTCTCTGTGGGTGATAAGACGAGGGGGTGGGTTTGGGGGTGGGGGGCGGGTTATCTGGCGACTGCCTGCTTGGGCATAAGTCGCCGTACTCACCACGACAGCCTAGTACGAGGCTACATTAGAATAACTATGTAAAACAAAACAAAAACAATAAAAATAATAAATAAAAAGGAAAGGGACAAGAGGCAGGAAGCATGCTCCGGCGTCAGGGGGGAAGCCGCCCCACCCGGGCAGAGGAACGGGCGACCTACAAAGAAACAGCAAATAAAAACCCATAAAAAAAACAGTTGAATAGAGTGGAGGAGACCAGCCTCCTCAAGAATATCCATGGCGCGGGTCCAAGAGACCCTAAGGCTGCGAATATGAGCCTCCCAGGTGAGGCGTCGGTCAAATACAAGACCAAGGAAACGGTGCGACTCAACCACATCCAGGCGCAACCCTTTAAGAAACAAATCTGGGTCGGGGTGAAGCCGTGGATGGCGGCAGAAGTGCACCACCTTAGTCTTGGCCAAAGAAAAGCGAAACCTGTGCGCTTCGGCATAGCGAGAGGCCCGGTTCAATGCCTGTTGGAGTCGACGCTCCAGAGTTGGCATCTGGGCCGCGCCAAAAGAGATCGAAAGATCGTCCACGTAGAGCGTAGCAAGAACATCTTCCGGCAGCACCGAGGTGATGCCGTTGATGCTCAGGGCAAAGAGTGTGACACTGAAGACACTTCCCTGCGAGACACCCTCTTCCTGCTCCTTTGGGCCAGATAGGGCTCCCCCCACCCGTACGCGGAATCGACGATCTCGCAAAAATTCAGATATAAACATTGGGAGGCGTCCCCTCGCCCCCATCGTGTGGAGAGGCTCCATGATACCGTATCACCATGCGGTATCATAGGCCTTCTCCAGATCGAAAAACACCGTGGTGTAGTGCTGTCTACGAAGGAAAGCCTCGTAGACGGCATTTTCCAGTCGGAGCAGAGCATCCGACGTAAAGTGGAAATTGCGGAAGCTGCACTGTGCAGAAGACAGATGGCTTCCGCTGTCCAGGAAAAAGGCTAGTCTAACATTTACCAATTTCTCCATCAACTTGCACACGCAAGAGGTTAGAGAGATTGGGCGGAAACCGGTCGGAGTAGAAGGATCTCTCCCCGGTATGCGAAAGGAAGGACAGTAGCGATTCGCCAGGAATCTGGGAGAAGACCCGCCACCCAGATCCTGTTGAACAAATCTAACAGAAATGCAATGCCTCACTCACCCAGGTGTCGAAGCATGGCGTACGGGACATCGTCCGGACCATGGGCGGTGTCCGCGCACGAAGCGAGAGCAGAAAGCAACTCACTCCCAGTAACCTGTCGTTAAAGGGTTCTCCGCCTCTGGAGGTAAAGTCCAGCCGGCGGCCTTCCGCGACATCACGACGTGCATTGAATGCTGGCGGAGCAGCATCCCGGCTAGAGAATGCGGAAAAAGCAGGCGCGAAGGATTCCGCCATGGACGAGGGGTCGGAGATTGCGGTCCCATTCTCCTGGAGAACGGGAGAAGGGTCCTGCGAGAACTTGCCCCGAATCATTTTGACTCGCCTCCACACATCTGCTAAGGGGGTCTTCCCGTTAAGTGAAGACACGTATGCCCGCCAAGAAGAGCAGCGATGGTGCTTCGAAATATACCGGAACCTAGCCCTAGCCCGACGCAATTCAGCGACAGTGAAATCGTTCGGGCGGCGCTTAGGGCGCATGTAGGCATAACGCTTCTGTTTGAGCGCCGTCTCACACTCGGCCGACCACCATGGGAGTGGTCGGCGTGCAAAACGGCCAGACGTCCTAGGAATAGTAGTCAGGCCCGCGGCGATGAGGTTGCCGGAGAAGAACTCAACGGCCTCATCTACCGACCTAAACTCCTCGACTGAGATAGAAAATTCAGTCATTTCCTGAAATGCAGGCCACGGCGCCCGCGCCTAGCATAACCAAGGTAGGCTCTCAGGCGCCAGTTGCCCTGAAAATGAATTTGAATGGGAAAGTGATCACTACCATGGAGGTCATCGACCACCCTCCAATCAAAATCAGGCTGTGCATCAAAAGAGCACAGAGATAGGTCAAGGCAAGAAAATGAAGCGGTTCTCGGACAGTGATGCTTAAACTCATCCACGTTTAGGACACCCATCTCAAGCTCTTTGATCAGATCGGCAAGGATTTCTCCCCTAGGATTTATGGAGTAATCTCCCCAGAGAGGATGCCTGCCGTTTATATCTCCAAGCAAGAGATAGGGCCTCGGCAACCGTGCCACGATGCGGCGGAAGTCCCCCTCGTCGAAGTCAGCTGACGGTGGAATGTACGCAGAAATGATAGTATACCTCCTATCCAGGTGCAGCTGCCCAGTCACTGCCTGAAAGGAGGTATCTAAAGAGAAAGGAAGAACGGAGACATCATGCCGGGTGTAAACCGCGCATCCCGGGGTGGTGCGGTCGCAAGACCCTTATACCCAGGGAGGGCGGGCAGGGGGCATACGCATAGTATGGTCTCCTGCAAAAAGACGAGACGGGACGAGACGAGCATCCGCAGCTCCTCCCAATTGGCCCGGAGTCCAGGGCAATTCCATTGAAGGAATATGCCCTCCAGGCCTAGCTCGGAGGAGACGCGGGGGCCCTCCTCGAACAGAAGACCCTCACGGGAATGGCCGTACGCTTCCCTGGGGCAGAACCCCGGGCGCTGTTGGCCGGACAAAGCGCTGAAGGCGATATCGCCTTCGAAGACTTATTAGGGGAGGTTGAGCTCGCCATGCGAGTCTTTTCATTCCTCCGCCTCGAAACCTTAGGCGGGCGTTGCGGCTTCGGAGGCGGGGGGCCCTCTTTTCGAGGAACCACCGCCTCCGAGCCACTCGCTCCACCACTAGACGTGGGCGAAGGAGCCGAAGCTCATTTCTTGCTGTCCTCCTTTCGGGGGACAGCTTTAGGAACGCCGGAAGATGGCTTAGCGACCAACTTCAGGGTTGTTAAACTCATGTGAGTCTAACGACTCGGTGTAGGCGCGTGGCCGTTTCGCCTTACGGGAAACGGTCACGCTGGCGGAAGAGGGGGGAGCCCTGTTTTAGCCGGGGCTGGGTGTGAACCCTTTTTGCAGCCAGCTTTACCAGGGGAGCGCCCGGGTTGAGTAGAGCTTGCAGAAGGACTCCGAATGGGCGCGGAAACAACCGTGCTCGTTGGCCTGGATGGGCCAGGAGCAGAGGGTGCCTTTCTAACTATTGAGGCATATGACGTCCCAGGCAGAGCCGGGCGCGCCAGGACCAAGTCCTTAGTCATGCGGAATGAGAGTCGATCCTGGGCCTGAACGGCCAGGATTTCTTTCTCAAAGAGATATGCACCACATTGCTTCGAAGAAGCGGGGTGCGGCTCTCCGTAATTGACACACTTGACCACACACGATTTGGACTTATCGTGTGCGGCCTTGGAGCAATTTACACAAACTTCGGGTGAACCCGACTTTGCACGCTAGATGAGCGATTCGTATGGCCGAAGCGGTGACAGTAATAGCACTGTGCGGCAGTGGCACGAATGCCTTAAAGCGGTAGCGGTACCAACCGGCACGCACCGACTCAGGGAGCTTGTCACAGTCGATCGTGACGAAGAGTGTACGGGTGGGTCTCGAGGCCCCTCCCTGTTTTCTCATCACACGTTCGACCTTGACCGCCCGACGGTCGGCCAGCTCTAGGGTGATGTCCTCAATGGAGTAGTCAACGAGTTGCCTCGCATAAACTACTCATTTCACAAAGTTCATGGTAGAGTGCGGCGTCACACTCACCGAGGTGCCATCAAGTGTCCGAAGAGCACTTATCTTGGGCGCATCGGCGGGATTCGCCGCATGCGCCAGAAAACTCCCGTCCGAGAAACGGGTCACCTTCGTCTCTCTACCAATTGCACTAGCTAATCCTCTCCTCTGATGGATCATGTTGCCCTTGGCCAACATGCTACCATCAGTGGAACGTGTAACGAGGAAGCGTTTGAAGCCAAGGGGGCTCCAAAACGCAAGGTAACCTCTGAATGAGGGGCCCCGATGTCATCGAGGCTCCGCCCTGTGCACTTTTAGTCCTAGTCAAGGGCTCCGCAACCAGGGGGGCAGATGGGCCGGATGTGCCCATCTGGGCTTGGTCTCTTGCCAAAGTGGCAGCAGACCCATCCGCCCCCGTAGCCCCCGCGGATGGAGAGGATTTTTTTTTTTTTTAAGAGCTCATCTGGCGACTGCCTACTTGGGCATTGAAAGGAGAGGAGCCCTGAGTCTTCTTAGTCTTTGTCTTTTTTGGACAGGAGGGCGGGGAATGAACCCGCTTCTCACCTCCGCCCATAGGAGCCCCTAGGACAGATGGACCGGCCTCAGCCAGGTCCTTCTCCGAAATGGAGAATGTCCTGGTGGTCGCAGGGGCACCATCCGGAGGAGATCCCTCCCCTCCTTGTACTGCATCGGAGCACTCAGCCGTTTGAAGAAGACCTTGCATAGGGGCGGATTCGGGTTCGGTGCTTGGTGCCGAGCCCGGATTACCCCCCATGGAAGGAACTACCATCTGAGGCTGGGTAGCCTCAAGGACCATGTCTATCACAGGAGGGGCCTCCAGTTAGCCATCCCTTCCCAGGACATCGCAGGTCCCCTTGGCAGCGTCACCAGTCTTGTGTGGGGAGGCACAGGCCTCGACCCCGGCAAGGTTTAATATTCTTGCCAGCAGGTCTTTTGAGGGAAGCGAACGAAGGGGCCTGGCTTCCCTCTCACCCCTAAGGGGGTTTGCCCATACGAGCCGCTTACACGAAGGACGGTCGGCAATGGGCTGCCTGTTGGCTTTCTTGGCAGTCCCCTTAGAAAGAAAAGGAGGGACTGCCGCTGGAAATAGGGAGGTGCCCGAAAGCACCTCCAGAGAAGGGGGTGAGGGGGAGTCCCCTTCACCCGTAGGCGTAGGAGAGGAGTAAGCCTCCTCTCCGGTTAAAAAAATATGGAGGGTCCCCTGCGCAAGCACAGTGGGGGGGCGACCTCGATTTTTTCGAGGGAGCTGCCCTAGGGCGGCGCCGTTGATGAGCAAGGGGAAATTAGGGGGAGATTTTGTTTTTTAACATCATTGGGCATGGTGACCCTAAATTTTCTGCGGGACGCAATAGCTCATCACCTCTCACAGTTGCCCGCACTGCAAGAGGTGCTTACAGGCCTGGCGGAACCAGGCGCCGCCATTTGGGACCACCCCTCCCACCTGGTGGCCTGGCAGTCCGTCGGCATGGCGGCTCCACCTTAAACACGGCGTACAAAGATAGATTGTGAAGAGGAGAGGAAAAGGGATGCGAGGAAGGTATGGGTGGGGATGAAGCAGGTTGCTAAAAAAAAAACATCCCAAACCGGAGCTCAGGGGTTAGGGAACGTTGTCCCCTCCACCCCCAGCCCCGATCTGGGACGGTTGGCTTGAGAAGAAGGTCAGCATCTACCCTGTGAAATTAGACGCTGACCAGAGAAAGTTGTGGGAGAGGTATAAAAAACGAGGAAATACAAGTGTTTTGAAGGAAGGAGAAGAGGCTAAGCGTGGGCCGGACGGAGCGCTGGATCCCGTCAGCACGGCGGCCAGGATGGCAAATCGCCGCACCCCTTACGGGCTCCTCTCTGGAGAGTAATAGCAAAAGTTTGAAGGAAGTAGAAAAGGGTATGTAATAAACAAGAATAGAGATAAGGCGGGTCCACTAAGAATAAGGGTGGGTGATCACTTATTATTATCATACACCGGCAATGCGAGCGGGAGGGCTGTCCTCCAGGTTTCAGTGCCAAGCAGGGGCGTTACCCCAGGCTCCACCATCCACCGTCAGGCGCAACAAGGAGGGTATACTTTTAGAAAAAAGAGGATGCCAAGGCGGGATAGGAGAAGGTACCAGCTTCTCCAGACCTTGTCAAGGAATTGACTCACTACAGCAGTCCTGCCAACGCTAGGTTCTTCCAACAACATCTGGGGGTTTTCAGCACCCTGCTTAGTTTTGGGGTACAATTTTGTAAATAATGCAATTTGGGTAGTGGGGGTTAATTTAATACCCATAATGAGATTAAATATAGGACAAATCAACTTCATGCTCAAGTCAACAGACCTGAGTCGCGTGCTCTCAATTATTCTGATTATGACCTTACGACCTTCAAAACTTTCAACAAATGGGTCAATCCACCCATACTTAGTTTTCTTTTAATAATTCCCCGGCTAAACTTGGGAGAACTTTGGCAATTATATCATTCGGAAGAGCATGCAAAAGAACATAAGGGTTTCAAATTTCGTTAGAATCGGCAGAATAGCTACGATATTATTGCCAAACAAAACTCATTGAAAAGTAAAATGGGTTACCATACGACCGGCCGACTTATGAACCGACTAAAAAACAAGTAATCTCGTGAACGGAGTCGAGAAGACGAGTATTAAACATGTAGTCACGACTGTGCGCCCTCCAGACGGTGTTTATGTTAATATTTCGCTGACTGAGCGTATTTGAAAACGAGCTTTTGTTTAAGAGTCGGCGGCAATCGGCAGCCTTCCTTTGTTCGCCGCCTTTCGTATCGTTCGGGCTCAACTTTTGATACAGGGTGACCATCCAAGAAACGAGCTACAATTTTCAAGTCTTCATTTCTTAATTCGACAATTAAGAAATGAAGTCTATTGAAAAAGGATGGGGGCTGTTTTTTGGGAGGGTTGACCCCCAAATAACTTCTTTCCCGTAGCGTTTCGTAATTTAGTGATATTATACCGATTGTACATTGAATGGGAGTTACCTATATTGCTATATACTCGTGATTTAAGTGAAATTACAATTTTAGTCCTTTAATTTTATTTATATAATTGATTACAGGCAAATGTATATATTTTTTGTATAAAATTTGGAATCGACCCTTAAATAGTATATAATAACCGAGAATCCATCCTCATCGGCAATTAAAAAGTGGTACACAGTGTTTTAGAGAAAAATGATAAACAAGATTAAGAACTAAAAGATTAACTTAAGCAGGATAGCACTTATTAGTTACTTTTCTTGTTATGACACTAATGTTAATAATTCAATGTTAATGGCTCATAAAAATAAGATAAAACAAAAATTTTGGCGAGTGCTAAATTCTATAGTATCAGATACTTTTTAGGCCAAAAAAAATTACCACCAAAAAGTGAACAATTATCAAAAGCAGAATTACTTATAGCAAATTTTTTTTCACTAACCATCATATACCATTGTCATCTTGATCATCGTCTTGAGGTATGTAAAACTGCATTTTCTGGTAGTCAAATTGCTCAGGAAATTGAAATGAAACGGACAAATTTCTTTTAGGTTATCAGAAGCAGCTTGAAATCAGTGATTTATGGAGGGAACAAAAAAAATTCAATCATAAAAGAGTACCGACATTTCAGTCACAGATTTTAGCTATAGTTCGTTATCATCATAATTTAAGAAGGGAATTTTTTTGAGTATTTAAATAATAATTTCATCTTAGTTTGGTCATGACTTATGTTTTTTTATCAAAGTTATCTCTAATAATTCTTTTATAATATCAAAAAACAAAATGGTGAAGTTCTGAGATAAATATAAGTATCGAAATTTTGTGAATTTTTTTTAAAACCCAAAGAATTACAAATGGTGAAGTTCAGAAAATTTATTTTTATATATCTTCTATAACTCAATATTTTAGCAACGTGATATTTTGAAAGGAGGGAAATTTAGTTTAGAGTTCCTTTTTAAAATTATTATAATTAGCGAAGTTCAGAAAATTTAAAAAAATTTAACCATGGCTGTTTTTTTTTTTAGATTTTAAATTTTAATCTTAGCAGCGAAGCGCAAGCTCCCCACGTAAGGGGGGAGTGGCGAAGCCATGGCCTGGTTTTGATATTTAAAAAAAACGTAGCACTCGCTCCTCTCCCCAATACAATAAGAGTAGACTCGGAACAGCTAAAGGGCTCTCTCTATGCGGCTTTTAAATCACTGTTCACCGAAGGAAATCTCCATATTATAGGGTTCGGTAGTAGTAACTGCTCTACGATGAAGAGCTCTTGGTAGCCGAGTGGATAGGGCGTTCGTCCGCTAAAGTCGCGGTACCGGGTTCGATCCCGGCGAGAGCGGACACAAACGTCAGCCCAAGCAAGGAGATCTGGCTACCAATTGGTGAACGCGCTGTGCTCAGCCCGGTACTGGGGTCAGTAGAGATTACACTTGTCATAGCCAATTACAACACTGCTTTCTTTCCTCTCCCGTCTTTGCAGCACAACACAGACTAACTATCTTTTGCAAGGAATCCTACCGATGGGTATCTATATCTGACGCGGAACAGGTCCCTCTCCCCCGAGGTGACGACGGCTTCCACCTGAACGCTGTTTGATGTCAAAAACATAATACTTCCTGACACCTCTTCCTTGGCGACCTCGAGCTCACCAACGATTGTCATACTGACCTTTATGTCTATTTCATTATCCGGTCGGGGATCCGCCTGGATAAAGGAAGGTTGGCGAACCACTGCTACACTACGATGAAGGGAGGGAGCAAAAGTGGCTTTCTTTAAACGATGTTGCTTAAACAATTTTCGTTATGGGTTGTGTTTGCCATTCTTTTGCACTCTGTGCAAAGTCAAGCCAACAAAGTTCTACCATCATTTTTGAATGACTCAATAAGATGTCGAGTAATTCAAAAATGATTCTAAATGTGATGGTAGAACTTTGCCCGAAGCAGCAAAAGGCAAAATGATTTTACGTAATTAAGTTGTCCAGAAAATCCCACACAAAACACGCGAACTGGCTCAAGCGAGACGACTATGGCGTGAGAAAGGAATTTCGAACAGTCAAGAATTGACAAAGTTGATGGGGTCAAAAGAATAAACCGGTGTTGGCCTAAATTTGACAGTTTTCATAAAAACAAACCCGAAATATCTCAGCCCCCAAATAAAGAGATTTTATTTTTTTAAAACATCAATTAGATTGCAGCTGGGAAATAACAGTTTACTCAAAGTAGCCGCCATCAGCTTCCACCACGGACTCAAGAAGGCTCCGGAAACTGGCGGTTGTGTTTCTCACTGTATCCCTAGGAAGATCGAGCACCTTGAACTTGGCCACCGGCTGGGCCTTGAAGTTGGTGTCTTTCACAACCGTGACCCAGACATACTAATCCATGTGGCGGTAGGGCCTTCCAGCAGGAACCCTCTCCGGTCAGGGTTCGACCACAATCTCCACATTGTCTTCTGAATTGAGCCTAAGATCCTGTTCAAACATGTGGGGCGGCATGGAGTCTCCCTCACTGGACACACCCACACACCATCGTAGTTTGGGGAAACTTGATCTTCATGATTCGTGGAACGTTGCATGGATTATAAGCGAACCAACTGTTGTTCTGGGTGTTGTGTAACTGGACAGGGCAGAAGTTCTTTTCATCAGAGAAGAACCAAAACATCCTTGGCTTAACAGGATGCTTCAGCTTGTTCAGGATCTTCTTTGTCTTCCACAAGCGGTTTTCCTAGGCCCTGGCTGTCAGAATTTGCCCCATGTCCCTCTTGTACGAGTGATAGCGAAGGACTCCATCCAGAGCCAGCTTCATGGTAGTGACTACAACATCCATCTCTCCTGCCAAAGCCTGGATTCCCTTGTTCGGGTCTTTCATCACCTTATCCTGTAGTTGTTGGATAAATTCTAAGGTGTGAACGCCTGCTTTCTTTCTGCCGGTCACGGCTTCGTAGACTCCGTTGAAGCTGTCCATGTCACGTCTTACAGCCTCGACCGTGTTAACAGAACATAAAGCTCCACTCATGATGTCGGCATTCTGAGATAACCGGCGCAAATCGTCATGTTACAAGTAACTCTTTTCAACTATTCAGATGTCTTCCAGTCCTTCATGTCAACTAACTTTTTCTCACCTAGGCCTCTACTCTGTATGCTCTCCAACGCCGTTGACTGTTCACACATACATCAAAATCCTCGTGAAAAATGGAGCTATTAAAAATCGTCAAATTTAGCCCGATATAATGGTAAACAAAGAAACAAAGCATATGCGATTATTTATTCTATTTGTGATGCATTAGGTAAGAACTCTTAGCTCGACTAAAACATTTTAGATTGTTTCATTGTTCACAATTTCAATAGAATACAAGAACATTCTTCCCTTCTCTCCCATCTGGCGACTGCCTATTAGGGCGAAAGTCGCTGTAGTCACGCTAAAGCCTACTAGTAGGCTAGATTAAAAAGAAAAATAATATATAATAAATAACAAAGATAAAAAGAAAGAGAGGCTAAACACCGACTAAAAAACAAAAAAACAAATAAAAAGAAGCAAAAAGGCGATAAGAAGGAATGCGCTCCGGGGTAGGGGTTAGGCCCGCCTCCCCCTGGTGCAGGAACAAGCAACCCCTCCGCCCCCCCCAAAAAAACAGTGAAATAAAGTGGAGGAGGGCAGCCTCCTCCGAAAAAGTTGTATAGTCCACAAGTCTGTGTGCACGAAACAATCACGACTACAAGGGGCAAGCGGTAACACCCCCCGCTCGTCCCGATAGCGGGACAGGCAACGTGCGCGGAGATCACCCAGACTGGGACATTCAACGAGAATGTGCCGAACAGTCTGGGGGACAACGCAGTTGTCACAGTAGGGCGCAGGCGATCGTTCCATCCAATGGAGGTGCGTCCCGCGAAGCTGTTCAATTCGGAGACGACAGAAAGAGACTTGAAGCCGTCGTGGCATTCGGGTGTAGGTTAATTGGAAAAGTCACGGCGTAATGGCCAGCTCCCATCTTTTTTGCCAAGCTGCCCGTATTCCTGCAAAGTAATCGTTTTTGAGGAAGAGTGAAACGCTCATCTGGTCGCACAGTCCTCGCGGACTCTTGGCGCCCTTATTCCCAGCAATTCCTACGTGTCAAGAAACCCAGCAGAGGATAAACTCGACCAAACCGTGACGTCACGGATATGGCGAACCAGGGAAGGCGGAGATTCCAATGCCATGAGAGCAATCAGGGCGCTTTTTGAGACGCTATAAATCACAATCCGGTCTCTGAACCGGACACGTCGAGTTATGTCCCGTACCGAGCGATGAATTGCAACCAGCACGGCCGTGAAGACAGACGCAACGGCTGGCATAGCTCCGCTGACTTCAAACAGAGGGGATACGGGGATACAGTGTGGAAACAGACCCCCCCCCCCCTTGGGACTTGGAGCCATCCGTATACACTCCAGCGTGACACTAAGTGTGCTCCAAAAAGGCAGAAGCTTTGGGAGCAGAGGCGTGGCGACAAATAGTCAAATGTGGTACAATCCAGAGTGCCTTCCTGGACAGATCCAGGGACGCTACCGGCCCGAGAGCCAGTTTCCAAGCCCTAAACCCAAAGGGCTTAGGGTATGAATAGCGTCTCTCGGCGGCATAGGCACCGTCGAGATCAGGTGCGAATGCAGTGAGAGCTGTTGGCGACTGAGGGAGGCGCTGGGTTCGCGTGTACAGGCGAATAATGCAATGTACAGGGCGGATAGCGAGTGACATCTTCCCAGCATCGACAAGTAGGCTCTCAATGGAGGAAGTGCGGAAGAAACCGGGCGCCAGGCGAAGGCAGGTGAGGTGGATCGAGTCCACCTTCTGCAGTACACGCTCGGCTACGGATGCATAAAACTCGCATCCGTAGTCGAGCTTCGAACGAACAAAGGATCGATAAAAAAGTAGGGCAGTAGCCCTATCAGCGCCCCAAGCGCTGAACGTCACGGAACGGAGAATGTCCATGGCGCGTGTACAAGAGACCCTGAGGCTGCGAATATGAGCCTCCCAGGTGAGACATCGGTCAAATACAAGATCTGGGAAACGGTGCGATTCAACCACTTCTAGGAGACCCCATTAAGAAACAGGTCTGGTTCAGGGTGGAGCCGTGGATGGCGGCAGAAGTGCACCACCTGTCTTGGCCAAGGAAAACCGAAACCTGTGCGCTTCGGCATAGCGAGACGCGGTTCAATGCCTGTTAGAGTCGACATCTAGGCTGCGCCAAAAGAGATCGAAAGGTCGACCACATAGAGCGTAACGAGAACATCGTCCGGCAGCACCGAGGTGATGTCGTTGATGCTCAGGGCAAAGAGTGCGACACTGAGGACATCCTCTTCCTGTTCAATTGGGCCGAAGGGTCGCCGCAACATTACGCGGAATCGATGATCTCGCAAAAATTTAGATATAAAGATTGGGAGGCGTCCCCTCGCCCCCATCTTGTGGAGAGACTCCATGATACCCTATGGACATGCAGTATCATAGTTGTTCTATAGATCGAAAAACAGCGTGACGTAGGTGTCTATGAAGGAACGCCTCGCAGGCAATTTTCCAGTGGGAGCAGAGCATCTGACGTGGAGTGGAACTTGCAGGAGCCGCACTGTGCAGAAGACAGATGGCCTCCGCTGTCCAGAAAAAAAGGGCTACTCTAACACTTACCAATTTCTCCATCAACTTGCACACGCAAGAGGTTAGAGAGACTGGGCGGAAACCGGCCGGAGTAGAGTGATCTCTCCCCGGTTTGCGAAAAGCGAGAACAATTGCGATTTGTCAGGAGTCTGGCAGGATACCCTCCATCCAGATCCTCTCAAACAAGTCTAACAGAAAGGCCATGCCTCGCTCACCCAGTTGTCAAAAATGATGTACGAGACATTATCCGGACCAGGGAGGGGGCCGCGCGTACGAAGAGAGAGCGGAACGCAACTCGCTCTAAGTAAACCTGTCTTTGAAGGGTTATCCGCCTCTGGAGGTAAAGTCCAGTCGGCGGCCTTCCAAGACAAATGAAGCGGTTCTCGGTAAGTGATGCATCAACTCATCCACATTTTGGACACCTATCTCCAACTCAAATCCCCGAGCAAGAAAAAGGGCTTCGACAACTGTGCCACGACGCGGCGGAAGTTCTCCGTGTCGAAGACGGCTGACGATGGAATGTACCCATAAATAACAGTATACCTCCTATCAAGGTGCATTGCACAGTAACTGACTGAAAGGAGGTGTCTAAATCAAAGAGAATAAGGGAAACACCATGCCGAGGGTAAATAGCGCATCCTTTTGCTCGGCCGCCATCCCGTGGTCGTGGGGTCGAAAAAAACTTATATCCCAGGAGGCTGGGCAGGGAGCACGCACCCAGCATGGTCTCTTGCAAAAAGATAGTTGAGGGAAAAGGGATGAGACGAGCATCAGCAGCGTCTCCTAGTTGTCCCGTAGTGGGCGGCAATTCCCTTGGAGGAAAATGCCCTCCAGGCCTAGCTCGGAGGAGATGCGGGGGTCCCTCTTCGAAGAGAAAACCCTCACGGAAATGGTCGTTAGCTTTCCGGAGGCAGAACCCCGGGCGCTGTTGGCTTAAGAATGCGCTGAACTTATAGGCGGAGGTTAGGCTCGCCATGAGTCTTTTCCTCTCTCGGCCTCGAAGACTTAGGCAGGCGGGGATCCCTTTTTTGGAGGATCCACCGCCTTGCGAGTCATCCAGCCTAGCACTCTGTGTGGGTGTAAGAGCCAGAGTTCCTTTAGTGCTGTCCTCCTTTCGGGAGGGAGCTTTAGGAACCGCGGAAGATGGCCTCCCGACCAATTTCATATGTGTTGCCTCATCGGAGTATAACGACTGGGTGGAGGCGCGCGGACGCTTCGATTTACGGAAAACAGTCAGGCTGGGAAAAGGAGGAGGATCCTTGGCTTTAGCCAGGACTGAGTGTAAACCCTTATGCCGCCAGCTCTACAAGAGAAGCACCCGGGATGGGTCGAACACGCAGAAGGGTTCCGAATGGGCGCGGAAACGACCGTACTAGTAAGCCTAGGGGGGGGCAGGAGGCGAGGGTTTCTTTCTTAACATTGAGGCATAAGACATCCTAGGCAGCGCCGGGCACGCCAGGACCAAGTCCTTAGCCTAGCGAAGTGAGAGACAATCCTGGGCATGAACGGCCAGGATCTCCTTATCAAGGAGATACGCACCAAATTGCCTTGAAGAAGCGGGGTGCGGCTCTCCGCAGTTGACACACTTGGTCACACACGATTTGGACTTATCGTGTGCGGCCTTAGAGCAACTTACATAGGTCTCGGGTAACCTCGATTTTGCACGTCTGGGGAAACGATTCGTATGGACGAAGGGGTAGCAGTAGTAACACCTCCGCCACAGTGGCACGAATGCCTTCACGCGGTAGCGATACCAACCGGCACGCACCGACTCAGGGAGCCTGTCACAGTCGAACGTGACGAAGAATCTCGGGGTGGGTCTCAAGGCCGCTCCCTGTTTTTTCATCACACGTTCGACTTTGACGGCTCCATGGTCGGCCAGGTCTAAGGTGATGTCATCTATGGAGTAGTCCACAAGTTCCCTCGCATAAACAACTACTTTCGCAAAGTTCATGGTAGAGTGCATCGTCACAATCACCTGCGTGCCAACAAGTGTCGGAAGTGCACTAATCATGGCTGCCTAGAAGGGATTCGACGCATTTGCCAAAAGGCTCTGACGTCCGAGAAACGGGTCACCTTTGGCTCTCTAGCTAGAGCTCTCCTCTGATGCCTCATGTTGCCATTAGCCAACATGTTGACATCAGTGGAGCAAATAATGAGGAAGCGTTTAAAGCCAGCGGGCTCGAAAACACCAGGCAGCCTCTGAATGAGGGGCCCCGACGTAATTGAGGCTCCGCTCTGCACAGCTGCAATTTTGGTGTTAGTCAGCAACTCTCCACCCAGGGTAGCACTGGGGTCGGAGGTGCCGATCTTGACTTGGTCGCTAATCGAAACGGCAGCGGACCGGTACGTCCCCATGGCTGCAGCAGAGGGAGAGTAGCCTCGTTTTGTTTTGTTTTTCCTGTAAGGAGAGGAGGGCGGGTAATGAACCCGCTTCTCCCCTCCGCCGGTAGGAGCCCCTAGGCCAGATGGACCAGCCTCAGCAAGATACTTCTCTGAAACGGAGAAGGTCTTGGCTCTCACAGGCATGGCTATGGAGTGGGAAACAATTGTGGTAGAGTCGGATTCGGTTAAAAACATCCGACTCCGACTCCTGTTTTTTATCTTATAAGGATAAACAATTCTAGAAAGTTGTGTTTTTGAAATTTTCTTATGGTCGAGAGTAATATTTCACTTTTATCTAAATTATATTACCAAATAATTTTTGTAGCGTTGTACGCACATACATTACATGTATACACTATGAAAGTCTTTCGAGAATGTTTGAAGATGATTCTTGGAAGAGCTTCCAAAAATGTTGAGGAAGAATGTGCAATCACAGCATACGAGGGGCGGTCAATAAGTTTTGCGAATCGGTAGGACAAAACAGAGGAAGGGAGATGGCTGTTTGTGGGGGTGTTAGGACAAGTCAGGACCTGCAGCCGCACGCTCCAGCCTCGTCTATTTAAGAAGCAGTAGCTGATCGCAGATCGTCAGTCACAAATTTTTCAACAATGGAGAAGGTTGAGCACCGCGCAGTGATCAAACTTTTGACCAAGGAAGGCAAGAATACAAAAGTGATTCATGAAGGCATGGTTGCAGTGTACACCAACACCGCCCCTTCCTATGCAACCATTGCTCTCTGGAATGGGGAGTTCCGCCATGGTCGTGAGTCCCTTGAAGATGACCCCCGTCCAGGACGCCCGTCAGACATGACCAACGAGGACATTGTGGCCCGTGTGGAGAGGATGATCCTCGAAAATCGACGGGTGAAGGTCGAAGAAATCGAGTGAGAACTTGGAATATCACATGGAAGTGTTATCAACATCATCCACGACAATTTGGCCATGGCCAAAGTCTCTGTCCGTTGGGTCCCTAGAAACTTCACGCCCCATGATCGACTTCAACTTCGTCAAAGTCCACAAGGTCAGAGTTGCCCAAGCTGCCCTGCGCGAGTGCGGATTCGAGGAGCTCAATCACCCCCCCTACAGTCCAGATCTGGCCCCTAGCGACTACTTTTTATTCCGCCAGCTCAAGGCTGCACTGCGTGGGCACCGGTTTGGGGACGATGGAGATGTCCAGCTCGCCGTCCAGGAGTGGATTGAACAGCAGTCGGGAATTCGAAGCCTCAGGGACAAGTGGCGCAAGTGCATTGAAGTCGAGGGTAGTTATATTGAAAAATACTAAAACACTTTTCCTCATATCTCGTTTCCTTATATCCGGATTGCAAAACTTATTGACCGCCCCTCGTAACTGGCTTTTGTTTGTAAACAACATCGCTGATTCAATATCAAATGCATGTTTTCCATAAATTCCCTTGAAAAGAACAATTAAATTACAACTTCCAATGCTAAAATTACTGATATATATATATATATATATATATATATATATATATATATATATATATATATATATATATATATATGTAAGTATGTAGGGGTACGCAAGATCCTAGAATTAAATGATGAATTAAATTTTGAAAAATATATGCAAACTTTGAAAAATAAAAATCTAAAAAGGAATTTTATTCAGCTGTTGAAAAGATACTCAAATATAATCACTCATGTAAAATACCACTACACGAGCTTATCCAAGCCTACCCTGAAGTTATAAAACCTGCAGCTAAAATAGACACTGCGTTTCTTCCGATTCAAGTCAGTGTTGAAAGATTGTTTTCTGCATTGAAATTTATAAAACCAGATATTAGAGCTTCAATTAAGCAAGATCTTGCAGACGCTATTTTATTCCGAAAAAATAATAATTAAATTTTTAATCATTTTTTTTTTTGTTTTTTTCTAAAAAAATTGTATAGATATGGTTTTTTTTTTTTTTTTTTGGGGGGGGGGGGAATGCACATATTAGGATATATTTTCTATTTTAAATTTTCGTTTTAAATATTAATATCAGGAATTTCTTGTTTTGAATTGTCCCAAAACTGAATTTCGTTTTCCTTTCTAAACAAAATTTCCAAGTGGCATATTTTAGTTTATTCAAACACTTGAGCTGATCATTTATAAAATAGGAGTTGGAAAAATAGCCAGACTCAATAAAGAGGGAAATTCATCATCGGTTTTCATGCAATAAAGGATTTTTAAGATTATTAGATAAAACCATAGCTGGGCGTTATTGCGATAACGATATCGGGTTATCGCTTATCCGATATTTTTCCCCCTTCGTTATCGATTCATCGGTCTCGCTGATACTTTTTGTTCCAAACTAGCGATAATCGATAATTTCAGTTTTTGGTTCCAGTTTAGCACAGGGGCGAGCCACGCGTGCCTCGGAGGCAGAAATAGGTAGGTCCGAGCTGGGAGGAGGATCCTCAAAACCTATGAGGAGATTAAGGAGAGCCTCACCAGGTAAGAAACTAAGAAACAGTATTCAAATATTCTTACTATTGAAATATAAAATAACGCTATATATAGTCAATAATCAATATTGTATTATAGTTTTAGATTTATCGGTTATCACCTTATCGGGCGATAAATTTATCGCCAGTTATCGATTAGCGCCGATAATTTTATCGTAATCGATTTATCGGTTATCGTGATACATTTTTTTCGTTATCGCGCCCGCCTATGGATAAAACCCAGAATTGGAGTCGGAGTCGAACTATTGAAAATCTAAGAAGCTGGAGTCGGGGTTTTAGCCTACCGACTCCACAACCCTGGTCACAGGGGCACCAGCCTGGGGAAGAAATCCCCCCCGGAGACCCGAGCCGTCTGAAGAGCATAGGAGCGGAGTCGGGTTCCGTGCTTGGCACCGAGCCTGGGTTCGAACCTATGAAAGATCCTATCGTCTAGGGGCTGAGTCACCTCAGGGACCATGTCCATCTCAGAGGGGGGCATACAAATGCCCATCCCCCCCCCCCACCAAGACATCACGGATCCCATTCAAGGTTCCTTTTTTGTCGTCTAATGCCAGCGAATCGGCACGCGTCCAGGAAGAGCTGGGGGCAGGTACAGTGACCCCCTGTAAACTCGTCATGCATGCAAGGAGGACATTAGGGGGCACAGGCCGACGGGCCCTGCCGCCCCTTGCCCCCTTGAGGGGGTTGGCCCTATCGAGTCGCTCCCAGCGGGAGTGGTCAATATTAGGCCGCCTGCGTGCTTTCTTGGCAGTCTCGTGTGAAAGAAAAAGAGGCGCCTCCAGAGATGGGGCTGAGGGGGGAGTCCCCTGCACCCATTGGCCTGGGAGAGGAGTAAACCTCCTCTCAGGTAGAAGAAATTCGGAGGATCCCTTGAGAAAGCACAGGGGTGGGGGGACCTCTTTTTCTGCCGTGGGGTTGCTCGAAGGCTGCTCCGATGACGTTACAAGGGAAGTAGGGTAATCTTTTTTGGAATTTGTTATCATCGGGCATCGTGACCCTACTCATCATTGGACATCGTGACCCTACTCATCATTGGGCATGGTGACCGTATAGTTTTCATGGGACGCATACGCTCATTACCCCGCGCAGTAGCCCGCTCTGCGAGGGGTGAACACTGGGCCGGCAGAGTCAACTGCCGCCATTTGAGCCACTCCTGCCCAGTGGCCAAGCAGCACTTCGGCATGGTGGTTCCACCTTGGGCTGGGCGTAAAATTGATAGACAGTGAAGGGAGAGAGAAAGGGTATGTGGGGGTGAAACAGGTTATTAAAGGCACCACAACAAACCAGAGGTCAGGTGTGAGGGAGCGTTGTCTCCTCCACTCTCAGCCCCGATCCAGGATGGTTGGGTGAGAGGAAATAAGAGACTGACCAGAGAAAGATGTGGGAGAGGTTGTATGGAAAGTGAGGAAGCAGGGTAGAAAGACAAGGTGTCAGAAAGAAAGAGAAAAGGCTAAGTTGGGGCCGCACTGCGGCCAGGAAAGCAAATCGCCGGGCTCCTTACAGGGTGATTGTTTGAAATATCTAATGGAACTTTGTATGCAGATAAAAATGGAATTATAGCTAACTTGTAAATATTAGCCCCCAAAATATCCCATGATCTAAACAAGTCCCCAAATTCTATAACAAAAAAAACAAACCTACCGCAACATTTTCCACCACTTATACCACAGAATAAGTTGAATGGAGAAATTTTCGTCTTTCGGACTCTTTCCATACAAATGGCGTGAATATTACAGCATAATGGTATGGTTAGAAGTATTTTGATTTATGGACAGGGGTCTTGGTACAGCACTGTGACTACAGATAAAAAAAAACTCTTGGCATTTGAAAATAAGGCTCTGCGACGACTATTGGGAGTTAAATGGTGGCATAGTGTCAAATACCAGAATCAGAGAAGGAACGGGGGTGCAACCGGTCGATGAGTTTGTTAGATTTTCCCGTTGGAAATGGTTGTCATGTTTATAGAAAGCAGGGTATAGTTCGGGATACACCAGGGTTAGTGGCCCCTGGTAGAAGAGGTGGAGGTAGGCCTAGGGAGACTTGGATAAGGACTATGAGGCGAGAAGCAGGAGATGATTGTTGGGAAGATCTTGACACATTAGCTCAAGATAGAGCGTGGTGGCGTGAGTTCATTCAGGCCCTATGCATCCCCGATTGATTGATTGATTACCTAACATAAAGGATTGTCTTGATAAACCTAAATAGATTATTATCAGATTTCACGACAAATTTAACAATATTGACTCATTCCTCTACAACAGAGGTGGGCAAACTCTGGCGCTCGGCCCACGAAGGCTTTTCTTGTGACCCGCTGCTTAAAATTATTGCCCATTCCTGCTCTGTATGGAGAGAGAATATTTTCGCAAGTAAGCTCCGTGTAAACAAAATATACAAGAAGTATGAAGGCGGAAACCGTTCAGGATAGATAGGCTGCTTGCCAGACATGGAATAAAAGAAAAAAAAAGAGTGGTATTAACTAAATAGGAACTCAAAACTGAATTAATCAGATGGTTTGGGTGGTAAAGATGTGATGGTCGATGTAGTTAGCCATATACAAAGAGTATTAAAGACCAAAAGTCAATGCCGAATCGGCGACCATTTACGAATGTATTGAAAAGGATCGAAAGTATTCAGATTTATTTATTTAGTAAAGCTGTGTGTGTGGAGCGGGAAGAAAACACATACCGTCCTACAGGCACGTGTCGTAAAAGGCGGGTAAGCCTGGATAGGGGGTAGCTGGTCTGGGAAGTCGCGCACCTGAATATTTTGTTCCTCATAGCGGAATAAGCTAGGGGGGCTTTGGGCGGAGATGTTCACAGACCCAGTCGTCACACCGGAGTCACGTTGATGCGTGCCGACCTCGCCTTGTTTGAATGGCCAATTATGCCAAATGAAAAACGAAGGTAAGTAAATAATATGGCATATAATATATAATGGTATATCTCGTGGAGTTCCTCAAAGCTCTTCAGGAGAGACACCGATACGACTGGGCAACCAGCCATTTTCCTAAAAATAGGAATTTCAAAAAATCTTTGGAGTTGGCGTTTACTTTAACAGAAAACGAGAATGGGCGGTGCGCTTGAAGAGGGTTGAAGAACTATATTAGACTTTTCTAGCGGAATAAGGAATTCTTACAATTGCCCTTACCGAACAGCATTGACATGGACGTTATTATTCTAGCTTTATAAATTTTGTCACTTCTTATCGGTCCTAAAACATATTCTTATGTTAAGATAATAAGGCATACATAAAACCCATTTTTTAATTTTTTTTTACCCTTTGCCCAGAAGATGACCTTTGAAAGGGTTGAAAGACGTCTTGGCTAATAAAGATATGCCACTTCCAGCATTTTTTTCCACTTTTCGCTTTCTGAAAAGAAAGTCTTTGAAAAGGTTAAAAAGCTGCAGCGCAAGCTTAACCAAGCAGCCATCACTGTCGATTTTAACAAATCTTGTATACAAAATGGCCTCCTACCTCGATATATATATATATATATATATATATATATATATATATATATATATATATATATATATATATATATATATAGATATATATATATATATATATATATATATATATATATATATATATATATATAGAGAGAGAGAGAGAGAGAGAGAGAGAGAGAGAGAGAGAGAGAGAGAGAGAGAGAGAGAGAGAGAGAGAGAGAGAGAGGTATTGTTGAAGTTGACAGCGATGGTTGTTGGTTAAGCTTGCGGCGCTGCAGCTTTTTAACCTTTTCAAAGACTTTCTTTTCAGAAAGCGAAAGGTGGAAAAAATGCTGGAAGTGGCATATCTTTATTAGCCAAAACGTCTTTCAACCCTTTCAAAGGTCAACTTTTGGAAAACGGTGAAAATTACAGAAAATGAGTGCTATTTATGCATTATTATCCTAACCTAAGAATATTTGTTTGGACCAATCAAAATATGATAAAATTTCTAAAGATTGAATAATGTTTAGATGGCTAAATTAGGCCGACAGCCTACCAGGGCAAATGTCACACAGAATTATAAACAAATACAAAAATTAACTGATCGGTAAAGGAGGGCAAGGTAAACGTAGGGCGGGTTCTTTGCTTATAGGTCACCGATCTAAACATTATTCAATCTTTAGACATTTTCTCACATATCTTGATTGGTCCAAACAAATATTCTTAGGTTAGGATAATAAATCCAAAAGCCGATCCGGGGTTTTCTTTGAAACCCCATTGGGGCACGACTGCACCCGGGTGAACCGGGGTCCTCGCTATCTTCACTCGAGCCGTTAGGGTGCAACGCTCGCTACAGGCATGTGCACGCATACAACTCATTCAATGTGTGCATGTATGCTTATGTATAACTAATTCCATGAGCATGTATGCTTATGAATGGTTTGTGTACATGTATATAACTGCCTCAGACTATGTGTACGCCTATTTATTATGCATACATATCTGTTCAGTGTATGTAAATAAATACGCGCCTAATTTAACCCGTATAAATGCATACCTAAGTATGCGTATATCCATACACTTATCGGGGCGTTTGTATTAACATACATATTAATGAATACATGAACCTGGTCCGTCGTAAATCCATCTTCAAAGATAATAGTTGAACGGTTGTGTATACATGCACCGTATTCAGTGTACGCTATTATGTATACATGAGCACCTGGTTCAGCGTACGCCATTATGTATACATGAGCACCTGGTTCAGGTTAGACAAAGCAGCTCTGTTCGAATGGGCTCTAAGAGTACACAATTTATTGAACCTCCAATAATAATCATAATGGCCCCATTTACGACACGCTTCAGCCCATTAAATGGAACTCCCCCCACCCCCTTGGACGAGCCCCGCTACTGAATCGATAATAAACATCAAAGACGCCACCCAGTGAGGGAGGAGGCACGCCTTAGAGATAGGCGGTAGTCATAAAATGCGTTTATTAATCGAACGGAAAAGATCTTCATTCATGGGACCAAAGAATTGAGAAAAACAATAAAAAATGAAAAAAACAAAAAAAGTGAGAAAACAAATAAAAGGTGAGAAAATAAATAAGTGGAAAAACAATAAAAAAATGTGAAACCAAAAAAGTGAGAAAACAAATAAAAGGTGAGAAAATAAAGAATTGGGAAAAACAAAAATAAAAAAACAAAAAAGTGAGAAAACAAATAAAAGGTGAAAAAATAAATAAGTGGAAAAACAATAAAAAATGTGAAACCAAAAGTGAGAAAATAAAGAATTTGGAAAAACAATAAAAAATGTAAAAACAAACAAGTGAGGTAATAAAGAATTGGGAAAACAATAAAAAATGTGAAAACAAAAAAGTGAGAAAACAAATAAAAGGTGAGAAAATAAAGAATTGGGGAAAACAAAAAAAAATGTGAAAACAAAAAGTGAGAAAATAAATTAAAGCTGATAAAATAAAGTGGGAAAACAATAAAAATGTGAAAACAAAAAAGTGAGAAAAAAAATAAAAGGTGAGAAAATAATGAATTAGAAAAACAATAACAAATGTAAAAACAAAAAAGTGAAAACAAATAAAAGGTGAGAAAATAAAGAATTGGGAAAAACAAAAATAAAAAACAAAAAAGTGAGAAAACAAATAAAAGGTGAAAAAATAAATAAGTGAAAAAAACAATAAAAAATGTGAAACCAAAAGTGAGAAAATAAAGAATTGGGAAAACAATAAAAAATGTGAAAACAAAAAGGTGAGAAAACAAATAAAAGGTGAGAAAATAAAGAATTGGGGAAAACAAAAAAAAATGTGAAAACAAAAAGTGAGAAAATAAATTAAAGCTGATAAAATAAAGTGGGAAAACAATAAAAATGTGAAAACAAAAAAGTGAGAAAAAAAATAAAAGGTGAGAAAATAATGAATTAGAAAAACAATAACAAATGTAAAAACAAAAAAGTGAATACAAATAAAAGGTGAGAAAATAAAGAATTGGGAAAAACAATAACAAATGTAAAAACAAAAAAGTGAGAAAATAAATTAAAGATGAGAAAATAAAGAATTGGAAAAAAAAATAAAAAATGTGAAACCAAAAAATAGAGAAAACAAATAAAGGTGAGAAAATATAAAGTGGGAAAAACAATAAAAAATGTGAAAACAAAAGGTAAAATTGTAAAAAAAAGTGTGGGAAAACAATAAAAACGAAAAGTGGGGAAAACAAAAAAATGAGGTACAAGAATAAAAAGTGAGGTATAAAAAAAGGTTTGGGAAAACAATAAAAAATGTGGGAAAACAAAAAATGGGAACATAGTAAAAAAGATGTGGGAAAATAAGTTGGAAAATGAAAAAGTGTGGAAAATAAAAAGGTGCAAAAAATAAAGTGGTAAACAAAAAAGAAATTGTGGAACAACTTAAGAATGTAGAAAATCAATAAAAAATGTTGAAAAACAATAAAAGGTAAGAAAAAATATGGGAAAACACAAAGAATGCTGAAAAACAAGTGTTGGAAAAGAATAGAAAATGTGAAGGGGAGGGGGATTAAAAATGTGGGAAATAAAAAAATGGGAAAACAAAAAGTAAAAAGACTGGACATGTTTTTAAAAAATGAGAAGATGTGGAAGAGCAATAAAATAATGTGCGAAGCCAATAAAAAATGTGGGATGACAATAAAAAAATAGAAGACAATAGAAAAATGTGCAAAGACAATAAAAAGTGTGTAAAGGAAATACAAAAGTGTGCGAAGCCAATAAAACATGTGCGAATACAATAAAAAAATGTGCGAAGTCAATAAAAAATGTGCGAAGCCAAACATGTGCGAAGACAATCAAAAATGTGCCAAGGCATCAAAAATGTGCGAAGCCAATAAAACATGCGCGAAGCCAATCAAACATGCGCGAAGCCAATCAAACATGTGTGAAGACAATCAAAAATGTGCGAAGATAATAAAACATGTGCGAAGACAATAAAAAAAATGTGCGAAGTCAATAAAAATGGGTGTACATAGAAAAGTTGGAAAATAGTAGAAAGTAGGGCAAAATACTCATAAGTGTGGGATAACAATGCAACTGTGAGAAATAATAAAAAAATTGTAGAGAAAATAAAAATGAATCAAAACAATAGAAAGTGGAAAATAGTAAAAAAAAAAAAAGCTGGGAGAAAATAAAATTTATGAAAACGCTAAAAAGGTGGTAAGACAATAAAATATTTGGGAACATTTAAAAATATAGGCAAATAAAAAAAATAGGAAAACAATAAACACCGGCTAAAAAATGAGTGTGGGTGGAAAATAGAATTAAAACTGTACTATAATACAATAAATCTAATTAGTGGGGCGTGGCTTTGGATTGTGCAACTGGCAACCATTTTTCAATTCATTCTTTCTCTGCTTGCTGCTGCTCCCCCCCCCCGCCCTTCCCCTATATTAGCTAGCGCTGAGCGAACACCGCAACCTTAAATTTGCAATTTCTTTCCATTAATTCATTTGGTCGGATTTTTTCTCCATGCTTCCTAGCAGCCCCCCCCCTACCCCCCGCCGTCTTTCCCATGTCGTGAACAAAAATTAATATCCCGAAGTGGAACTCAACGGCATTAATTTCGAAAAGGAAGATTTCCAGATGAGTCTCCTCGAAAAGAGACCCCCCCCCCCACATACACACCACACACAATACAACCTGCATAGAACATGGCTTTTTAACTAATTACACACACACACACACACACACATATATATATATATATATATATATATATATATATATATATATATATATGTGTGTGTGTGTGTGTGTGCGTGCGCGTCTTGCTTGCAGTTTTGTGTTGTTTCCAGTCATTCCTTAATAATGAACTCGGAATAGAGTTTGAAAGTATTTGGAAAATAAATAAGTAGTATTTAATTAAATAACTAAGAATATATATATATATATATATATATATATATATATATATATATATATATATATATATATATATATATATAATCAGAAGGGGCTCCGGGTCATCAGCGTCACTCTGGCTCATCACAGATTTCGCATGACATGTATATAATCAGAAGGGGCTCCGGGTCATCAGCGTCACTCTGGCTCATCACAGATTTCGCATGACATGTATATAAAAAGTAAGAGACGTAATGCACACCGCAGACTTATATGTGCACTGATAATTTAACAATAAGACAGAAATATAGTTTTAATATAAAAAATACTCACTTCATTTATATATGAACTGAGGCCGTTTTTGTTCGATGGCGAACTTGTATAATATCCTGTCGTGCAGCTCCTTTTTGTCCAAGTCGTTCAAAATGCTTTTTACGACGGAAATACGAGAACTGTCTTTCCTACCAAACACAACTGATCTTTGCACACAGAATAACAGAAATCGAATAACGACAGCGGCGTGCACAACAAACATTAGCCAGAGACTGATCTGACTGTCGCCTGTACTGTACTCTTGACACAAGATGCAAGTTAGTCTTTAACACCTACCAGGCTCGTTCGCATTAGCTCAGGTTGCTGGATAATTTTTCGTTCCTTTAACAATATTGTTGAACGGAAACCTTTCATAGATTGGAATTTAAATCCTAATAATCTCTATAGAAATTTATTGTTTCAAGAAAAGATTGAATTTTAATTACTTTTAATTTTTACAATTATAGAGAACAACTCGGGCTGTAACTTCTGAGCCCGAGTCAAGCGCGTGTGAACAATGTCGAGAGAACGTCTGCGACGAATAATATTTTTTGACACATAGCACCTCTAAGACGACCGCCAGACGCTGAACGAAAATATATAAACTGCATCCAGGCTCAATAAAAGGAGCCCGAGGTAATGGCTACAACTACTTACTTGAAGTCAGTGTTGGCAGAAACTAAATTTATACTCGGCTAAGCCCGAATGCCGGAGTCGCTACACACACACACACTCACTCACTCACTCACTCTCTCTCTCTCTCTCTCATAAAGAAAGTAGAGAGAGAGGTGACGCCCCCTTGTCGCGGGAAGAGAGCTTGTGCGTACCCTTGACTTTTCGAGCTATGTCGGCGGGGGTACCTATCTTCTGGCACCCCTGGCAGGGTTTCCCTTGTCGATTTGGTCGGAAATTAGGTTCCAGACTAAGTGCATCTTTGTCTTTGTCTTTCTTTATCCTACTCTATCCTTCCTCTTTCTTTAAAAAATTAATCCTATTTCTTCTACTTATACAAAAATAATAAAACAAAAAAAAAGCCTACTCCTATCATGTCACTCTTACCCTTTTTTCATCTATCTACATATAAGGACCTGGCAGCTACCTCACGCGTCAGAAGAGAGGCTTTGGAACCTCTATAAACAACGCCAATCGACGCTCACTGGTTGCGAGAGACTAGGACTTGAGGGGTCTTAGGCGTTGGGGCACGATGAATGGGATGAGGGTAGTGCCCCGGTAACCCCTTTCCTGGCGCATAATTATTGACCATTCCCAGTGACCGTTGACGGGTGCCTCTGGTAGCATTGGTCCGTGGTGACGGCCCTTTGTTTCCATGTTGGTTGCCAGGCCAATAAAAAGCCTTGAGTCGAGTCTCTTGGTGTGGCGGGATATCCACTGAACGCTGCTCCGAGATCTTGGCCGTCTTGAAGGGAACTAGTAGGAGTTTAGTACGGGGTGTGCTCCGTTGTTCACCTGGTGAGAAATCGATGGCCCCTTCGGGGACCGTCAGTGCTGCTTGGTTGGGAGCCACGGCACGCCGAGGTTTGACGACTCGGTCGGACGAACAGCAGCACAAGGAGCGTGCCTTCTGAAAGATCCGAAACCTCTCTGATCGATAGGCGGGAGCGACTCACGCGGGGCGAACTCACCACCCCCTTTCTTTTTTATTGAGTGGTCACAAAGTATTCAGAGTTATAAAGTGTTCAGCATGACTGGAAAGAAAGGACCTGGTGCGTTAAAGTATACCTGCTCGACATGCCAAAAGGACAAGTGGTGCGTAGATTTTCCGGAGGGGTGTTTCTCAAAATGCCACCCTGGAAGTATCTGCACGGACTGCGTCCTTAGGGCAGAACTTCAGGAGCTTAAGGAACTTTTTAAATCTTCTGAGGAAAAAACACGACGGCTGGAAGAAAAGGTGAAAATCCTCGAGTCTGAGCATGTGACTCAAATCCGTCATCTCGAAGCCATCATTTCAGAGATTAAAGCCACCAATGGACAGCAACAGCAACAAGAAACTCCCAACGACGCGGATGGCTCCTCTGTTGGGCCCTCATGCACCGCGTCGATAGAGATAGGCCAACCATCCGACGTCCCAGAGCCAGCAGCTGCTGGGGTTACTCAGGGCGTCAAAAAGAAGAAAAGGAAGAGTAAGAAAGGAAAAACAGAAGAGAAAGTAGAAATGGAAGAAAAAACGAAGAAGAAAAAGAAGAAAAAACCCAAAAAAGTGGGGAAGAAAGAGGAATCGAAAGAGCCCATAGTGAAAGGAAAGCCTCTGTCCTCTGAACCCAAATGCGCGAGGGTCATCGTGATCGGTGACTCCCAAGCGCGGGATCTACAACCCTTGCTAGCGGCCCGCCTTCGCACCAGTGTGAAGGTAAGCTGCCTTCCAGGAAAGGGGAACGGAGAAATAAGGGTGGAGGCTGAGAAATCTCACATCTCTGAGAACTCAGTAGTTGCCCTCATGGCAAGTGGCAACGTTCTCTACCTACGAGGAGGCAATGTAGGCGCCAGCAGGAAGATCCTGACCACGGTTATGGGAGGAGTTGACGACTGTGGGCTAAAAACCCGCAGACGTGTCGTGGTCGGGATACTCCCAAGACGAGGTCCATCCCGCAATGCTCACGCGAGCAACGTCTCCATAAACCAACGCCTGGGAGATCTATGTACGGCGGAAGGAGTCTTTTTTGTAGACCCCTACCGCACCTTTTACGGGAGAAATGACCTGTACAAAAGGGACGGAGTGCATCTTTCCTTTAAAGGGAAAGCTGCACTCGCAAACATGATCCAGGATGTTGTGGAGCGGACCCAAAGAAGTGTCAGACCCCGAGTAAAGGAGGACGTACGCCAGTACACCCGTGTTACTCCAGGAACGACCTTTTCTGAAGTCACAAAGAGTGGAGTTATCCCGCCACAGAGAAAGAAAGCGGGAAACGGAAGAGCGTAGGGAGTGCTACAGTCGGGGACTCCCTAAAAGTTCTTCTGTTTAATGCGAGGTCTATCAGAAACAAGTTTCTAGAACTTCGTGGCCTCGTAGCAACAAAAGAACCGGAGATGGTGGCCATAACGGAGTCGTGGATAAAAACCTCAAGCCGAGATTTTGAAGGTGAATTCACGATTCCCGGTTACCAGCTCTTCTTGAAAGATAGGCCAGACAGAGAGGGTGGCGGTGTGATGTTGTATGTCAAGGATACTCTCAACTCGACGGATTGCAACATCGTATCCGACCATGAACTACTAGGTGTTGACCTAGAGATAGGTCCTGCCAAATACAGGACCCTGGTGCTTTATAGACCTCCTGCCCAACTCGTTGAAAAGGACAGAGATCTGTACCAGCTACTAGGAGAACTTGTGAAAGACAGAGTGTGTATCGTCATGGGTGATTTCAACTCACAAGTTGACTGGGAAACCAGAGAACCCTGTGGCGAGAACGCACTACTCCTGGAGTTCACGAACAACGAGTTCCTCACTCAATGGGAGAGAGAGCCAACGAGAGGAGACAATATCCTCGACTTGGTTTTCACCTCTGAAGATGACATCGTTGAGGACCTCTCTGTTGGCGAAGAGCTCGGTGGCAGTGACCACCGACTAATTAGATTTGTAGTCAAAGTCCCCAAGGCAGAGCCTGCAACTAGTAAATCAAGGAAACTGGATTTGAGAAGAGCAGACTTTGCAGGTCTACGCGCGGGACTGACTGACGCGAGGCTAGAAGAGTGCGATGCTGTTGAAGACTCTTGGAACAGTTTCAAAACCACATTCATGAGTCTTCAATCGCGTTTTATTCCTCTGAAATGCCCCCGTCGGTCTTCTGTTCAACCAAAGTGGTTTAATCGAGAAATCGGGCAACTGCTTAGGAAGAAGAGAAATGTGTACCGGCAATCGAAGATCTCGGGTGACTTTGATGAATACCGGAGGCTAGCCAGGAGAGTGAAGTCCAGCATAAGAGCGGCTAAGCGGTCTGAGGAACTCCGAGTGGCGAGACTCTGTAAAGAGAATCCCAAGGAGTTTTTTGGATATGTGAACAGCCGTAAACCAATCCGTCGAACGATTGGCCCTTTGAGGAATGAGGAGGGGACATTAAAGCATTCAGATGCAGAAAATGCCAACCTCCTCAACGACTACTTCTCTTCAGTGTTTACTGAAGAGTGTGGTCCCATTCCCCAGCCGACGGATTCCTACTCGGGGGAAAAGCTGGAGGCAATGGACTTCACCGAAGGAGAAATAAAGAAAAAGATCGCTGACCTAAAGACGAATAAGTCCCCTGGACCGGACGGGTTTCTACCTAAAGTGTTGAAGGAAGTGTGCGATGAAGTATCACGACATCTGTGCGCTATCTTTAACATGTCAATCCGGATCGCATGCGTTCCTAGAGACTGGCGTGAGGCGGAGGTGACTCCGATCTTCAAGAAAGGAGACCGTAGCCAACCGTCGAACTACCGACCTATCAGTCTGACTTCGATAGTCGGTAAACTCATGGAAAGCATCATGGTGGACAAAGTGACGTCGTATTTAGAGTCAAACCTGCTACTGAGGAGTTCCCAGCACGGCTTCCGAAGGCAACGGTCATGCCTCACGAACCTTGTAGAATTCTTCCACTTCGTTTTCAGTGAGCACGATCGGGACAAGGCGGTGGATGTGGTGTACCTAGACTTTCAGAAAGCCTTTGATAAGGTACCACACCGCCGCCTTCTCCGGAAAGTGCGAGCGCTTGGCATAGACGGAAAGGTAGCCGGCTGGATCGAGAACTGGCTAAGTGGCAGACGGCAACGGGGGGTGGTAAATGGACAGTCTTCTGAGTGGGTGCCCGTTACTAGCGGGGCGCCTCAAGGTTCTGTCCTGGGACCACTACTATTCATCATCTACGTCAACGACATGGACGGTGACATGGTTGCGAAGATTTCCAAATTTGCCGACGATACCAAGCTTGGTATGAACGTTGCAAAGGATGGAAATACTGCCCGCCTGCAGGAAGATCTTGGGAAGATTGGGGAGTGGTCCGACACGTGGCAAATGCCTTTTAACGTGGGCAAATGCAAAGTGATGCATATCGGCCACAGAAACCCCCAATCTCAGTATATCCTTAAGGGCACTGCTCTTGAATCGAGTGAAACTGAGAAGGAATTGGGTGTAACAATCACTAGTGACCTCAAGTTCTCGAAACAGTGCATTGAGGCGGAGAAAAAGGCCCAAAGGATGCTAGGCTATATTAAGCGCCAGTTTGGTTATCGGAACCAGGAGATTGTACTGTGCCTGTACAACTCACTTGTCCGACCGCACCTGGAGTATGCCGTACAATTTTGGAGTCCTTCATTGCGAAAGGACATCGCGAGATTGGAACGCGTACAAGCCAGGGCAACCAAGCTGATTCCCTCTATCCGACATAAAAGTTATGAGGATAGACTAAGGGAATTAGATCTGTTCTCGCTGGAAACCCGTAGACAGCGTGGTCAGCTCATCGAAGTTTTCAAAATACTTCGAGGGTTCGACAATGTTGACTATCGGGATATTTTCACACTGAGTGAGAACAGAACGCGCAATCACGGCTTCAAACTTGAACTGAAGCGTTACAACCGCAATCTGTGTGGAAATTTTTTCACTTACAGTATCTGCGGTATGTGGAACGCACTTCCAGTGGAAGTTGTCAACAGTGAATCTGTTGACCAGTTCAAGTCAAGACTAGACAAAGTCTTGAAAAGTGGCCGTTTAGGGACGCAAAACAATTGAGCAGCCTTGTGCCCGCTCAATTGCTAGTCCAAAGGTACCCTCTTTGAATGGACCGTAAGGTCTCCTAGGGTACCTTGTTTCCTTGTTGTTACTCCTTGTTGTTACTCTCTCTCTCTCTCCAGAACTAAGGAATTATAATTATGAAACAAGATTAGAAAGATTAAATTTATTCAGCCTTGAAACAAGAAGATTGAGAGGTCAATTAATAGAAATGTTTAAAATACTAAAAGGAATAGAAAATGTCGACTCTAATATTTGGTTTCAGTTTAGCACATCTACTACGCGATCAAACGGAATGAAAATAAAACCCAAGAATTTTCGCACAAATATATGTGGGAACTCATTTGCGTATAAAATTGTGAACAAGTGGAATCAATTACCAGAGGATGTAGTGAAATGTAATACAGTAGAAAATTTTAAAAAGAAATTAGACACAATTTTAAGAAATCTAACATAATATGTGACGTGACTAATAAGTTAAAATAAAATTTATATGCTAATTTTAAGATTTAAAAAATATTAATTGTATTTATTATAAAATATATTTATTGTATGCAATCATAATAAAATGCTTTTTGACATGAATATGTTCTAAATATTCCTTATAGCTCAGAATCATTAACCAAAGACAAAGAACGAGTCTATGTTCTAATATTGGACGAGAAACCCTAATCTAAGTTGAATGTATATATATATATTAGCATGTAAAATATTATATAGAATAAGTAAGTTATGAGAGAACAGCAAATTGACAAAAAAGAGTTAACTCTTGCATTTGTAGCACAAGTAGCATAATAAAAAGTCTGGATGTAGCAAATAAATACAAAAAAATAAGTACCTCCATTGAAATGGAACGAATGTTCTTTTGAGGTACTTACTATCCTTGTAACTCCTTGTAACTCTCTCTCTCTCTCTCTCTCTCTCTCTCTCTCTCTATATATATATATATATATATATATATATATATATATATATATAAAATTACCCGAATTTTTTTGGATGTAGGTTGCGGGGCGCAGTTTGGTGTTTTTGGGTGGGCCCGGAGCACGTAACCCGCTCGTTGGCAAGGTTTGTGATTTTGTATATTAGGTTTTTGCCAATTTTTGCTTCAATTATTCGTTTAAAATTTATTTTAATAAAAGTTTTTATATAATCATTAGATTCATAAATCAAAGCGTCCCTACCTTAATAGATTTTAGCAATTATACACTCGCTAACTAATTTAAATATTTAAAATCCTTCCCTAATCTCTCTATTGTAAATTTGAGCCCCATTTCTAAATATTGCCTTTAACTCTAAATTTGCAATTCAAAGCTAATACTAGCTAGTAAAGTTCTAGATGTACATTTATCAGTGTGCTCTCTTAACAGTGCAAAATATTTTGTTTCGTTTATTTGTATTTTAGACCTAAGAAGATGACCGTATTGTGGTCGAAACGTCGCCGGTAAATAAAAAGGATGATACCAGCTATTTTCCTCGCCTTGGGATTTCTGATAAACATTAATTTAGGCTCTCTAGTAGCAAAGCAATCTTCATCGATATATATATATATATATATATATATATATATATATATATATATATATATATATTACCCAAGGTTCATAAAAATATTTTCAAATTAACTCGTACGCCTCTTAATAAGAAATAAACATTTCAAGGATTGCTCTATATTACAGAGATTGGTCGATTCACCCGACAACTTTACAGAAAAATAGTAAAGGATCAATACAATGGGTTCGGATTCCACGTTAATCAGTAAATACAAACAAAATGGAACTACATATTCCATAATATCTTTATATTCCAAGCTAACAGAAGAGGGTCGCCTGAAATCAACTTCTACTATACTTTCCTGTCTTCCATCTTTGGCGTCCCTGAGGGATCGGGGCCAGGGACCTGCGGCCGATTCATCCATATCTTTCCCACCGATATATCTCTACTCAAAATGCCTCTACCCTTGGTCAAAGGATCTCATATACGCCATTAACATTTACCAAATAACGTCCATAGTGTATCTGTGACTAAGGGTCGAAGTTAAATCCTCGGCTCATGAAGCGATACTGGGCAGCCGATGACCTTTCTCGGAGGCTCAGGCTGTCGTTGGATCGTGAATAGCATCATTCTCCATCGGTTCGATAATACGCTCTTGCACCCCCTCCCCCTTTCCTCTTGACTTGTGCTACTACTAATCCCCCCTTCCCCCACTCGCTCCATCTTCCCTCGAAAGGTTTTGCTGCTTCGCATTACTTGAGGCTACGAGGGGGGGGAGGGGATAGGTCGTTCAGGCCCCTATTTCATCCAGAAACTATTGGCCTTTCTACAGGTTATGGAGAGTTACGCGACCATCCCAGCACCAAAACTTTACAAACTTCCCCTCACTGCCTGGTAAAGGGGCTGCTAGTGGGGGCGATCATTCTTGGCCGCGACCGCGAAGCGAGGGTGACGTCACCGTGTTTGATTTCTTGTCGTCTGCTCGTGTGTCGTTCGTATTGGGGGGCGGGTTGCACGCAGCATCCCCCAGAGACAGGGTATATTATTTACACGATCCATTCCGGTGCCCGACAATGGCACAGCGACCCACCTATCTTTAGGTTACTTTAAAATAATAAAAAAAACGATAAACGAAAGCAATAACGATAAAAAAAATACGACAGGTACCCTATGGTAGGCCTACGTCCCTAAGGAAACTAAGCGAGACACAGACAATTAAGAAAAAAAAAAGAGGTATGGAAGGCGTTGGCCCCAAATCCCCGTCAGACCACAATAGATGTGTGCATCAAGTCGCTCCCAGAACTAGGGATAGGCGTTATTGAACCTCTGCCAGCCCGGCGCGGAATTCGCTCTTTTCTTTTTAATGGCGTCCATCTGGCGACAGCCAACAGAGGCCTACAAAAAAAAGAAGCAAGAAGGCACTGGAGATAAACCAAAACAACAGTAGGTGGCCCAGTTCTCGCCGACTCTTCGGCTCCCTCATTCCCATAGGGGACGTGAGTAAGGCACCGGTAATCAGACGGAGACCGGTGTGGTGTTTTTGTATTTGTTTTTACAGCACTCCGTGGAAACTGCCATAAAGTGCATAAGTCGCCGCTATTAAAATTTTGCGTCTAGTAATAGGTCACTTTAAAATTCACAAAAAAAACAAAATAAAATAAAAAAACGCAAAAAAATAAGAAACAGAATAACAGTAGAGAAATAAAATGGATCAGACTCCTCAAAGAAATCGGATAGTCCACAAGTCTGTGTAAACGATGGGCGGTGTGGTGGATCGCGTCCACTTTCCGCAATTCACGCTCATCTATGGATTCTTAAAAGCAGTATAGGTGGTCAAACTGAGGCAAAAAGGAACGATAAATGGCTAATCGGTAGGCCTATCGGGAGCCCAAGTATTTAAAATCACGGAACGAAGAATATCCATGGCGCGGGTACAAAATCCGTAAGAATGCGAATATGAGCCTCCCAGGTGAGGCGTGGGTCGGAAGCAAGACCAAGAAAACTATGCGAATCAACCATTTCCAGGCGAATCCCATTTAGGAATAATTCTGGGTCGTGGTAGAGCCGTAGATGGTGGCAGATATGTAACACCTTAATATTGGTTAAGGAAAACCCAAGCATGTGCGCTTCGGCCTAGCGAGAGACGCGGATCAATGCCTGTTGGAGTCGACGCTAGAGAGTTGGCAGCTGGTCCGCGCCAAAAGAGATCGAAAGGTCGTCCACGTAGAGCGTAGCGAGAACATCTTCCGGTAGTACCGAGGTGATATCGTTGATGCTCGGAGCAAAGGTGACACGGAAGGCACTTCCCTACGTGACACCCTCTGCCTACTCAAGTGGGTGAGAGATGCCCCCCACCCCCTACGGGGAATCTATGATCTCGTAGAAATCCAGATAAGAATTACGAATTTTATCATCGTTCCCATGGTATGGAGTCTCGATGATACCGTATCGCCATGCGGTATCATAGGCCTTCTCGAGATCGATAAACACTGTGGCAAAGTGCTGTCTACGAAGGAAGGCCTCGCAGACAGCATTTTCCAGTCGGAGCAGAGCATCAAACGTGGAGTTGAATTTGAGGAAGCCGCATTGTGCAGAAGACAGATGGCCTCCGCTGTCCAGAAAGAAAGCTAATCTAATATTTACCAATTTCTCCATCAACTTGCACACGCGGGAGCTTAGAGAGATCGGGCGGAAACCAGCTGGGGTAGTGGTCTCTCCCCGATTTGCGAAAAGCGAGCACAGTAGCGATTCGACAGGAATCTCGAAAGATACCCTCTACCCAGATCCTGTTGAACAAATCTAACAGAAAGGTCACGCTTTGCCCACCCAGGTGTCGAAGCATGGCATACGGGAGATCGTCTGAACCATGGACAGTGTCCACGCACGAACCGAGAGCGGAACGCAACTCAATGTAAACCTGTCGTTGAAGGGTTCTCCGCCTCTGGAGGTAAACCAGTAGGCGGCCTTCCGGGACATCACGACGCGCAGTGAATGCTGGCGGAGCAGCATCCCGGCTAGAGAATGCGGTCGCGAGATTGCAACCCCATTCTCCTGGAGAACAGGATGGGGTCCGGCGAAAACTTGCCCAGAAATCTTCTAACTCGCTGCCAAACCTCTGCTAGAGGGCTCTTCCCGTTAAGTGAAGACAAGAGCGGCGGGCGTGCTTCAAAGGATACCGAAATCTAGCCATAGGTTGAGTGAAATTTCTTTAGTCTTTTAATAAATTAACTTTTGGATTCAAATATTATATTTGATTAACTCGTCTAAGGACTCATTTAAATAGCTTTTTTTTCTGGAATTCCCGGCCCCATCAGTTAACCTTTCTCTGTGTAGGTCTGCCTGCCAGCATGCCTACCCGGCGATGGCCTACCAGATTAATATTAACGAGGGTTGGCAAAGCATTGTCCGCCTTCTTTACTCGCATGTAGGCTTTAAGGAAAAATGCTCAATCTTATCAAAACATCCTTGTAGGGACATGTTACATACTTACACCAAAGCACAAACAGACAGCGACTAGCAAATGCGCACACAACTTTCGCACACTGTAGGCGTAGTCGCAGTCATGTAGGCTTCTTTTTGACGGCAACATTTGGCGACTACCAACAGAAGAGACAGGATCTAATGGATTCGCGGTGAAAATGGCCGATTTAGCACCTCTAGCCACTAGATGGTGTCACCCGGTGGTCAACTTATATCATATTTGAACTCAGTGACCTCAATTACCTTTGGTAGAATTGGTTTTAGCTGGCTATATTGAGCCAGCGACTCGTTGCGGAAGGAAGATTAACACAACACCCGATTTGCATGACCCATAGACTTGCTTCGCAGCAGGTAACAAAGACAATCGTCGTAATCAATTGTAGCCTATTGTTAGGCCTCATTAAAGAAAAACAACTATACACAAAACAAAGTAACCAAACCAAAAAAGAACAAAAAACGAAACGAAATAAGGAAACACGCTTAGGCGTCGGACGTATGCAGGTAATTCCGGTGGGTGTCCTCTCCTAACCAGATAACCGTTCGAACTACCTGCCCTATTAACTAGCCGGGGAGAAATAGCCAAGCTCACCACATTCCCGCCGGATGCACAGATCACAGATAAAACTGAAGGCAAACTATTCTATTTTTTCTGTCCCCGCCGGACATTTCCATTCCCACGGAAACTTCTCTCCAAGCAGAGAAAGGTACTCGATTCTCACAACTTGAGGAAATACAAAACTGCCAGTTTGCTTAGGAGCACAATTCTCTGCATCTCCCAGCGAGGAGTGATCTTACAACACATCGGCGCGGTCCCCTGGGCATTTTCTCTGGCGACTCCACTAACCGCAATACCCCCCCCCCCTACCTTTAATGTGGCTCACTCCTAAGTTCCAACGACGAAATGATCGCGTTAGGAAATGCTAACCAATGAAATATTAAAGAGAAATATTTTAGGCTGTAAAATAGGTTTCATATAATCTTCCCCATTAAAACCTGGATTCGAAGTTGCCAACTTCTAAATTTACATCGCTATAGCTCTCGAATGATTAATTTATATATTTATTACAGATCAATAAAGCACAAAATATTCTCATTTTCCTACACGCACCATCCAAAGAGTACTTCAGACTAAGTACTTCAATGGTGCCTAGGTTTGGCCCTCCAAGCGGTGCCCATAAATAGTGCCAGCATTACTTCATTAAAATAGTGCAATACAGCCGCAAACTCCTCTTATATATATATATATATATATATATATATATATATATATATATATATATATATATATATATATATATATATATATATATATATATATATATATATATATATATATATATATATATATATATATATATATATAAGCAACCAACGTGGGTCTTTCACCACGAACTTAGGCACGTTTGGTAGAATGGCACACCATTCGAGTGCCAAGCGACCCAAGTAGTCTCCTCTATAATTCCGGGGTTATGTAACTCCCCCTTACAAGCTTTGACCCTCTTTGTGATTTTTGTTTGTAAATTATACCCTCTGACGAGATACAGATTTCGCCACCTCATTCTTGCTTATCAAAAGAGCGGGACGAGTTCCCGGCTTATCAGATAGGAAGTGAATGTGAACACGATTTACTTAGCCGGTGTAAACTGCCACCTGCATGTAGGTAAAGGGATGAGCATACGGGAGATACTGAGAGGCATCAAAATTGGGAAAGGGGCGGGAATAGATGATAATAGTTAATAAATCGCTTAAAAAAGGGTTGTGTTATGGAATAGGTCCGGGTGGCCGTATTGCTAGGCCTTTAAAAGTGCCAGTGCCAAGGATTGGATTAAGTCAATGATAGTATCATTGTAAAGGGGCTATAGGTGAATGTTATGTAGGGAAGTGGAGGTGTAGTCTATGGAAAAGTTCTGATTGGGCGTGTAGGAATAAAGAAGGAATGATAAGGAATGCTTTGTATGGCAGTTGCTTATAAAGGGCATTGAGGCGGCAATTTTCGATAAAAAAGAACGTAACAAAAGAGAATAAACTGAATCCAAAGACCGAAAAATTGCAGGCTGGCGGGCCTAGGGAGGGCCACGCTGTGAGGACAGGGAGGTTCACGTTGAGGGCAAGGGGAGAGCCACGCTGGTGTCCAAAGAGGGTCACGCTGTGAGACCAGGGAGCGTCACGTTGAGGACCAGGGGGGAGACACGCTGGGGTCCAAGGAGGGTCACGTTGGTGTCCATGGAGGGCCACGCTGTGAGGCCAGGGAGGGTCACGTTGAGGGCCAGTGGAGAGTCACGCTGGGTCCAAGGAGGGCCACTCTGTGAGGCCAGGGAGGGTCACGTTGAGGGACAGGGGAGAGTCACGCTAGGTCCAAGGAGGGTCACGTTGAGGGCCAGGGGAGAGTCATGCTGGGTCCAAGGAGGGTCACGCTGTGAGACCATGGAGGGCCACGCCGTGAGGCCAGGGAGGGTCACGCTGTGAGACCAGGAAGGGTCACGTTGGTGTCCATGGAGGGCCACGCTGTGAGGCCAGAGAGGGTCACGTTGAGGGCCAGGGGAGGGTTTTGTTGACGTCCAGGTGAGAGTCACGCTGGATCCAAGGAGGGCCACGTTGGTGTCCCTGGAGGGCCACGCTGAGGCCAGGGAGGGTCACGTTGAGGGCCAAGGGAGTCACGCTGGGGACCAAGGAGGGCCACGCTGAGGGCCCGCTCCCTAGAGGGCCAGCGTGCAACCAACAATCTCCGCCAGACTCAATCACACACGTGGTGTGCAGGAGTCGGGTCCCAAACTCAGGACTTGAAGTAAAGCCTCTCCCCCCCCCCTCACCGGGCCTCCAAGACCAGGACACGCCAAAAAATCGTCTTACCTTCCGGGGTCACCAATCAGGATCCGGAGTCTTCCGTAAAATGAGGTCTGTATCCCCCCCCCCAGCTTGGAGTAAAAAAAAAAACCTAGAGCCGTCGAGGTATTGGGGGTAGGTCCGCAGAAAAGGTTGGGGGGGGGGGGAGAAAGTCAATGACAGGCAACCTTAAATTCCCGTCTGCCGTCTCGCATCTTCTATGACATTAAACCGAAAGGGCTGTCGTGATTGCTGCTGTGTAGTCAGTGTGAGAAAGAGAAAAAAACACCACTACCTGCAGACGGTCTGGCCATCTCATTCCCCGCAATATCTATACATCCAGGAAACGCGCATAACACAATCTAACCTCCCTCCCCCGTGCACGTAGGGGGATCAGCGACTCTCTCTTCCACATATTTTCACTTTCACGTCAGCATTTTCTTCACATATTCTCTCCTTACTATCTTACTGTGTGTTACAACCTCGCTGCAATTACGCTTTAAATTTCGAAAAATAGACGTCCGGTTCGCAGCAGCCGTGACGTCACTGAGACTCAAACTCCCAAAGGGAATTAATAAACTATGTAATTCGCTATGTAACAATTTTGACTCTCAGCCGGTAAGGATGTGTAATCTCCTGTACCGAGCGGTCTATTGCAACGAGCTCGGCCGTGACGACGTAGCAGGCGGTTGAGCCCTGACATATTTGTTTTAATAGTTTTTACCCACAGTCCTTATTTAGGCTCAGTGTGCTGGAAGAAGAGGCTAAGCAGGGGCTGGACGGGGCGCTGAGTCCAGTCAGCACGACGGCCATGAAGACAAAGAGGTGAAAGAGAATGGGTACAGAAGACGAAGTAGGGGTTAGCAGAAGCACGGCAGCCAAGAGAGCAAATCGCCGTGACGCTTACGGGGCCCCACCGGCTTCAAACAAGAAGGATACGGCGAGAAAGCACCCCTATCTTCGGATTAAGAGCCATCTATGTACATTGGCACGGCACCAGTGTGCGCTCCCGAAAGCTCAAAGCAAAGTTCCCCGCGCTGGAGAAGCTTTGGGAGCTTCCACAGTCACAACTCGTTAAATGTGGTACGAACCAGGTGTGTACGACTAGGATAAGTTAAATTACCTATGTAAAACGTCCTCACCACCCACATTGTTGACAGACTACCATAACAAGGGGTCTTTTGAACGAGATCATTGGAGATCATTACATAATATTGGACTGGTTTTCAGTGAACTTTAGGGTTGCAAGAGACTCAAGGTGTGTCAAGAGTAGCTGTTATTTGGAAGTAAAAGGGATAATGACCTAGAGTCGCAAATGTGTGAGAGAGAGTGAGATAACAAATGAGGACATTTTTACACTCGTAAATTTGAGGGGGGGGGGGGAGAAACTAGTTACTTATTGCGCCATCCATGTTCAACGTGGACGAGGTCTCCGACCTATAATGAAATTCACATGAAGACCAGAATACCAGACGTTGATAAGCACCTGACGAGGATGGCGCCTGGGATAGTCATAAAGAGAAGTTGCAGAATAAATCAGTTTAAGGCTGAAAATCTGCTTATATCCATAATTTCTACACTAGAAATATCCTCTTTAATATTGATTGATCTAATTATCTTCTATCATGATTTATTATATCCATTACATACAGGCCACTTTGTCTGTTGCAATGAAACCTTCTTGTGAAGTACAAAGTACCATTATTTTTCATAAACAACATTTCAATGTGAAATAACATAATTTCACGGATGACAAAAGCCACAAGGGCCTATCAAAGATCATCCGCATCTATCAAACCTCACCCACAAAATGCATCCATAGGATTGTGTCAGATCATGCATCTACAATATACAATTTAAACAATCCATAGGATTATGTCCGATCATCCATCTACAATATACAATTTGAACCATACACAAGAATGTGTCAAAACCAAAGAGTATCATCATCAAGACTCGTCAAAATCCAAATCAATCGTAATATACAAGAATAAAAAAACTGCATCCACAGGAATGAGTCCAGAATACCCCCCAAAGTTAACCCTCCCTCCCCATATAATCATCTAATCTGCGTTTGAATACATTCAAGTTTGGACTGTCTACCGTTTCGGATGGCAAACTATTCCAATAATTGACCACTCTATTGGTAAAAAAATATTTTCTAACATCCCACCTGCACCTTTGTTTTTTTTAATTTTGAAGTGATAACCCCTAGTCCTATTACTACCTTCCAACTCAAAAAACTTGCTAAAATCCAACTTATCCATCCCAGAACAGATTTTAAAAGGCTCAATCATATCTCCCCTCGCACACCTTCTTTCAAATGAGAATATATTTATTACCCTCAGTCTATCTTCATATTCAAGGTGCTTCAGGGAGGGTATTATTTTTGTTGTCCTCCTTTGTACTGACTCTACCAGGTTGAGGTCATGTCTAAAATGTGGTGACCATGCTTGTATACAGTACTCTAAATGTGGCCTAACATACAAATTATAGTTTAAGGATAACCTATTTACTATTGTAGCCAACACTCCTGTTAATGAATCCTAGTTCCCCCACTTGCTCCCTTTTCCGCCTCAACACACTGCCATGAAAACTTCAGTGACCCATCCACCACCACGCCCAAGTCCCTCTCAACCTCAACTGAATTCAGCCAATGCCAATCCATTCCACAGCTAAACTCCCCATTATCCCCTCCCACGCTAAGAACTTTGCACCTTTTAAGGTCAAAAGTCATCTGCCACTTCCGAGCCCAAGCTAATAACTTATCTAAGTCACTGCACTTCAAAGCTACCCCCTGACCATAGCTGCCAATTCAGCGTCATCAGCAAAAATTGACACCCCGCAACTCAAGGCCTCCCCAAGATCATTCAGACAAACTATGAACAAGTTTGGGGTCACACTTAAATACGACTCAAGCGACAATACACATGACCCGAGCGACACTAAATATGACCCGAGCGACAATACACATGACCCGAGCGACACTAAACATGACCCGAGCGACAATACACATGACCAGAAAACGTGGGGACCACCTCCCTCAGAGAAGTCGCACTGCCCCAGGGTTACTCCAGAGATGAGAAAGAAGGGAGCCCAATTGCCGCATAAACGTGCTGGGGGGGAGCCCCTTTACCGGTCTCAAAGTCGGGGTTTCGAATTCCTCGCCCACGGTAACACCAAGGTAGGGCGAGGTTTCACTGATAGTGATCTAGTTGGATATTTGAAAAAAAAAATGCTAACAACCGACAGTATGTGACCTTGTGACAAATGAAAAAGAAAAGTGGGGGGGGGGCTTTATCCCGCCTCGGGCTTTAGGACTTTTCAGGTGTCCACCCTAGTTGCGTTAAGCGATGGTCGCACTTGTGCGGCGACGGAAACAGACAAGAGGTTGCCTAATGGACTGGTCGCTCTGTGTCGCCATAAGCACCCGAGGACGACCACAGAGAGGTGATCAGCCCATTACGCCAAAGGAAGGGGTTAGTGGGGGACAAAAACCGATCTTCCCATTAATCGCACCCTAACACCCAGGACCCCGCAAGTCTTGGTCTCTCGCGATATCCAGGCGTTGTTTAGAGAGGTTCCAAAGCCTCTCTCTCTTCTGACACGGCAAAAGGTAGATAGTCAGCGTGGAGAGGCGGGCGAGGGGAAAGCGCGCCAAAAACTTTCGCAGGGCCACATCAGAGAATTTGTACTCGGCTGGGAGGGCGTGCAGCCCCTCCAGGTACCAAGTGTACCGCCTACCCTCTTGCTGGACATAGGTCACCCAGCCTCATGCACCCAAAAGGATGCACCACTCCTCTATAGCGCATTTCCGTCCCATATTATATTCATCTTTTTGCAGGCCATGAGATACACAGACCTGTCCTTTCATTTCCTAAAATAACCAAACATGTAATTAAATTCCAGGCCATTGTGTGTACATCAAGTGTGCGTTTGCGAGCGTGTGTGGAGCACACCCGTGTCCACCCATTGTATGTTCGCCGGATTGTTTCGGTTGTTTGTCTTTTGGGGTTGGCGGATCGTCGGTTAATTTCGCACAATGAGAACGGCGAGTCAGACAAAACGAGTTGAAGGGCATTGGAACAATAGAAATGCGCCGGTCGATTGTGAGAGGGCGCCAAATACCGTACGGAAATATTAGTAAATAACACCCACGAACGGTAGTCATAAATTCTGATAGGTTACACGATTCTTCCTCTTTAAGAGGTCAACGATGGTAGTTTTTTAAAGATTCATCGTGGTATTAGCTTGCTCAAAAGACGGGCCGCCGGCTTACAAGTCCCACCTTTCACTGTATATTTTAAAAAGTGAAAACCAAGGAAAGCATTATGGCGAGTTAAGAGTGGCGCTTTATGGCGAGTGAAGAATGGTACTTTGTGACAAGTGATTGATGGTACTTTGTGGCAAGTGATTGATGGTACTTTGTGGCGAGTGATTGATGGTACTTTGTGGCGAGTGATTGATGGTACTTTGTGGCGAGTGATTGATGGTACTTTGTGGCGAGTGATTGATGGTACTTTGTGGTAAGTGATTGATGGTACTTTGTGGTAAGTGATTGATGGTACTTTATAACGATTGAAGAATGGCACTTTATGGCAAAGACTGGTATTTATGGCAAATGAAGAATGACACTTTATGGCAAATGACGAATGGCACTTTGCGTCAAATGAAGAATGCACTTTATGGCAAATGAAGAATGACACTTTATGAGTTCTAAGTGAAGACTGTCATTTTATAAGTGAAGAATGGTATTTTGTGACAAGTGGAGAATAGCCCTTTATGTTAAGTGAAGTGACACTTTATGGCAGATGAAGAATGGGGCTTTGTGGCAAGTGAAGAAGAATGGTACTTTATGGCGAATGAAGAATGGTTCTGCCCTATCTCCATTCATTTTTATTTGACAAATGCCCCTCGTTCGTTTCTTCTTAGTTTTACTCAATAAAATCTATTCACTTTTCCCCTTTCCTGTCAATGCCTCCATTATTCACGCCAGGTCGCAATGAGGGTGTTCATTGTCACCAGAGGAGACGCAAATTATAGAACTTTAAAAGTGGGCGGGGAAAGAGAGGAAGCTGCAATCTCATTGCTGTCATCGGTTTCGTCTGGCCCTAATGTTTGTGGCCCATTTGGCCACAAACATCTCGGCCTTTTGAGGGCGATCGATGGCCGTATGGACAGACGACGCCCACCTACTCAATAATGCCGTGGCTCAGAGGCATCAAAGGAGGGCTAATTGGAGGCTTCCGAGGCTTGAAAGAGCCGTTTTGGAGCGAGTTTTACCTACTTTAAATCCTTGTAGAAAAGTGTACAAACCGGGTGTGAGGGAGGATGGGGGGGCTGATTAAGGGCATCTCTACCCATAACATCTACACACCAAACAACCCCTTCGTATAAGAGGGGCTCTCAAGTACCCCCTTCAAACCGAAGACAATCCTCTACCAACATAATCCACTACAAAGCCGATTAGCCTCGTTTACATATCTCACTCGCACACCACACAGGTCCCCCCAACCACCTCATCCCTTCCAGAAAATTACGCAGCAACGCGGCCTTCGCACACTAACAAGAGCAAAACCCAAAATACTGAGATTAAATACCATTATTCATCCATAACTTAACTACACACAGTTTCTTTCACACATCCTCCCATCATTTAATGCCCCCCCACACACACACATTCTCCCATCACTTACTGCCTCCCCCACACACATTCTCCCATCGCTTCCTGCTCCCCCAAACATTCCCCCATCACTTACTACCCTCATATTCTCCCATCACTTACAGCCCCCCACATTCTCCCCTCACTTACTGCCCCCCCCACCCACATTTTCCCATCATTTACTGCCCCCCCCCCATATTTCAGTCTCTACTATATACATCTTGTCATCTAAACACTACATTCATACACCCTTAAATACCCCCACTTGAAAACACCCACAAAAACCGTCGTCCATCTTTCATACAACCATTCAATAACCATCCAACCATAGCCGCATATCCTTCTACCTACCTTTTGACCAATACCCTCCTTGTTCGCAACTAAATACTAGCCTCCCCCCCCATTAAAACCACCGTGGCCCTCCGGCTTAATACTACACGCATCTTCACTTCTCTAAACTTCACTAGATTTACACGCGCTTACCCTGAAGTACAGAAGACCCGATATACATATGTGTGCCAATTCCTTACCTCCCCCCACACAATCACCCCCATTGCTCTCCCCGCGACAGGGGGTCGTGAGGGTGGAGTGTCTCGATCAGACACGTCGAGCCCCTTACAGCCCCACGCCTTCAAAAGCCCAGCGCCATCACGGGGTTTCCGAAAGCCCAGTACATATAAGCCTCCCCCAACACCAAGACCAGTGCCTCCACATAACCTCCCCCCTCCCCCAAATACCCATGTCACTAAGGACACCTAAAAGCCCATTGCCCGCACAGGGCCCCTAAAAGCCTTTTGTCATCAGAGTATAGCCCAAAACGTCACTAGAGGACCTGTAGAAAGCCCTACAGGGCCCCTAAAAGTCCATTACCATGAGTATAGCCCGAAACCACTAGATGATCTGTATAGGCCGAAATCTCAGTGTCACTAGATGACCTACGAAAGCCTTTACAGTATAACCAACAGATCTAAGTGTCTCAACAAGACCCCCTAAAAGGGCAGTGCTGCTGCAGGGGGGGAAGCACCATACATTGTTGGCATCGATCGGAGTCCAGAGTGGCACTCAATGGCAAGGGGGGGGAGCACCAGCTAAAGCGAGTGATCAATCGCGTGACAGATTGGATGCATGGCAACCAGAATCGCCAAGTATCACCGGGGACTCGCCTGGTGGCAAAGGGGGGGGGGGAGAGCGAGGAGTAACCAGTGGGTGCCAATGTAGTTCCCTTTCCTCTTTTTTTCTTTTGGCACTGGATCAGTTCATGTCTAGGAACGTGGCAAGTGCCAATCCTGGCAAGGTACCCGGTGATATTAGGTTTTCATGGAGATCTTGCCCCAGATGAATTAAAAACATCAGGAAATGGAATAAAAAGAAAACAGTAAAACAAGTAGAAAAAGAAATGGAAGATAAAAGACGATGAAAAAGTATAAAAATAAACCGAAGATAAAGAAAATGGTAAAACAAAAAGCATAAGAAGAAACGAAGATAAAAGAAAATGATGACAAGAAGCATAAAAGGAAACGGAAGATAAAAGAAAACGGATAAAGTATAAAAAGAAACGGAAGAAAAAAAGAAAAATATATAAAAGGTATAAAAAGAAACGGATGATAAAAGAAAACGATAAAAAAGTATAAAAGAAACGGATGATAAAAGACGATAAAAAGTATAAGAAGAAAACTATAAAAAGTATAAAAAGAAACGGATGATAAAAGACGATAAAAAGTATAATAAAACGATAAAATAGTATAAAAAGAAACGATGATAAAAGAAAACGATAAAAAGTATAAAAGAAACGGATGATAAAAGAAGACGATAAAAAGTATAAAAAGAAATGGAAGAAAAAATAAAAAGTATAAAAATAAACGGATGATAAAAGAAAAACGATAAAAAGAAACGGAAGCCACAAATAATGCAATGATCTAAAAATAAATGCTCAAACGAGATTAAAATGGCGGAAAGAAAAGCAACGAGGGAAAAATAAACAACTACGTGACGTCATCATACCTAAAATTCCTACCACCTCACCGCCGCCGCCGGGCCTCTCAAAATGACGTTAGAGCAGTGATACGAAGCTTTGTCACCGCTTTCCTACTAAGTGGGGTCGGCTGGCATCATCGCCAACACTTCCCTTTTATGCCCTATACAGGGTGGCCCATAAGTCCCAGAATACTACAGTTGCGTAAAAAAAATTACATTTGTTTTCAGTTAATAACATATTTTATACAAAAGTTGTACGTCGAATGTCCTGCGACTTATGGACCACCCTGTATAAGCGCATAGCCACCCATACCCCATTTCCCCCTCTTCACGGTGATTGGCCGCTATGTGCACTAGCATCTTAAACTTGGCCCCCTTCCACCCACGCCCAAATGAACAAGGGGGGGGCCAATGTCTCGAGAGAAGAGTGCCAACCACCGGAAAGGAGGAAATGCCACTTAATAAAAAGGCCATTTATTCAAATGGTAACAGTGCCAATGCCGCTGTAATAACTTGGCCTTCAGCGATCAGTTTCAAACCTTAATCGTCTCGCATCTCTCTCTTTCTCCTTTACCTCCCCTTATCCGAGCGAACAATACATCTCAAACTCGAGTTGGGGATTTGGGCAAAACAGGGTTTCATTGCATTTCTTCACTGCCTTTCTTTCGGAACCTCTTCATGGCTATTTCTTCTTCTCTTTGCTCTTATTTAGTGCATTTTCTTTAGCAAATGCACTCGGGACACATTCAGTCGGCGGACGTCACAACGAAAACGAGCTAAGGGGCTGTCTGTTGCAGAGCGCTCGCCTCAATCAAATACCAAAGGGCGCTTCTTACGTTGCTTTCAGGGCCTTCGTCTACCGTGGGAGGAGAGTCTACAACACGCGGAGATATATCCAACGGGGATATACCCGGCGGGGGAGAAGGGAACACAAAAGGAATAAAGCTCAGGTAGTTTCAATCACATTTAGGAATGAGGAATTGCGGCCGGGAGGGCGTGCCGATCTACAGCGAGTACTCCTGTAGACTGTTGCCCTGGGGTATCCCAGGGAGCCAGAGACCTGCCCTTATGAGGGGGTGGATGTGCATGAAGAAGGGTAGCACTACGCTAAGATTTTGCCATCGGCCAGAGAGCATTTGGAGCCTTCCTGCGGCCTAAGGGAGGGACACCCCGTTCACCATCAGGGGAGTATGGATATAAAAACACCTCCGGAGTGTGGGTCCACACTCCGAAAGGTTTGCGCTTCAGTTAAAAATTGGGGGGCTGGAAGCGCTTCCAAAGATCAGGCGAAAATAACCCAAATTCCCATAACCGGAAGAAAAAAAAACAAATTCCAAGAACCGGAAGAAAAAACACCCAAATTCCAAGAACCGGAAGAAAAAGCACCCCAAATTCCAAGAACCGGAAGAAACAATACAAATTCCAGAACCGGGAGAAATACTACAAATTCCAAGAACCGGGAGAAAACACTACAAATTCCAAGAACCGGGAGAAACACTACAAATTCTAAAACCGGGAGAAATACTACAAATTCCAAGAACCGGGAGAAAACACTACAAATTCCAAGAACCGGGAGAAACACTACAAATTCCAAGAACCGGGATAAACACTACAAATTCCAGAACGGGGAGAAATACTACAAATTCCAAGAACCGGGAGAAAACACTACAAATTCCAAGAACCGGGAGAAATACAAATTCCAAGAACCGGGAGAAACCCTACAAATTCCAGAACCGGGAGAAATACTCCAAATTCCAAGAACCGGGAGAAACACTACAAATTCTAGAACCGGGAGAAACACTACAAATTCCAAGAACCGGGAGAAAACACTCCCCAAATTCTTATAACGGGTGAAAAAGACGCCAAATTTCAAGAACTGGGGGAAAAGAGCGCGATTTAATACTTTCACTCCAAACAACTTTGCCCTCGCCTCCTAAAAATAGCTCCCTGCCAAACTCGGTCAAACGCCACTTTGCATTCCGTGTTCAAACACAGCTGCCATTACATAAACATGGGTGGTACACACTTTACTCACCCTTCTCCAATAGTTTACAAAGTTGGGAATTGGTGTACATTCATCCTCACACACGCGGGACTTGTTCCCACTTAATAAAGAAGGGGTGGGGGGGGGGGTTAAGAGCCCACCTGGCAACGCACTCACGACAGCCTAGCACTAGGCTACTTTAAAATAAGAATGAAAAATAATAACAATAATAATAAGGGAAAATCGTAACAAAGAGGAAGCAAGCTCCTGCGTCGGAGGGAGGTCCCCCCGGCGCAGGAACGTGCGACCTACAAAGAAAACAACAAAAAAAACTAGTTAAATAAAGGGGAGAGGGCCGACCTCCCCCAAAAGTCTATAAGTCCACCAGTCAATGTGCACGCACTCATCCCGAGTACAAGGGACAGGCGGTAGCGACCTCGCCCATCTCGGTACCGGGATAGGTAACGTGCGTGAAGATCACCCAGACTGGGACATTTAACAAAAATGTGCCGAACAGTCTGAGGGACAACGTAGTCGTCAGATTAAGGCGCAGGGGAGCGCTCCATCAAATAGCGATGCGTCCCGCGAGTATGTCCAATTCAGAGACGACAGAAAGCGACCTGAAGCCGTCGCGGCATTGGGGGATAGGTCCATAGGAACAGTCGCAGGAACTTTAAGTTCCCCACTTAGGGGTGGGCGAATTTTAAGAGCCAGAGGGACATTTTTCGACTTTCCTATAATACCGCCGGTCATATACATATGTGCGTTTAAGTTAAAAACAAAAACAACCATAAGTACGCTTCATTATTATAAACATAACTACTTATTAATTTAATGTGGTCAACAGACCTAAGTTGCGTGGTCTAAATCAGGGTTTCCCAACCGGGGGTCATGGCACATCTGAAGGGGGCCACAGGAAAATTTTAAGCTTTAGAGGGGCCATAGATCCATAAAGGGGGCCACAGGACTCAACCTATTGAAACCTGAATTATAGTTAGAGCAGTACCTAATTTTAATTTATGCAGTTGAATTACATTTTTAAAATATTAATACATATATTTTCCCCTTTTTAAATATTTTATTAGCATAATAGGATTTACATTAATCTGTAAACAAATATTTTGCATCTTACAAGCTTATTCTGCGGCGCACTCCATTGTGTGCTTGATCGTTATGCGCCTGGCACCGTTGTTGGTTTGATGAAAATACTTCAGGTGGAACTTTAAATCCTTACAGTCTGTATATCAAGTGGTTCGGCGTTATAGTATGTGAGTAGCTTTTATTTGTTTACCCTAATACTGCGAAGTTGTAGTACTTTTACTAGTTTTAAAAATTATAATAGATTGCCACAAGCACAATAATATAAGACTTTTATAAGTAAATAACTGAGCATTTTTGTTTGTAAGTAAAGTGTACCATTGCTAGGCCTACACCAAATCATTTTTTTCACTTCGGTTTCACTTAGGGGCTTATTTACGAGATTAGCATTTAATCTTAGATTTTGATGATTGTACTTATCGTTTTGTATCTGCATTAATTTGAGTAATATATATGTATATATAATATATTAATAAAATTAATGCAGATCTACCCCCCTGAGGGAGTACATTTCTGCTGTTTTGCATTTAGGTACAGGTACAGAGTACCAGGATGTACAATCAACAACGAAAAGTTCGGACATGTCCAATTAATAGAAACGCTCATAAAAATAGTTGCATTGTTTTGGGGTTCTTTTTTTGGTGTCAAATATTTACCATCAAGGGCAAGTATTTAGCACAAAAAAGGAAAACAAAATTTTCAATGCAGCTATTTTTATGAGCGTTTCTATTTATTGGAAATGTCTGAAATCTTCGTGGCCGACTGTAATAGGAGTTGGTGTTGGGCACAGACTCGGTGCTCTGCACAGGGAATGGAGGTTGTTTCTGGGTCTTTTCTCAGAAATACTCTTCCTTTTTCGCCGCTGAGATAAGCGCCTTTCATTCTGTTGCGGTGCACTTCGGCTCTAAAATATAATATATATATATATATATATATATATATATATATATATATATATATATATATATATATATATATATATATATATATATATATATCATTAATATATTAAATTTCTTCTGCACAGATTACCCATGGCTACGGCGACGAAGAAAAAATGTCGACAATACTCCAGTGAGTATTTAGCTTATGGTTTTATACATTCACCAGACAATATAACACAGCCATTGTGTCTTTTATGTATGGCTACACTTTCTAATGATAGTATGCGACCAAGTAAGCTTAAAATACATTTGGAGAATAAGCACAAGGACAAAAAAGACATCTGAAAGATTCACTTGATAGTGTAATTAAGACAGTCAACCTTATCAAGTCAAATCCACTTCAAGAGCGTCTTTTCCGACAACTCTGTGCTACCAGCGAAGAAGGGTTTGAGCACCTACTTTTGCATACCTAGGTGCGATGGCTTTCTAAGGGCAATTGTCTGAATCGCTTCATTGCACTTTGGGATAATGTTGTTTTATTTCTGGATGGTAAGCAGCTCGGAGTAAGAATCATTGCTGCCAAATGTGACATATTCTACCTTACATATATATTTGAAAGGCTAAATATCTTGAACAAACAGCTACAAGGTAAAAATGCAAATATTTTAACGCGCAAAGAGTCTATTTGAGCATTTATGGGGAAAATTAAGCTATTCAAGACAAATAGGGGGCGAAAAGAGTTGATACAGTTTCCAACCCTCCGCACGTGAGAGTGAGCTGAAATAATTTTTTTTTTTTTAAAGAGCTCATCTGGCGACTGCATACTTGGGTATTAGTCGTCGTATTAAACACTGCCTAGAAGTAGGCTACTTTTAAATTTAATGCAATAGCACACACACACACACACAAAAAAACAACAACCCAAACAACAACAGAAACTAAAAAAAGGGGGAAAAGAAAATGAGTAGTAAGCAAGCTCCTGCGTCGGGGGGAGGTCCCCCGGCGCAGGAGCGTGCAACCTATAAGGGGGAAAAAAACGTGGTTAAATAATAGGAAGAAGGCCGGCCTCCACCCAAAAGTCAAAAAATCCACCAGTCAAAGTGAACGCACTCGTCCCGAGTACAAGGGACAGGCGGTAGCGACCCCGCCCATCCCGGTACCGGGAGAGGTAACGTGCGCGAAGATCACCCAGACTGGGACATTCGACAAGAATGTGCCCAACAGTCTGGGGTACTACGCAGTCGTCGCAATAGGACGCAGGCGAGCGCTCCATCAAATAGCGATGCGTCACACGAGTGTGCCCGATTCGGAGACGACAGAGAGCAACCTGAAGCCGCCGCGGCATCGGGGGATAGGTCCGTGGGAACAGTCGCGGCGCAATGGCACGCAACTTTAAGTTCCCTTCGACCGTCTCCCATCTTCTTTGCCAAGCAGTCCGAATAACTGCCCGTATTCCTGCCATGTAGTCGGTGTGAGGAAGAGCGAAACGCTGGTCCGGTCGCAGAGTCCTCGCGGACTCTTTGGCACCCTCATCGGCGCGCTCATTTCCCGCAATTCCTACATGTCCAGGAACCCAGCAGAAGATAATCTCGACATCTGCCCGGCTCGCCAAAACCGTGGCGTCACGGATATCGCAAAACCAGGGGATGCGGTGATTCCAATGCCCCGAGAGCACTCAGGGCGCTTTGTGAGTCGCTATAGATCATAATCCGGTCTCCGAACCGGGCACGTCGCGTAATCTCCAGTACAGAGTGGTATATTGCCACCAGTTCGGCCGTGAAGACAGACGCAGCGCCTGGCAGAGCCCCACTGACTTCAAACAGAGGGGATACGGCGTGGAAACCGACCCCCTCTTCGGACTTGGAGCAATCCGTATACACTTGCACGGTTCCAGCATGACACGAGGTGTGCTCCAAAAAGGTCGAACGCAATACTCCCGGCGCAGTACAAGCTTTGGGAGCAGAGAGGCGTGGCGACAAATAGCCAAATGTGGTACCCTCCAGGGTGGCACCCTGGGCAGAACCAGGTGAGCTGAAAGGTGATATTTTAGTATACATTGATCATTTCGAGAAATTGCATAGTGATATGGAAGTTAGGTTCAGAGATCTTCTACAACTGGACATTCCAGGTTGGGTGGTAGACCCATTTGGAATTAATGCAGCTGATGTTGATATCAGATATACAAGAAAGCCTCATTGAGTTACAGAGTGATCAAACTTCTCTGGCTAGATTTAAGCATGGTGTCAGGAACTTATGGACAAGTCATGAAATTGCTATGAAATACCCTTTGTTATGGGACGAAGTAAAATTATATTTTATTGCTTTTCCTACTTCTTATCTGGTTGAGTCGGGTTTTAGAAAAGTGTCACATCTCCTATCAAAAGCTCGCAGCCGCCTAGAAATAGTAAGAAGAGGTGATCTTCGTCTGCCTCTAACAACTATAGATCCTGATATTGAAAAACTTGTGAAACTGCATGAAGCACAAGGATCGCATTAAATGAATAAAGAGTTGATGATATATTTATTTCATTTTGCTAAAGGATTTTATTTTTAGTAAGACTAATTACTTATTTTAAAAGAGTACTACAACCCCTTTTGTTAACCACTGTTTAATTTTTGCTAGTCCTATATATGTGACAAATATAATTGTACCCGAATACAAATAGCTGTTTTAATATCTTTTATCCTTTAAAGTAGAGTCAAACTGCATATACGTACTGAAAATAATGATTATGGGGCACAGGAAAAAATAAGGTTCCTAAGGGGGCCATAAGCCCAAATCGGTTGGGAACCATTGGTCTAAATTATTCTGATTATGACCTTACGACCTTCAAAACTTTCAACAAGTGGGACAATCCGACCCATAGTTAGTTTTCTTTTAATAATTCATGGACTAAACTTGGGAGGACCTTGCCAATTATATCATTCGAAAGAGGATGTAAAGCAACATAAGGGTTTCAAATTTCATTAGAATCGGCCAAAAGGTTACGAGGTTATTATCAAATATATATTTTAGGGAAAATTTTCATTTTTATGGGAACCCGATTGTAAATTTAATTATTGCATTGATTTTGTATTAACATTATTTTAGTTCTCTTCCTCTCTCCTTCCTTTAAATTTACTTCTCATGTCTCTCCTAATCTCCCGATTTAGGCTATCGCTTTATCCGTTAATCGTTTTAACCCTTTTGGCTCTGTTCTTGACTCTTTCTTGCCTCTCGGTTTGACCTTGCTACCTGTTATAGCTAAATCTGAATGTGAATTACTCATCCCTCTCCTACTTCTCATTGGTGATTTCTTGTCTTAGAGGCGGCCCTTTATCTTTTACTAGCTTATATATACCCTTATTATATTATTTTCTCTTGTAGTTATCCTTGAGAATGAACTGAATAAAGTTTGAAAGTACTTGGAAGCACCTTTTCATTTTTCTTCATATATATATATATATTTATATGAAAACTCAAGGTATCACGTGAGGGTAGCAAATGAATGAAATGTCCCGCAGGAAAAAATGAAATGGTGCTTCCAAGTACTTTCGAACATTATTAAGTTCCTTATCAAGGATAACTAAAGGAACTTAATAAAGTTCGAAAGTACTTGGAAACACCATTTCATTTTCTCCTGCGGAACATTGCATTCATATATATATATATATATATATATATATATATATATATATATATATATATATATATATATATATATATATATATATATATATAAGAACTCAATGGCGAGTTATGTTATATGATAGTGAAACCACTGTATAGGAGCAAAAAATTTAATTTACGAGACTAGTTTCAGTATGTAGTTTATCACTATATATATACACAACGTATATATATATATGTGTGTGTGTATGTGTGTGTATATATATATATCATTCTATTTATGTGTAAATTCTCATGAGAAAAAGTTCGTTTGGTACAAAAAATTCTTTTCCAAGTACAATCCGTATGGCTCTACCTGAAAACCCCTGTATATATGTTTAATACTTCATTGGACCCTTTATGCTTCAATTACAGCCATAATTCTTCGTGACAGTGATTTCACCAAATTTTCATACATTTCTGACCTAGTCTTTCCCCACTCAGACAGTAATCTTCCACTTCTTATTGCTTTTCCAATCACTACTCACAAGTATTCTATTAGATTTAAGTCTGGGTTCTGTGGAGGTCACTCTAAAGGGGCGATCCCCATTTCTCTTGGTGTGGTTGGAAATATGGCATGGGGCATTGTTCTGTTGAAATGCAACTTCGTGTTGTGGGGTGCAATTTCTGGAGAGTTGGCTCGAGAACATATGACAACATGGCGGTATAAGGTTGTTCATTCTTCTCTGGCATTAAAGCATCTCTCCTAGTCCTGATGAAGTCATACAGCCCCCCTGCCATGATAGAACCACTTCCATGCTTCACAGTTGGTACCACACAAGCAGGGTGAAATGCCTCTTCAACTCTTCGTCTCACAAAGGTAGATCCGGAAGTGATGAAAACCTGCCAAAAATGTCACAAAAAAGTCATTTTAAATTACCTTTCCAAGATACATTTACATATTCAAATGGAATTACATAAAATACAGGTAAAACAACAAAGCGAGTCTTTCTAAAATTCTGTAGTGAAGACCCGAATCATAGATGTCTTCGCTGTATTACAAGACATTCTCTTCCTTGATACAAAGCTCTTGGTCTCTTGATATTGTTGTAGAGTGGTTCTGAAATCATATCTTGAACATTTTTTTAGCAATTTCTACTCTTGATAACCCCGGCTATGGAGAAGTAGGATTTGGGCTCTCTCTGGTCCTGTAACCTCTTTAGTCTTAACCCTATTACTTATTTAGAACGATATCAAATATACGGTAGTTAGAAATTTAAGCTGAAACAAGAAATATTGGTTAAATTCTGATTTTGGAAAACAATATTCATTACACACCATTTCGTAAAATACTGATCAAACATTAGTAAAGTACACATTATCATATAAAAAGTGTGATTATAATTTGGGCCATATATATATATATATATATATATATATATATATATATATATATATATATATATATATATATATATATATACAGCGGCGATACATATCGATCAGTACATTTGTATCTACGAGGGGAGGTCAATAAGTTTTGCAATTCGGATATAAGGAAACGAGATATGAGGAAAAGCGTTTTATTATTTTTCAATATAACTACCCTCGACTTCAATGCACTTGCGCCACTTGTCCCTGAGGCTTCGAATTCCCGACAACCAGAAATCTCCCGACTGCTGTTCAATCCACTCCTGGACGGCGAGCTGGACATCTTCATCGTCCCCAAACCGGCGTCCACGCAGTGCAGCCTTGAGCTGGCGGAATAAAATGTAGTCGCTAGGGGCCAGATCTGGACTGTACGGGGGATGGTTGAGCTCCTCGAATCCGCACTCGCGCAGGGCAACTTGTTCAACTCTGGCCTTGTGGACTTTGATGACGTTGAAGCCCTTTCCCTTCCTCTGTTTTGCCCTACTGATTCGCAAAACTTATGACCGCCCCTCGTATTTGGGACAAGCTCTCCGAAAACCTCCTGTAAACTGCAAACATAAGAACAACAGAAACTCAGCCAAGGTACAAGTGATCATTGGAGAATAAAAAAAAACCCTCAAACTCCGAAAAGAAAAACAACATAACATATGAAAATTAAATATAAAAGATCTCAAATGAACACCGAAAGAAAGGACAATAATCCCATCTCAAACGAGATAAAGAAAAAGGATCCCGAAATGGGGGCGAAGCTAATCGCTAAGAATAACGAAACAGAAACTTGAATGGCTCTCTGCAACACTTCTCTTTTCGATATTTCTTACACTCCGCCTTTAATAACTTCCCCTCTCTCCCTCTCGTTAAAAAAATATAAACTCAACTCATTGGCCTTTGTTATCATAAAAAAAAGGATTCAAGCCAGTCACTTCTGAACTTGTCCAGGCTATTTTTTTTCTCCGTTGAACTTTCGTCTCTTTTTATCTTTTACATTTGATTAGTTTAGTTACATAGTCACTTCATTTCATTCCAAAGATGTTTCACTCCACACAAAGTAATCCCACAAAATATCTAAAAGGCACAAATCAATAAAATATAAACTCGGTGAATTATGAAACTCACTGGTGGAAAATTGGTCTGTACATAGGAATTTGTTCTTTATGCGACGCACGCACGGTCGTAAATCCCTTGTTTAGTATGCGTAGCTCGTCTATACGTGTCATAATTACGATATTCTTTAATCACCTAACAGTTGCCAGAAATCATTATTGCATGGGCGTCCATTCTATTTTCACCCTTTTGGCGTAAAGCAATAAGATTTAAATTAATTGTTAACAAAGGTGTCATTGTTTTTACAAGAATGAAGTAATGAACATGCTCAATTTGGACGTATATTATTTTTAACTCGATACTTTATTATTATGCACTTTTATACATTATGATAGCTTGGAAAATCTATCGATTTTATTTATATATTTAGAAAAAAATTAATGCCTGAGGCGATACCGATACACGATAGATTTCGGGACCCCTTAGGCGATATACGAGGGGCGGTCAATAAGTTTTGCGAATCGGTAGAGCAAAACAGAGGAAGGAAGATGGCTGTTTGTGGGGGTGTTAGGACAAGTCATGACCTGCAGCCGCACGCTCCTGCCTCGTCTATTTAACAAGCAGTAGCTGATCGCAGATCGTCAGTCACAAATTTTTCAACAATGGAGAAGGTTGAGCACCGCGCAGTGATCAAACTTTTGACCAAGGAAGGCAAGAATACAGTGATTCATGAAGGCATGGTTGCAGTGTACACCAACACCGCCCCTTCCTATGCAACCATTGCTCGCTGGAATGGGGAGTTCCGCCATGGGCGTGAGTCCTTTGAAGATGACCCCCGTCCAGGACGCCCGTCAGACATGACCAACGAGGACATTGTGGCCCGTGGGTAGAGGATGATCCTCGAAAATCGACGGGTGAAGGTCGAAGAAATCGAGCGACAACTTGGAATATCACATGGAAGTGTTATCAACATCATCCACGACAATTTGGCCATGACCAAGGTCTCTGCCCGTTGGGTCCCTAGAAACCTCACGCCCCATGATCGACTTCAACGTCGTCAAAGTCCACAAGGCCAGAGTTGCACAAGCTGCCATGTGCGAGTGCGGATTCGAGGAGCTCAACCATCCCCCCTACAGTCCAGATATGGCCCCTAGCGACTACTTTTTATTCCGCCAGCTCAAGGCTGCACTGCGTGGGCGCCGGTTTGGGGACGATGAAGATGTCCAGCTCGCCGTCCAGGAGTGGATTGAACAGCAGTCGGGAATTCGAAGCCTCAGGGACAAGTGACGCAAGTGTGTTGAAGTCGAAGTAGTTATATTGAAAAATAATAAAACACTTTTCCGCATATCTCGTTTCCTTATATCCGAATTGCAAAACTTATTGACCGCCCCTCGTAGCCCGAGTCCTCTGTAGAAAATATTGCTATATTGTGTTTGTGATTTTCTTCTTAGCGCGCCCATCTGACGACTGTATTCAAAGACATGTCGTAGAAATCAAAAGGCGCAGAAAAATGCGACCTACAAAGAGAGTCAAATAAGGTAGGGGAGGTCAAGCTCCTCCAAAAAGTCATATCTTCTACAAGTATGTATGAGCCGGTCCGAATACAGAGACAAGCGGTAGCGACCCCTCTCGGTAACGTGCGCGGAGATCACCCAGACTTGGGGGGGGAGCGATCATTCAACAAGAATGTGCCGAACAATCTGGGGGACAACGAGGTCGTCACAATAAGGCGCAGGGAAGCGCTCCAGCAAATGGTTGTGCGTCCCGCGATTTTCCAATCTGGAGACGAAAGAAAGCAACCTGAAGCCGTCGCGGCATTGGGGGATAGGTCCATGGGAACAGTCACAGCGCAATGACACGCAACTATAAGTTCCCCTCGACCGTCTCCCATCTTCTTTGCCAAGCTGCCCGTATTCCTGCCATGTAGTCGGTGTGAGGAAGAGCGAAACGCTGGTCCGGTCGCAGAGTCCTCGCGGACTCTTTGGCGCGCTCATTCCCCGCAATTCCTACATGTCCAGGAACCCAGCAGAAGATAATCTCGACATCTGCCCGGCTCGCCAAAACCGTAGCGTCACGGATATGGCGAACCAGGGGATGCGGAGATTCCAATGCATCGAGAGCACTCAGGGCGCTTTGTGAGTCGCTATAGATCACAATCCAGTCTTCGAACCAGGCACATCGCGTAATCTCCAGTACCGAGCAGTGTATTGCAACCAGTTCGGCCATGAAGACAGACGCAGCGCCTGGCAGAGCCCCGCTGTCTTCAAAGAGAGGGGATACGGTGTGGAAGCCGATCCCCTGCTGGGACTTGAAGTAGAAGCCTGGGGATAAAGAGTCAAAGGTGGTACCACCCAGGGTGGCGTCCTAAAGAGAACTAGAGGCGCAACCGACCCGAGAGCTACTCCGAACTTTCGAAGGAGTTTCCTAGCCCTAAACCCAGATTCCTTAGGGTAGGACTGGCGTCTCTTGGGGGCTTTGAAACCGTCGAGATCGGGTGCGATGCCGTGGTAGCCGTTGGCGACTGATGGGGGCACCGGTCGCCAGGCTAAGTCCGGTGTAGTGGATCGAGTCCACCTTTCGCAATACACTCTCGGCTGCGGATGCGTAGAACTCGTCGGACGTAATTCTGATGCCCAAACCTTCCAGGGGACTCCACTCCCGGGGTGTTTAATTGATTCTCCACCCCCCGGTTTATCCCTCATCTAATTACCCTACCCACGGCAGTACACGCCCGCCGAAGGTGAAGTCGCTCCTGGGAGGGGGTTACCCACGCTAAGCAAAACATCAAAATAACTTTATAACAACTCAACCACCAAACTAATAGAGCCATTAAGTTGAACAAAAAAGACGACGATGACTTATACCGGTTATTCCCCCCCCCCCAAGGGGGGGAAACTTGGCCCCCACAATGGTACTCGAGGCAACTACAAGAATCCCACTTCGGAGATTCCATGGGCAGTGAAACCCATAGGGGAAAGTGTGTTCGAAGCCATCAACGAATTTAGCCAAGCTGAGAGAAGAAATATATGCGCTGATTGGAGATATCTCCTGTTCCTTTTGCGCAAGGTAGCTCACCCAAGTGGAACTAATTATTCCATTAACAATCTGTTCCTCTTTTTATTCAGTATTAATCTCCAACTTACATACTTGCACTGCATAACCTCGTTGTCAACAAAGTCTGAGCTACAGTTGCTATTCGGGTATAGTAACCCCTTGCAGGAGACTCCGTTAGGGAGGCCAGAAGAGGAGCCGGTTATCGGCCACGAGCCCGATGCCAACTGCTGATAGGGCTAGACGAAATTTAGGCTGGGCGACCAAGTAGAGTGCACAATCGGTAGACGGGCGATTTAGAAATAGGATAGAAGGGCTCTCCCACTAGCGGATAAGGGTATCTTTTTCTGACGCAGCCCACCCTATGGAGGGGGAAGGGAAACGACTACAAAGATGCAACATCCTTAATTTATTAAGCGACTCCCCTTGAGTCTTACACCGAACGGGACGCAGAGGACACCAGCGGATATTCAGCGATCTGTAAATCCACCTCATCAAATGCTTAGAAGTACGAACGGGATTTATAGTAATATGCCCCGAAGACGCGGAGCCGTTACTATCCTCGTCACGAAGCATCACCCTCAAGAAACTCGATCTAGAAGCAAAGCGTCCACCACAGACCAGCGCCAACAAGAGTAGGGTATGCCAAAAAACGGCCCCCTGTGTTGTAGCCCATAAAAAGAGGAACTATGGCTAAAAACACAAGCAATCAAATTCAAGGAACAAATTGCAGCGAAAATTTAGCGCCGTCGTGTGCTTGTTGTGTCCAGAGAAACCCGGTGTCATTAATATCTATCCATCATCTTGCCTGCAATCTAACAAAGCATCTGTCAGTATGTCATGAATACACAAATTTAAATGTTAAATCTTGGAAGTACTTTAATCATTAATAATATAAGTTTTATATGGCGCCCTTCAAGACCTTGAAGCCTTCGAAGGGCGCTCATCCATGGACTATGACAAGGCCTGAGAGAAGAAGTGGGTTTTCAGTGAATTACTTATTATCAACAGATATTATTAGTATTATAAATTATATATTTGACAGAGGGAGCATCCTGTTAAGAGAATTTTGATGGTTACAGTAAGAATCATCGACGGCAAAAGGTAAATAAATTGCAGCCAACAACTACACAATTTCGGAAAGCGACACCTACAATTACTTAAGGCAATTTTAACGTGCGTTTTGATTTCTTTCATAGTTCATGCCTATTTCCATTATCCAAGGTAGATAAGGAGAAATTCAATGATTTATTTTCAGATACAGACATTAAATGTTTATTTTATCTCAACTATGAAATACTTCAATTAGAAATATATTTTTTATAAATTTAAAATGCAATTTCATTACTATTTACATTAAGGTATATGTGTATTATCGTATTTCAAAAGCAACGATAATAGCAATTCATTTACAAGCTGAATCTGCGGTAGTCTCCTTACAGGAGCAGCTAGAGCTTCACGGGCAGACTTTCGATCTGTGGCTCTTAAACGGGCTTTTGTCTAGAAAAAAAACAAAAAAAAAGAAAAGGTTTCCAGTAAAAATCATGATCAACTCAATAAATTATAATAATTTCATCTTAGTTTGGTTATGACTTATGATCTTTTATCAAAGTTATTTATAGTAATTCTTTTATAATCATCACTAACCATAATTTAAGAAGGGGATTTTTTTTTGTATCATCATCATCACTAACTCTATAATTTCAGGGGATTTTTTTTTAGTATTTGAATAATAGTTTCATCTTAGTTTGGTTATGACTGATGTTTTTTTTACCAAAGTTCAGAAATAAATATAAGTATCGAAATTTTGAGAATTTTTTAAAACCCAAAGAATTACAAATGGAGAAGTTCAGAAAATTTATTTATATATATATCTTCTTCTTCTTCTATCTATCTTCTTCTATAACTATATTTTAGCAACGTGATATTTTGAAAGGGGGGAAATTTAGTTTAGAGTTCATTTTTAAAATTATTATAATTGGCGAAGTTCAGAAAATTTATAAAAAATTATCCATGGCTGCTTTTTTAGATTTAAAATTATAATCTTAGCAGCGAGGCGCAAGCTCCCCCACCCTTACGTTGGGAGTGGCGAAGCCATTGTCTGGTCTTCTAATAATTTACTCGTGGTGTTTTTATATTTTTTTCAGATCCATCCATATTTTCTTAGGCCTAAAAGAAGGCAAGAAAAAAAAAACAGTATTCTTTTGAAAGACGGTAAAAACCGACAGGGCGGTTTTTTTCGCTCCAACTTTGATCCGCTGGGATTTTAACAGACAGTAGCCATTTTTCCTCCAGCTAAAAAAATAAAATGGAAAATGTTTTAGAAAGAACTTTGATAAAACCTTCAAATATACACAAAAAAGGCCATGCCTTAATTTTAAGAAATTCTCTAAATTTTTTAACAACTTTACCATTTGTAATTCAATTTTACTTTTTAAAAAATCCAAAACATTCGATAATCATATATTTTGTTTAAAGTTCCATTTCCTTAAACAAAAAATAATAATTAAAGTAACAAATATGTTTTTTTTCACAAACTTTTAACATTTTTTTCGGAAATAGCCCGATTTTTCCAAGTTAAAATATGGGGGGGTTTTCGCAAACTTTTAACATTTTTTAGCGGAAATAGCCCGATTTTTCCAAGTTAAAAAAAAATTTCGATAAATTTTAAATTTGTTCGGAAATAGCCCGATTTTTCCAAGTTAAAATTTTTTTTTCGCAAACTTTTAACATTTTTTTTTTCGGAAATAGCCCGATTCTTCCAAGTTAAAATATGTTTTTTTTCGCAAACTTCTAACATTTTTTTCGGAAATAGCCCGATTTTTCCAAGTTAAAATATGTTTTTTTCGCAACATTAAAATTTTATTTCGGAAATAGCCCGATTTTTCCAAGTTAAAATGGTTTTTTTCGCAAACTTTTAACATTTTTTTCGGAAATAGCCCGATTTTTCCAAGTTAAAATATGGTTTTTTTTCGCAAACTTTTAACATTTTTTTATCGGAAATAGCCCGATTTTTCCAAGTTAAAATATAGTGTTATGGATCAAATTTTCGGCGTTTACCCTGCTAAGGAGCCTTGCGCCGCTCAGTAACAGATGCCATCTATTGGAAATTAAAAGAAGCTTTGCCAGCACAATAATAATAGGCCTGTTTGACAACCTGGCTTCTTAGGAATTACAATACATTATGAGTGATATTTTTGTATATTGATATACAGGGATGTCCGAAAGTCTTGTCAACATATTTGTTTTTATTTCAAATACTTTTTTAATTTTAGATTTCAAATATTGTTTTAATTTTATATTTCGGATGACAAAGTCTCGTCACCGCCTGTTAATATTTGAATCTTCCATTTCCGATGGCTGACACGAGCTCCTACAGTTTGGAAGAGAGGCTGTTTGCAACTGTATGGACACATGATACACGCGTTTGCTATTATTATATTGTTCCTCTAGTGTTCTTTGTATTTTTCGGTAAGGGGTGTACATAGTACAACCCGATCAAAAGGAGTAATATTTGCAATTAGTTTTTAACGTTTTATATATATATATATATATATATATATATATATATATATATATATATATATATATATATATATATATATATATATATATATATCTGAGGATTGGGAAATGCAGAGCCGTGTCCACACTGTGGCATTCAGGGAGACAGAGCCTTATGCAGGAAATTAGGAGCTTCGTGAAACCAAGAAAATAGAAACCTTTGCCCACAGTAAACTTATTATGGAGGGAACAAAAAATCTCTCTTAAGAAAAAGGCAAAAGGCTCGGAGAAGGAAAACTCTGACCCCCCCCCCCCCCCCCGTCTTGTAGGCTAAACCTTTTCAGGTAAAGACTAGGAGAAGGAAAACCTCAAATAATAAACCAAACCCAAGACCCCAACGGCGAACCTATCTGGTACAGGCGGAGGAGGGCTGAGTCTGGAGGGCAGACGTGATAAAGGCGGGCCTTGCTATACTAAGAACCCGGAAGCCGCTGCAGCCGACATCCCTGAAACGGCACGTCTCACCCTCATTGAGCCGCCGCGGTGGACATGCTACCGGTCAAGTGAGTGCGCGTGGCCGCCGTCGCGCAGCCAAGATCACCCAAAACAAGACACTTAGCTACTGGGTTCTCGTCACAATTTTCTCTTCTTCTCTGCCCTTCATCCACATCCCCTTACAAAGCCCAATGGCGATGGAACCGTGAATGCCGGAGGCCTCTAGTTCGCGACCACGGTGTTGGTACCGCGGCGTTCGAGAAAGGGAGGAGACAAAAGCAAGAAAAACGTGGGGGAAGCAAAGAGAGTGGAACAACCTCGTCCTCCCCCGAATTCTTAAGTGACGAATGTCCACGACTCTTCCACCACAGATGAGGCCCTTCTAAGTCGCATCACTCACAAACATCAACAGAGAAGATGGATAACAGATGACGCAACCACAGATAAGGCCTTCTAAGTCACATCACTCACAAACATCAAGAGAAGATGGATAACAGATGACGGAACCAATGCTCGGACACGAGAAGGACCGACGACTACCATTATATTGTATAGTTAGATTTTTATCTGTTGGTCTTTTATCTTTGAAAAACAATTCATCAGATTGATGAAACTACCAAGAAAAAATATATATAGAACTGCTTCACACTATTCAGGGTAAAAAAATGATTTCTATCAAGAAGTCTCCCTCTGTGACAATAAAATAGTTGCTCCTCTACCTGGAACAGTTCCACGTATAGTGAACAAACAGAAGATAAAGAGAAGGTCGCTGAAGGAGACGTGGAAGATTTGGTTATTATGCATCTGAATTCAGAAGAACCGGATGAAATAACTCTCCTCCAATTTAAGACTTGTTTAACACTCTGAACATTGTGTGTACAACCGATCCTAAAAGTGTGCGTTCTAAAATTCACAAAGCCTCAATGGAGAAATGCTCTGGAATATGGAATTTATCGAGGAGTCTACCAGCGGCTGAAATTATACAGTCTGCTTACCTAGTTCAATTCAATGGGAGATAAGATTTCTCTCTTGTGGCTCCCATCTCAACTCCTTGTCTTTAGTATGGGTTACCTTAAATCATTTTAGTACTAAATATATATAATTACATACTTACTTGGGGATTTTTACCCCTGTATTTTCATTTTATCTCAATCTTCCTTGAAATACAGTCTGCTTTGAGTTATCAGCTAACGCAGCCATGCATTAAGAGATAAAATTATTTGAATGCCTATCCATGCCTTTGCAATACAAAGGTATTCTACATAAACCAAGAATTTACAGCTCCCGCCGTTGTGTGAAACGGAAATTGAATATCTCTAAGAACACGTCAGTGATGACTATTATTTCCAAGTGGGACAGACTGCAAGTGGACAAAAACTGTGGCGGATGGGGAGAGCCTTCGCCTTTACTTTTCACGTTTCTCATCTCTCGATATTTACTATGGAGTCCTGCCAACACTTCTGAGCGTCGAAAACAAAAACTGAATGCGGTATTGAAAGGCAGAGTCACAGCGTTCCTTAATATGGATAAAGTTATGAAACAAAAATAGCAATAATGGAGTGTGTCGAATCCAAGATTCAAATGGATGACGATCAAGACGAACACCGTTTTGAAACAAATAGTGGAAGAGATGCTAGTTAACTCTATTAAAGCTTTACGGGACCAAAGTAAGCATCGTTTAATGGATGATGCTGCTGCTGCTTTATATGGTAGTGCTGACGAGTTTGTTGATTATGAATTGAGTTCCAACTGCAGTGCAGCAATTCACAGTGAAAATGCAACTAAAATATTGTGAGTGTTTTTGAGAAATATAAATAACACACATCCGCCATCATTAGCACAGTAGTGAGAATATTCAGTTTAGTCTGACACACATACATTCTCTTAAAAGAAAGAGGTTCTCAGAATGTTTAGCAAGTGTTTGAAAGGCAACTAAAAGATCTTCATTACGTGCCCAGGAAATGTGTTGCAGAACAGTTTATTATTCTCACATTTTTACCGATTCAGTGATCTATAGCCTAGAACGGTGTTTAATAAAAGAAACCAACTGAATTCAAGTACTTTTGGTTGGCTGTTACCGTCAAAAGAAGTTTGGGTAAATATGTAGATTATCGGCGCGAACGATGGGACGTACTATTTCGTCCGTGTTCCAAAATGTTTCACGTTTTTGGAGTACATTTAAGTTGACGGCTCGTGTGGGGGTAAACACAATGGGGAGACTACACTACGATGATCCTGAGTTTCATTAAAAAAAATTTGGGGGGGTCTGGGGGGCACAGTCCCCCCAGTATATAATCATAATTGTTTATAGAATAATAATTCGAAAAGGACTCAAACGCACATGAATATTCCGACACGAGTGAACGATAATATTTACACAAAAAATTTTTTTCGGCCGGGCCGCTAATCTACATATTTACCGAAGTTTGCTGTCTTTTAAGGTTTTACTTATTTGAGTATATAAAAACATACATGCATCGCTATGGCTAAGGAACTGTCAAAGTAGAGGTACCAACCAAGAAGATTTTCATGTATCGAAACCTATCACTGTGTATAAGGGGACATGAACCCCCCTGTCCATTTCCATTAATTTGGGGCCTCCAAGTGTAGGTCATAAGATCGATCCTTTGGTCACGCATCTATACCTAGAGGTTGATCTCTATACCAATGATCGTAGTCTCAGAAATAAGGAATTATTTATTGGAGCTCATGGTAGCCGAGTGGATACGGCGTTGGCCTCCCAACGTCGCGGTACCGGGTTCGATCCCGGCATGAGCGGACACAAACGCCAGCGGACGTAGACAGAGATCTGGCTACCAATTGGAGGAGGCGCTGTGCTCACCCCTCTATTGAGGTGGATGGATCTTGCACTTCTCATCACACAATTAGAACACTGCTTTCATTCCTCTCCCGTCTTCGCAGCACAACACACACTGTTCCAAGGAATCCTGCCGATGGGTATCTATATCCACATACCTCTGACGCGGAACGGGTGAGATGGTCAGGTCGACTGGTCCTGACTCTCTTCCCAAGCGCCATACCCCGATAACCACTTCAACAGGTGGGCTAAACCATGTGAGGGAATTCATCTATGTCAACAGGTAGATGAGAGGGGAAGGGAGAGTATAAACAGACTTATACCTCGGAGCACTGCACTTGGGAAGTCTTTGTCAAATGCCCAAGTATACCCAGCTATGACCTGCGCCCTTAAGTCAAAGTCAAGTCATATGTAGATCTAGTATGTGTAACAGAATCATGAGTTCATGAAATTAAATTTTATGACAAAGGACAGGTAGAGGACTTCTGGTGGAATAATTCAATGGGGCAGGGACTAGTTGAGTCACTGTGAATAGTTATTAGGGTAATAAAATAGGATTTAGGAGCTTTCTACAGACCACCAGAACAAACTGATATTAATGATAAGGGAAATAAATAAGGAAAGGATGTGAAGTAGATCCAGTAATTCTTGGTGACTTTAATTTAGGCTCTGTGAACTGAGAAATTATAAGGGATGAGGAAAGTTGTAGGTTTACTTAATGTTTGGAAGATATTTTTTAATTCGTAATATTTTTTTTAAATTCACCTATCTGGCGACCTCCTCCAAGAGCATAAGTAAACAATCAAAATTCTAAAATTCGCAAAAGAAACAAAAAAACAAGCACGTTCCGGCGTCGAGGGGAGAACCCCCCCCCCCCCCACTCGGCGCAAGAACATGCGACCTACAACAGAAAAAGAAATCGAGGCCAGCCTCGTCCATAAAGACGTGCAATCCAAGAGTGTGCGCACGAACCAGTCCCGATTACAAGGGACAAGCGGTAGCGACCCCAGGTAGCGTGCGCGAAGATCACCCAGACTGGGACATTCACCAAGAATGGGCCGAACAGTCTGGGGGACAACGCAGTCGTCGCAATAAGGCGGAGGCGAGCGCTCTATCTCCGATTCGGAGACGACAAAAAGCGACATGAAGCCGTCGCGGCATTGGGGGATAGGTCCATGGGAACAGTCGCGGCGCAATGCCACGCAACTTTAAGTTCCCTTCGACCGTCTCCCATCTTCTTTGCCACGCAGCCCGGAGAGATGCCCGTATTCCTGCCATTTAACCAATGTAAGCAATGCTCCGAGAGCACTCAGGGCGCTTTCCGAGTCGCTATAAATCACAATCCGGTATCCGAACCGGGCACGTCGCGTTATCTCCCGTACCGAGTGATGTATTGCCACCAGCTCGGCCGTGAAGACAGACACAGCGCCTGGCAGAGCCCCGCTGAGTTTAAACAGAGGGGATACGGCGTGGAACCCGACCCCCTCTTGGGACTTGGAGCCACCCGTATACACTGGCACGGGTCCAGCGTGACACGAAGTGTGCTCCAAAAAGGCAGAGCGCAATACTCTCGGCGCTGTACAAGCTTTACGAGCAGAGGCGGTCAGCACGTGTCTCGAGGCGAGACCTAAAGGCAGTGCACACGTTGCGGACGAACTCCTTCTTCATTAATGTTGCTGCGACGGACCTTGGAGGCCTTGCCCTCGACATGCGGCCACAGGCTGTAGTCGAGGGGATTAAGGTCGGGCGACTGCGGCGACCAAACGTCCTTCGATCACAACCACTCATGCACGGTCTTGGCCGTGTGGGGAGGGGGGGGGGGGCACCGTCCAGTTAAAGAGGTAGTACTCTTTCTTAGTGATCTTTCGTGGCCAAAATGACCCTGTAATCGACCGAAATGAGCCTGTAACCGGCCGCATCTTGTCGCCATTCAAAGCCACGACGCCGAGCATCATCCCGAAGGCCAGGTGCTTGGTCGCGGGCCCGTAGCGGACCCCGAAGACGTCCTGGCCGTAGCTTCCCATGCGGTCGTTCTGCTTCTTAATGACCGAATCGACGGTCAAGATTTTTTCATCAGAAAAAATGAGAATTCGATTGTCAAAAGAATCTTTCAAGTTGGAAGACGACGGCAGCGCTCCCAGCGTTGTTCTCGCATATGGTATGTGAGCGGAGGCCTTTCCACGCACCTCAAGCTCCTGCCGCCAGCCTCCTTGACGACCCTGGACACCGGGGACACCGAAATGTTCTTCTTCTTCGCGAGTGCTGCCATTTTGAGCTTCGGAGAACTTTCGAAGGACTTTCACACAGCCAAACGGTTGGCACCAACTTGAGGTCGATCTTTGAGGTCTCCCTCCTTCTTGAGCCTCTCAGCGACTCTGAGGAAGATCATACGACTGACGTTGAGCCACTTGGGCATGGTGGAGTTGTGGCCCACGAGCAGAAAAGCAGATATCTCGATTCACTTCACTTAGATCTGGACACACCTGCACAAAATGAAAGGAAAAAGTAGAACTTCCAAGTTTGTTTGGCGGGACTTTTTCTATCACACACGTAAAGTTCTCGAAAGATTAAAAAAAAAGTGTAAATAAAGTTTTGATGCCCGGTAGGCACTGTCGAGATAGGCTGCAGATGCAGTGAGAGCCGTTGGCAACAGAGGGAGGCGCCGGGCTCGCGGGTACAGGCGCGTAATAAACTGTGCACGGTGGAAGAGCGAGTGGCTACTCCCCAGCATTGACAAGTAGGCTCCCAATGGGGGATGTGCGGAAAGCACCCGGCGCCAAGCGAGGCACGGTTGGATGGATCGAGTACACCTTCCGCAATACACGCTCGGATGGCGATGCATAAAACTCTCGTCGTAGTCGAGCTTCAAGGAAAAAAGATGAATAAAAAAGCAAGACAGTAACCCTATCCTCAACCCAGTTACTAAACGTCACGGAACGACGAATGTCCATAGCGCGGGTACAAGAGACCATAAGACAGCGAAGATGAGCATACCAGATGAGGCGTCGGTCGAAATCAAGATCAAGGAGAAGGTGCGAGTCCACTACTTCTAAGCGAACCCCATTTAGTGACAAGTCCGGGTCAGTGTGGAGCCGTGGATAGCGGCAGAAGTGCACCACCTTAGTCTTGGAAAGGAAAACCGATAACTGTGCGCTTCGGCATAGCGAGATGCGGTTAAATGCCTGTTGAGGTCGACGCTTCAGTTGGAATCTGGGCCGCACCAAAGAGATCGGAAGGTCGTCTACGTAGAGCGTAGCGAGAACATCTTCCGGCAGCACCGAGGTGATGCCATTGATGCTCAGGGCAAAGAGTGTGACACTGAGGACACTTCACTGCGGGACAATCTCCCTGCTCTTTTTGGACACATAGGGCTCCCACTACCAGTACGCGAAACCGAGGAACTCTCAAATTTTCAGATTGAGAGGCGTCCCCTGGCCCCATCGTGCGGGGTCTCCATGATACCGTATCGCCATGGGGTATCATAGGCCTTCTCCAGATCGAAAAACACGGTGGCCTAGTAGTGTTGTCTACATAATAATGCCATCTGCCCTCGCTGACTGCATTTTCCAGTCGGAGCAGAGCATCCGACGTAGACTGGAACTTGCAGAAGCCGTACTGTGCGGAAGACAGGTTGCCCCCCACTGGCCAAGAAAAGGACTAATCTAACATTTACCAGTTTCTTCACCAATTGTCGCCAGGAGTCTGGAAGGATACTCTGAACCAGAACAAATCTATCAGAAAGGATATACCTTTCTCACCCAGGTGTTGAAGCATATAATACGGGACATCGTCCGGGGCAGAGGCGGTGTCCGCGCACGAAGCGAGAGCAGAGCGCAACTCACTCCCAGTAACTTGTCGTTAAAGGGTTCTCCGCCTCTGGAGGTAAAGTCCAGCCGGCGGCCTTCCGCGACATCACGACGTGCATTGAATGCTGGCGGAACAGCATCCCGGCTAGAGAATGCGGAAAAAGCGGTCGCTAAGGATTCCGCCACGGACGCGGGGTCCGAGATTGCGGTCCAATTCTCGTGGAGAGCGGGAGGGGAGTCCTGCGAGAACTTGCCCCGAATCCTTTTGACTCGCTTCCACACCTCAGCTAAAGGGATCTTCCCGTTAAGTGAAGACACGTATGCCCGCCAAGAAGAGCGGCGGGGGTGCTTCGAAATATACCGGAACCTAGCCCTAGCCCGACGAAATTCAGCGACAGTGAAATCGTTCGGGCGGCGCTTATAGCGCATGTAGGCATAACGCTTCTGTTTCAGGGCCGTCTCACACTCTGCCGACCACCATGGGAGTGGTCGGCGTGCAAAACGGCCAGACGTCTTAGGAATAGTAGTCAGGCCCACGGCGATGAGGTTGCCGGAGAAGAACTCAACGGCCTCATCTACCGACCTAAACTCCTCGACTGAGATAGAGAATTCAGTCATTTCTTGACATGCAGGCCACCGCGCCGGCGCCAAGCACCACCGAGGTGGGCTCTCAGGCGGCAGTTGCCCTGAAAATGATATTTGAATGGGAAAGTGATCACTACCATAGAGGTCATCGACCACCCCCCAATCAAAATCAGGCTGCGCACCCGAAGAGCACAGAGATAGTTCAAGGCAAGAAAATGAAGCGGTTCTCGGACAGTGATGCGTAAATTCATCCACGTTTAGGACATCCATCTCTCAAGCTCTTCGATCAGATCGGCAAGGACTTGTCCCCTGGGATTTATGGAGTAATCTACCCAGAGAGGATGCCTGCCGTTCAGATCTCCAAGCAAGAGATAGGGCCTCGGCAACCGTGCCACGACGCGGCGGAAGTCCCCCGCGTCGAAGTCAGCTGACGGTGGAATGTACGCAGAAATGATAGTATACCTCCTATCCAGGTGCAGCTGCACAGCCACTGCCTGAAAGGAGGTATCTAAAGAGAAAGGAAGAACGGAGACATCATGCCGGGTGTAAACCGCGCATCCCCCAGCCCGGCCATCCCGCGGTGGTGGGTTCGCAAGACCCTTATAACCCGGGAGGGCAGGCAGGGGGCACGTGCCTAGCATGGTCTCCTGCAAAAAGATAGCTAACGGGGAATGGGACGAGACGAGCCTCCGCAGCTCCTCCCAGCTGGCCCGGAGTCCACGGCAATTCCATTGAAGGAATATGCCCTCCATTGCTAGCTCGGAGACGCGGGGGCCCTCCTCGAACTGAAGACCCTCACGGGAATGGCCGTACGCTTCCCGGGGGCAGAACCACGGGAGCTGTTGGCCGGACAAAGCGCTGAAGGCGCTGTCGCCTTCGAGGACTTATTGGGAGAGGTTAGGCTCGCCATGCGAGTCTTTTCCTCCCTCCGCCTCGAAACCTTAGGCGGGCGTTGCGGCTTCGGAGGCGGGGGGCCCTCTTTTCGAGGAACCACCGTCTCCGAGCCACTCGCTCCACCTCGGGGCGTGGGCGAAGGAGCGGAAGCTCCTTTGTTGCTGTCTTCCTTTCGGGGGACAGCTTTAGGAACCCCCGAAGATGGCCTAGCGACCATCTTCAGGGGTGTTGCCTCCTGTGAGTCTAACGACTCGGTGGAGGCGCGTGGCCGTTTCGCCTTACGGGAAACGGTCACGCTGGCGGAAGAGGGGGGAGCCCTGGTTTTAGCCGGGGCTGGGTTAATCCTTTTTGACGCCAGCTTTACCAGGGGAGCGCTCAGGTTGGGTAGAGCCCGCAGAAGGGCTCCGAATGGGCGCGGAAACAACCGTGCTCGTTGGCCTGGATGGGCCAGGAGCAGAGGGTGCCTTTCTAACTACTGAGGCATATGACGTCCCAGGCAGAGCCGGGCGCGCCAGGACCAAGTCCTTAGCCTCGCGGAATGAGATTCTATCCCGGGCCTGAACGGCCAGGATTTCTCTCTCAAGGAGATATGCACCACATTGCTTCGAAGAAGCAGGGTGCGGCTCTCCGCAATTGACACACTTGGCCACACACGATTTGGACTTATCGTGTGCGACCTTGGAGCAATTTACACAGACTTCGGGTGACCCCGACTTTGCACGTCTACATGAGCGATTCGTATGGCCGAAGCGGTGACAGTAATAGCACCGCCGCGGCAGTGGCACGAATGCCTTCACGCGGTAGCGGTACCAACCGGCACGCACCGACTCAGGGAGCTTGTCACAGTCGAACGTGACGAAGAGTGTACGGGTGGGTCTCGAGGCCCCTCCCTGTTTTCTCATCACACGTTCGACCTTGACCGCCCCATGGTCGGCCAGCTCTAGGGTAATGTCCTCAATGGGGTAGTCAACGAGTTCCCTCGCATAAACTACTCCTTTCACAAAGTTCATGGTGGAGTGCGGCGTCACACTCACCGGGGTGCCATGAAGTGTCCGAAGAGCACTTATCTTGGCCGCCTCGGCGGGATTCGCCACATTCGCCAGAAGGCTCCCGTCCGAGAAACGGGTCACCTTCGGCTCTCTACCAATTGCACTAGCTAATCCTCTCCTCTGATGGATCATGTTGCCCTTGGACAACATGGTGCCATCAGTGGAGCGAATAACGAGGAAGCGTTTGAAGCCAGCGGGCTCGAAAACGCCAGGTAACCTCTGAATGAGGGGCCCCGATGTCATCGAGGCTCCGCCCTGTGCACTCTTGGTATTAGTCTTAGTCAGGAGCTCCGCAACAGGAGGGGGGGGGGGGCAGAGGAGCGGATGTGCAGATCTTGGCTTGGTCGCTTGCCAGAGTGGCAGCAGACCCATCCGTCCCCGCAGCCCCCGCGGATGGAGAGGAGCCCCGAGTCTTCTTCGTCTTTTTCCTTCTTGGAGAGGAGGGCGGGCAATGAACCCGTTTCTCACCTCCGCCGGCAGAAGCCCCCATGCCAGATGGGCCGACCTCACCCAGGTCCCTCTCCGAAATGGACAAGGTCCTGGTAGTCGTAGGGGCATCATCCGAAGGAGATCCCTCCCCCTCTTGTACTGCCTGAGAATCCCCAGCCGTTTGAGGGGGACCTTGCATAGGGGCGGATTCGGGTTCGGTGCTTGGCGCCGAGCCCGGATTCGCCCCCATGGAAGGCCCTACCGTCTGAGGCTGGGTCTCCTCAAGGACCATGTCTATCACAGGAGGGGCCTCCAGTTGGCCATCCCCTCCCAGGACATTGCAGGTCCCCTTGGCAGTGTCACTAATCTTGTGTGGGGAGGCACAGGCCTTGACCCCGGCAAGGTTTAAAATTCTTGCCAGCAGGTTTTTTGAGGGAAGCGACCGAAGGGGCCTGGCTTCCCTCTCCCCCCCCCTAAGGAAGCTGGCCCTACCGAGCCGCTTCGATGTGGAGCGGCTGGCTAAGGGCTGCCTGCTGGTTTTCTTGGCAGTCCCCTTGGAAAGAAAAGAGGGGACTGCCGCTGGGAAAAGGGAGGTGCCCGAAAGCACCTCCAGAGAAGGGGGTGAGGGGGAGTCCCCTGCACCCGTAGGCGAAGGAGAGGAGTAAGCCTCCTCTCCGGTTAGAGAAATATGGAGGGTCCCCTGCGCAAGCACAGGGAAGGGGGACCTCCATTTTTTTGGTGGAGCTGCACGAGGGCGGCTCCGTCGATGAGCAAGGGGGAATTAAGGGGAGATTTTTTATTTTCTCATCATTGGGCATGGTGACCCTATTTGTGCTGCGGGACGCAATAGCTCATCACCTCTAGCAGTTGCCCGCACTGCGAGAGGTGCTTACAAGCCCAACAGAGCCAGGCGCCCCCATTCGGGACCACCCTTCCCGCCTGGTGGCCTGTCAGTCCATTGGCATGGCGGCTCCACCTTAGACACGGCGTAAAATTGATAGAATGTGAAGAGAAGAGGGAAAGGGATGCGAGGAAGGTATGGGTGGGGATGAAGCAGGTTGTTAAAAAAACCCATCCCGAACCGGAGCTCAGCGGTTAGGAGACAATGTCCCCTCCCCCCTCAGCCCCGATCCGGGGTGGTTGGCTTGAGGTCAGCATCTACCCTGTGAAGTTAGAGGCTGACCAGAGAAAGTTGTGGGAGAGGTTGTATGAAAAGCGACGAGGTAGGGGAGAAATCGGGCTATCTGAAGGAAGGAAGAGAGGCTAAGCTGGGGCCGGACGGAGCGCTGGATCCCGTCAGCACGGCGGCCAGGATGGCAAATCGCCGCGCCCCTTACGGGGCGACCTAATGGAAATTAGAAACTATGACCTCCCTATGAGAGGGGAGTTTAGGAGAAAACTCTCCATAGGATCAGAAATTCCAGAATGTCATCATTTAGACAGACTCTGCTGTCCCGGTCCAGCGTTAATGTGCTTTGCCAGCCAGGCGAAATTGTCATGGAACTTTAACCAAAAAGGATGGTGCCGGCGTAGCCACTTTATATGGATACTGGAGGGGGTTAACAGAGTCTACGACCCAACACACCCCTATCTAACATTTGCCCTAGCCATGGGGCTTTCGGTCCTCGCAGCAGGTAGGGACCTCCCTGTTTATACTGCCCCTCGATTAAGGCTCATGAGAGGAAGAGAGTGAGCCAGGGAACCAAGGCCTCGTTCGATAGAAGAGCAAGTGTGGCAAGGTTGGTTAAAAGGTCCCTTGGCGCACACTGCACGGTGATCGCGCCGGAAGTGTGGCAAGGTTGGTTAAGAGGTCACTTGGCGCACACTGCACCGTGATCGCGCCGGAAGTGTGGCAAGGTTGGTTAAGAGGTACCTTGGCGCACACTGCACCGTGATCGCGCCGGAAGTGTGGCAAGGTTGGTTGAGGTACCTTGGCGCACACTGCACGGTGATCGCGCCGGAAGTGTGGCAAGGTTGGTTAAGAGGTCTCTTGGCGCACACTGCACCGTGATCGCGCCGGAAGTGTGGCAAGGTTGGTTAAGAGGTACCTTGGCGCACAATGCACGGTGATCGCGCCGGAAGTGTGGCAAAGTTGGTTAAGAGGTACCTTGGCGCACACTGCACGGTGATCGCGCCGGAAGTGTGGCGAGGTTGGTTAAGAGGTCCCTTGGCGCACATTGCACGGTGATCGCGCCGGAAGTGTGGCAAGGTTGGTTAAGAGGTCCCTTGGCGCACACTGCACCGTGATCGTGCCGGAAGTGTGGCAAGGTTGGTTAAGAGGTCCCTTGGCGCACACTGCACCGTGATCGCGCCGGAAGTGTGGCAAGGTTGGTTAAGAGGTACCTTGGCGCACAATGCACGGTGATCGCGCCGGAAGTGTGGCAAGGTTGGTTAACAGGTACCTTGGCGCACACTGCACCGTGATCGCGCCGGAAGTGTGGCAAGGTTGGTTAAGAGGTACCTTGGCGCACAATGCACGGTGATCGCGCCGGAAGTGTGGCAAGGTTGGTTAAGAGGTACCTTGGCGCACACTGCACGGTGATCGCGCCGGAAGTGTGGCAAGGTTGGTTAAGAGGTCCCTTGGCGCACACTGCACCGTGATCGCGCCGGAAGTGTGGCAATGTTGGTTAAGAGGTACCTTGGCGCACACTGCACCGTGATCGCGCCGGAAGTGTGGCAAGGTTGGTTAAGAGGTACCTTGGCGCACACTGCACCGTGATCGCGCCGGAAGTGTGGCAAGGTTGGTTAAGAGGTACCTTGGCGCACAATGCACGGTGATCGCGCCGGAAGTGTGGCAAGGTTGGTTAAGAGGTACCTTGGCGCACACTGCACCGTGATCGCGCCGGAAGTGTGGCAAGGTTGGTTAAGAGGTCCCTTGGCGCACACTGCACGGTGATCGCACCGGAAGTGTGGCAAGGTTGGTTAAGAGGTCCCTTGGCGCACACTGCACGGTGATCGCGCCGGAAGTGTGGCAAGGTTGGTTAAGAGGTCCCTTGGCGCACACTGCACCGTGATCGCGCCGGAAGTGTGGCAAGGTTGGTTAAGAGGTACCTTGGCGCACACTGCACGGTGATCGCGCCGGAAGTGTGGCAATGTTGGTTAAGAGGTACCTTAGCGCACACTGCACCGTGATCGCGCCGGAAGTGTGGCAAGGTTGGTTAAGAGGTACCTTGGCGCACACTGCACCGTGATCGCGCCGGAAGTGTGGCAAGGTTGGTTAAGAGGTACCTTGGCGCACACTGCACCGTGATCGCGCCGGAAGTGTGGCAAGGTTGGTTAAGAGGTACCTTGGCGCACACTGCACCGTGATCGCGCCGGAAGTGTGGCAAGGTTGGTTAAGAGGTACCTTGGCGCACACTGCACCGTGATCGCGCCGGAAGTGTGGCAAGGTTGGTTAAGAGGTACCTTGGCGCACAATGCACGGTGATCGCGCCGGAAGTGTGGCAAGGTTGGTTAAGAGGTACCTTGGCGCACACTGCACCGTGATCGCGCCGGAAGTGTGGCAAGGTTGGTTAAGAGGTACCTTGGCGCACACTGCACGGTGATCGCGCCGGAAGTGTGGAAGGTGTATGAGGGTATGTAATAAAGAGATATAGATAGGCAGGTCCACAAACGAGTAGGATGGGTGATCGCCTATTATTATCATACCCTGGTGTTATGTGATCCCAGGATGGCATGCAGTCCACCAAGGCACCAGGGCTACCAGATTGAACTTTGTCTGGGTGGGAACAGCCCTCCTGGTACAAAGTGTGGGTAGAATAGGTTAAGGAGATAGCCGTAATAATATACAATAATAATAATAAATAACAATACCCAGAAATAGTAATACTTAACAAATAATAATAATCATAATTAATACTAAATAATAATAAGAAGAATGATAGCAATAATAATGCTAATAATAAAAAGGTGAAGTAGTTCAGAGTGGAGGTGAGATGGAAGCACACAAACAACTTTCTCAGATTATCAGAATTAAATCAACCCAGTGATAGGACTTCCCACATTTGAGCTCAGAGATCTCGCAGGAATTGCCTTCTCCTAAATCTGAAAGGTTCAAGGTATAGTTTGGAGGGCATAGGCACCGTCAAGACGGTGTGGTCGCGAGTACAAACGCCTAATGTACTATACAACGCGAAAAGCAAGAGGCATCTCCCCAGCAGGTTCTATATGTGGGATGTGCGGAAGGCACGAGTCACTAAACGGCGACCAGAGTGGTAGATCGAGTCAAAACTGCGAATTGACGCTCGGCTGCGTTAAGCAAATCTAGTCAAGGTTTGGAGGAACAAAAGATTGTTAAAAAAAGAACAAACTAATTGTTGGACGTCACAGAATGAAGAATGAGCAAATGGCGAGTGCAAAAGACCCTAAAGCTGCGAATATGAGCCTCCCAGGTGAGGCGTCGGTCAAGAACAAGACCAAGGAAACGGTGCGAACCCACCACTTCCAGGAGAACCTAGTTTACAAACAAGTGCATTTCATGGTGGAGCAGTGGATGGCGGCAGAAGTGCACCTTAGTCTTAGCTAAGGAAAACCGAAACCTGTGCGCTTCGGCATAGCGAGAGACACGGGCATTAGTCGCCGTATTAAAAACCGCCTAGAACTAGGCTACTTTTAAATTTAATGCAATAACACACAAAAACAACCCAAACAACAACAGAAACTAAAAAAAGGGAAAAGGAAACAAGTAGTAAGCAAGCTCCTGCGTCGGGGGGAGGTCCCCCAGGCGCAGAAGCGTGCAACCTATAAGGGAAAAAAAAACAACAAAACAAAACAAAAAACCTGGTTAAATAATAGAGACAAGGCCGGCCTCCCTCCAAAAGTCAACAAGTCCACCAGTCAAAGTGCACGCACTCGTCCCCAGCACAGGTGACAAGCGGTAGCGACCCCGCCCATCCCGGTACTGGGACAGGTAACGTGCGCGAAGATCACCCAGACTGGGACATTCGACAAGAATGTGCCGAACAGTCTCGGGGACGACGCAGTCGTCACAGTAGAGCGCAGACGAGCGCTCCATCAAATAGCTATGCGTTACACGAGTATGTCCGATTCGGAGACGACAAAAAGCGACCTGAAGCCGTCGCGGCATTGGGGGATAGATCCATGGGAACAGTCGCGGCGCAATGGCACGCAACTTTAAGTTCCCTTCGACCGTCTCCCATCTTCTTTGCTAAGCAGTCCGAAGAGCTGCCCGTATTCCTGCCATGTAGTCGGTGTGAGGAAGAGCGAAACGCTGGTCCGGTCGCAGAGTCCTCGCGGACTCTTTGGCGCCCTCATTCCCCGCAATTCCTACATGTCCAGGAACCCAGCAGAAGATATCCGCCCAGCTCGCCAAAAACGTATCGTCACGGATATCGCGAACCAGGGGATGCGGAGATTCAAATGCCCCGAGAGCACTCAGGGCGCTTTGTGAGTCGATATAGATCACAATCCGGTCTCCGAACCGGGCACGTCGCGTAATCTCCCGTACCGTGGTGTATTGCCACCAGTTCGGCCGTAGAGACAGACGCAGCGCCTGGCAGAGCCCTGCTGACTTCAAACAAAGGGAATACGAGGAGGAAGCCGACCCCCTCTTCGGACTTGGAGCAATCCGTATAGACTGGCACGGTTCCAGCGTGACACGAGGTGTGCTCTAAAAAGGTCGAACGTAACACTCCCGGCGCTGTACAAGCTTTGGGAGCAGAGGCGTGGCGACAAATAGCCAAATGTGGTACCCTCCAAGGTGGCGTCCTGGGCAGAACCAGGGGCGCCACCGGCCCGAGAGCTATACCTAGCTATCGAAGGAGTTTCCTGGCCCTAAATCCAAAGGGCTTAGGGTATGACTGGCGTCGCTCGGCGGCATAGACACCGTCGAGATCAGCTGCGGATGCAGTGAGAGCTGTTGGCGACTGAGGGAGACGCCGGGCTCGCGCGTACAGGCGAGTAATGCACTGCACGCGGCGTAGAGCGAGTGGCATCTCCCCAGCATCGACCAACATGCTCTCAATGGGAGAACTGCGGAAGGCACCGGTCGCAAGGCGAAGGCCGGTGTGGTGGATAGAGTCCACCTTCCGCAATAAACGCTCGGCTGCGGATGAATAAATCTCGCATCCGTAGTTGAGCTTCAAACGAACAAAAGATCGTTAAAAAGAAAGGCAGTAGCCCTATCAGCAACCCAAGCGCTGAACGTCACCGAACAGAAAATATCCATGGCGTGGGTACTTCAGACCCTAAGGCTGCGAATATGGGCATCCAGGTGAGGCGCCGCTCAAATACAAGACCAAGGAAAAGGTGCGATTCAATCACTTCCCTGCGTACCCCATTAAGAAACAAGTCTGGGTCGGGGTGGAGCCGTGGATGGCGGCAGAAGTGCACCACCTTAGTCTTGGCCAAAGAAAACCAAAACCTGTGCGCTTCGGCATAGCGAGAGACGCCGTCCAATGCCTGTTGGAGTCGACGCTCCAGAGTTGGCATCTGGGCCGCGCCAAAAGAGATCGAAAGGTCGTCCACGTAGAGCGAAGCGAGAACATCTTCCGGCAGCACCGAGGTGATGCCGTTGATGCTCAGGGCAAAGAGTGCGACACGAGACACTTCCCTGTGGGACACTCTATTCCTGCCCCTTTGAGGCGGAGAGGGCTCCCCCCACCCGTACACGGAATCGACGATCTCGCAAAAATTCAAATATAAACATTGGGAGGCGTCTCCTCGCCCTCATCTTATGGAGAGTCTCCATGATACTGTATCGCCATGCGGTATCATAGGCCCACTCCAGATCGAAAAACACCGTGGCGTAGTGCTGTCTACGAAGGAAGGCCTCACAGACGGCATTTTCCAGTCGGAGCAGAGCATACGACGTGGAGTGGAACTTACGGAAGCCACACTGTGCAGAAGACAGATGGCCTCCACTGTCCAGGAAAAAAGCTAATCTAACATTTACCAATTTCTCCATCAACTTGCACACGCAAGAGGTTAGAGAGATTGGGCGGAAACCGGTCGGAGTAGAGTGATCTCTCCCCGGTTTGCGAAAGGCGAGCACAGTAGCGATTCGCCAGGAGTCTGGGAGAAGACCTTCCACCCAGATCCTGTTGAACAAATCTAACAGAAAGGCCATTCCCCGATCACCCAGGTGACGAAGCATAGCTTACGGGACATCGTCTGGACCATGGGCGGTGTCCGCGCACGAAGCGAGAGCGGAGTGCAACTCACCCCCAGTAAACCTGTCGTTAAAGGGTTCTCCGCCTCTGGAGGTAAAGTCCAGCCGGCGGCCCTCCGCGACATGACGACGTGCATTGAATGCTCGCGGAGCAGCATCCCGGCTAGAGAATGCGGAAAAAGCGGTCGCGAAGGATTCCACCACGGACACGTGTTCGAGATTGCGATCCCATTCTCCTGGAGAACGGGATGGGGGTCCTGCGAGAACTTGCCCCGAATCCTTTTGACTCGCTTCCACACCTCTGCTAAAGGGGTCTTCCCGTTAAGTGAAGACACGGATGCCCACCAAGAGCGGCGGGCGTGCTTCGAAATATACCGGAACCTAGCCCTAGCCCGACGAAATTCAGCGACAGTGAAATCGTTCGGGCGGCGCTTATAGCGCATGTAGGCAAAACGCTTCTGTTTCAGGGCCGTCTCACATTCGGCCGACAACCATGGGAGTGGTCGGCGTGCAAAACGGCCAGACGTTCTAGGAATAGTAGTCAGGCCCACGGCGATGAGGTTGCCGGAGAAGAACTCAACGGCCTCATCTACGGACCTGAACTCCTCGACTGAGATAGAGATTTCAGTCATTTCCTGAAATGCAGGCGAACGCACCCGCGCCAAGCACCACCGAGGTGGGCTCTCAGGGGGCAGTTGCCCTGAAAATGATATTTGAATGGGAAAGTGATCACTACCATGGAGGTCATCGACCACTCCCCAATCAAAATCAGGCTGTGCATCCGAAGAGCACAAAGATAGGTCAATGCAAGAAAATGAAGCGGTTCTCGGACAGTGATACGTAAACTCATCCACGTTTAGGACACCAATCTCAAGCTCTTTGATCAGATCGGCAAGGACTTGCCCCCTGGGATTTATTGAGTAATCTACCCAGAGAGGATGCCTGCCGTTCAGATCTCCAAGCAAGAGAAAGGGACTGGGCAACCGTGCCACGACGCGGCGGAAGTCCCCCCGCGTCGAAGTCAGCTGACGGTGGAATGTACGCAGAAATGATAGTATCCAGGTTCAGCTGCACAGCCACTGCCTGAAAGGAGGTATCTAAAGTGAAAGGAAGAACGGAAACATCATGCCGGGTGTAAACCGCGCATCCCCCAGCCCGGCCATCCCGCGGTGGTGGGTTCGCAAGACCCTTATACTCCGGGGGGGGGGGGGTGGCAAGGGGCACGCGCCTAGCATGGTCTCCTGAAGAAAAATAGCTACTCCCAGTTGGCCCGGGGTCCACGGCAATTCCATTGAAGGAATATGCCCTCCAGGCCTAGCTCGGGGGAGACGCGGAGGCCCTCTACGAACAGAAGACCCTCACGGGAATGGCCGTACGCTTCCAGGAAGGAAGAACCCCGGACGCTGTTGGCCAGACAAAACGCTGAAGGAGCTGTCGCCTTCGAGGACTTATTGGGAAAGGTTGGGCTCGCTATGCGAGTATTTTCCTCCCTTCGCCTCGAAACCTTAGGCGGGCGTTGCGGCTTCGGGGGCGGGGGGCCCCTCTTTTCGAGGAACCACCGTCTCCGAGCCACTCGCTCCACCACTAGGCGTGGGCAAAGGAGCCCAAGCTCCTTTGTTGCGTCCTCCTTTCGGGGGACAGCTTTAGGAATCCAGGAAGATGGCCTAGCGAATAACTTCAGGGGTGTTGCTTCCTGTGCGTCTAGAGAACATCTTCCGGCAGCAGCGATACCGTTGATGATCAGGACAAAGAGTGCGACACTGACGACACTATCCTGCGGGATACCCTCTTCCTGCTCCATTGGGCAGAAAAGCGCTCCCCACACCCATACACGGAATCTACGATCTCGTAGAAAATCACAACAGATATTCAGACGGGATCCTTCGCCATAATAGTGTGGATGGTCTCAATGATACCGTATCGCCATGCGATATCGTAAGCCTTCTTCAGATTTAAAAAAAAAAAACGGGAGAAATGCTGTCTACGAAAGAATGCCTCGCAGATAACATTTTCTGGGCGGAGCAGAGTAACCGACGTGGAGTAGAACTTGTGGAAGTTGCACTGTACATAGGATAGGTGGTCTACGCTGTCCAAAATATAAGCTAACATAACATTAACCAATTTCTCCATCCAGGGGATATCTTTTTTCCATAGCCTGTTGAATAAGCAAGTAAACGGACCTGTCTCGCTCACCCATGTCAAGGCGTGTACGGGATATCGACCGGACCAGGAGCGATATCCGCGCACGAAGAGAAAGGCACAACTCATCTAGCGTAAACAGGTTGTTGAATGGTTCCCTGCTACTGAGGGTAAACAAGTCGGCGGCTTTCTGCGAGTTCACTTGCTTTAAATGCTGGCAGAGCAGGATTCCAACTAGGGAATGCGGAGAAAACGATGCGAAGAACCCCACTACGGACGCAGGGTCCGAGATTGCAATCTCGTCCACCTGGAGAACTTGCCCCGAATCCTTATGAGTCTCTTCCACCCCTCTGCAATTGAAGGTCTTATCGTTAAGTGAACACGCGTATACCCGTCAAGAAGACTGACGGGTATACTTCGAAACATACCGGAACCTAACCCTCTTTCAACAAACTTCACCAACGGTGATATCGTTCGAGTGGCTCTTGTAGGGCATATCTGCATTTAGCCTAAGGCCAAGCAGCAAGGAAGCGGACGGCGGTATAGGAATAGTTAAGTCAGGCCGATGACGATTCGGGTGCCGAAGAAATCCATGGCCTCATCAACCAACCTAAACTCCTCGACTGAGAAAAATACGGTCCTCTGACGGTGGCGACCGAGAAAGGCGGACGACGAACAGAACAAACTATCAGAGACCATTCTGTACCTCCATTTTCGTGATGTACACCATCTTCTAAATTGTCATCGCATCACTTAAGCGAACAAGAAACATGATTTCGGCTTGAGACAAAGGTAAACCTGAAGATCCATACCCCGCAAGCTTGCCCGCTCGTGTTCTGATAATATTTCGTCCATTTCCCAATATGTTTCACCTAACGACTTCAATTTTACCTAATGTATTATTGTGTTTGGTTACTGGAAGCCGATTTCGAGCGTATAGCATACCCCTTCCTCCCCCGCTCGCCCTCAAGAACAAGTAATAAAACGAGTTAATGAGTTAGGTAAAACATATTGGGAAATGGACGAAATATTATTGGAACGCGAGCGAGGTATGGATCTTCAGAATTACCGTCGTGTTTACAGGAGCTGCCTCGTATAGGCTATTGATTAGCCTTTCGCAGACTCGCCCTTTTCTTATCATTCACCCCTCGTCTAAGCTTTCTTTGGTGTCATCATTCCATATCAAGTGGTGCAATTTTAGGAATCGGCCCCACCTCACCATCTCGGATTTTGATGAAATTTGGTACACAAGTTGGTACTTGCCCCAAACGGACCTGTGCAAAATTCCAGCTCTGTAGCTGCTATACTTTCCAAGATACAGTACCCCTGTCTTTTTTTTACCCCAAACACCCGAACCGGGACTGGCAGTTCCACGGAGGCGTTTTTAGGGGTTCTTTACTCAGTTGTTATATGCTTTGAGGTGCTGAAAATTATCCACTCTGGTCTACTTTTTGGCAAGGCTTTCAAAAATCAAATCAGGTGTCTTAGTTTTCTCACAAACTGAATTTAAAATGCCAAAAATTACCCGTAACACCAACCAGTTCTGCATTCATGAGCCTATATCTCCTGAACATTGGAGTTATATGATACCAAATTTCTTTCCTGGAGTGGCATCTAACCTTTTAGTCTGTGTGCCAAATTGGAAGTTTCTAGGTCTAATAATCTCTACATTAGACCCTATCAAAGTTGGTCACAAACAGAAAAATGCGAAAAATGACCCATGTGCAATCAGTTACTTGACCATCACGTCAGTGCAGAACTGGTTGGTCTTATGGGTAATTTTTGGCATTTTAAATCTCAGTTTGTGAGAAAACTAAGCCACCTGATTTGACTTTTGAAAGCCTTGCAAAAAAGTAGGCCAGAATAATTTTCAGGCCCCCTAAAAATGCCAGTTCCAGTGTTTGGGGTCAAAAACAGGGGTACTGTATTTTTGAAATGTATAGCAGCTACAAAGCTGAAATTTTGCACAGGTCCGTTTGAGCCAAGTACCAACTTGTGTACCAAATTTACTCAAAATCTGAGATGGTGAGGTGGGAAGCATTGGACCACTTGACATGGAATGACCCTTCGTTGGATTACCAGCTTCTTCCTCTTCATTATTAATGCCCAGACATGTTTACGCCACCTCCGCTAAACAGTTTGAATGAGTAAACAGGAAGTACAAGGTAAAACGCGAAACCCAACGACACCCAAAAGGAAAATATAAATAAATGAAACGCGTGGAAATTAATGGACTCTACTTTCCTGGAGTACCCTAAAGAGGAAACTACTTAACACTCTTGACCATGTTGGCAATTAAATCCCTGGCAGGTACCCCCCCCCCCCCAAAGGGGCGAATATAATTCGCCCAACTCATAGAATACAAGGCCAAGCGGCACCTAAGCTTCAAATTCATAGAAGGGGGTAAAACTGGCAACGTGGCAAACCTCAATAACACGCGAAGTGCGTTAAATAAAAGCGCTCAAAACATTTTTTTTTTAAATCAACATTGGTTAAAAAAAATTATCTGCATTACCATTTAAAGCTGACAAAAAAATCTGCAATCACGTCTGAAACCATAAAAAAAAACTATTAAATAGAAGCGTCGGCTAAAAATACAGACGCCATAACTAAATTTAACGCTAAAATTCCTGACAAGATAAGTTTAACGCGATTAGAGGTGGGCGAGGGAGAATCCCAAGGCGAAGGTCGACCGACTGCACATGTATGATGCAATAGACTGGGGGAGGGAATGTGGGGAGGGGGGGGGGTCCATATATTCGTGCATCTCTCATCATCCTACTTCAAGGTTCGCCAGGCCGAGCTTCCTTCGTTCTAGTGCGCAGATCAACCATCATTATAACCGGAACGGCTCTAAATAAAGTAGTTGATCAAAATCGTCTCGCAACGCACTGTTTCAACCCTACCATACCACGAAACCTCTTTTCAACAACCTTGTTTTTCGCTACAAAATCAACCACCCGGTTTGCTATTCCCCGATTCTATTTTCTTCCCCATCGGTTTGGCCGCCGTGATGCGATCATCTTTCCCACGAAGCCCTTGGAACCTAACAAGCCATTATTACTCCCTCTCCCCAATAAAATTACATTACCCGCATTCAATTAGGTCAATTAGCTAAACCAAATCTTCTTTTTCACATTTTACACAAATTAGTCTCGCCAGATCCAACAAAGCATTTCCAAGCCACATATAAACAGTGAATTATGGCAATCGTTTCAAAATAAGCACCGCATTTGCGCTTCGGTCATTTTTCTTTTAGTTTGACTCCGCTTCCGGAGGTTTTGGATCCTTTATCCAGCCAAACTACACAGGATTGAGAAATTTTAGTTAGTGCTTGACACTTGCCACAACTAAGCTTGCTTCTCTCCTTCTGGTGAGGGGGGGTCTGAAAAACAGTTGTACAATACTGAAGCCTTTCATTACATTTCCGAGCTGTGGATTTCTCCCGGGGCAGTATTTTTCAGCCTACTCATCACTAGTTTAAAAATAACTGAAGCCATATTAGTTACTCCCTAAATTATGCCTGATCTATAACTCACGTTGGAGAATGAATAACGAAATAAAATACGAGATAATAGAATTAATAGAATGAAGTAAACAAGTACTAAAGCAAACTTCACGTGCCAAAAATGTTGAGAGAAGAGACATTGAAACCTCCGGGAAGAAGAATAAACAAAAACAGAATTGGAATATATCAATGTCCAAATTTCTAAATATATTAATTTTATGATTTTCTTAACTTTGAAAGGAATTTTTAGTTTTGGAAGCCTTTTCAAAAAATAATAATGGTACCGTCAGCACCCAGAGTAAAATTTCAAATTGTTTAAAGCCATCCCCCAAAATTCCATGTTGAGCAAATATATTTGTTCTCTCCTCAATTTTAACACTTAAAAAAAGGGAAGGCTTTTAGACCCCTTAAATGGGCTTATTTAAAAGCAATTTAAATTGTTAAAAGAGAAAGTTCTCGTAAAAAAATAATCATGTATTGAATACTAAACTCAATGTTACTATTATTATAAGCAAAAAACAATGAGGGCATGAATTATTAAAAAGACATTACCACAAAAGAGAGAAAAAAAAACCATTTAACAGCCAATTTGAATTAAAATATGCATTGCATTGTATATATCGCTAATTGTTTTCACCAGATTAGCATCCAAGTAGAATTTATTTTCTTGCTATATGGAATGTGTGGCCAGGAATGCAAATTATAATGGAGTGAAAGTTTAAAACAGTGATAGATCTATTTCTCGCCACCATAATTTTTCTCCATTCTACAAATCAAAATCGCTTTAAAATAAAGGTGGATCTTCTTTAGAATAGACCCGTGAGCGAAATAAGCGTTCAAGGCTATCGCCAGATTAAGGTTAGACTATGGCGTTCGAGGCTCGTATTGCGAGAACCTCATCTAGGTTAGGTTTTGGAGCAAGGAACTGGCGCAAAGTTCTTGTAGAATGTTTTTCCGATCAGTTATGGCTTCTGTTGACAATTTAAGCTTTCAAACACAAAAATAAAACAGTAGCTGTCAACCCTTTGCGACATGCGTGAATGAAATAAACGATTGTCTCGAGAGATAATTTTGATTCTTCTAACCAAGTGTTTTTTCGCAATCCAACCTTTGAATTGCATTCACGCTTATTAAAGCGCCAACGGCAACGCGAAGATCCTAATGAAAGTTTCATAAGTGCATTTTTGCAAACTCGCTGTCCTAACCTAACCTGCCGAGTCTTGCCATCCATTGACCCTTAAGAGGCTTGGCCCTATCGAGACCCCGCTCCGGAGCGGTCAATATTGGGCCGCCTACGTGCTTTTTTGGCAGTCCCATATCAAAGAAAAGCAAAGGGTGAGGGGGAGTCCCATGCACCTGTAGTCCTAGGAGGGAAGGAAGCCTCATCTCCGATAAAAGAAATTTGGAGGCTCCCCTCAGAGAGCACAAAGATAAAGGGGGACGTCCATTTTTTTTCTGTGGGGCTGACCGATGGCGGCTCTCTCGCTGGTGAAGACGGGGTAAAGGAGGCTGTTGTTGTTTTTTTTAATTTCATTCATGGCATGGTAACCTTGGTATTTTCAAGGGACGCAAACGAAATCACCCCACGCAGTAGCCCGCTCTGCGAGGGGTGAACACGGGGCCGGCATAAGCCAACTGCCGCCATTTAGGACCACACCTCCCTCCCTGTGGCCAGGCAGCCCTTCACCATGGCGGTTCGACATTGGGCTGGGCGTAAAATTAATAAAATGTGGAAGGGGAGAGAACGGCTATGTGAGGAAGGTGTGGGTGGGGATGAAGCAGGTTGCTAAAAACCCACCACCCTAAACCGGAGCTCAGGGGTGAGGGGGCGTTGTCCCCTCCCCCCGCAGCCGCGATCCGGGATGGTTGGATGAGAAAAAGCTGCTCGGTGTCTAACCTGTGAAATTAGAGGCCCCAGAGAAAGTTGTGGGAGAGGTTGTTTGTAAAGTGAGGCAGCAGGGTAAGAAGACAGGGTGTCAGAAAGAAGAGGCTAAGCTGGGGCTGGACAGGGCGCTGAGTCCCGTCAGGACGGCGGTCAGGAAAGCAAATCGCCGTGCCCCTTAGGGGGCCAGTGTATACGGATGGTTCCGAGTCCCGAGATGGGGGTTGGCTTCCACGCCATATCCCCTGTGTTTGAAGCCAGCGGGGCTCTGCCAGGCGCTGCGTGTCTCCACGGCCGAGCTGTTAGCAATACACCGCTCTGTACGGGAGATTACGCGACGTGCCCGGTTCGGAGACCGGATTGTGATTTATAGCGACTCACAAAGCACCGTGAGTGCTCTTGAGGCATTGGAATCTCCGCATCCCCTGGTTCGCGATATCTGTGACGCCACAGTTTTAGCGAGCCGGGCGGATGCCGAGATTATCTCCTGCTGGGTTCCTGGACATGTAGGAATTGCGGGGAATGGGGGCGCCGAAGAGTCCGCGAGAACCGGGCAACTGGACCAGCGATTCGCTCTTCCACACACAGACTACATGGCAGGAATACGGGCAGCTCTTCGGACTGCTTGGCAAAGAAGATGGGAGACTGTCGAAGGGAACTTAAAGTTGCGTGCCATTGCGCCGCGACTGTTCCCATGGACCTATCCCCCAATGCCGCGGTGACTTCAGGTTGCTTTCTGTCGTCTCCGAATTGGGCACACTCGTGTAACGCATCGCCATTTGATGGAGAGCTCGCCTGCGCCTTATTGTGACGACTGCGTTGTCCTCCAGACTGTTCGGCACATTCTTGTTGAATGTTCCAGTATGGGTGATCTTCACCTACGTTACCTATCCCGGTACCGGGACGAGTGGGGTCGCTTCCGCTTGTATCTCGTACTCGGGACTGGTTCGTGCCACAGACTTGTGGATTATACGACTTTTTGGAGGAGACTGGCCTCATCCATTTTATTTGACTGTTTGTTGTAGGTCGCATGTTCTTACGCCGGGGGGAGGCGGGCCTACCCCTTGACGCCGGAGCACGCTTCCTTCTTGTTGCCATTTTGCTTTTTCTTTTTTTAGCCTGTCCTTTTTTTTACCGTTGTTATTTACATAGTTATTTGTTTCTTAATATAGCCTAGTAGCAGACTGGTAAATACGGAAAATTGTGCCTAAGTAGGCAGTCGCCAGATGGGCAACTAAAATTAAAAAAAAAAAAACAATCTGCAAATGCTCCAATTGAGAGCATCTTGGTGGCACAGCTGTACAATCCGCTTGCGGACATCTTTCTATGCGTGTTACCTGGCCGAGAGCTGGCAAGAGAATGACCTAAAGTACACGAAATGGAACTGAAATTAGTTGCTATGGAAACACTGCCAGTTCTCGCCACAAGAAACCTGAGCGTTCGGACCCTTTGGGGCACTTCAATTTGTCTAGTAAATTGCTTATCTGCTGATAACTTTCGTTTTATTCATCCAGCACTGCATATCCTTTACACATACGCAGTTTATACCTTTAGGTTACCGTACACCAATATTGGAAACCATTGATTTTTTTCTGGCAAGAGATATTGTGATAGAAACAGAGGCTATCTAGCCTTTCCGGACGCTACAGTATAGCCGCACAGCCTCCTACAGACATTAGAGTTCGGGGGACACGGAAGCCCCCATAATGTCACCTGCCACCACCTTGTAAATGCAGGAAAAGGAAGATGGGGGACACTGAAGGGTATTCGTTGATACCATATTACCGTTGCTCATAAGCCTTGTTCAGATCAACGAAACCTGTCATGAAATGCTGTGTACGAAGCAGCCTGGTAAGCAGCACTTTCCAACCGAATCACAACACCCGACGAAGAATGCGACTAAAAGAAGCACCACTTTAACAGACACGATACCTAGCATGGCGACTACCTTGTTAATTCTAACAAAGTCATGCGCTGCTCACGAAGGCGTCGTAAAGCAAATTTTCTGCAGAGCTGCCCTCATTGGTTTCCACTTTATTTTCTTAAAAAAAGCATCTCTATGAAATATGCCTGGAAGGCCAAATGTTGAGCAAGATCAATACAAAAGTGAGAGAAATATTTTTCAAAGGGTAAAAATGGCTTCAAGTATTCTCAAATGAAATGGCAAGATAGGAAGAAATCTTTCTTAAAATGGGACGAAACTCCCTCAAAATGGGACATATCTCCCTCAAAATCGGACACATTTACAGGATTATCAAAGAATAAATTTAGATTTGCTCAGAGTATTAAGAATTTTGTAAAAAATTAAGTCTTAGTCTTTCATTTTACTACGTTTTGTTTAGTTATCAATAAAATGCATCACATTCTTTCTTTTTAGTCCTTTTATTTTAATCAATTTAATAAAATTAAATCATTTAAATGAGGGATGATGTAGGTGAGCAAAGGGTGGGATAACAGAGACGAGTTTATACAAAGAACAAATCAAAAGTGAACCGCCATTCCGTGGATAGCAACAAGTGAGGACATCACTGCCATTACCTTTTTTTCCCAACCACATCACTGGGTCCTTCAAAGAAAGAGAAAAAGTGAAAGAAAAAAAGAAAAGGGGAAGGAATGCGACAAAAAAAAATTAAGTAGCATCACTACCACTTGAACCAAACAAGGTCATCCCGGCTAGAAATCTTGAGAAGAGCTTTGTACACAGCAGATACCCTCAATACTCTACTCATTACCACTTTCCCCAAAAGGTCAGTGTACGACAATGCCCCTAAAAGTACCCAGCCTCTTATGCCCCATCAAGCTAGCCCCTCTTAGCAATGAGGTGCTTCTATGTGGGTAGCATCGTTTCATCCCTTGACAGGCTTCAACCATGCCCTTCCCCCAGATACAACCCAGGCCTTTCTATCTCAATCATTCGCACAATCAACCTGCCTTTTAAGTCATCTAATTCACACATCTAGTATATTCTCTTCCCAAGTCTATTTCCCTTCCTTCTTATTTGTAAATACCATTACACAACACAGCCACCACCTCGTCCCCTTCCCCCATTTTCACAATATAAATACCTCTTAATCATTCTTCATTATCAGCCCATCAAATACTAATACATGCAGGAAGATCTGTGACTATATACTTTCTACCACACATTTTCACTTCTTGCCTCTTCACAACTTTACAGAACCTTTTGCGCCCATCATGTGGAGGGTGTTAGGGGTCTGCATGGAGTGGCTTGGGTTTCTTGTATCCCCAAAGGTCAGGATGGTGTTTTGGCGGTACAAACATTGTTTCATGGTGTAGGTAGTTAATCATGGTGGTGCAGGTGCAACCTGTTGCTAGGTAGAGTGCTTTGTGTTGTCTTCTGTAGTGCTGAGGTAGGTGGGTATGAGATTTGGGACATAGGCTATGGAGGCATAAGCAAGTGAGGGACTAATGTAGTGCTTTTATTGCGTAGGTGATTGCTTCCTTGGAGTCCCTGAATGTGGTTCCTGTGAGTGGTCAGTGATACTATTTGTGTCGGCTTTGTTCCTTCCCGTATTGGAAATTTAGTCCTGTATTTAATGTGACACGGATTCGAGTAGGTTTTTTACTTAAGGTTCATCCCCTATCAATTCTTCAGTTACCCTACTTAATGCCCAATCAGAATTTTTCTCTATACCTTACCTACTACGTAGTTATCCCTCCTGTAGTTCTTGCCCTCATCTTTCTTCACTTTACCTTTATACTACTCTCACTTTCAAAGATTAGACCTTCGAGTCCTACGCAACATCCAACCTGGATGGTCGAACTCTCTGGCCCGCCTATGATCGGGACAATGTGGTGGAGCGAATGTGAGTGTGTTTGTAGGGCCATTCTCCCACCCCTTTTCAAAAACCCTCTCCCTCCCTCTGTAAGAATGTGTGTGTGAATGGGATATATATATATATATATATATATATATATATATATATATATATATATATATATATATATATATATATATATATATATATATATATATATATCCATATGGAGCTCGGCCGTGAAGCCTGCATTTAATATTGAGGATAAATCCCAGAGCCACGAGAAACGGATGCAGCATCTTTTAATTTTTCACTACGTTTCGAAAACTACAAGTTTTCATCTTCAGGTTAGAATAAGTTTACAAAGTTAATACATAAGAAGAAAACTTGAAAAGGCCAACAAGACAAAATTTTTAAAAGTGACCAATTATAAAATATCAGTAAAATGTACTATAAGTACATTAATTAACTAATTTTAACTACAGTTTGTTAGTTGGTTTGCCTTTTATCAAACCAAGCGTCACTGTAACCTATAGATACTAGCCCCTTGTTAAACCCACCATTCACTCTCTAGTATGGATCCACTTTAGTAAGTACCCAAATTTACCATTTTTATATTAAATGTTTTTTAACTCTTACAGTCTTTACAAAATTAAAAACAAAGTTTAAATTTACTATCTTTAAATAATGCCAGGTCAATTTCTCTTATACTTTTTAATTAATTTCTGCAATAATCCTTAAATTTATTGACTAATTTTTGAGTCAGTTTTAAAGCAAATCTAACTGTTGCCAAGTCATATTTAAAATTTTTAACTTATAGTACATTTTACTGATATTTTATAATTGGTCACTCTTTAAAATAATGTCTTGTTGGCCTTTTCAAGTTTTCTTCTTATGTATTAACTTTGTAAACTTATTCTAACCTGAAGATGAAAACTTGTAGTTTTCGAAACGTAGTGAAAAATTAAAAGATGCTGCATCCGTTTCTAGTGTCTCTGGGATTTATCCTCAATATTAAATGCAGGCTTCACGGCCGAGCTCCATATGGAGATATATATATATATATATACAGTGGAACCTCGGTTTTCGAATTTAATTCGTTCCTGGAGGCCGTTCGAGAACCGAAAAGTTCGAAAATTGAAACAATTTTGCCCATAAGAATCAATGTAAAATGGATTAATCCGTTCCTGGACTCCAAATGATTGCTTATTCAAACTTTTACAACAGTACGTGTGGCCGAAAGTTCCGGTTCGTGCGTGTGGGAGATCATATTACTTTCGAATCGATATCTAAATCTTTTCCGTACGATAAATAGTAGCGATTTTATATTCAATTATGTATACCGGGTAAGGGTCGTTTTCTCGATTTTGGGCCCTCGAGCGAAGGTTCAGCGTCAATAACTTTGGTAATCTTGGGAAAAGGGTGGATTTTCATACACCGGCCTCAAGAACGTAAGTACCCGCCCCGCGTCTAACGATATCTAATACTCTAAAATTTAGTTTTATTTTACAGGACAAACTTTGCCTCGAAGCTCAAAAATCGGGTCGAACATTTTAGCGCCCAGTCCGACTTAAACCATATTTCCTCCCGGAAAGTTCCATCTAACGGTGTATAACACATTATCCATCGCGTGGTCGCTCGGGTCGAAAATAAGCGTTATATGCGAAAATATAAAATTTCCCATTTCTTCTCTCGGCTTTTTTTTTTGCGATATCGCCGAACCCCCCCCCCCAAAAAAAACACCATAAAACCATGAATAAAAACCAGGATTGTGGGATAACTTTCATAGGCTGTATATAAATGGATGTAAAATCTCTTCCCCTTTCGGATGACCTTAGTTTCGTTCAAATCGGCAGGTGGGTTCCAGAGATATTCGCTAAAATATGGGCCAATTTTTTTTAAGCGATAATTTCGACCAGAAATTATCGATGGAAATGCACCAAATTACGTAAACTGATATTGTATAGGGGCATCTTGAGGGTGAAATTATTTTTAAAATTTAAATACACCTAGGATTTAGTGATCGGAAATCCAGAAAAATCCAAAATCCGGCACGGTCTTGGTCCCGAAGGAGTCGGATTTGGGATCTTCAACCTGTACCGGCAAAATCAGACGACAGTTCTTAGCGTGTATACTCCGAGCGCGGGGTGAGACAAGCTTGATACCGCACCCTCAGTCACTCAGTGGTCATGTGCTACCCGCGTGGTATTGTTGGCTTGTTCGGCAACCGAGTTATGGTGCGACAACTAGGGCAATTTTTAGTTCAAAATTTTGTTCGACAACCGAGGTTCCACTATATATATATATATATATATATATATATATATATATATATATATATATATATATATATATATATATAATTTGATTTCATCTGTTTAAAATGGGTTTTTTTTCTTTTCCCAGGAGCCATATTATGTAAAACATAAACATAACATAATTTCACGGATGACAAAAGCCAAAAGGGCCTATCAAAGGTCATCCGCATCCGTCAAAACCCACCCACAAAAAGCACCATCGCCAGGGAAAGACAAAATCAAAGTCCCCCACAATATAATATAACATGACAAAAGCCACAAGGGCCTATCATAGGTCATCCGAGTCAAACGGCCTCTTTTTTAAGGCACCCAAACTCCCAAGAAAACTACATCCAGAGGATTGCATCCACAAACAAGGGTATCACTAATCAAGGCTTGTCAAGAACTAAATCATGCAGCTATAGATATATACAAAACTTAGGAACCATCACAACCTTCCCTCCCCATAAACTCATCCAACCTACCCTTAAATACATTTAAATTTGGACTAGCTACTACCCTCCGCGGCAATTTGTTCCAGAAGTCTACCACTCTATTGGTGAAAAATATTTTCTTAAATCCAACCTACACCCTTGCTTTTTAATTTTCAAGTGGTAACCTCTAGTCCGATTTCCATCATCTAACTCAAAAAACTTGCTAACATCAAATTTATCTATCCCAGAAAAAAAATTAAAGAGCTCAATCATATCCCCTCTCACACACCTCCTTTCGAACGAGAACATATTTATATATTCAAGGTGCCTCAGGGAAGGAATAATCTTTGTTGCCCTCCGTTGAACTGACTCGAGGTTAATATCGTGTCTAAAATGTGGGGACCATGCCTGTATACAGTACTCTAGATGTGGCCTAACATAAGAGTTATAGAGTTTAAGAATAACCTCCTTACTTTTGTAACTGACATTTCTTTTAATGAAACCCAGCACTCTATTTGCCCTATTTCTTGCTTCAATACACTGCTTAGAAAACCTTAATGACTTATCTATTACTACTCCTAGATCTTTCTCATCCTCTACTGAGCTCAGGCAATGCCCATCCATTTCATAGTTAAATTCTCTAGTCTGACGTGTCTAGTCTACGATTTTCATACTGTGCTTGGATTTGTATTTTAACAAGGAAATGGTCAGATATCATTGTGTTGACAGTCGCGGTGGATAAAACCAAGTTTGGATTGTTAGTGCAAAAGATGTCGAGGACATTATTACCTCTTGTTGGGATATGAATGTATTGGTTCATCATCTTTTCAGAAAGAAATTGAAGCAGGGAACCACCCATCTCTTGATTTAGTGACGTAGTTCCTGGTTTTAAGGATTCATCAGACCAGTCAATAAATGGAAGGTTTGTGTCACCAGCTAGATAAACTTGATAAGATGAATCAGTATTATCTTCGATCAACTGGGATATAAAGTTTAGCATATTTGAAAAACTAGTTGTCTCATCTCCAGGAGGGTAATATATTACTACTACACATGTTTTTATAGTGGATAAAATGTTGTGATACATCTACATGTGCCACCATCATACAAATTCATAGAAGTAATGGGCCCCTCCACCTCTACCATTACGGTCGCATTTTGTGATGTTAAACTTGTTTATACATAACTGGGCATCAGTTTTCTTAATAATATCAATAGATACAAAGACTTAGTTTCATATATCATTATATATATTAGAAAAAAAAGGCCACTCTATTATATATATATATATATATATATATATATATATATATATATATATAGAGAGAGAGAGAGAGAGAGAGAATTATTACTGCCTTTTGTAAAGAGTAGCTGGGATCGAAAGTTTGCAATAACTTAATTGAATCTATTGTAAGTCCCGTTAGGACGGAAAGGTCTTTTATATAGCCTCAATACCACAACCAGATCGCATTATTGTATGGCCTCGGAGGCCAAGGCCTTTAAAACAAAAAAAAAAGACGTAAGCAAAAATTGTGTTGACACGAGTGGCAGCTGGCAAGACTCTTCCCTAACCGTGAGATAAGAGGCCTCGCTTGTTTGTTTTGCATTTGTTTTTGTAAATATTTTTTTGGGTTGTTTGGTTTGAATAAGAGAATTGCTTTTTGATTGGTAGTATTCATAACTAGTTGTTTTTTGATTGTAGTATTCATAACTAGTTGTTGTTTTTTTGTTATATATATCGAGATCTCAAGTATATTTACCCATATTTTTTTAAAATCAAGGACTGTATATACAATCCGTTTCATTTCTCCCTCAATTTCTCACGTCTGGCTTAGTGTAGGAAGCGGGTTGGATAGATTGGGGTTCATGTAGTTTCGTGGCCAGCTACAACACTCCCCCCTCACTACATGAATACAAGAGAGTATACCCAGACCCCCCCCCCCCTGCTGCAACTGACACTACTCATCTCATTCTCACCTGCCCGTCCCTCTAACACCTCAGAGCTGACCGTCACATCACTTGCCGACCTCTGTAGAAGACCGCTTGGTGTGGCACAATAAATGAGCGCTGCAGAGTATGACTGAGAGAACCCTCCAGGGGCCACAAAGTAAAAAATCCACTTTCCAAAGGCCTCTACCACAGCCACCATTCCATAATACAGTACCAAGACTTTTTTTTTAAGATCTTTATCATTATCCACTCCAGCTGCCATCCCATTTTTCAGACCTCTCTCAACGCTAACAAGCTCTTTCATGCTTATCTCTTTAATACAGCAACTAGTTTACACCTGCCAAACCAATCACAAGCTTGTTCATACACTAATACAGCACCTAGTTTACACCTGCAAAACCAATCACAAGCTTGTTCATACACTAATACAGCACCTAGTTTACACCTGCAAAACCACACTAATACAGCACCTAGTTTACACCTGCAAAACCAATCACAAACTTGTTCATACACTAATACAGCACCTAATTTACACCTGCAAAACCAATCACAAGCTTGTTCATACACTAATACAGCACCTACAAAACCAATCACAAGCTTGTTCATACACTAATATAGCACCTACAAAACCAATCACAAGCTTGTTCATACACTAATACAGCACCTAGTTTACACCTGCCAAACCAATCACAAACTTGTTGATACACTAATACAGCACCTAATTTACACCTGCAAAACCAATCACAGGCTTGTTCATACACTAATACAGCACCTAGTTTACACCTGCAAAACCAATCACAAGCTTGTTCATACACTAATACAGCACCTAGTTTACACCTGCAAAACAAATCACAAGCTTGTTCATACACTAATACAGCACCTAGTTTATACCTGCAAAACCAATCACAAGCTTGTTTATACACTAATACAGCACCTAATTTACACCTGCAAAACCAAGCACAAACTTGTTCATACACTAATACAGCACCTAATTTACACCTGCAAAACCAATCACAAGCTTGTTCATACACTAATACAGCACCTACAAAACCAATCACAAGCTTGTTCATACACTAATACAGCACCTAGTTTACACCTGCAAAAAAACAAATCACAAGCTTGTTCATACACTAATACAGCACCTAGTTTACACCTGCAAAACAAATCACAAGCTTGTTCATACACTAATACAGCACCTAGTTTACACCTGCAAAACCAATCACAAGCTTGTTCATACACTAATACAGCACCTAGTTTACACCTGCAAAACAAATCACAAGCTTGTTCATAGAAAATAATATTCAAAATTTAAGTGATTATAGAATGGCTAGGAATGAGTTAAATAAGATTATAAAGAAGAACAAAAGGGTGTCAGAAATTAAATTAGCTCAGGATAGCAACAAAGATCCTAGAAAGTTCTTTAGTTACTATAAAATTAATAACAAGTGTGGCAGAGTTAAAATAGGACCTATCAAATATGAAGGGTTTGTGAGAGAAACTGATGAGGAAATAGTTGAGGTACTAAATGGTCATTTTGCATCAGTATTTACAAAAGAGAAACTAAATAGTCCTATGTATAGTACTCATAGGTCAGGAAAAGAGGTGTTTACTAACATTTGTGTGGATCGGAGGATGATAAAAGGACTAATAGGTGATTTAGATACTACCAAGGCCTCCGGCCCTGATAATATTCATTCTAGGATACTTAAAGAAGGGGTAGAAAGTATCTCAATAGCTCTGGACAAGTTATATACTAGGTCATTGGAATATGGAGAAATACCTGATGATTGGAAGAGAGCGAATGTAGTCCCCATTTTCAAGAAGGGTAGTAAAGAGGATCCAAATAACTTTAGACCGGTTAGCCTAACTCCTGTAGTCTGTAAAATTCTTGAGAAAATAGTTAAAAAAGGGATTTGCCAACATCTAGAGAGGGAGGGGTTAATCAGCGATGCTCAGCATGGGTTTAACATAACATAACATAACATAATTACACGGATGACAAAAGCCACAAGGGCCTATCAAAGGTCATCCGCCTCCGTCAAAACCCACCCACAAAAAGCACCATCACCAGGGGAAGACAAAATCAAAGTCCCCCACAATATAATATAACGGATGACAAAAGCCACAAGGGCTCATCATAGGTCATCCGAGTCAAGCGGCCTCTTTTTCAAGGCACCCAAACTCCCAGGAAAACTACATCCAGAGGATTGCATCCAGAAACAAGGGTATCACCAATCAAGGCTTGTCAAGAACTAAATCATGCAGCTATAGATATATACAAACAATATTAATATATACAAAACTTAGGAACCATCACAACCTTCCCTTCCCATAAACTCATCCAACCTACTCTTAAATACATTTAGATTTGGACTACCTACTACCCTCTGCGGCAATTTGTTCCAGAAGTCTACCACTCTATTGGTGAAAAAATATTTTCTTAAATCCAACCTACACCCTTGCTTTTTAATTTTCAAGTGGTGACCTCTAGTCCGATTTCCATCATCTAACTCAAAAAACTTGCTAACATCCAATTTATCTATCCCGGAAAAATTTTTAAACAGCTCAATCATATCCCCTCTCACACACCTCCTTTCGAACGAGAACATATTTAATACCCTCAGTCTATCTTCATATTCAAGGTGCCTCAGGGAAGGAATAATCTTTGTTGCCCTCCGTTGCACTGACTCAAGAAGGTTAATATCGTGTCTAAAATGTGGGGACCATGCCTGTATACAGTACTCTAGATGTGGCCTAACATAAGAGTTATAGAGTTTAAGAATAACCTCCTTACTTTTGTAACTGACATTTCTCTTAATAAAACCCAGCACTCTATTTGCCCTATTTCTTGCTTCAATACACTGCTTAGAAAACCTTAATGACTTATCTATTACTACTCCTAGATCTTTCTCATCCTCTACTGAGCTCAGCCAATGCCCATCCATTTCATAGTTAAATTCTCTATTATCTTTTCCCATGTTAATAACTTTGCACTTATCAAGGTTGAAAGTCATTTGCCACTTATGTGCCCAGGATAACAATTTATTTAAGTCCCCCTGCACTTTAAAATTATCATCAATATCTTTAACTACAGCTGCTAATTTGGTATCATCCGCAAAAATTGACACTTTATTATTAACTGCCTCCCCAAGATCGTTTATATAGATGACAAATAATAATGGACCGAGAACTGATCCCTGAGGAACCCCACTGATAACATCCATCCACTCTGACTTTACACCATTTAGCACTACCCTTTGCTTCCTGTCTTTCAGCCACTCAGCTATCCAATTTGAAACACCCCCACATATCCCAATCATTTTTAATTTATGAACTAGTCTCCTGTGTGGTACCTTATCAAATGCTTTACTAAAATCTAAGTAAATTATATCTACATTCTCTCCCTTATCTACTTGATCTGTTACAAACTCCAGAAAGTCTAGTAAGTTAGTCAAACATGATCTACCTGATCAGGTAGATCATGTTTGACTAACTTACTAGACTTTCTGGAGTTTGTAACAGATCAAGTAGATAAGGGAGAGAATGTAGATATAATTTACTTAGATTTTAGTAAAGCATTTGATAAGGTACCACACAGGAGACTAGTTCATAAATTAAAAATGATTGGGATATGTGGGGGTGTTTCAAATTGGATAGCTGAGTGGCTGAAAGACAGGAAGCAAAGGGTAGTGCTAAATGGTGTAAAGTCAGAGTGGAGGGATGTTATCAGTGGGGTTCCTCAGGGATCAGTTCTCGGTCCATTATTATTTGTCATCTATATAAACGATCTTGGGGAGGCAGTTAATAATAAAGTGTCAATTTTTGCGGATGATACCAAATTAGCAGCTGTAGTTAAAGATATTGATGATAATTTTAAAGTGCAGGGGGACTTAAATAAATTGTTATCCTGGGCACATAAGTGGCAAATGACTTTCAACCTTGATAAGTGCAAAGTTATTAACATGGGAAAAGATAATAGAGAATTTAACTATGAAATGGATGGGCATTGGGCTGAGCTCAGTAGAGGATGAGAAAGATCTAGGAGTAGTAATAGATAAGTCATTAAGGTTTTCTAAGCAGTGTATTGAAGCAAGAAATAGGGCAAATAGAGTGCTGGGTTTTATTAAGAGAAATGTCAGTTACAAAAGTAAGGAGGTTATTCTTAAACTCTATAACTCTTATGTTAGGCCACATCTAGAGTACTGTATACAGGCATGGTCCCCACATTTTAGACACGATATTAACCTTCTTGAGTCAGTGCAACGGAGGGCAACAAAGATTATTCCTTCCCTGAGGCACCTTGAATATGAAGATAGACTGAGGGTATTAAATATGTTCTCGTTCGAAAGGAGGTGTGTGAGAGGGGATATGATTGAGCTGTTTAAAAATTTTTCCGGGATAGATAAATTGGATGTTAGCAAGTTTTTTGAGTTAGATGATGGAAATCGGACTAGAGGTCACCACTTGAAAATTAAAAAGCAAGGGTGTAGGTTGGATTTAAGAAAATATTTTTTCACCAATAGAGTGGTAGACTTCTGGAACAAATTGCCGCAGAGGGTAGTAGGTAGTCCAAATCTAAATGTATTTAAGAGTAGGTTGGATGAGTTTATGGGAAGGGAAGGTTGTGATGGTTCCTAAGTTTTGTATATATTAATATTGTTTGTATATATCTATAGCTGCATGATTTAGTTCTTGACAAGCCTTGATTGGTGATACCCTTGTTTCTGGATGCAATCCTCTGGATGTAGTTTTCCTGGGAGTTTGGGTGCCTTGAAAAAGAGGCCGCTTGACTCGGATGACCTATGATGAGCCCTTGTGGCTTTTGTCATCCGTTATATTATATTGTGGGGGACTTTGATTTTGTCTTCCCCTGGTGATGGTGCTTTTTGTGGGTGGGTTTTGACGGAGGCGGATGACCTTTGATAGGCCCTTGTGGCTTTTGTCATCCGTGTAATTATGTTATGTTATGTTAAGCTTGTTTATACACTAATACAGCACTTAATTTACACCTGCAAAACCAATCACAAACTTGTTCATACACTAATACAGCACCTAATTTACACCTGCAAAACCAATCACAAGCTTGTTCATACACTAATACAGCACCTAGTTTACACCTGCAAAACCAATCACAAGCTTGTTCATACACTAATACAGCACCTAGTTTACACCTGCAAAACCAATCACAAGCTTGTTCATATACTAATACAGCACCTAGTTTACACCTGCAAAACAAATCACAAGCTTGTTCATACACTAATACAGCACCTAGTTTACACCTGCAAAACAAATCACAAGCTTGTTCATACACTAATACAACACCTAGTTTACACCTGCCAAACCAATCACAAGCTTGTTCATAAACTAATACAGCACCTAATTTACACCTGCCAAACCAATCACAAACTTGTTCATACACTAACTAATACAGCACCTAGTTTACACCTGCCAAACCAATCACAAGCTTGTTCATACACTAATACAGCACCTAATTTACACCTGCCAAACCAATCACAAGCTCATTTATACGCTAATAGAGCACCTAGTTTACACCTGCAAAGCCAATCATTTTCACAACTTCATCATAACCCCAAACACACGAGATCAGAAATCGCACTTTCAGAAACATGTACAAAATAAAGGCACCAAATAGAACAACCTTAACATCCCTTTGGAAGAAACTCGTGTATGAACTAAGATGGTATCTTTATCAGTAAAACCAAACTTGTAAAGCATGTTTTAAAGGCACAGTTCTCACAGGGATTCATACAATTATGATAAATTAATAATGCACAAGATTCTAATGCATCATGCATATATTTTAGGTTAGATCAAAACAGCTTTTCTTAGTAAAAAATAAAAACAGTATACTAATGTTAGTGGAAACATTCAAAACCAAAGCAAAAATATTATATTTCAATGGATTTATGCCATATTTTCATTCTTCTGCCCATGCATGATGGGTTGTCCACCTCCTTGAATGCAAAAGATGAATGTTTTGCATCATGCAAAATTATTTAATATACCTATGCAACAGTGCCAAAACCAAACATGAGTATAATTACATATAAATTATATTTAATACAATTATGGTAGATAATCAAACATTTCTCCCTGGTAGATGTGAAAATTAAAATAAAATTCAATAATTGCAATGAATGTCAGCCATTGCATTCTCATTGAGGGTCCAATTCACTGACTAAGCATACTTCATGTAGCTTAAATTTTCTTGTGTTGTGAAGTACCCATGCATATTTATATATGCACATGCCTTTTCATGGACAACTTGTAAAAATGATAGTAAAGTTTGAGATTACACATAGAAAAAAAATTATCCCAAGCACTTGCACTTTTAAAAGTGAAAGCAGTAGGACTTGCATTTTTCTTTTTCCTGAAGGTTACTCTACATGCCTTTGTATGCCTATTATGCAAATATAAAAGATTGAGACGAGTCATTGGGATTTAAACGATCTATCCAGAGGTGATGAGTCTTCAATTATTCTGGATTTATGTATACATTTTCAAAATTCTGTATGCATGCCACAAAATTCTAAATCAGTTTACCAAAGGTAAACACCGGAGCAAAAATATACATTCAAGATAATGCAACAAAATTTGATAACACCAACTATCACTTACTTGAATAAATTGCACCAATTTTGAAAAAAGTGTAGTAAATAAACAGACAAAACTAAATAGGGTGTAGTTTAGATTTTATATATGTAATAATCATGTGTTATCATGTCGGACTCTTATATGAGCATAATAGTTAAAGCATAGAGCTTGCTTAGAGTAAATAATGGTTAAAGCATAGTTCATTTGGAGTAAGCTTGTGATCAGTCCTGGAACTTGAGCTGTGTCATTGAATTGCAGGAGATTAGCACAACTTTGTATACTAAATCCTTACATATGGATATATTCAAGTTGGTATTCTATCTTGCAAAAACAATGAATTGCCAAGGAGAAAAAGATATCCAGAAGGGGAAAATTAAGGTAATCTAATAATATTTGCAATTAATGATAAGAAGGACAGTGAAGAAAATAAATACTGTCGATAAGAGAGAGGCATTCAAATCAAAGTGTAAACACTTATAAGTATAAATCAGAATTCCCTTGTAAAGGACATAGTTTTAGCTGGATCAAACTGAATTATTGGAAAAGTACTTTTTAAGAAGGAAATACAACTCATTGAGCAATGTATCCTGAATGAATTAGAGTACAAGTACTTTTCAAGAAGGAAACAGGACTAATTGAGCAATGTGTCTGGACACATTTATATATAAAAGATTACTCATTCTGCTCTGCAAAATCCACCAGCTTGTCTGAAATAAGATGTATAATAAAAAGATTAAAAAGGCTTATCTGGATGATGTACACAAAAGAACTGCCTCATCTGCACATTATCACCATCAAATGACCATATTTTAATTATCCCCTTTTTTAGTAGGTTCCCCAATCAAGCAAGGAAACAACATAAAGATCGACATGACAATCACTGGCAAGCCCAAAGTCAGCAGAAACCAGTCCTCATTGAAAGGGGCAAAGAGGAGTAGGACATGTGTTTTACACCAGACAGCGAGTGTTGGGAACCCATAGTTACACATTAAAAGTCCACAAACCAACTGACAGTCAACTACATCTAGATGGTAATTGGGTCTCTGTGCAGATGTGGCCAAGTTGTAACTTCTCATTGACACTGACGCTGTGAGGTGATGTTTGAGTGGAAGAACTTTAAAGTTAGCTGGTGTGATTTTAGGGTATGATTTTATGAAAATGAATCGTATGGTTGTGCATCCTGCAAGTGATCAGATTAAGAGAAAGATTGGTAAAAATGGGGTGTATAAGTTGTATGTAGGGAAAGATGGTAGCGTTTTGAGGAGTGTGTTTACTGGTATTGAGGTGACTGCTATGGAGAATGTAAGGCTTGTGAAGGGTGAAAGGGTGTCTGTTAGAGTGAGTTGGAGTAAGGATGTTAGTTTGAATGTGGGTGAGAACACTGATATTGGATGGAAAGGATGCGTATTATAAGGTAAGGCGTGTTGCTTGTGTGTTTGATGGTTTGATGAGAATGAATGATCCTTTTGTATGTGTGCAGGCAGACCCCAGGGTGAAAGGACAGGTGAGGGGTATCCAAGTCGGAGATGTACTGGGTCACCTCTCCACTGTCAATGAGGTATGGATGATAGCAAGGATGTCAGGGTAAATGTTGCAGGTGAAAAGACGTGTGAATGGACGTATAATGAAGTGAAGAGCATGGTGGAATTGGATGGATGTTTGACTGAGTATGAAAGGGAGGATGTGTATCGAATGATATTTGAACGAAAGGGAGCTCTCAGTAAGGGTGATCTGGATTTTGGGGTTGCAAAGCTCCCGGAATTCAAGATTGTTCCTCTAGGAGGACTCCCCAATCTATCAGCAGCCAAGGCGTTTTCCACATCCAGTTGCTGATGAGATTGAGGAGCAGTGTTTGGAATTAGAGCAATTGGAGGTGATTGAAGAGAGTGAGAGTGCATGGAGTAGATGTCAGAGTGCATGGAGTAGATGTGAGAGTGCCCGATAGTGTGGATGACTTAAGGAAGGAGGTAATGAGTGAAGTATGTAGGAAGCCTGAAAGCATTGGTATGGCAAGGGTGCGGAACTTCATGAAAGAATTGAGAGCGATGTGTATGCAAGGGATCCCGCTATTTCAGGAAGTGTTGATTGTAGCGAGTCGTTTGTATGGAGTGATTGTTTATGTGCACTTTGGTGGTGAGAGGCCGATTGTGTACAAAGATGAGAAGATGAAGGGTTTGAATGCTAGTGTGGTGCATCTGCAGTGTTTGAGCGGTGTGCACTACAATTGGGTGATTGAAAAGTGTTCATATATGAGAGAAAAATGATTGTCTGGATGAAGATGAGTGTGTGGTGAGTGATGATGTGGAAGTTGATGATGGTGTGGATGTCAGTGTGCTTGTTCCTTCTGTGTATTGCGAACATGGTGGACCTGATATGATGGAAGCGAGAGTGAAAGTTGGTGAAAGGTTCTTCTGTGGTTTGAGTGATACTGGAGCGCAAGTGTCTTTAGTGAATGAGAGGATTTTGAGTAAGTATGATGAGTTTAGATGTTGCGAGCATAAACCTGTGAAGTTACGGATAAGTGGATTAGGAAATGGCATGATAGTGGCATGACTTTGTGATTCTGAAAGATGAGCAAATGCCGTGTTGTTTTCTGCTTGGTGTAGACTTTATGAGATTGAATGATTTGTCTTTGGATGCTGATAAGGATTGTCTTATGAAAGGCGAATGTGAGGTGATGAGGTTAAATGAGTGTGCGAAGCATGTTGTCAAATTTTGCGGTATGATTGAATTGGTCATGGATGATGAGAATGAGATTTTAAGTGATGATGATATTCTAGAGATGCAAGAGATATGTCCTTTTGTTAGTGAGTTGAAGAGGTGTGTAATGACGCATGTTGATTTTGAATGGCCTGAGTGTTTAAGTGATTTTAAAAGGTTTGCTAAGGATTTTGTTGTTTGTATGGATGTTGTATATTTTGTGAGGCATGTGAAGGGTGGTGATGATATGTATGTACCTGTGATGTCCTTGGTTGGTATGATTGGTCTGGTGAAAGTTGTGCATTATAATTATGGGCATATGGGTAAGTTTAAGCTGTGGGAGTGTATGAAGGAGCGTGTGTTCCATCCGTTTCTGAGAACAGTTGTGAATGATGTAGCGACTACGTGTGAAAGGTGTCAGAAGCGAAAGGTGCAAGGTGTGCAAGTGAAACCACCGATGTTGAAAGTTGATGCGAAAGAACCGTTTGAATTGGTAGTGATTTATTGTGTGTCTTTGCCGCGTATGAGTGCTGGGAATGTTGGTATGGTTGTGATGGTTGATCATAAAAGTAAGTTTGTGTATGCAGCGCCTGTGAGATAAAAGGAGTGTGACTGTTGCACGTGTGGTTGAGCAGTTGTTTTTTCCTATGTGTGTATGGAAGCCTAGAAGATGTCTGAATTTGTAAGAGAAGTAAGTGTTCGAGCAAATGTTGAGATAGAATGGTGTGGAGTATGTGAGAACGACTCTGTATGTACCATCTTCAAATGGATTGGCTGAACGTACGATAAGAACCTTGTGTGAGATGTTGAGAATGATGAGTACGACAGTGAATGACTGGGATGTATGTCTGGGAAGAGTCTTGTGGGTGTATAATTCGACTGTGCATAGTGCAACTGGAATGTCCCTGTGTCAATTTGTGATGAATTTTGAAAGGCTAGTGAAAGATAGGTTTCGTTTGAGTGAAAATGAGCAGAGTGTATGGTGTGAGGCACATGAAAAGTTCCGTTCATTTGAATTAGGTGCGAAAGTATTGAAGGTGAAAGAAGTGAAGGGTAGGTTCAATGTGTCAAAGATGAGTGAGAAGTTTGATGGACCTTATAGAGTTGTGAGAGTTGGGGAAAATGGGGTGACGTATGTTTTAGAGAGTTTGAATGACGGTATGACTGAGAGAGTGCGGGCTCATCAGTCAGTTAAGGAGATGGAGAGAACCTCCTGACTACCTGGTGAGTTATCCAGTGTATGAACTGTGTAGAGAGAGAGGTAAATTGCATGATGATGAGATTGAATGTGATAGTTCAAAGCATATAAAGAAGAGTGTAAGGAAGAATGCAAGTACGAATGAAAGTAAGTCTGAGCAGAGTCTTTCTGGTATGGGGGAGCTTGAAAGAGAGATTGAGTGTTTGCAAAAACAGGTGAGTGATTTGGCTGGTATAAGTAGACAAGTGAGTGAGCTGCCTGTGCCTGATTTTTCTGGTTTTGGGAACAGTATGAATGATAGTATGTTTGGGCAGAATGAACCTAGTGTGGCTGATTTGGGGGGTTTTATGAATGGTAATAGTAGGGGTGAGTTTGATGTAGTGAATGATGGAAGTGACTGATTTTTCGGGTTTCTGGTGGGAACCAGTCGAAGTGGTTTCTGGTATGCCTGTTGAGAATACAGGGGATGTGAGTGAACTGTCTGTTTCACAAGTGTGTACATTGAGTTGGTGAGAGCTGTGAGTGAGGAGCTGATGAATGGGGGTATGAAGAGTGAAGGTACTGAATGGAAGAGTATGAAAGAATTCTGTGGTGAGATGGGAGAACTGGTAATGAGGGTTAAGAGTATGGTTGATGAGATGATCAATAGTGACGATGAGACTGATGAACAACCCCAACTGATTGCTACGCGTAGCCAGGGACCAGTAGACGAGTGTGAATGGGTGCAGAAGAGTGTGATTGAGTATAAAAGGTACTGTGAGTAAGGATTGAGAGTGTATAGTGAGTGACTGTGGTCAAATGGCTTAAGGAAGGAGGGGTGTGGTGGAGCGAATTAGAGCGTGTGTATAAGGGGCCATTCTCCCAACCTTTTTCCCAATACACTCTCCCTCCTTCTGTAAGAATGTGTGTATGTGAATGGGTTTGTTTTTGTTTTTTGTTTATTTTGTGTATAAAAATGATTACCATGTTTTTTTCTTTCTTTCCAGGCGCCAAATTCTGGAAAGATAGTACCTAATTTCATATATCATTATATTGCAAATAAAGCGCCATATTCTGGAAAGCTATATATTATTGTTAATTAATAAAGGCCAATAGTATAGCTTAATGAAGGAGGGCTTATAATAGCCACGCAAGCGTGACAAGGTCATTTATCTTCCATCAAGCGCATGGGCGCCACACTTGTTTGTAAGTCCTAGGCATTTTGCTCACTCGAGTGGCAGGTGGCTGGACATCCCCCCCCCCCCATGCTCTTTGTACCACGTGAGGTCTTTGTTTGTTATTTATATATTGACTGTTGTAGTCTGGATTTTTTTGGTTGTTTGATTTTTTTTAGAATGTTTCTTAGGATCGATTAATAGTATTTATAAGTAGGATATATTTATTTTTTGATTGTGTATATATAGGAAATTTAGCTGTATTTTTTTGTGTGTAAATAGTAACGAGATCTCTAATATAATCCCCCCTCTCAATTGTGAATATCATTGTACATTTTTTTTGTTAGTAAAGGACTGTACATACAATCCGTTTCATTCTCCTTCGATTTCTCACGTCTGGATTAGTGTAGGAAGTGGTTGGATCAATTAAGGTTAGCCTAGATTTTTGGCCCACTACAACTGAAGTTTTCAAAGCAGTGTATTGAGGCTAACCGGAATGTTAGCTACAAGAGTAAAGAGGTTATCCTTAAACTCTATAATTTGTATGTTAGGCCACATTTAGAGTACTGTATACAAGCATGATCACCACATTTTAGACATGACATCAACCTGCTACAGTCAGTACAAAGGAGGGCAACAAAAATAATACCCTCCCTGAAGCACCTTGAATATGAAGATAGACTGAAGGTAATAAATATATTGTCATTTGAGAGAAGATGTGTGAGGGGAGATATGATTGAGCTTTTTAAAATCTGTTCTGGGATAGATAAGTTGATTTTAGCTAGTTTTTTGAGTTGGAAGGTAGTAATAGGACTAGGGGTTATCACTTCAAAATTAAAAAAAACAGAGCTGTAGGTTGGATGTTAGAAAATATTATTTCACCAATAGAGTGGTAGATTACTGGAATAGTTTGCCGTCTGAGACGGTAGACAGTCCAAACTTGAATGTATTCAAACGCAGATTAGATGATTTTATGGGAAGGAAGGGTTAACTTTGGGGGCTATTCTGGACTCATTCCTGTGGATGCAGTTTTTTATATTGTATATTACGATTGATTTGGATTTTGACGAGTCTTCATGATGATGCTCTTTGTTTTTGACACATTCTTGTGTATGGTTCGAATTGTATATTGTAGATGCATGATCGGACACAATCCTATAGATGCATTTTGTGGGTGGGTTTTGACAGATGCGGATGACCTTTGATAGGCCCTTGTGGCTTTTGTCATCCGTGAAATTATGTTATGTATATTAATGGTTTACCTGATGAGGGTGGGTTCCTCATCAGGTATGAAACCTGTACATATTATATATATTATCATGAGACTATGAACTAACCTATTAGCAGGTTCTGTATATGAAGGCAACAGCTGTTTCGTAAGTGCTTAAATGTGTGTATATGCATATTATATCTCTATACATATATTGGTATGTTACGATATATCCTACTCAAGAAACTTTGGAAAAAATAACAAAATTCAGCAATTTTGTTGGGTATTATTCGATATACGTCACAACAATACCAAGCATACTTATCTGAATGCCCATTTTGTGCATTCTTTAAATCCGGTATCCATTTTTGATGGAAATAAAGATTTATGTCTTAAAATTTAATTTTTTTAATAACAATAAATCTTCATGCCATACAAATACATCCTACATTTATTCATATGGTTCCAATATTTTTAGTAGGCTTTCCAGTTCCATATATTAATGCAATTCACTTAAAAGAAATGGGTTTGGATATGGGGTTAGAATGCCCACTTAAAGTGGGGAATATAGGGGTGAAACCCCCCTAATTGTTAGGTACAAACATTTTGTTGAATTTTACAACCTATTAATTTAAAAATTGGGAAAAAGCAAGAAGTGATATTGATAAAAATAAAAGACGATCGAAAAGCAGGCCACATGATGAATGGTCTCATAAACAGTGGAATTTTAGGCATAAGAAAAGAATTATTTTGTTATTATGCATTTGCAGAAGAAGCAAGGTAATTTGCAAGGTGTGTCGCACAATATTTTAGCCATTGTTAGCTTCTTTTTGAAGTTAGTTTCTAGGTTAAGTTTCTAGCTAAAATATTGCATTATTCTCTCCTTGAAAATTACTGCAACCAGATATTATAGATGCATGCATGATCTGACACAATCCTATGGATCAAGTTTATGGGAGGGTTTTGACAGATGTGAATGAACTTTGATAGGCCCATGAGGCTTTTTTTCATCGGGGATATGTTATTAATAAAGAGTGCAATTTTATACACGAGAAAATTTGCCACATCTAAATATGATAGAGGTAGGGAAGTTGCAGGGGTTTGGGCTTTGGGGGTATTTAACAAGTATCGAAAAAGAAATTTGTTTGTCTTTTACTGGACCGTTCAGTAGATATATTAATACCTGTAATACAACAGTATATTTTGCCAGGTTAGGTAATTATAACCAAGTGGAAGGCTTACAATTCATTAAATGATATTGGATATATACAATAAAGAACATTATAATAAAGACTTTGCCAGATATTTATTTAATCAAGACATTCCAGCTAATGAAAGGATGCGTAGTTTTTTTAAACGCTATAGCCCAGTTATATCCTCCAGCAAATTAAATGTTTGTTGTCTGATTAAATATAAAAATTATATTTTGTTTTTTAGAGGTAGGTTAAGTAGGGTTAGAATAAGCAGAAAAAAGAAAAATATAAATTTTAATGGTATATTTTATATGTTTTGCTTAAATCTAACCTCATTTTTTTATGCAAATAAATGTCCGATAAAATTAGAACTTAAAATTTTTACACTATTTGCCCAAATAAATAAGGTCAGATTTAAATAAAACATCAAACGTAACATTAAAATGTATTTTTTACTTTCAAACTAAAGTTGGGACCTTTATCAAATAATTATTTTATAGCTATAATAAATTTAAGAATTCAAAAATGGAATTCGGAGCACACCTAACAAATTGTACTAGAATTTTCTGAATAAATCAGAAGAATTAATAATAGTGGGATAGAATTTAACATGCATTTGATTAGGAAGGTTCAATACCAGAGGTTAATAATAGTAATTGCGACAGAAACTGTACTACAAAAATACTTCAAAACAGTAGTAAAGAGGGAATAGTTATTATATTTTTTAATAACTGAACAAGGAGACTTAGAAGATACTACAAATAGAAAATATATACACAATTTTCAAAATAGGTAAAAGATATTAAAACGGAAAATAGTACTTCCATCTAATTTAGGTATTAAAATATAACAAATTTAAAGCCTAGTTGACAATGGATGACTATCTATAGATTTAAAATAGAGCTACATAAAAGAGACTAATCAAAAAATACCTCTATTAAAATAGAGCTACGTAAAAGAGGCTAATCAAAAACTACCTCTATTGAATATAGGTTTAACTAGCCAGAATATAAAGCCTATTTGGCTAAAATCTAAACCCATTTATACTTATAGAGGGGCTACTCAATTACGACAGGGTAAAAATAAATAATTAAAATGCATGATAGAAGTGTCATTTACCAATAACTTACAATAATATTAATGAAAAAAATACACAGATCGGCGGGGCCGAATGCTCCACTATTAGTAGGCTCGCTGAAGGCACAGTGTCAATGGGTTGCGCGCGACGAAACTGTTGCCCCAAACAGGAGCCTACAAAGCTTTGCCGCTAATTCCGGCCCTAAATAAAGATCGCATTCACTCATTTGTACACATAGTTAAAACCTAAATTTTAGGTCAAATGTTGTAAAATTTATTAATTAAAGCATGTAGTGAACGAAATGGAGTAAACAATGCTTCTTTTTTTTTTACAAATCAACTCCACTTACAATAAATAATCTGAGACAGGTGACTCACGCACGGTTTGAAACATGGAACTGTCGACTTCGAACTTTCGAAGAGAGAGATGTAAAAGCAAGTTTTTGATTGGTTGCTCATTTCCAGGATATAAAATGTATTCAACTGAGCATTAATGCACTTTTTGTACGCATTTTTACCATATTCTTTGGTTTAAAAAACATTGTATCAGTGAAGTGGAGTAGCCAGGTTGAAATTTACTTAGTTTAGACACATTTAATAAAGAATTGATAACTACCGTTTTGGGAGGGAAATTAAGTGACTCAAAATTCCGAAATCGAACAATAAAATAGATTCGAAACTTAGGTTTTATCAAAGCGAATGAGTGTAATTAATAACTTTAACTGGAATTGTAATCAACTCTTTTGTTATTTTTATAAAAAGAATGGAAACTAGTATAATCATAGAGGACATTTCATCCATAGACTCATAGATAATAAATAAGAAGAAGGGCAAACTTCTAAAAATAAAAGAATAAGGAAAAGTCCTTAAACCCGTTAAGGATGATAATACAATAGCAACCATAAATATTGATTTCATGGAGAAATACTAAAGACACCAGGAACAAGTTCGTACAAATGTAGTTAATATACGACGAACTTGAAACCCCTTTGGGTCAGTTTATTGAAGTAGTATTCATTCGAAAAGTTACTATAATTAAATATCTTTAAACTATGGCAGTATATAAAGATAAGCCTGTTTATCATCATACTCGTAGGTTTAGTACTAAAAAATTCTCGAAATTTAAAGCGCCATAGTAACGAGACCTATCAGGCAAAAAGTTAGTAAGAACAATTCTGGGGGTTTTTTACATTAGCGACTCGGGCGGGTTTTTTTTTTATTTTATCCCATAATGCTTCGTCCTTTGTTCCAAAATTCTTCTTTGTCTACTTGTTCCTAATGGCGAGCAGAGGGGGTATGGGGGTCCCCCCCCCATAATGTCAACCCATAGTACGGCTTGAAACCGGCTTCCAGTAACTAAACATGTTTATTTTTTCTTAGTTTTTCCCGATATTCACTCCAGCAAAAATGGCGCCTTCATGCGTGGATGAACGAAAGATGAAACACGGTATCGTTCAATTAGGAACGAAACACAACGTCCGATTCGCTAATATAAAAAAAATTACCAAAATCTGTAAAGAAAATAATAACGGGAGAAAAATGAAAATAGTGAAAGATATATAGCCACATCTTCCTGCATGCACTGGGGTCAGGAGGGTACACAGCTGTGGGAACTGGTGCTAGGAGGGAATGCCGTTCATCCAGATTCATTTGTAAGAGTGGCCATTACCTCTGTTAGCCCCCTTCCCCTTAAAACGAATCAAAAAATTAAAAAATATGGGAAACTTAAAACGAGGATCGAGAAAGGGCACCAATTTCTCTTAATGCTAAAAAAAATAAAATATCGATACAATACTTTATATTTACGGTATTTTTTTAAGATGACAAGCATCAATGGTGTGAGTTGCCGAAATCTCAACTTTATATTTTAAACTACCAATAGACAAATAATCAGTGGTGGGCGCGATAACGAAAAAATGTATCACGATAAACGATAACCTTATCGGCGATAATCGATAACTGGCGATAAATTTATCGTCCGATAAGGTCATAACCGATAAATCAAAAATTCCCAGGGCATCATGCCTGGGCCATGATGCCAAAGGTTGGCCTTCATGCCCTTGTTCACCTCAGTGATCTTTGGGGAGGCAGGACAAGCACTTGAAGATGTAGCTGTCGCCAACCATCTTCTTGTACTTCACCCACTTGCCAAGGTGACTGAGGCTCAGCCTCAGTGAGCTCAGAGTCAATAGACTCCGCTGAGTCTCTTTGGCTTGATGCGGGCACAGTCTCTTGCGACCCCATCACTAATTCAATACTTTAAAATAGCAAATCACTGCACTACTAAATTACAATAAAAATATGATCATTTTAGAATAGGGACCTAACTTCATAAGTGTTCAAAACGTTAATAAACGTATATTAAAGAATAGCACCGAATAGTACATGCATTCATATACACGTGCACAAAAAAATTAGAATGGAAGAAGAACGGGAACATGGGGAAAAAATCATCAAAGAATGTGTAAAACCGGTAGCGCGCTGGAGCAACAACTCGTGATCTCTCGTCCGACAGCTGGTGAGAGGCTGAAGCTGAGCGAACGTTTTGAGAAGACGTCAAGACCGGCCTCCCCGCACTCCGTTCAGTATACGTTCGGTTCCCAGCTTGGTTTTACCTATTTCTGCATCCAAGGCACGCGCGGCTCGCTCCTATTCTAAACTGGAACCAAAAACTGAAATTATCGATTATCGCTAGTTTGGAACCAAAAGTATCGGCGATACCGATGAATCGATAACGCGGAAAAAATATCGGATAACCGTTAACCCAATATTGTATCGCGATAACGCCCACCTATGCAAATAATAACATAAAAAAAAATCAAATCAACATAAGAAAAGCATAAAAACACTGCAAATCCAAGACAAATCCGAGCATAGAACCAAACTTACAAAGACAATATATAATGGAAGAGTTTAACCTCCTCCACGACCTTTATAAATCTACAGTTACGTGTACATGAACTCGTCCCGGTGTTAAGTGCCTTAACAAAGAAAGTAATTATAGTATAGTTAGATGAAATGTTAAGCTCGCCTCTCACTTTCATACCTAAAAAAAAACATACATTTGCATATAGTTAGAAAGACAGATAGATCGATAGATATAATTAATAGATAGACAAATGCGAATTAAACGCTTAGCAGTTCACAAAGTTTACATTTTGTTTTGAAATTTCAGCTGTTCTTTGTATTCCACTTTCTCTCAAATCATATGTGCCAAAACTCTGAAATTGATTTTTCGACCGTAAATGATACAACAGCCAAATTAGCACATCTAATAATCCAAAACCAAAACACTGTTGAAAATGCTCAGCTGTTCTTTATGTCTAATTCTCTCATGTTTATCAAATTCTGTAATTTATATTTCCAACCGCGATGATATTGCTGCAAAAATCTGCAATGTAAGCAACAAAACCAGAGCACGGCTGAGAAAAAAAAATTGTTTAGGAATCTGTTATACGATAAAAAAATATATATTTTCTGTTCAGCGGTGGCACCCACTTCTAAGGGAGGTTAGGAAAAAGTGTATGTACGCCCACTTGTCGTAAAAGTAGCAAATAACAAGGCAGTATTCGGAAAATGACCTGCCCTTCTTAGGTTAGTATTGGTAGACACACTTAAAAAAAATCTGTGAAAACTCCTCCCACGTGATATAGGATTGGGAGACCTCCATTAAATTAGTTAATATCTCCTCCTAAGTAGTGTCCTATTGGTAAGCCCCTTTGGAGATGAGCCCTACCTACTCTATGTAGCTAGGTAGGTAACCTCTAGATCAGCAGACATTCTAAGCAAATCTTGTATTTTGAATAAAGCTAAAGCCATACAGCTCTCCATTTGTTCTTCGCCACTGCGTCGTCCCGGGTTTTTAAAGACGGGCAAGCAAAACACTCGAAGTGATGGCGCCCACTTAGGCCCACACGAACATTACCTCAAGTTGCTGTGACCACTTAGGATGACACGCCCTTCTACTACGATCGAACTCCCTGCAAGAATCATCCTTTAACGTCAGATTGCACCGTATACTAAACTGCCAGGCAGTCCTTTCTCATCAAGAAGGATTCCGCTGCTCCGACTGACTGATCTCCTTGACTGCGTGCCCCATCTACCGACTGAGGGTCATTGGCGCCATAGACATAGTTACAATGCCCGAAGGGAGCACAAATCAACACCGGTCCGAGTGTGAAGCAATAACAAGCCCGCTCGTCTCGGTATCGGGACAGATAATGTGCGCAAACTCGTAAAACCTGGACACTCAACAATAATGTACTCAATAGTTTAGGGGACCAAGGAATCGTTACAGAAGGTACACTGGAGCGCCCCATTAATTGGGTGCGTCCACGAATATGCCAAATTCAAAGACGACACAGCCACCAGAAGTCCCCGGACCATTGGAGGGGTACCTCCACGGGAACATTACGGCGCGATGGCACACAACTTTAGGTTTCTGCCATGTAGTCAGTCTGAGGAAGGGCGAATCGCTGGCTTGGTCAGCAAATATTCGTGGACTATTTGGATCCCTCATCGGTGCGCTCATTTCTCGCAATCCCTTTATGTCCTGTAACCCAGTTTAAGATAAACTCGACCTTCAACGGCTTGCGACGACCGTGGCGTCGGGTATATGGCAAATCAGGTTGAGGGATGGGGGGGGGGTCTAATGCCTCTAGAGCACTCGGTGCGCTGTTTGAGTCACTCTAGATGAAGATCCGGTCTCAGAATCATGCGCATCGCGTTATCTCCCATAACGAGCTGTGTATTGCAATCAGATTGGTAGTGAAGATGGACACAGCCTTTGGTAGAAACCCATGAATTCAAATAAAAGGGATACAACATGGAAGCCGACCCTTTCTTCAGCTTTAGAGCCATCCGTGCACATTGACACGGCTCTAACCGACTGGAAGTGCGCGTTCTAAAGGTTAAACACAATACTCAGGGCGCTGTAGAAGCTTTTTGTGCAGAGGCGTGGCAACAAGTAGTCAAAGGTGATACCCTCCAGGGTGTCGTCCTGAGCAGAACCAGAGGCGCCAGAGGCCCAAAAAGCTACATCGAGCTATCAAAGTAGTTTACTAGACGTAGCATCTCTGCGATATTGGCACCGTCGAGATTGGCCGCGGATGCAATTAAGGCCATTGGACATTGAGGGAGACCCCGTGAACGGTAAGCACCACCTTTGTTGGAACCACAGAAATGCACAGCCTAATTAGGAGGTATCCGATGATCTTTAGGGTAGTGATCACTTCCCCATTATAATATCATTCTCTGGACAGCTGCCGCCTGAAAGACAGCCCCCCCCCCTCAGTGGTGCTTGCTGCGGCCGCTATGCTACGCATTTCAGGAAATGATGGATTTCTCTGTCCCAGTTGAGGAGTTTAGGTCGGTGGATGAAGCCGTTGTGTTCTTCTTCGTCAACCTCATCGCCGTGGGCCTAACTACTATTCCTAGAACGTCTGACCGTTTTGCAAGCGGACTGCTCCTGTGGTGGTCAGCTGAGTGTGAAACTGACCTTAGAGAGAAGCGATAAGCATACAGGTGGTTTACTTACCAGATAATGGGTAAAGTCTTGGTAACTTACCAAGACGCACTGCTGTCACCATGCTTGTGTTATGATTAATCACGTACCATATAATGGGTGCGATCTGGGTAACTTCCTACGACGCGATGCTGTCACCATGCGTGTTATAATTACTCACGCACCAGATAATTGGTGCGGTCTTAGTAACTTCCTACGACGCGCTGCTGTCGCCATGCTTGTGCAACGCATTTAGAGTCTCGAAAGGAAAATGATGAAGTTGGAGCAGTGAATGTGTTGAAGTTACCTAGCTCGAGTAACCGGCTTGTAGGTGTATTACAGATAGGCCGGCTCGCAACTATCCTGGACGTGCCATCTTTTCTCCATCTCGTTGCTAATTAAACATAAAAGCGAAAAAAAACAAGAGTATCTCCTCTTGAAGGTTTGTAAGGAGAAATATGTAAAGAGAGGTGAAGTTGAGTGGAGCTTAAAATGTTTGGAAGATATTTAACATCGGTACCTCCTGCGAGTGTTGGAGGCCAAAGGACATACTACCCTCTAGTTGTCAGCTGGAGGATAGTTGGCCATCCTCCATCTGGCCTTGTGTGGTGGAGTTCTTCTACAAAGTTAGGTCCTCTCTTCGAAGGACAAAGAAAAGGATAGAGATTTAAATGGTTGAAAATTGCTCATGAATGGTTCAACAATAAATATACGAATTCTCAGACAAACACTGTAGGGAGCAGAAGCTTTAAGACAGGAAAAACGGAGTGAAACTCTAAAGTAAGAAAGAGCATTGAGACAAGAACAACTAGATGAACATTGGGGCACGCAATAGATTTGACACAGGAACAACCGAGACAAACATTGAGTCAAGCAAGACCTTTGAGACGGGAACTGCAGTGGTCGGACTACGCAGTATGTATGCTCGTAGTAATCGGACTATGCAATAGGTAGGCTTCTGGTCCCCAACTTGCTGGATCCAATAGGCCGAAAAGATATCTCTGCAAAGTAGACGCGAATTGGTCCTATTAAATCCAAGCATGCCTTACTAATATATATATAATGTAAAGATTCAATATTGTATATAAGCAATATTGTATTGTATATTTCTATATAAGCAGGCGAGCGTGATACACAAGAAGGAGCAGAGGAAAATGGTTAAACACCTGCTTTGATAAAACTGCCCAAGTTGTGTCTCGAGATATAATTATCAAAGACGGTGTTTAATGAGGAGCCCGGGTAAATACAGCTGTTGACCGTAAGAGGTGGTGCAGCGACAATCGTATCAAATTACACAGATAAGAGTTTAATCATGTAAATGTACCCTGTGATAGAACGAGTTCAGAGCTGCATTCATTTCAACTTCTATCACATTTTATTTAAAACCATGAGGCTACCCACGTGCATCTTCGATTCGAGGCTTGGAGTCTTATCAACAGCTACCGGACGCCAATGTTTAAACAGGGAGGTTATCGTCCCCCCCCCCCGTTCGCCCCCATTCGCCGACCTCGCCAGATCAAGTTAGGCTTATGGACAGATAAGGCATTTTTCTCCGGCCCAGCTGTGCGTTCCCTCGAAGCTTCCACCCCATTCCCTTCCACGCCAAGGAGATGTCCTGGCTATTTATATGGAAACTTTACCACTAAGATCAGATTGGAGATCCAGATTTTCGTCGCGAAACATCACCACGACCCTCTCTCCCTTTGTGCGCCAAGGGACCTCGACCTCGAGATTCACCATCACTTGTCCAGAAGGAGGACAATATTCCTTGAGTGCCAAAGGTTCGAGCCTTTCCGACGTCAAGTCCCCAAGGCTTCCCCCCCCTGTTGTTCAAGGGAGAACAACATTAGAACAGCCATTGTTCGTTTTGAGCCCTTCGCCAAGAAACGGTTCTCATCCCCCCCCTGTTGTTCAAGGAGAACAGCATTAGAACAGCCATTGTTCGTTTTGAGCCCTTCGCCAAGAAACGGTTCTCATCCCCCCCCCTGTTGTTCAAGGAGAACAGCATTAGAACAGCCATTGTTCGTTTTGAGCCCTTCGCCAAGAAACGGTTCTCATCCTCCCCTGTTGTTCAAGGGGAACAACATTAGAACAGCCATTGTTCGTTTTGAGCCCTTCGCCAAGAAACGGTTCTCACCCCCCCTGTTGTTCAAAGGAGAACAACATTAGAACAGCCATTGTTCTTGAGCCCGTAGACAAGAGACTGTTCTCATCCCCCCCTTTGTTCAGAAGAGAACAACCTAGAACAGCCATTGTTCGTCAAGCCGTTCGTCGAGTAACGGTTCTCCTTTCCAAGACGCCACGTCAGGATCCTTTTATCCCCCCCCCTTCGGCTGGAACTCGCCAGCGGACCGAATATTCCTTCAAGTACCTTCCACTGCACCCTAATGAAGTTACGTAAGCCAAGCGTCACCTTTTGAGTATTGATCCCTTATTTGTCAATTCTATCCTGTGCTTTAAATGGTTTATCGAACCATCCCATCTCTTTAACTCCATATTTGTTTTACCTTTTTTGATCCCTTAAATCCTTGGATTAGCCCGAGTCTCCACGACCCTTTCCATTCTGTTTGTCAATATTTTCCGTTTTTGTGTTTGCTGATAGTTATTATTAATAAAACTCTAATTTATTAATGATAGCAATATTATTATCCTTGAGCTCAGTTCCACTTCTTAAGCATTTTGAAGATACATAATATCGGCCGCCAGACAGTAAAAACGCACTCTAGAGATAATTAAGGAAGTTCCCTCAACGAATAGTGATATATGGTATATCGTCGGGAGTCATTCTACGACATACCCCCCGCGCACAGGCTTCCTAGCTCTGCCCAGGGGGTGGATAAATGCAACCACAACGGAGGTAGGTTATCCCACGGACATTTCCAGGCCACACCCTCTGCTTTAGGAGCGCATATATAAATGAGAAAAGGAGAGAGTAAGAGAGATTCATATTTCATTCATTGATTAAGACATTCAATCGTAACGAAGTCACTCGCGTTTACGATCCCGTTTTTAATCCATTGAGTCTTGTCTCGCCCTTAACTCATAATTGCGTTTATAATATATAGACTACTAATTTCCCGCCTAGTACGCTCCGTGTCGCACCGCTTGCACCGTAATGTTCCGTTATTAGAATATAGTGTAAATTTTCGTATGTCCATTCTTTGCCTTAAAACTCTCGATAAGCCCAGCCAAGTATAAGACCACCTTAAAATCAGTTATCTTTGGAGTCAGATAAATAATTGGCCGTAACGCCACCCTTCACCTATAAACTGGAACTCCTCGCGCTCTTATAAGGTGGTGGTTATGGAAACCTCTTTCATTCACATACAGTCTACAATACCATTTACCTAACACCCATAATTCGCGAACCCTCAGAAGAGCACAGATAAACACTGGGGCGAGCAATTGCTTTAATAAAGGAACAACACCAACAAACACTGAGGCAAGCAAGGCTTTAAGCCGGGAATAATCTAAATGAACACTGAAGCAAGCAAGAGTTTCAATGGATGTTAAATCCCTCTTCACCAACGCACACGTGGATTAAAGTATAGGAGGTAGCCAGGGGTAGACTGAGGTAAGCCTCTTCGAGAGGGGTGTGATTACCAAGGGGTGATTTGTCACTGAATTTTGGTACCACTCTTGGGGCAGCCAAATGAGTTTCTTGACTCGGCTGGGCAGCTGCCTAGTTGCTTCTCCGTGAATGCTTTTTATTCATGAGGCTATGTCTTCAAAAATAGAAAGCTCTCTTATTACTTAGTAGGCTGGGTATATGGTGATTGGAGATTTCCTCAAAGGTAAAATGAATCTTGAGCTGGATTCAATATTCTTTAATCGGCAAGGATGTATGGAATCGTGTTCAAATGTCTTTTCTTGATACTCGTTAAAGAATTCCGTCTATAAACGCAATCCATCTCTCTTTTTACACAAAGCTCTTTTAAGAACCACTTATAATAAATTTATATATTTAATCGGTTCCCATAACATAAAATTGTTTCTTTCAACTTACATTAACATATTTCATCAATTCTTACATAACTATCAGGTCTTACAATTGCTATATAATACTACAAGGAATTAATACAACAATTTCATTGAAATGAGAACAAAGAATGACTTTCTTCATAGGCCTTGTATTGTTCCAAATGTCACCGTTTCTCTTATTTAGGCGATCTAAGCTATAAATGCTCTTTGTTTTCATCAATCAAACCCGATTTATGTTTATTATATTGAAAAGATAAAATTGAAAGTACTATATATAGACTTTTACATGAATTTTCTATTTATTAACCAAAATTTACTCTATTCTACTCTTTCGTCTTTTTTTTCTTTTCTTTAATTCGTTTAAATTTCTTCATATCATGGAAATAAAAATTATTTAGTGAGTGGTAAAATTAAGCAAGTGATTGAGAGAATATCAATATTTTGGAGAAATATAACTAAGCTGTTTAATTTTGATTATAATGAAAAAGAGAAGTTTTTACAATTTGGGAGCAACGCTCCTTCCAAAGCATTTATTATTCGGATTCCCTTTTCATACAATGTTATTTGGGTTAAAGTTGCCAAATTAAAAAAGACTTTATGAAACTCCGAAGTGCTCATTTTTTAGGTATCTTTGATTGTCTCATTCTATCTTACAATGTGACCACTACAAAACCATCGAACTCATTTGCCGCAACGTCTAGCACACGGTAAACGTCACACATCCTCTTATCTCTGAAGAAATCTTGCGCCAACTACTCCAAGCCTGTACTAAAGAGGCTCCAGGTTGATGTAGTAGCGATGGGATCTCAATTCTGTTCGGGTTTTTTTTTCGCTGTTTACATGGGATTCGTTGAAATGTACCTTTTATCATAATAATCATTCCCTAAGACGGCCCAACTTCGTCCGCTACATCAATGAGATTTTTATTAACACAATCCTGACTTCGTACCTACCCTCATACAAACACTGAAAGAAAATTCATCTCTTAACATTACTTATGAAACTAAAAAGAAATCCACTATATATTTTATTGACGTTCTCGTCCACTCTAAATAGGTCCGTTTCATGACTGAAGTTTATGTTAAAGCCACAAATCTGTGTTGTTACATGAATGGATCATCGGAGTGTCCTGAAAAGTACAAGAGTTATGTAATCAACGCCGTCGTCAATAGAGTTTTCTACACTATTCTTTCTACCTGGCCTGCAGGAGAGGATGAATTAAAAAAAAGGTATATCAGATTGTGGTAAGCGATGAATATCAGTAAAGATCCATTGACTAGGCCATAAGACAAAACACTGACTCTTACCACAACCCAAAACAGAAACGCAAAGAAACAATCACCTCTACTACCAAGCTATCATGAGCACCGGATGCAAGGAGGACGACAGAATCTTTAAATCTATAATTCCCCACAACGTTGCATCTGCAAAACTGACTAGCAAGATCAACCTAACAATCTACTTCGTCCTGAAGAGTTGAGATCCCTCATCGTCTGACTTTGGTGACGTCTTGAAAAGGACACTGAAAGAGATCCGTGACTGAAAGTTACGACAAGTGGACAGTTGAGAACAGTAGCACAATCAAAATAGTCATCGCAAAAGGCGCGGCTCTTCACCATGAAAAAAATAAGTAATCATCAAAGGCATTGATACACAAGAGGTGAGGCAAAGCATTCTCATTCGTTTTCTTCTTCCGGCTATACTTACCCTCCGGATTCTCAATCTAAATAGCCGAATACTAGTACCTTTGAGAATTGAGCAATAAAACTGTAAAATTGACACAGCCAAGCTGTTATTTTAATTCTAGAGCTTCCCCGCATGCCACACCCTTCTTCTAATTACTATTCATCATCACTTAGATTTCCTGCTACCCAATCATGGGCTGACCACTTCTGCCGTCTCTTCGTACCTTCCTGTTGGTCCACTGTGGTGATCTAAGCTTCATGTACCCTTATATGTATAATTGCCTAATGGGTTACACTACATTATTTTGTTTACTTATAACTAATTGTGTTTGTTAACCTGATTAGAATGGGTATGTTTACTTATATTGTTTCTCTTTTATTTTCAGACTGTATTGATGTTTTGTTAGTTGAGTAAAGCTTAGAGAAATGTATTGACGCTCTATTATGATCTTTTACCCAGTGCAGTGTTCTTCCCTCCTCTCAAAGGCTCTAGCTTGCCCTAGCTTGGATTAAGTTTTATGTGCAGCTAACTCTACTGCTCTTAGGACATATTGAATCCGTAACCTTCAACTTTCTGCCGACCTACGTATATTTTTCAATGGACATCTGTCATTGTAAAGGTAACTCCTATTTGGGGCCACCGTTTTTTTCTTCTCACGATCTGTTGTTAGATTTTCGGCACTGAAAACTTGTCGAACGCATGGCTTCTCACACTGTCTGTGTTTTTTTTTCTTATCTTAAAGTTCTCTCCTATCTGTCCGTTTCCTTACAGTTGAGCCTCCCCTCCAGCCTCTTTTGCAAAAGTTTCTTGACCTAACCTCATTTGCATGGGCATAACTACTATTCCTAGAACGTCTGGCCGTTTTGGACGTGGATCAATAGGTCAGCAGAGTGTAGGATGGCTCTCAAACAGAAGGGCTATGCCTACATGCGTTATAACCGCCGCCTAAACGATTTTACTTCTGGTGAATTTCGTCGAGCTAAGGCTAGGTTCCGGTATGTTTCGAAGCAGGCCTGCCGCTCTTCGTGTCGGGTATACGTGTCTTCACTTAACTGGAAGATCCCTCGAGCAGAGGTGTGGACGCGAATCAAAAGGTTCGAGGCAAGAACTCTCGCCCGGTCCCCGTTTGCTATTTTTTTGCAGGATACCATCCCGGGCGCTTGCCCCCTGCCCATCCTCCCGGGGTATATGGGTTTTGCGACCCCACCACCACGCGGGAAGATAGGCGATTTACACCCGGCATGATGTCTCCATTCTTCTCTTCGCTTTACGGACCTCCTTTTAGGAAGTAGCTGTGCAGCTGCACCTGGATAGGAGGTATACTCCTATTTCCGCGTACATTACACAGTCAACCGTCTTCGGCGCAGGAAAGTTTGCCGCGTCGTGGCACGGTTGCCGAAACCTTTTGCCTTTCTTTGCGCGGGGATCTGAACGGTAGAGACCTCCTATGGGGAATCTTCTCGACGAACCCCAGGGTAAAGTCCTTGCCAATCTAATCGACGAGCTGGAGATAGGTGTCCTAAATATTGATGAGTCTACTCATCACACCCCGAGAACTGCTTCATTTTTCTGTCTCGACCTATCCCTGTGCTCTCCGGATCCACAGCCTGATTTGGGGCTGACAGTGGTCGATCACCGACATGAAGTGATCACTTTCAGATTCAAATATCATTTTCTGGGCTGCTGCCGCCCGAGAGACCACCCTAGCGGGCGCGGTGGTCCGCATTTCAGGAAATGACTGATTTCACTGTTATAGTCGAGGAGTTTAGGTCGGTAGATGAGGCCGTTGGGTTCTTCTCCGGCAACCTGATCGCCGTGGGCCTGACTACTATTCCTAGAACGTCTGGACGTTTTGCACGCCGACCGCTCTCGTGGTAGTCAGCCAACTCTGGACGGCCCTCAAACAGAAGCGCTATGCCTACATGAGCTATAAGCACCGCCAGAACGACTTTACTGTCGGTGAATTTCATGTAGATAGGCTTCCGGTATGTTTCGAAGCACGCCCACCGCTCTTCTGGGCGGGCATACGTGTCTTCAGTTAACGGGAAGACCCCTCTAGCACAGGTATGGAAGTGAGTCTAACGGAGTCGGGGCAAGTTCTCGCAGGACCCCCCTCCCGTTCTCCAGGAGAATGGAACCGCAATCTTGAACCCCGCGTCCGTAGCGGAATCCTTCGCAACCGATTTCTCCGCATTTTCTAGCCGGGATGCTGCTCCGCCAGCATTCAATACGCATCGTGATGTCGCGGAAGGCCACCGACAGGACTTTACCTCCAGAGGTTTACTGTAAGTGAGTTGCGTTCCGCACTTGATTCGTGCGCGGACACCGCCCTTGGTCGAACGATGTCTCTTACACCATGCTTCGACACCTGGGTGAGCGAGGCATGGCATTTCTGTTAGATTTGTTCAACAGGATCTGTGTAGAGGGTATCCTCCCAGATTCCTGGCGAATCGCTACTGTGCTAGCCTTTCGCAAACCGGGGAGAGATCACTCTCCCCCGCCGGGTTTTCGCTCAATCTCTCTAACTTCCTGCATGTGCAGGCTAATGAAGAAATTGGTAAATGTTAAAGTAGCCTTCGTTCTGGACCGCGGAGGCCATCTGTATTCGGCACAGTACGGCTTGAGAAAGTTCCACTCCAGGTCGGATGCTCTGCTCCGACGGGAAAATGCCGTCTGCGAGGCCTTACCCCATAGACAGCACTACACCATCGCGTTTTTCAATTTGGAGAAGACCTTTGATACCGTATGTCGATACTGTATCATGGAGACTCTCCACTTGATTAGGACGAGGGGACGCCTCCGAATCTTTATATCTGAGTTGTGGCGAGATCGTAGATTCCGCTTACGGATGCGGGGAGCCCTTTCCAGGCCAATGGAGCAGGAAGAGGGCGTCCCGCAGGAAAGGGGCCCCAGTGTCACACTCTTTGTCCTTGGTGCTACCGGAAGATGATCTAGCTATGCTCTACGTAGAAGACCTTTCGATCTCTTTTGGATCGGCCCAGATGCCAACTCTGGAGCGTGGACTCCAACATGCATTGAACCGTGTCACTCGCTATGCCGAAGCGCACAAGCTTCGGTTTTCCTTGGACAAGACTAATGTGGTGTACTTCTGCCACTATCCGTGGCTCCACCCTGAGCCAAATTTATTTCAAAGTGGGGTTCGCCTGGAAGTGGTAGACTCGCACCGTTTCCTTGATTTTGTGTTTTACCCTCGCCTCTCCTGGGAGGCTCATATTCGCAGACTTCTGGTCTCTTGTACCTGCACCACGGACATTCTTCGTTCTCTGACATTCAGCGCCTGGGGCGGTGATAGGGCAACTGCCTTAATTTTAAATCGATCCTTTGTTCGTTAGAAGCTCGACTACATGCGCGAGTTTTATGCATCCGCAGCCGACCGTTTATTGCAGAAGGTGGACTCGATCCACTACACTGGCCTTCGCCTAACGACCGGTGCCTTCCGCACTTACCCTATTGAAAGCCTACTTGTCAATGCATAGCAGATGCCGCCCGCTCGGTGCCATGCATAATTCACCTGTACGCGCGAGCCTAGCGCTCATCTCAGTCGCCAACAGCTCTCACTGCATTCGCAGCTGATCTCGATGGTTCCTATGCCGACGAGAGACGGCAGTCATACCCTAAGCCCGTTGGGTTTAGGGCTAGGAAACTCCTTCGAGAGCTAGGTATAGCTCTCGGACTGGTGGTGTCTTTGGTTCTACCCAGGACACCACCCGGGAGTGTACCACCTTTGACTATTTGTCGCCACGCCTCTGTCCCCAAGCTTCTACAGCGCCGAGAGTATTGCGTTCGGCCTTTTTGAAGCACACTTCATGTCACGCTGGAGCCGTAGCAGTGTATACGGAAGGCTCCAAGTCCTAAGGCGGAGATCGGTTTCCACGCTGTATCTGCTCTGTTCGAAGTCAGCTTGGCTCTGCTAGGCACTGCGTCTGTCTTCATTGCCGATCTGGTTGCAATATACCTCTCGTTAGGGAGATAACGCGACGTGCTCGGTTCGGAGACCGGATTGTGATTCACAGCGACTCACAAAGCGCCTTAAGTGCTCTCGCAGCATTTGGATCTGCGGCATACAATGGTTCGAGGTATCCGTGAAGCTACGGTTTTAGCGAACTGGAAGATGTCGAGATTATCTTCTGCTGGGTTCCTGGACATGTAGGAATTGCAGGGAATCAGCGCGCCGATTAGGGCGCCAGAGAGTCCACGAGGACTGATCGACCAGACCAGCGTTTCGCTCTTCCTCACACCGATTTAATGGCAGGAATACGGGCAGCTTGGCAGAGAAGATGGGAGATGGTCGAGTGGAACTTAAAGTTGCATGTCTTTGCGCAGCGACTGTTCTCATGAACCTACCCCCCCAATGCCGCGACGGCTTTAGGTTGCTTTCTGTCGTCTCCGAAATAGGCACTCGCGGGACGCACTGCCATTTGATGGAGCGCTCGCCTACCCCATATTGTGAAGATTGCATTGTCCCCCAGACTGTTCGGCACATTCTTGTTGAATGTCCCAGTCTGGGTGATCTCCGCTCACGTTATCTTTCCCGGTACCGGGTGAGCGGAGTCGCTATCGCTTGTCCCTTGTGTAGATAGAGGGGAGTAGGAGAGGGGGCAAAGAAAAAATGAAAGTAGTGTAGGCGAGTTGTGAACATCTTCCCGCGTCGCTGGACCACTGTTAGCCAGCGGTGAATCCACTTGGCCATCCTGAGTCTCAAAAGACTCATTCAAACCTAGCTTTAAAGCCGCTCGCCTGCACTTCTCTTACGCTCTTTTCTTGGTATTAAAATTCAAGAGGCAGGTTGCCTTCGGTTAATAAAGATTGCCTCTTCTCTTAAAGTGTGCATCGAGACTAATTTTAAACTTAAAATACTATTGCTGTCAACCACCCTAGGTGGCAGCTGACTCAATATATCTATAATTCTTATATCAAAGAACTTTCTTCTTGTCAACGTATTCTTTTGAGGGGTCCACATCTTCAAATTATGGTCCCTAGTTTCATGTAGGGAAATTTCTGCATATAGCTTAAAAAATTGATTTCTATCGATATTTTCATATCTGTGAATAATTTTTAAAACTTTAATAAGGTCGCCTCTAATTCTTCTATCTTCCCACGTAGTCAGCATCTTTCCTCATATGGTTTGTCCTGAATATCAGGTATAAGTTTTGTGGCTCTTCGTTGAACTTTCTCGAGAGTCCTAATATTTTTTTATGATGGGGGTACCAGGTTGAACAGAATATTCCATGTGTTATCGTACTAGGCAAGGGTATAAGCATTTTAACTTTTCGCAATCCATGTAGGTAAAAGTCCCATTAATCCATCCCACCAAATAATTTGCCTTTGCTGCAGCTTTAGCCACATGAGTAGTAGATTTCCAGTCAGGAGTAACATAGTTACCCAAATCTTTTTCCTCCAAGGTTACCTCAAGAATAGTATCATTCAGCTGGTATTCATATCCGGGGTTGGATCTTCCAATGTGCATTACCTTACATTTATTTTCATGGAATTTCAACAACCACTTCCTACTCCACTTTGGAGTTTCAATAAATCTTCTTGTAGAATGTCTCTATCTAACTTTGAGTCATCTGCAAAAAGCTTGGGTAAATGTTGCGAGTATGGACGGATGCGATTCTAGTTTATTTTGAGGGTCGGGTCGTTGTTGGGGACGGCTCGTCAGGGGAATGGGCCTACGATGATCCTGAGATTTCAATCATTTGTAGGGGGTCTGGGGGGCACAGTCCCTTATTATATACCCGAAAATCGCCATAAACTTCGTCCACATAGATTTCAGCTCAAAAAGGGTAGCTAGAAAAAATAGCGCAAAATAAGCTAGGACTCGGCTCCGGCCATACTCTACACAATTAGCAAAGCTTGCCTCCAGATTTAACACCTTCCAATAGATCGTTAATATATATCAGAAAAAGGACAGGGCCTAAAACACTACCTTGGGGAACACCACTCCACACTGGGAGTGTGTCTGATGGGACACCCTTAACGATAACTCTTTGAGATCTACCATTTAAAAAGCTTTTTATCCATTTCAACACTTTCCCGACAATACCATAAATTTCCATTTTTCAATGATTCTTTTATGGGGAACAGTATCAAAAGCCTTCTTACAATCCAAGTATATCGTATCAACTGGGTCACCATTGTCTATTGCCATGTATCTCTGTAAAATATTCCAATAGCTGGGTTAGACATAACCTTCTTGATCTAAAACCATGCTGGTGCCTACTCAAAAGGTTATTGTTTTCCAAATGATCAACAATTTTATTTCTAATTATTTTTTCCATTATTTTGCAAGGAACAGACGTCAAGCTTATTGGACGATAGTTAAGCGGGTTTGACTTTTTACCTTTTTATATATAGGTATAACATTGGCTGATTTCCAGTCCAAAGGTAAAATGCCCTCATCATGGGACTGCCTAAAAATCAATTTTCAGCACATTCCTCTAATGCCTTAGGGTGGATACCTTCTGGACCAGGAGCAGACGATTCCTTTAAGTTACTTAAAATGTTTTTAACTTCACTAGCTTCAAAGATAATATCATCTAAGTGTTCTTCATTAAAATGAAAGTTTCGTCTTGGGATAGGCGCGTCACCTTCTTTAACAAACACTGAATGGAAACATTTTATCATAACATCGGCCGTTTCTTTGTTAGTTTGAGTGACAGTGCCATCTTCTTTTAAAACCTTCAATACTCCGTCTTTTATAGATGTCTGACTCGTAGCATATGCGTAAAAGACTGCTTTATCAACCTTTTTAAGCTCTCTAGCAACTTATTTTTCAAAGCTGTATTTGGCTTTTCTTATTGCATCTACTGACTTATTCCTAGCCATAACATAATTCTGGTAACTCCTGCTGTTGCGTCTCTTCTTATGGTGATTCCATGCATCAGTTTTAATCTTAATAGACTCATTTGCATGTCTAGTTAGCCATTTAGGCTTGGGTGCATCCCCTCCAGACTCAAGGCCCACAGGGACTATTTCATCAACAATATAGTTGTATTTGTTTAAAAAAAAATCCCATTTACCCTGCAGACTTTTATCCTATAGTTCCATCATCCAATCTATTTCCAGATAGAAGGCATTTATTTGTAGGTAGTTAGCTTGGAAGTATTTTTTTCTTTTTTAATGCTATATCGTTTATTTCAAAAATACCCTCAAAGGTGAATTCAAAAATTATTACTGAATGGTCACTAAGACCTAGTGGCGCCTTGTAGATGTTTTCAATTTCAAGGTTATTTTTCGAAAAAAAATAATCTAACATTGATGGCTCATCACTACCTCTTTGCCTGGTAAATTCATCGGTAATTGTGTAGAGTATGGCCGAATTCGAGCCATAGCTTATTTTGGGCTATTTTTCCTAACTACTTTTTCTGAGCTAAAATCTATGTGAACGAAGTTTATGGCGATTTCCGATTATATACTGGGGGCTGTGTCCCCGAGACCCTCCAAATGATTGAAATCTCAGGATCATCGTACTCCCCTTCCTTCCCGACGAGCCTTCCCTCAAAATAAGCTAGAATCGCATCTGCCCATACTCGCAACATTTACCAATGTTGGAAGAGAAAATTATTTTGGCTAGTATCATAGAAGATTATTGTTCCAATCAATCTTCGGGTAATTAAAATTACCACATATCAGTAATTGATTAATTTTATTTTGACACAATTTATCAATAACTTTGTTTATCCCATTATTATAGTCAGCCTAGGAAAGAGGGGAGGGGGGGGGGTAGATACAGCCTAGTAAAACAATTTGATTCCCGCATTGAACTTTGGGTAAACATGTAGATCAGCGGTGCGCTCGAAAAAGTGGGTTTTTGTGCGTTTATATTTCGTTCAGCCGTGCATGAATATTCATGCGCGTTTGAGTCCTAGTTCAAATATACCCCGCGCCATTTTTGTACCAAAATGCCCGAAAATAACCAAACGAAAAACGCTGTTTACTTACTTTATTGCGGTTGGTATACTTCTGAAATAGCGATGAGGAAAGCGTAGAATCTTTCTTTAATTCACATTTTGGTAAAAGTGAATGTTTTGCAGAAAAGGTGCCATTTGATGACGATTTCTTAAAATAATGGAGAACCCTTGAGTCACGTCTAGGTTTAGAACATCTAAATTCAAAATTATGGTTAATCTCTAATGCCTGGCCACAAACCTCGCAATCGATTTTAATCTTAAGTAAATTATGATTGTCCAAAAAGGTTAACAATTTATCTCGATCCGAAAATAAAGCACAAAGTTAGACAATAGACGAAGGACAAATTGCACATACGAAAGTCATATTCAAACTGAATTTACCGCCTAAAAATCGTCTTTCCTCCACCCAAAAGGCCCCACAAAAACTAGTTCCTTTAAACGATCTAAGTATATTTAAATGTATAAAAAAAGGTAATAAAAATAGTAAAATGGGAAAAAATATATTGACAAATAAAAATGACTACAAATGAGGATAATTAAAAGATATTAAGTGAAAAAAAAATTCACTTCATTCATTTCTGACGTCAGACCCCCACCCAACCCCATTATAATTCGCAAAATGATTAAAGTCACAGAAATGATTTGGTTAAATCATTCACTTCTATAAACGTTAGAACATTATTCTATAAACAATTGTGATTATATACTGGGGTGTGTGCCCCCCAGACCCCCCAATTGATTGAAACTCAGGATCATCATAGGGAGGTCCCCCCGCAGTGTTTAAATCCACCACAAGCAGTCCCCTTGAATTTACTCCAAAAACGTGAAACATATTGGAACACGGACGAAATAGTTTACGTCCCATCGTTCGCGCCGCCGATCTACATGTTTACCGAACTTTGCATGCAATTGTTTCTGTGTTAAGCAAATAATCATCTGAAACTAAATCAGAATGCAATTCTTGGTGCACTAAAATTACTACCCCTCCTTCCCCGTCGACTATTTCTCGGTCTCTTCTATAGGATACATAATCTTTTGTTTTGAAATATTCGGCCGATAAAACATTGGGACAAAGTTTAGTTTCAGTTACAAATATAACATGTTTTTTTTCATTACTTATTAAATCACTAAACTCAAAAATCTTATTTCTAATACCATCAATATTGGTGTAAACCACCTTTGGTAACACTTCAGTTTCGGGGCGCACGGTAGGTGGTGCTGTTTATAGGCTACAATTTTGGGCTACAATATATGTCTTATGACGTCAGATGGCAGCGTCAGATGTCAACAATTACGGCGTTATATTTTTTTGTATATGAGTATATACTGGGGGGCTGCGCCCCCAGAGCCCCCCCCCCAAGTGATTGAAACTCAGGGTATCTCCCCCACGAGCAGTCCCCTTGAATTTACTGTTCCCCCCAACAGCTTTTTACCGACAGAAAAACCTAACCTAATAACAAACAATACTTACTTTTATAGGTTTCTTGATTAGTTTATACGCCTCTAAATAATCAAAGTTTTTCGCGGTCATGCAAAATAAATCCGAATTCGAATAACGAAGAAGCACAACTATAGCACGAAAAAGCCATAACGAAACAGAAAGAAATGCCAGTAAGAAGCTATTATCGTTCGCAGCAAAACAAAAAATACGAAAACAAAACAATAAAAGACATCAAGAAACCTTACCTAACTTAGAAAAAACTATAAACGAGCAGAGGCGCAGATATTTAGTAAATAATACAAACTAAAAGTTACAAATCCTCAAAACAAAAAAATATATAACGCCGTGATTGGTCACATCTAAAGTTACCGTCTGACGTCATAAGAGATATATTGTAGCCCCAAATTGTAGCCTACTAACAGCGCCACCTACCGTGCGCCCCGAATCTGAAGTATTACTATCAAGTCTTTTCTGTTCTCCTTTATGGGTAAATATGTAGATTAGCGACTCGGCCGAAAAAATGTTTTTTTTGGTAAACATTTTCGTTCGCACCTACCGGAATATTCATGCGCGTTTGAGTCGTCTGACGTCAGACCCCACCCCTCCCCCATTATAATCTGCAAAACGATTAAAGGCGCTGACATGATTTGGTTAAATCATTCACCTCTGTAAACATTAGCACATTAATCTATAAACAATTAGGATTATATACTGGGGGACTGTCCCCCCCAGACCCCCCCCAATTTAATGAAACTCAGGATCATCGTAGTGTGGTTCCCCATTGTGTTTACCCCCACACGACCCGTCCCCTTAAATGTACTCCAAAAACGTGAATCATGTTGGAACACGTACGAAATAGTATGTCCCATCGTTCGTGTCGCTAATCTACATATTTACCCGTTTATGTTGTTTGTATTTACTTCAACTTTTTCATCTATGTTTTTCCATGCTTTAAACACTTTAACGACACCCCACGCATGCATATAGTAATGATTCAAATTTGGTAAAAACCTTAATATCATCTGCAGACATCCTCACACTTAGCATGGGCCCACGTATCACAATAATCGCATTGCGCCATTTTAGGAGTATTCTTAGCACAGCATCTATAACAACTTTTGGTATCTGTGGCACTAGCATTGTCTGAAGGGGGATGGGTGAGTTGAAAAAGATCGATCAACTCCACTTGTTCCTAGGCCTTTTGAGGTGACACTTTGGTCTGGGTGTCCTGCACGAGTTTGGCTGAGCGCAGCAGTCCCTTTGTCTGGCCTATGCTCTTCATATTTCCTCTTCCTACGCCAGGAAAAGGCATTTTACACAATTTATAACACAGTATTTTGCTTGATACACACTTTAGCAACCTTTATAAAGCCCTACCGAATTAAAAATACCAGTAAGGCTACGATAACAGGCCTGAGTTGTGGAGACAGCAAAAATTGAACATTGTCTCTCTGTTTCTATTCCATGCTACACAACCCTCCTCCTAGAAGTGGAGCATGATTGAAGAAATGAAGATAACCCATTTTAGAAAATGTTATCCAAGGGCTAACTCTCCCTCTCCCGGGTCTGGGCACCATTGTAGATAGAGGGGAGTAGGAAAGGGGGCAAATAAAAAAGAAAGAATGAAAGTAGTGTAGGTGAGTTGCGAACAGCTTCCTGCATCGCTGGACCACTGTTAGCCAGCGGCGAATTCACTCGACTATCCTGAGCTCAAAAAAGACTCATTTAAACAAAGCTTTTAAGCCGCTTGCCTGCACTTCTCATACGCTACACTTGTATTCAGGATGGATGGGTGCACACCGACTTGTGGACTTTAACTTTATTTGACCTTTTTTTGTAGGTTGCATGTCCTGCGCCTGGAAAGCTGTGGCTACCCCTAACGCCGGAGCATGCTTCCTTCTTGCTTTCTCTCATTATTTTTCATTTTTTATTGTTGCTATTTTTTTTTTATATATTCTAGTCGTAGGCTGTGTTGTCGCCAGATGGGCTACCACAATGAAAAAAAAAATCTGGTTGTCTTGATCGGTCTTCAAATTTTTGTTCATATTCCCTCTGGTTACATCATCATCCCTCATGTGGAAAAAATCCCTCTTCTTCAGTCTTTGTCATATTTCTCGCTGATTATTTTGTATGTTTCGACCTGGTCTCCCCTGCATCTCATGTATGCCAGTGTCGGTAGTTCTAGCTTCCTCACTCTTTCCTCCTAGGATATGTTCCCCATTTGTGCCACCATATTAGTGGCAAGTCACTGAATATAACATAATTTCCCAAATGACAAAAGCCACAAGAGCCTATCAAAGGTCATTCGCATCTGTCAAGGTAGCATGGTACATAACATTCTCTATGATTTCCACATCTTTGATCAGGTGGGGGTACCAGATCTTGTTCACATTTTCCAGGTGAAGCCTCACAAGAGCAGTGAAAAGTGCCTTAAATATAGTTGGATCTAGGTGTACAAAAGTGCTTTGAATTATTCCAACAATTTTGTTAGCCTTGGCCCTTGTTCACCTTTTCAGCCAAATGGTCAGAGAATGTCAGCTTGTCATCTATTACCACATCAATATCTTTCTCATTGCTTACCTTAGTGATTTATAAGAGGCTAAGAAGCTAGGGCTCATAAGGGTTGCCTCTTCTCAATGAAACTTTTATGTAGTTATCATAGCAGTTTTTAAAAACATTTATACTAGGGCTATCAACTACATAGTTTGGGAGACTGTTCTATTTTGTGACTACTCTTGAATCAAGGAAGTTCCGCCTGGTTGTCCGGTGTCTGGGTTTCAGTAATTTTAGGCTGTGACCCCTGATTCCAGCTTGCCTTTTGGTGCCAGTTGGAAGAACTGATTTGGGTTGATGTTTTTGTGGCCCCTTAGGATCTTGAAGACTTTAATTAGATCACCCCTGGCACTAGTTTGGTGGCTCTTCTCAAGACCTTCTCAAAGGTATTTATGTCTCTTTGGATTGTGGTGACCAGGTTTGTACTGAGAACTCCATAAGAGTCGGTAGCGATCGGATGTATTCTCAGTGAGCGCTCTATTCAGTGACATTTTTTCATTTTGGATTTTTCGGTGTAATATATTTAACTTCAGGAAGATAGTTAACTTTGAGTATACTCACAGATACTCAGAAATAACCCGGGATTGAGGCTATGAGCCCCGGCTCACGACAATTTCTTATGTTGATTATTGCAGGGCTAGGATGGGCTTGGTAGGTAGATTTCTTAATTTTTGCTCTATAGTCAAACTTCTGTTCTTGGCAACACCAAAATTTATCTAACCCCTTTTCAAAACCTAATACTTTCCTCACTTATAATCTTTTCAGGGAGATTGTTCCAATTTTCCACCACCTGATTACTAAAGATGTTCTTCCTGATGTTCAGCCTCATCCTCTTCTTAAACAATTTCCTGCTGTGTCCTCTAGTATGGTCATCCTCCTGTAGTTTGAAGAGTCCACTGCTCACCTCACTGTCATAGATCCCCTGAATTATCTTAAATGTTTCAATCATTTCTCCCTGTGATCTTTGAAATGCCAAGGTGGGCAGATTCAATCTTTCTAGTCTTTTCCTAAATGACATAAGCTTTATATAATATTCCTACAGACTCAACATTCAAGAAGTGAAAGTTCTGCTTAACCTGCTTCAATACAAAATGAGCTTTCTTCACACACTCTGAAATCTGCTTCTCAAACTTCAATCCAGATTAGACTAGCACTCCAAGGTCTCTCTCTGGGGAGAGATAATAGGGAATTTAGCTATGAGATGGATGGGTATTGGCTTAATTCAGTTGAAGATGAGAAGGACTTAGGAGTAGTAGTAGATAGGTCACTGAAATATTCAAAGCAGTGTATTGAGGCAAAAAATAGAGCAAATAGGGTGCTAGGTTACATTAAAAGAAATGTTACTGAGATTGGAGGAAATTTGGGTAATAGTGACCATTGTGAAATTAGATTCAAGATGAAATGGAATGGTATTGATAGTAGCATGAACAATGTTAAAATTCCTGACTTTAGAAGAGCAAATTATAATGGGCTCAGGACTTACCTGGAGGCAGTTGTACAGAAACCAGGCAATGAAATCAATTCAGGAATAGATTCAATGATATCAGTTAGTGGAGACAATAATCACCAGGAGGAAGAGATTACAATTGAAGAGGAGTATGAAAGAATAATTGAGCAATTAATTACAGGTCAGATGATTAACATTCCATATAAGGAGATTAGGACTAAAAATAATGACCCAAAATGGATGACAGATAAAATTAAGCATTATATTGGCATTAAAAAGGGCATTTATAGGAAAATAAAAAATGGGGAGGATCACTTAAGGCAGAGATATAATGAACTAGCAAGAGATGTTAAAAAGTTAGTTAGAGTAGCAAGGAGAAATTATGAAATTAAAGTGGCAAATAGGGCAAAGGAAGATCCTAAAAGTTTTTATCAATTATACAAAACTAAGGTTAGAGATAAAATAGGCCCACTTATAGATTCCAATGGAGAATTAGTGAGTGATAGGGACTCAATGGCTGGAATGCTAAATGACTTTTTTCTCTCAGTATTTACACAGGAGGATACTCTAAATATGCCTGAGGTGTCAATGATCTTTCGGGGTAATGATGAAGAGAAATTAAACATAACATAACATAATTAACATAATTAACATAATTACACGGATGACAAAAGCCACAAGGGCCTATCAAAGGTCATCCGCCTCCGTCAAAACCCACCCACAAAAAGCACCATCACCAGGGGAAGACAAAATCAAAGTCCCCCACAATATAATATAACGGATGACAAAAGCCACAAGGGCTCATCATAGGTCATCCGAGTCAAGCGGCCTCTTTTTCAAGGCACCCAAACTCCCAGGAAAACTACATCCAGAGGATTGCATCCAGAAACAAGGGTATCACCAATCAAGGCTTGTCAAGAACTAAATCATGCAGCTATAGATATATACAAACAATATTAATATATACAAAACTTAGGAACCATCACAACCTTCCCTTCCCATAAACTCATCCAACCTACTCTTAAATACATTTAGATTTGGACTACCTACTACCCTCTGCGGCAATTTGTTCCAGAAGTCTACCACTCTATTGGTGAAAAAATATTTTCTTAAATCCAACCTACACCCTTGCTTTTTAATTTTCAAGTGGTGACCTCTAGTCCGATTTCCATCATCTAACTCAAAAAACTTGCTAACATCCAATTTATCTATCCCGGAAAAAATTTTAAACAGCTCAATCATATCCCCTCTCACACACCTCCTTTCGAACGAGAACATATTTAATACCCTCAGTCTATCTTCATATTCAAGGTGCCTCAGGGAAGGAATAATCTTTGTTGCCCTCCGTTGCACTGACTCAAGAAGGTTAATATCGTGTCTAAAATGTGGGGACCATGCCTGTATACAGTACTCTAGATGTGGCCTAACATAAGAGTTATAGAGTTTAAGAATAACCTCCTTACTTTTGTAACTGACATTTCTCTTAATAAAACCCAGCACTCTATTTGCCCTATTTCTTGCTTCAATACACTGCTTAGAAAACCTTAATGACTTATCTATTACTACTCCTAGATCTTTCTCATCCTCTACTGAGCTCAGCCAATGCCCATCCATTTCATAGTTAAATTCTCTATTATCTTTTCCCATGTTAATAACTTTGCACTTATCAAGGTTGAAAGTCATTTGCCACTTATGTGCCCAGGATAACAATTTATTTAAGTCCCCCTGCACTTTAAAATTATCATCAATATCTTTAACTACAGCTGCTAATTTGGTATCATCCGCAAAAATTGACACTATTATTAACTGCCTCCCCAAGATCGTTTATATAGATGACAAATAATAATGGACCGAGAACTGATCCCTGAGGAACCCCACTGATAACATCCCTCCACTCTGACTTTACACCATTTAGCACTACCCTTTGCTTCTTGTCTTTCAGCCACTCAGCTATCCAATTTGAAACACCCCCACATATCCCAATCATTTTAAATTTATGAACTAGTCTCCTGTGTGGTACCTTATCAAATGCTTTACTAAAATCTAAGTAAATTATATCTACATTCTCTCCCTTATCTACTTGATCTGTTACAAACTCCAGAAAGTCTAGTAAGTTAGTCAAACATGATCTACCTGATCTAAACCCATGCTGAGCATCGCTGATTAACCCCTCCCTCTCTAGATGTTGGCAAATCCCTTTTTTAACTATTTTCTCAAGAATTTTACAGACTACAGGAGTTAGGCTAACCGGTCTAAAGTTATTTGGATCCTCTTTACTACCCTTCTTGAAAATGGGGACTACATTCGCTCTCTTCCAATCATCGGGTATTTCTCCATATTCCAATGACCTGGTATATAACTTGTCCAGAGCTATTGAGATACTTTCTACCCCTTCTTTAAGTATCCTAGAATGAATATTATCAGGGCCGGAGGCCTTGGTAGTATCTAAATCACCTATTAGTCCTTTTATCGTCCTCCAATCCACACTAATGGTAGTAAACACCTCTTTCCCTGACCCATGAGTACTATACATAGGACTATTTAGTTTCTCTTTTGTAAATACTGATGCAAAATGACCATTTAGTACCTCAACTATTTCCTCATCAGTTTCTCTCACAAACCCTTCATATTTGATAGGTCCTATTTTAACTCTGCCACACTTGTTATTAATTTTATAGTAACTAAAGAACTTTCTAGGATCTTTGTTGCTATCCTGAGCTAATTTAATTTCTGACACCCTTTTGTTCTTCTTTATAATCTTATTTAACTCATTCCTAGCCATTCTATAATCACTTAAATTTTGAATATTATTTTCTACCTGTAATTTTTTATATGCCCTTTTCTTCTCTGAAATTTTTCTAGCTATCTCCTGATTCCAGCATAATGGTTTCCTACTTTTGTTCCTAATGGCCTTCATTGGGATACATTGTTCTTGGACTACATTTATTATATGCTTGAAAGTATCCCACATCCCATAAGCATTTTTACCTCTGAATTCTATATCCCAGTCTACCAAATTTAGCAAGCTTCGAAGTTTTACATAATCTCCCTTATGAAAATTTGGAACTTTTTCAGCATTCTCAGTTATTTTACCCTTCTCAATTCCCAAGTTAAAACGAACTATCTGATGGTCACTATTTCCCAATGCTTCCCCAACAGTCAATTCTTGAACTAAATGATCACTGTTAGAAAGTACTAAATCTAATATATTGTCCCCCCTCGTTGAATCGTTAACAAATTGATTCAAAAAATTATCCTCAAAGCATTCTATGAACCTGCCACTTGTTCTATCCCTACCTATCATATTTTCCCAGTCCACAGAGTTTAAGTTGAAGTCCCCAATAATAACTGCATCTGTTTCACATCCCTTACTTATTTCCCTTATCATTAGTTCATCTATATCATCAGTCTGCCCAGGTGGCCTGTAAAAAGCTCCCAAATGCACCATTCTATTTTTACTGAACCTAATATCTATCCAAAGTGACTCAACTCCATCCTGCTTTATTGAAGTATTTAAACTTGAAACAATGTTGTTTTTTATATAGATAATTATTCCTCCACCAATCCTACCTGTCCTTTGACTAATGTACATATTATAGCCCTGAAAATCAAATTCACTTATAGTGTCACTAAATTCTATTTCATTAACCCATGATTCAGTAACGCATAATATATCTATATCCTCATTGCTAATATAACTAAATAGCTCATCCTTCTTGTTTCTAAGACTACGAGCATTTGTATAGAAACAATTTAACCCCCCTATCCCTGAAGCACCTCTTGAAACTTGAATGACCTCACCTCTATCGCCTTGGAACCTATTTCTGTTATCTGCCAAGTCCATTCTACTTTCAGTACTATAATGTCCTCTCATAATTCCCTGACCACTATTAGTATCTAGTTTCCCGCCCGCAAAGACCTAATAACACGATCATACTCCTCCCACAACACATCTACCCCCCTCCTACTCAAATGCAGTCCATCCATCGCATACATTTCTTTCATTCCAACAAACCTATCCCACACATCCACAAACATGACACCTTCCATCTCACACATCCTCCTCACATAATCATTCAGCCCAATTGCACGAGACATCCATTCTACCCCAACATCCATTCTTGGAAGCACACCTGTCACAACACCTTTCATTCTACTTTCTTTCACCTTTTCAATCAACCTCTTGTACCTCTCACGTAACTCACATGCACCCACTTTCTTCACATCATTCACTCCTACATGTGTAATCACAACCGCATCCCTTGCACAGCCAGACACCAGTTCCTCATACCTATCAGACAGATCTCTCACTCCAGCACCCGGCAAACACACCCTCAAACCATTCAATCTACTTGCATTCAACTTCCTATCTAAATATCTAACTCGCGAATCACCCATCACAAGCACTTCAGTCAGACTCCTATTCCTAACCCCCACAGACCTAACTCCATCCCCACTCCTATTCTCATTCAAACTACCAGTCACTCGAACTCCACCCCCACCCCCATCAGTCATATCACTTCCAGTTACTTCCTCTCTTAGGGCACTGAATCTATTAGTCAAGCTAATAGGATCTGTGTCCCTCTGACTCACACACCTATTCTCCCCCTGGCTAACCACCTCAACAGAGGCAACCCTATTCTCACAAAGAACAGGAGAAGCCTCCCTAGCTTCATGTTTCCTAACCACTCTCCACTGTCCCCCATCCTCACTAGGCCTATTTCTAACTAATCTAAGGGGGCTAACTTCACTATCACTAGAACTATCACATCCTACCTCCTCCACTGGCCCTCTACCTTCACCTGAAACATCTAACTGGCCTACCTCACCACCTAACCTATTCCCAGCTCTAGGCCTAACACTAAGTTCCCTCCTGAGCTCAGCAACTAACCCCTCCAGCCTACATATCCTGTCTAAATCCTGCCTTCTCATCCCCTCTAAATCTACAATGCATTCACGCAGCCCACATACAACACATGTATACCCCTCACCTAATACACCACAACCAATGCATACATTCCGACACTCATGCTCACTTTCATCCCCAAACTCCATCACTTATTCAAACAAAGAAAGAATTTAAGTAGCAATAAGAAATAAAAAAAGAAGAGCAACTTAGCTTTCGCTGATTGTGGTGAGAAAAAAAACAAAAAAACAAACAAACTATAGAAAAATCTGAAAAATAGATCAACAGACTGAGAGTTCTATAAAACACGTGCTACCTGTTCGAAGGTCAGTCGAAGACTCTCAAAGGATATATTGATCACAAAGGAGATAGTGACAAAGGAAATTGATAAAATCAAAAGTAGTAAAGCACCCGGTCCTGATGAGCTCTTTCCTAGAATTTTGAAAGAATGTAAGGATGTGTTAAGTGAGCCCCTAGCATGCATCTTTAGAAAATCATTGGAGAGTGGCATTGTGCCAGTGGCATGGAAAAAAGCCAATGTGATACCTATATTTAAGAAAGGGGATAAAACAAATATGTCTAATTACAGACCAGTAAGTTTGACATCAGTGGTAGGGAAAATGATGGAATCTATTATAGCAAGGAATATTAGAGATCACTTGGATAAGCATAAGTTGATAAAAGAATCACAGCATGGCTTTAGTAAAGGTAAATCCTGTCTCACTAATTTGCTGTCTTTTTATAGTAAGGTGTATGAAGCAGCAGATAATGATGAAAACTATGATATTTTATACTTGAACTTTAGTAAGGCTTTTGATCAAGTGCCACACTTACGGCTTCTGAGCAAAGTTAAAGCACACAGGATCGATGGCAGTATATTTAGGTGGATTCAGTCATGGCTTGGTGACAGACAGCAAAGAGTTAGTATAGATGGAGTTAAATCTGAGTGGGGGTGTGTTAGCAGTGGAGTTCCTCAAGGATCTGTTTTGGGTCCCTTGCTATTCTTAATTTATATTAATGATCTTGACATAGGTATAAGTAGTGACCTGAGTAAATTTGCTGATGATACTAAGCTAGGTAGGGCCATTAGGGCTGATTCTGATGCTGTTGTAATGCAGGAGGAATTGACCATTCTGTCCAATTGGGCCGAGAAATGGCAAATGAAGTTTAACATAGACAAATGTAGTGTACTTAGTATAGGTAGAAATAATCCATTGAATAGTTATAAATTAAATGGCAGAATTTTAGGGAGGACTGATTGTGAGAGAGACTTGGGTATTTTGGTAAGTTCAGACCTTCGTCCTAGAAAGCAATGTCTAAATGCTAAGAATAAAGCTAATAGGATATTGGGATTCATTAGGAGGAGTGTAAGCAATAAGAGTGCTGAAGTCATTCTAAAACTGTATCTGGCGCTAGTTAGGCTTCATCTAGACTATGCAGTACAATTTTGGTCACCATATTATAGGAAGGATATTGATTTGCTTGAGTCTGTGCAGAGAAGGATGACAAAGATGATTGGTGGGCTAAGGAACTTACCCTATGGTGAAAGGCTCAGAAAACTAAATCTACATACATTGGAAAGGAGAAGAGTCAGAGGGGAATTGATTGAAGTCTTCAAATGGGTAAAAGGATATAATAAAGGGGATCTGGGTAAGGTTCTTATACTTAGTGAACATGACAGGACACGTAGCAATGGGTTTAAGCTTGATAAGTATAGGTTTAGGAAGGAGATTGGGAGGAATTGGTTTACAAATCGTGTGGTAGATGAATGGAATAGGCTCACTAGGCATGTGATAGAAGCCTCCTCTCTGGGTAGTTTTAAGAATAGATTAGATAAATATATGGATGAAGCTGCTAGATGGGACTGACTTTTTTTTATGTACATATGTATATATTTTTCTAAGGAGTGGGAAGATTATATTTTGCGGTTGCATGAATGGACATAATCCTCTGGATGCATTTTATGTATATTGTAGATTAGATCTGACGAACTCCTGTTAAGGGTGACAATGTTGATGACTTTTCTCTGGTAAGAAATCTTTTGTGTGTTGAATGGAACAGGAGCTGCCAAGTGTAGGCCATGAATGGTCTTTTGCAGTCTCCTTCTTTTCTTATGTTCTTATGTTCTTAAGAGTAAGGAGGTCATCCTTAAACTATACAACTCTTATGTCAGGCCACATTTAGAGTACTGTATAAGAACATAAGAAAAGAAGGAGACTGCAAAAGACCATTCATGGCCTACACTTGGCAGCTCCTGTTCCAGTCAACACACAAAAGATTTCTTACCAGAGAAAAGTCATCAACCTTGTCACCCTTTACAGGAGTTTGTCAGATCTAATCTACAATATACATAAAATGCATCCAGAGGATTATGTCCATTCATGCAACTGCAAAATATAATCTCTCCACTCCTTAGAAAAATATATACATATGTACATAAAAAGTCAGTCCCATCTAGCAGCTTCATCCATATATTTATCTAATCTATTCTTAAAACTACCCAGAGAGAAGGCTTCTATCACATGTCTAGTGAGCCTATTCCATTCATCTACCACACGATTTGTAAACCAATTCCTCCCAATCTCCTTCCTAAACCTATACTTATCAAGCTTAAACCCATTGCTACATGTCCTGTCATGTTCACTAAGTATAAGAACCTTACCCAGATCCCCTTTATTATATCCTTTTACCCATTTGAAGACTTCAATCAATTCCCCTCTGACTCTTCTCCTTTCCAATGTATGTAGATTTAGTTTTCTGAGCCTTTCACCATAAGATAAGTTCCTTAGCCCACCAATCATCTTTGTCATCCTTCTCTGCACAGACTCAAGCAAATCAATATCCTTCCTATAATATGGTGAGCAAAATTGTACTGCATAGTCTAGATGAGGCCTAACTAGCACCAGATACAGTTTTAGAATGACTTCAGCACTCTTATTGCATACACTCCTCCTAATGAATCCCAATATCCTATTAGCTTTATTCTTAGCATTTAGGCATTGCTTTCTAGGATGAAAGTCTGAACTTACCAAAATACCCAAGTCCCTCTCACAATCGGTCCTTCCTAAAATTCTCCCATTTAATTTATAACTATTCAATGGATTATTTCTACCTATACTAAGTACACTATATTTGTCCATGTTAAACTTCATTTGCCATTTCTCGGCCCAATTGGACAGAATGGTTAATTCCTCCTGCATTACAACAGCATCAGAATCAGCCCTAATGGCCCTACCTAGCTTAGTATCATCAGCAAATTTACTCAGGTCACTACTTATACCTATGTCAAGATCATTAATATAAATTAAGAATAGCAAGGGACCCAAAACAGATCCTTGCGGAACTCCACTGCTAACACCCCCACTCAGATTTAACTCCATCTATACTAACTCTTTGCTGTCTGTCACCAAGCCATGACTGAATCCACCTAAATATACTGCCATCGATCCTGTGTGCTTTAACTTTGCTCAGAAGCCGTAAGTGTGGCACTTGATCAAAAGCCTTACTAAAGTTCAAGTATAAAATATCATAGTTTTCATCATTATCTGCTGCTTCATACACCTTACTATAAAAAGACAGCAAATTAGTGAGACAGGATTTACCCTTACTAAAGCCATGCTGTGATTCTTTTATCAACTTATGCTTATCCAAGTGATCTCTAATATTCCTTGCTATAATAGATTCCATCATTTTCCCTACCACTGATGTCAAACTTACTGGTCTGTAATTAGACATATTTGTTTTATCCCCTTTCTTAAATATAGGTATCACATTGGCTTTCTTCCATGCCACTGGCACAATGCCACTCTCTAATGATTTTCTAAAGATGCATGCTAGGGGCTCACTTAACACATCCTTACATTCTTTCAAAATTCTAGGAAAGACCTCATCAGGACCGGGTGCTTTACTACTTTTGATTTTATCAATTTCCTTTGTCACTATCTCCTTTGTGATCACCACATTTTAGACATGATATAAACTTATTAGAGTCAGTACAAAGGAGGGCAACAAAAATAATACCATCCCTGAAGCACCTTGAATATGAAGATAGACTGAAGGTATTAAATATGTTTTCATTTGAGCTTTTGATTGAGCTTTTTAAAATCTTTTCTAGGATGGGTAAATTGGATTTCAGCAAGTTATTTGAGTTAGAAGGTAGTAATAGAACTAGAGGCCACCACTTAAAGATTAAAAAACAGAGGTGCAGACTGGATGTTAGAAAATATTTTTTCACTAACAGAGCGGTGGATTATTGGAATAGTTTGCCACTTGAGACTAGACAGCCCAAACTTGAATGTTTTCAAGTGCAGATTGGATGATTATATGGGGATGGAGGGTCAATCTCTTACTTTTTGGTATGTGGATATGTTTCTTGACTTATTCCTGTGGATGCAGTTTCTTTTTATTGTATATTTTGGGGGACTTTGATTTTGTTTTTGACAGACTCCTATGGAGGCTTTAAATTATATATTGTAGATGCATGGTTGGACATTCCTATGGATTGTTAAATTGTATATTGTAAATGCATGATCTGACAAATCCTATGGATGCATTATGTGGGTGGGATTTGATGGATACGGATGACCTTTGATAGGCCCTTGTGGCTTTTGTCATCCGTGAAATTATGTTATGTTATGTTATGTATGTGATGGTACCAACTTTCTAGCTATCCTTTGAACATTCTCTAAAGCATTGATGTCTTTAACTTTATATGGTGACCATACCACGCTTGCATACTCCACAATAGGTTGTACCAAGGCTGTAAATATTGATCTAAAGATAAACTCATCCAAGCTCACATAGGTTCTCCTTATTAGTCCCACTATTCTGTTTACCTTTTCGGAAATGTGTTTTTCAAATGAAAGTTCTCTATCAATTATCCTCAAGATCTTTTTTATGTTCTGCTGATGTTAAATCTTTCTCCATGCTATAGGTAACCCTTGCTGCTTCAGATCTCCCAACTCTCATTGATATACATTTATCTGGATAAAATTTGAGAAGTCATTTTTCAGACCATCTTTGCAGCGCTTTAATATCCTCCTGTAATTTTATGCAATCCTCTTCATCTCTGATTTTTCTAAAGATCTTGGTATCATCAGCGTAGAGCAAAACCTCACTTTTATTCACCACAACCTCTGGTAGATCATTTATGAATATCATGAAGAGCAGAGGGCCAAGAACGGAGCTCTTGGGCACTCCACTAATCACTTCGCTCCACCCTGATAACTCTCCATTAATTACCACTCTCATCTGTCTGTCACTCAGAAATGAATCAATCCGAAAAATAGTCAAAACCCAATAGAAAGCAATAATCCAAATATTAAGTATAAATGGCGCCAAATTAAAACAATTACAACACATGTTTTTCTTGTGGAATTGACGGCGAATCTAGCTTCACAATTAAGTGTGATGACTGCAAAAATTGGCTCCATTACTACTGTAGTGGCATCCCAGCCTTCCAATTGCTGCGTTTTGCAAAAACAAGCAGGAAGTTCACTTGCAAAAGATGCTTCATGGCGAAATTCAGTGATGAAGCTGATTGGATGGTGGAAGCAGGATCAGCCATCAAAAGACACCACAAAAAGCTGAAGGAAACTGGTGCAGTTGCAAAGCCTCAAATTATATCTTGGAAAACCAAACATAAACTAAAAAAATCTTGCAGTGTAGGAAACCTCCCGCAGTGTTCTGAAGGGACTTCTCTGAGCAATGTGGAGCCACTGGATCAAGAAAATCAGGTAAGCATCATTGACCTGGATCTGGGAAGCTCACCAGAGGAGCTGAGTCTAACCTCAACACAACACCCATGCTAACAGATGGATCAGGAATAAACTCAGCACCACCCAGTCCTAGACCAAGGATGACTCTCACCTCAGATGCCGCTACAACGCAGCCTATCAACAATGTGCAAGTCTTCCTCCTAGAGAAACACTCTGCAAGTTCTACAAAAAAGGAGTGTGCCTCTATGGTCGTGTAGGAAGAGACTGCCCATACAACCACCCCAAGGTATGTGCTAAACTTTTGAATCATGGACCATATAGCAACCTAGGGTGCAAATTAGGATGAAAATGCTCACTTTTCCACCCCAAAATATGTGGAAATGCAGTAAGAAATGGTGAATGCTTGAATGACCAATGCAAATTCACACATCAAAGGCACTAGAAGAAAGAGACCAGAGCAAACAGAATCATTTCCAACACCCACATTGGTGATGCACCAGGAAATTCTGCCCAAGTCATATGTAGACTCTAGTCACAACACCCCAAAGAAGGTAGCCAGCAAGGAGCATGTACTTAAACCTACAGGAAACATGCACTCTGAGCCTTTACATCACTCCACTGTCCCCACAACCAGCAACCCACAACCTTTTTTAGAATTCATGGGAGAGACGAGGACACACATGAAAAACCTATTCCAGGCCCTAGGAGACCAGAATCCAATTTTCCAAAACCTCATGTCCCAGCTCTACTCACAACCACCCAATCACCAAGGCCAAGCTTTTACTATGCTTCCACAACACCAAGCACAAATACCGATGCACCACTGGCCTACATATAAAACCCCAAAGTGGTCACCCGCCAGCCCATCTGAACCTGAACCACATTGCCGTACAGGGTTAGTGTTAGAGAAAATAATTATGGGCAATATTCAGGGCTTCTTACCTAAATCAAATAAAAGCAAGATCCCTTTCCTCCAAGATCTCATCGAGCTTGAGGACCCCCTAGCCATTGCCCTAACCGAGACACACCTTAAAGACGAGGTGCTCAATGCTGAAATTTCAATAGACAACTACACGCCATATAGAGCTGATAGGGAAGGAAGAACACACGGAGGCACAATAATATATGTTAGAAATGACCTCGCCTCTGAAGCAACACAACTCATCAAACACTCTAATAGCCAAGTTGAACTAACAGCAGTACACATAAAAGTGTTAAATTTGCTAATAATTAACTGTTACCCCTGCCCCACTGCTCATCGAACAACTTCGCTGATGCCCTCGACAAAATTAACGAGCTCCTAGAACCACTACCAGTGCCACTACCTGACATAATCATATGTGGAGACTTTAACTTCCCCAACATCAAGTGGCCATCAGGTGAAATCTCTGGGGACCTAATGAGACGACCAGCTCCAGGCAAAAACCCTCCTTCATCTTTCAGAAAACAACTTCCTGATTCAAACAATAACCGTCCCAACAAAGAACCACCCGCCCAATCAACATACCTACATCCCACAACCCATTTGTAAGATACAACTTCCAGAGTGACAAGATTGACTGGTGTGTGATAAACCGAAACCTGAAGGATGTGGACTGGGACCAGAAGCTGAACTGCCAGGACCCAGAGGAAATGCTTACCATCCTACTTAGCATCATGTTGGACCAATGCAAAAACCAGGTCCCACAAAAGAGAAAATACAACAAATGCCAAAGCAATATACCACCAGACAGAAAAATATTAATGTGTAAGAGATCTTCCCTTAATAAACAACTGTTTAAAACTAGGAACAAGCGCAAGAAAATTACACTCTCCACCAAATTTGCCCAAGTTGAAACCAAACTCAAGGTCTCCCATGAACTACAAAAAAAAAACAGAGGAAGAAAAGGCAATTATAAATATCAACAAAAACCCTAAATACTTTTTCAGCTATTGCAAGCAATTCATAGGTCCACTCCAAACAAATCATGGGACCCTAACTAAAGACCCCTCAAAAACATGTGAAATCCTATGCAAGTAATATGAAAAAGTGTTTAGCAAACCAATAGAGATTACCCCAATTCTTAACAATCCCCCAACTAACTGCAGTATCAGACATGGATTTTACTATCAGTGACATTATAAAATCCATCAGTGAGCTGAAACCAACTTCTGCGGCAGCTCCTGATGGGGTACCTGCAATCTATCTCCTCAAATGCAAGAAGGCACTGGCTTATCCATTGCTTAAAATATGGCGCCGGTCCCTAGACTCTGCTAAAATACTACCCACTCTCAAGGAAGCTACAATCACACCAATCTATAAAGGCAGGGACAAAATATCACCAAAAACTACCCCCTCTCATCTCATCAAAATTTTTGAGAAAATTCTGTGAAACACCATTTCCACATATTTAGAAGATGGTGGACTGCTCAACAGCAGCCAACATGGCTTCTGTAAAGGAAGGTTGTGTCTCTCCAGCCTCCTCATTCATCACAACTGGCTCCTACAGCAGCTCGCAGAAGGGAAAAATGTTGATGTGATCTTCCTGGACTTTGTGAAGGCCTTCGACAAGGTGGATCACAAAATACTGTCGGTATCCAGGGCAAGCTGGGCACCTGGTTACAAAGTTTTCTCACCAAGCGATTCCCGAGAGTTGCAGTAGATGGCCACCTGTCAACCCTCTCTGAGGTCCTCAGTGGAGTCCCTCAGGGATCCGTCCTGGCCCCACTTCTGTTCTTGGTACTCATGGGTGATGTTGGTGGCAGAATTGAGAACTCTGTGCTGTCCTCTTTCGCCAATGACACCAACCTCAGCCATGCAGTCACCTGCCCAGAGGATGTTGAGTCCCTCCAAAGCAGTCTTCAAAAGGTATACTCCTGGACCACAGAAAACAACATGCAATTTAACGATGAAAAATTCAAGCTCCTGAGGTGTGGCCACAACAATGAGCTGAAATCATCTACCAGCCTACACACCGAGGGAGGACTACAAATTGTCCCTAAGAACTCTGTGAAATATCTGGGGGTCCACCTTAGCGATGAGGCTACCTTCAACCACCATATTACAGCCACAGTCAAAAGAGCTAAGCAGATGGCAGGGGGGATCCCTCAAACTTTTAAATCTCATGACAAGGACCCCATGCTTACTCTGGAAGACACTTGTACAGCCGACCCCACACAAGAGGGGCGAACTGCAGGAGCTTGAGGCGGGCCATAGGGCATTCACAAGACAAATAGTGGGGATGCAGGAGTATAGTTATTGGGAGAGACTGTCAGCAATGGGACCATACTTTCAGGAGCGGAGAAGGGAGAGGTACTGGGTCATTTAGGTGTGGAAAGTCCTAGAAAACCTGGTACCAGACCCAACAGGCTCTGCACTGTACCCAGTAACAAACATCCGCACTGGTTGGAAGTGTGCGGGAATCCCTCCCATCCCAGGCATCAGGAAGAATCAAGACCCTGATTGCCAACAGTCTGGGCCATAGTGGACCCAAATCATTTAATGCCTTCCCCAAAGAAGTAACAACAAGGAAGGAAGGTACCCTAGGAGACCTTACGGTCCATTCAAGGAGGGTACCTTTGGACTAGCAATCGAGCGGGCACATGGCTGCTCAATTGTTTTGCGTCCCTAAACGGCCACTTTTCAAGACCTTGTCTAGTCTTGACTTGAACTGGTCAACAGATTCACTGTTGACAACTTCCACTGGAAGTGCGTTCCACATACCGCAGATACTGTAAGTGAAAAAATTTCCACACAGATTGCGGTTGTAACACTTCAGTTCAAGTTTGAAGCCGTGATTGTGCGTTCTGTTCTCACTCAGTGTGAACATATCCCAGTAGTCAACATTGTCGAACCCTCAAAGTATTTTGAAAACTTTGATGAGCTGACCACGCAGTCTACGGGTTTCCAGCGAGAACAGATCTAATTCCCTTAGTCTATCCTCATAACATTTATGTCGGATAGAGGGAATCAGCTTGGTTGCCCTGGCTTGTACGTGTTCCAATCTCGCGATGTCCTTTCGCAATGAAGGACTCCAAAATTGTACGGCATACTCCAGGTGCGGTCGGACAAGTGAGTTGTACAGGCACAGTACAATCTCCTGGTTCCGATAACCAAACTGGCGCTTAATATAGCCTAGCATCCTTTGGGCCTTTTTCTCCGCCTCAATGCACTGTTTCGAGAACTTGAGGTGACTAGTGATTGTTACACCCAAGTCCTTCTCAGTGTCGGTGGATTCAATAGCAGTACCCTTAAGGATATACTGAGATTGGGGGTTTCTGTGGCCGATATGCATCACTTTGCATTTCCCCACGTTAAAAGGCATTTGCCACGTGTCCGACCACTCCCCAATCTTCCCAAGATCTTCCTGCAGGCGGGCAGTATTTCCATCCTTTGCAACGTTCATACCAACCTTGGTATCGTCGGCAAATTTGACGTAGATGATGAATAGTATTGATCCCAAGACAGAACCTTGAGGCACCCCGCTAGTAACGTGCACCCACTTAGAAGACTGTCCATTCACCACCACCCGTTGCCGTCTGCCACTTAGCCAGTTCTCGATCCAGCCGGCTACTTTTCCGTCTATGCCCAGCGCTCGCACTTTCCGGAGAAGGCGGTGGTGTGGTACCTTATCAAAGGCTTTCTGAAAGTCTAGGTAGACCACATCCACCGCCTTGTCCCGATCATGCTCACTGAAAACGAAGTGGAAGAATTCCACAAAGTTCGTCAGGCATGACCGTTGCTTTCGGAAGCCGTGCTGGGAACTCCTCATTAGCAGGTTTGACTCTAAATACGACGTCATTTTGTCCACCATCATGCTCTCCATGATTTTACCGACTATCGAAGTCAGACTGATAGGTCGGTAGTTTGACGGTTGGCTTCGGTCTCCTTTCTTGAAGATTGGAGTCACCTCCGCCTCACGCCAGTCTCTAGGAACACATTTGGTCGGATTGACATGTTGAAGATTGCGCTCAGGTATCGTGACACTTGATCGCGCACTTCTTTCAACACTTTAGGTAGAAACCCATCCGGGCCAGGTGACTTATTTGTCATTAGGTCACTGATCTTCTTTTTGATTTCAACTTCGGTGAAGTCCATATCCTCCAGCTTTTCCCCCGAGTAGGAATCTGTCGGCTGGGGGATGGGACCACATTCTTCAGTAAACATTGAAGAGAAGTAGTCGTTGAGGAGGTTAGCATTTTCTGCATCTGAATGCTTTAATGTCCCCTCCTCGTTCCTCAAAGGGCCAATTGTTCGACGGATTGGTTTACGGCTGCTTACATATCCAAAGAACTCCTTGGGATTCTCTTTACAGAGTCTCGCCACTCGGAGTTCCTCAGACCGCTTAGCCGCCCTTATGCTGGACTTCACTCTCCTGGCTAGCCTCCTGTATTCGTCAAAGGCACCCGAGATCTTCGATTGCCGGTACACAGTTCTCTTTTCCCTAAGCAGTTGGCCGATTTCTCGATTAAACCACTTAGGTTGAACAGAAGACAGACGGGGGCATTTGAGAGGGATGAAACGCGATTGAAGACTCGTGAATGTGGTTTTGAAACTATTCCACGAGTCTTCAACAGCATCGCACACTTCTAGCCTCACGTCAGTCAGTCCAGCTCGAAGGCTTGCAAAGTCTGCTCTTCTCAAGTCAAGTTTCTTTGATTGACTGGCAACAGACCTTACCTTCGGGATCTTGACGCTAAATCTAACTAGCTGGTGATCACTGCCACCGAGCTCTTCGCCTACAGAGATATCCTCAACGATATCATCCTCAGAGGTGAAGACCAAGTCCAGGATATTGTCTCCTCTCATCGGTTCTCTGACCCATTGAGTGAGGAACTCGTTGTTGGCGAACTCCAAGAGTAGCGCGCTCTCGCCACAGGCTGCTCTGGTTTCCCAGTCAACTTGGCTGTTGAAATCGCCCATAACGATGCACACTCTGCCTTGAACCAGCTCACCCAGCAGCTGGTACAGTTCCCTGTCCTCAACGGGTTGGGAAGGGAGTCTGTAAAGCAGCAGGGTCCTGTATCTGACAGGACCGATCTCTAGGTCAATGCCTAGGAGCTCGTGGTCGGATATAATGTTGGAGTTCGTAGATTTGATTGTATCCTTGACATACAACATTACACCGCCACCCTCTCTGTCTGGCCTATCTTTGTGGAAGAGTTGGTAGCCAGGAACCGTGAAATCGCCTTCAAAGTCTCGGTTGGAGGTTTTTATCCACGATTCTGTTATGGCTACCATTTCGGGTTCTTCCGTGGCTACGAGGCCACGGAGCTCAGGAAACTTGTTCCTGATTGACCTCGCATTGAACAGAAGAACTTTCAGGGAGTCTCCTAATGTAGGACTCCTGCCCGGTGGACAAGTTCAAAAGGGTTCATTGAAGTTTTCAAAGCAGTGTATTGAGGCAAAAAAAAGAAGCAAATAGGGTGCTAGGATACATTAACAGGAATGTTAGCTACATTAGGCCACATTTAGGCCACATTAGGCCACATTTAGAGTACTGTATACAAGCATGGTCACCACATTTTAGACATGACATCAACCTGCTAGAATCAGTACAAAGGAGGGCAACAAAAATAATACCCTCCCTGAAGCACCTTGAATATGAAGATAGACTGAGGGTACTAAATATGTTCTCATTTGAGAGAAGATGTGTGAAGGGAGATTTGATTGAGCTTTTTAAAATCTGTTCTGGAATGGATAAGTTGGATTTTAGCAATTTATTTGAGTTGGAAGGTACTAATAGGACTAGGGAGTCACCACTTAAAAATTAAAAAACAGAGGTGCATGTTGGATGTTAAAAAATATTTTTTCACCAATAGAGTGGTAGATTACTGGAATAGTTTGCCATCTGAAACGGTAGACTGTCCAAACTTGAATGTATTCAAATGCAGATTAGATGATTATATGGGGAGGGAGGGTTAACTTTGGGGGGGTATTCTGGACTCATTCCTGTGGATGCAGTTTTTTATTGTATATTATGATGATCTATGCTTTTTGTTTTTGACACATTCCTGTGTATGGTTCAAATTATATTTTGTATATGCATGATCTGACACAATCCTATGGATTGTTTATATTGTATATTGTAGATGCATGATGTGACACAATCCTATGGATACATTTTGTGGGTGGGTTTTGACAGATACGAATGACCTTTGATAGGCCCTTGTGGCTTTTGTCATCCATGAAATTATGTTATGTTATGTTAAGAGGTCTGACCAGGGCCAGGTAAAGGGCCCTAAACATTTTGATGTCCATATATGGGAAAGTATGTTTGATCCTCCCCAATATCTGGTTGGCTCCAGCAGCTACTTTGGAGATGTGAGTTTTGGGCTTTAGGTTTGCTGTAACATGCACCCCAAGGTCTTTCTGTTGGTGGTAGCCAGTTGCGCTCCATTGATGGAGTAGGTGTGGCTTTGGTTTCCTCACCCCAGGTGCATCACTTTACATTTTTCCTTGTTAAAACTCAAAAGCCATTTGTTACTCCATTCATGCAGCATGTCCAGGTCATCTTGAAGTCTTGTGTTGTCATCTTCAATCTTTATTCATCTGTACACCTTGGCATCGTTGGCAAACAGTTTCCCTGTGGACTCCAGATTTTTGAAGATGTCATTTATAAAGGTGAGGAAAAAAACTGGCCCCAGAACACTCCCCTGTGGGACTCCACTCCATATCTCCCTCCAACTTGAGTGCTTACCTTTTACTGACACCCACTGTTTCCTATTTCTCAGGAAAGCTTCAATCCAGTAGTGCACCTTTCCTCTGATCCCAACTGCCTGGAGCTTGGCAAGCAATCTTTTGTGAGGAACTGTCAAAAGCTTTTTTGCAATCGAGGTAAATGACATCCACACAGTCCTGTTCTTCCACAGCTGTCTCCAGGTTTTCTAAGAACTCCAGTAACTGGGTGAGGCATGATCTTCTCGCTCTGAAACCATGCTTGTGTCTTGTGAAGAAGTTGTTCTGCTCCAGGTGGTCAACTACTTCTTTTCTTATCAGTTTCTTGAGAAGCTTGCTGGGTACCGGAGTCAGGCTCACTTACCTGGATGGGTTCCACCAGAAGGGAACCCCATAAGTGCTAACACACCAGCAGAATGAAAGATTAAGAATTTGCTATTGTATTAAAACATATGAGCATCTGCTGAAAGGTGTGTTGATTGCACTAAGTAATGACTAGATTATAGTAATACAATCAGGATAGTTAATTATGAATATAATATTTGAATACATTGTTATTGCTGTGTAAGGGGTTAATATTCATATAGATTTTGACCGAGGTGCTCCGATGCCAGTTTCTAATGATTTATTGAATATGATCCACAGTGGCTCAGCCAGACTGGAGCTGCATTCCTTCAGGACAGTAGGGTGTACCCCTACTGTATCTAACAATGAGGAATATAACTGCCCAATTACTTTATGTGAATTAGAAAAGGCTATTCCCCCAAACAAGCCAAGCTCTCCTGCTATGGATGACATAATATATCCTTTCCTAGCGAATCTTATGAACCTAAATAAACACCATCTCTTATATTTCTACAACTACTTATTTCTAAATAATATCTACCCTGACTCAGGGAAAGAGAGTTTACTCATCCTTATTTTAAAGCCAGGGAAACCAGTCAGGAACCATCTTACTGTCCTATAACTCTGACAAGTTGTTTAAGCAAGATATTAGAGAGAATCTTGACCAACAGGTTATGGAAACACCTTAATGGAAAAAAGTACTAATCATACTATCAAAGTGGATTCAGAAAACACTTCTCAAATATGGATAGTTTGGTCTGTGTAGAATGTGACATAAGGGAAGCCTTTCTATGCAACAAATATGTTATGGTAATTTTTCTGGGCTTATGATATCATTTGGCACCATGGTCTTTATAAAAAACTATATAAGATGGGTTTGCGTGGCCATCTCCCCAACTTTATTAAAAACTTCATTTCATCCCTAATTATATGAGTTTCCATTTCTAATCACTGCTCAGAAAAATTTGCTGTACAAATTGGTTTACCACAGGGCATGATTATAAGCCCGCCCCTATTTTCAATCATGTTAAATGATTTATTCAAAAATCTAATAATCAACCACACCTTGTACGCGGATGATATTGCAATGTGGCTGTTTGGTGAAAACTTGGATCAAATGCACAACCAGATGCAAAATATTATGGACTCTATCTCTGAGTGGTCACAAAAATGGGGCACCACCTTTTCTCCTACTAAAACTAAAGGTATAATTTTTACAAAATGCCCCAGGAAACACAACTTGCCAGGGCTGATACTATTAAATCACCCTATTAATTATATACCAACTCATAAATACCTGGGTATGGTATTAGATCAGGGACTAACTTGAGCAGCTCATATTACCTCATTAATAGAGAAATGTAAATCTGGCATTTTACTCCTAAAATGTCTTTCAAATACAAACTGGGGATCAAATAGAATACATCTATTGCATATATATAAATCCCTTATTGGAAGTAAAATAGATTATGGCTCATTCCTATACCATACATTGTCGAAACGCAACCTATTTAAACTTGATAGAATATAATTTAAGTGTATTAAATTAGCTATAAAAGCATTAAATTCTACTAGAGTTGACTTTTTAGAAGCAGAATCTAATATAATGCCTCTTAAATTTCGTAGAATATTGCTAGGGCTAAGATACAGTATCAAAGTACGGAGCATTGCAAATCACCCTACATGTATTTGTATTTTACAATTCTTTTGGTATAATTTTTACCACCTTCGACCTCATTCAAAACCTTTTTGTGATTGGGGTTCTCAGTATCAGAAATGCTGCAGCCCTCAGTCCTCAACCTCTGGCAAAGTGAATGGTCCCAAAATAATGGCATTCAACCCCAAATCAATCCTAATTTAAACAATAACAATCCTTATAGGATGCCATGTCATGACAGTATCGTACTAACTAGACTAAGATTAGTGTGTAGTAGACTATCCCATGGCTACTTCTTTGATCCATCACTTTTTCACTTCTCTGGAAAATGCAATACACATCTTACCCCAGAACATGCTATTACGCAATGCCCTGAATAAGTCATACAAATTTCTGCCTCAAAAACAACCTATGATTTTCATATGCTACCGTCCTAAATTCCTCAGTCCCATTTGAACTAGTACTAAAGTTTCTAAAAGATACATCACTATATAGATACATTTAGCAGGATGGGGGGGGGGGATATTTTGTGTGTATGGTTTTTATGTATGTGCATATGTATATATGTGAGTATATGTATGTATAATTGTTGTAACTATTGGCACTGTCTAGTTTATCCTAGTCCTCCCATACTAACAGACTCCACCTTTCTCTTTATTCTTGAGTGTCTAGGATTGGAGTCCCTAGACTGAAGAGGTGATGGTGACTATCTTCGACTATAATTTCACGGTACCAATAATTGTTATAGGGTTTCAGCACCTATAAAACAGATTTAATCAATCAATCAATCATGTTTGCTCTTGTCAGGGTGAAAGTTGGTATCACTGCAAATAGTCCTACTCAGAGTGCTAGTATCTTAAAAATAAATGCTTCCCATGCCTAACTGAAGCCATAAATGATGACTGAATGCCTGCAAACACCATTATTACTATTTTTATGACAAAAAACACGGCATAGGTTTTCTGAAGTTTCACCATCGATGACTTGGCACTATACTGTTCCTTGCCTCCCTTTCCATCAGCAGCAAATTTACTCACCTAATCGGCTACCCCCAAAATGGGTTGTGCCATATTTATTTGGATAGGTAAGCTTTATTTTCTATTTTATAAGGGGAAGCACATATTCTGCAGGTACGCCAGCTGTGATAAGTTGAGCCAGGTAAGAATAATTAATGTATCACAGCTTACCTTAGTGAAATCAAAGAGGCAAAGGTGCTCAGAGCTATTAAAAATGGACTTTTTTCTTAATTTCTATCTTATAGCGGTCGTATCTCTTCTTGGCAGCAGCCTTGGGTATGTGCACAGTTAGTGAAATGTCTGGTGTCACATATACCCCTAAATCCTTCTCTTCTGTATACTGCAATGGGATTCCATCCATTTCTTACCTAGATGGGGCTTAATTCCCATCTAGAAACTGGAGATGCTTCCAACCATGACTATCAGAGAGATGTCCTTGGTATACTACAGTGGTTGGCTAATGTGGCATCACCAAGATGACATGAAGAACTACCATCAAACTTATGGCATATGGCAATACAATTTGACTTAGCATCCATGTGGTAGTTGTAGTTAGCATTAGTTTTCCCAATGTGCATAACCTTGCATTTCTCCATATTAAAAGTTAACAGCCACTTTTCACTCCACTGTTGTAGGCACCAAAGTTCTTCTTGAAGTGCTGTCCTATCTTCTGTGTTCTTAATTCTTCTATAAATTTTGGCATCATCAGCAAATAACTTGCCACTGGACTGAATGTCATTCAATAAGTCATTTACAAAAATTAGGAACAAACCTGGTTCCAGCACACTACCTTGAGGAACACCACTCGATACATCAAGCGAACCAGAGTGAACCCCTCGGATGGAAACCCTTTGTTTCTTGTTGCTAAGGAAGGGCTTGATCCATTTCCATATTTCACTTTCTGTACCCACAGCTTTTAACTTATTTAAGAGACTTTTGTGAGGAACAGTACCAAAAGCTTTCCTGCAGTCCAGATAGATCACATCCACATCATCCTTATCTTCAATGGCATCTTCCAGTTCCTGAAAATACTCCAGTAGTTGAGTAAGACATGACCTTCCGGATCGAAAACCATGCTGGTGACATGACAGAATCTTATACTTATCCAGATGCTTCACAATATTTTTCTTCAAAAGTTTTTCTAAGGTCTTGCAAGGGATGGATGTCAGACTTACTGGATGATAATTTAGGGCCTTTGTTTTATTCCCTTTCTTGAATATTGGGGTAATGTTAGCTTTAGCCCAATCTACTGGGATTACTCCTGATATTATTTATTCTTAAAAAATATATAGAAATGGCAAAGAAAAAGGTAGTGGCACATTCTTTAAGCATTTTAGGGTGTACCCCATCCGGACCTGGTGCTGATGTGACCTTGAGTTGTTCTAGGACTTCCTGGATATCAGTCACTGTAAAATTAAAGTGGGTGAGTACATCGCCATGAAACTGGTTCTTGGTAATTGTAATAGGATTGGGGATCTCCTGCACAAAGACTTTCTGAAATTCTGCATTCAGCACCTTGCATGATTCAAAGATGGAACTAGTTAGTGTTCCATCCTCTTTCATTAGTCAGTTCACACCCTCCTTAATCTTAGTTTTGCTGCGGACATAGGCATAAAAAGCTCTTGGATTACTTTTGATATCTTTGGCTAGTTGATATTCAAAGTAGTAGTTTGATTTATTGAGCAATAATGTTCATATCTGATTCCAGTCTTCTTTTTCCGATATCGCTCCTATGCCTTTTCCTTCCTTTTAATCTGGTTTATCACATAGCGAGTCATCCACTTGGGTTTTGTTCTAGAGCCCAACATTAGTGTTTCTTCAGCAGGTACGTACCTCTGAGTCACAACCATGTATCTGTAAATAAATTTGGTCCACATTTCATTCACATTAGGGCCTGGAGGGCATATTCCTTCAATGGAATTGCCGTGGACTCCGGGCCAACTGGGAGGAGCTGCGGAGGCTCGTCTCGTCCCGCTCCCCGTTAGCTATCTTTTTGCAGGAGACCATGCTAGGCGCGTGCCCCCTGCCCGCCCTCCCGCGGTACAAGGGTCTTGCGACCCCACCACCGCGGGATGGCCGAGCTGGGGGATGCGCGGTTTACACCCGGCATGATGTCTCCGTTCTTCCTTTCTCTTTAGATACCTCCTTTCAGGCAGTGGCTGTGCAGCTGCACCTGGATAGGAGGTATACTATCATTTCTGCGTATATTCCACCGTCAGCTGACTTCAACGCGGGAGACTTCCGCCGCGTCGTGGCACTGTTGCCGAGGCCCTATCTCTTGCTTGGAGATCTGAACGGCAGGCATCCTCTCTGGGAAGATTACTCCATAAATCCCAGGGGACAAGTCCTTGCCGATCTGATCGAAGAGCTTGAGATGGGTGTCCTAAACGTGGATGAGTTTACGCATCACTGTCCGAGAACCGCTTCATTTTCTTGCCTTGACCTATCTTTGTGCTCTTCGGATGCACAGCCTGATTTTGATTGGGGGGTGGTCGATGACCTCCATGGTAGTGATCACTTTCCCATTCAAATATCATTTTCAGGGCAACTGCCGCCTGAGAGACCGCCCGAACGATTTCACTGTCGCTGAATTTCGTCGGGCATACGTGTCTTCACTTAACGGGAAGACCCCTTTAGCTGAGGTGTGGAAGCGAGTCAAAAGGATTCGGGGCAAGTTCTCTCAGGACCCCCCTCCCGTTCTCCAGGAGAATGGGACCGCAATCTCGGACCCCGCGTCCGTGGCGGAATCCTTCGCGACCGCTTTTTCTGCATTCTCTAGCCGTGATGCTGCTCCGCCAGCATTCAATGCACGTCGTGATGTCGCGGAAGGCCGCCGGCTGGACTTTACCTCCAGAGGCGGAGAACCCTTCAACGACAAGTTTACTGTAAGCGAGTTGCGTTCCGCTCTCGCTTTGTGCGCGGACACCGCCCATGGTCCGGACGATGTCCCGTACGCCATGCTTCGACACCTAGGTGAGCGAGGCATGGCCTTTCTGTTAGATTTGTTCAACAGGATCTGGGTGGAAGGTCTTCTCCCAGACTCCTGGCGAATCGCTACTGTGCTTGCCTTTCGCAAACCGGGGAGAGATCACTCTACTCCGACCGGTTTCCGCCCAATCTCTCTAACCTCTTGCGTGTGCAAGTTGATGGAGAAATTGGTAAATGTTAGATTAGCCTTTTTCCTGGACAGCGGAGGCCATCTGTCTTCCGCACAGTGCGGCTTCCGCAAGTTCCACTCCACGTCGGATGCTCTGCTCCGACTGGAAAATGCCGTCTGCGAGGCTTTCCTTCGTAGACAGCACTACGCCACGGTGTTTTTCGATCTGGAGAAGGCCTATGATACCGCATGGCGATACGGTATCATGGAGACTCTCCACACGATGGGGGCGAGGGGACGCCTCCCAATTTTTATATCTTTATATCCGCGTACGGGTGGGGGGAGCCCTCTCTGCCCCAAAGGAGCAGGAAGAGGGTGTCCCGCAGGGAAGTGTCCTCAGTGTGACACTCTTTGCCCTGAGCATCAACGGCATCACCTCGGTGCTGCCGGAAGATGTTCTCGCTACGCTCTACGTGGACGACCTTTCGATCTCTTTTGGCGCGGCCCAGATGCCAACTCTGGAGCGTCGACTCCAACAGGCATTGAACCGCGTCTCTCGCTATGCCGAAGCGCACAGGTTTCGGTTTTCTTTGGCCAAGACTAAGGTGGTGTACTTCTGCCGCCATCCACGGCTTCACCCCGACCCAGATTTGTTTCTTAAAGGGGTGCGCCTGGATGTGGTTGAGTCACACAGTTTCCTTGGTCTTGTATTCGACCGACGCCTCACCTGGGAGGCTCATTCGCAGCCTTAGGGTCTCTTGTACCCGCGCCATGGACATTCTCCGTTCCGTGACGTTCAGCGCTTGGGGCGCTGATAGGGCTACTGCCTTACTTTTTTATCGATCCTTTGTTCGTTCGAAGCTCGACTACGGATGCGAGTTTTATGCATCCGCAGCCTAGCGTTTATTGCGGAAGGTGGATTCGATCCACCACACCGGCCTTCGCCTTGCGACCGGTGCCTTCCGTACTTTCCCCATTGAGAGCCTGTTGGTCGATGCTGGGGAGATGCCACTCGCTCTGCGCCACGTGCAGTGTATCACTCGACTGTACGCGCGAGCCCGGCGCCTCCCTCAGTCGCCAACAGCTCTCACTGCATCCGCAGCTGATCTCGATGGTGCCTATGCCGTCGAGAGACGCCAGTCATACCCTAAGCCTTTTGGGTTTAGGGCCAGGAAACTCCTTCGAGAGGTAGATATCGCTCTCGGGTTGGTGGCGCCCCTGGTTTTACCCTGGAGGGTACCACATTTGGCTATTTGTCGCCACGCCTCTGCTCCCAAAGCTTGTACTGCGCCGGGAGTATTGCGTTCGACCTTTTTGGAGCACACATCGTGTCACGCTGGAACCGTGCCAGTGTATACGGATGGCTCCAAGTCCCAAGAGGGGGTCGGCTTCCACGCCGTATCCCCTCTGTTTGAAGTCAGCGGGGCTCTACCAGGCGCTGCGTCTGTCTTCACGGCCGAGCTGGTGGCAATACACCACTCGGTACGGGAGATTACGCGACGTGCCCGGTTCGAAGACCAGATTGTGATCTAAGCGACTCACAAAGCGCCCTGAGTGCTCTCGGGGCATTGGAATCTCCGCATCCCCTGGTTCGCGATATCCGTGACGCCACGGTTTTGGCGAGCCGGGCAGATGTCGAGATTATCTTCTGCTGGGTTCCTGGACATGTAGGAATTGCGGGGAATGAGGGTGTCAAAGAGTCCGCGAGGACTCTGCGACCGGACCAGCGTTTCGCTCTTCCTCACACCGACTACATGGCAGGAATACGGGCAGCTCTTCGGACTGCTTGGCAAAGAAGATGAGAGACGGTCGAAGGGAACTTAAAGTTGCGTGCCATTGCGCCGCGACTGTTCCCATGGACCTATTCCCCAATGCCGCGGCGGCTTCAGGTTGCTTTCTGTCGTCTTCGAATCGGACACACTCGTGTGACGCATCGCTACTTGATGGAGCGCTCGCATGCGCCCTATTGCAACGACTGCGTCGTCCCCCAGACTGTTCGGCATATTCTTGTCGAATGTCCCAGTCTGGGTGATCTTCGCGCACGATACCTGTCTCGGTACCGTGATGGGCGGGGTCGCTACCTTCTGTCCCTTGTACTCGGGACGAGTGCGTGCACCATGACTGGTGGACTTATTGACTTTTTGGGGGAGGCCGGCCTCTCCCCTTTATTTAAGGTTCCTTTTTTTTGTTATTGTTTTGTTTGTAGGTTGCACTCTCCTGCACCGGGGTGAGGGGGACCTCCCCCCCGCTGCCGGAGATTGCTTCGATTGTTAAGTTTTTCCAATTTATATCATTGTTAAGTTTTCATACTTTTACTTTAAAGTAGCCTAGTTCTAGGCTGTCGTGTTTTTCGGCGACTTATGCCCAAGTGGGTAGTGGCCAGATGGGCTCCATAAAATTAAAAAAACAAAACAAAAAATCATTCACATTAGCACCCTCAAACTCACAAGCACACTGAACATTTGCAAATAATTCATTTGCTTTTTAATAATGCCCTTTGAAATAGTTCAGTTTACTGATAGTATACCTTTGCAGCAACTATTTAAACCCAAGTTATTTTCAGGTTATTCATCATATGAGAATAGATCTTCTTCTAGGTGATGATGTAATATTGATTTAAAGGAGTTAACTGTAGATTTAGTGACCTCTTCCTCTGGTAGATTATTCCATTTCTCCACTATCCTGTTGCTAAAAAATCTTCTAAGCTCCAAGTTAGAATATTGGTGTGCGACCTTGAGATATGACCGTGATTAGCCTGATGTCGGGCAAGGACAAATAGATCTCCAGGCTGAATACTACTCTCACTGTGAAATATTTTCCAGCATTTTATCAGGTCAGCACAGAGAAGATGGCCTTTAATTGAGTAAAGATTTAGTATGCGAAGTGTCTCATTATAATTTAAACCAGCCATACCATCCACATGACGTGTCCAAGTTCTTTGAACCGATTCCAATAGTTTGTTGTCTCATTATAATTTAAATCAGCCATACCATCCACATGATGCGTCCAAGTTCTTTGAACCGATTCCAATAGTTTGCTGTCTTTCCTGAAACCTGTATTCCATAGAGTAGAACCAAAGTCTAACAGTGGTCTGATATGCACTATGAACAGGCCTAGCATGAATTTAGGAGACCAGCAGATGGTTGATTTAAGGAAATTTGAGCTTATGCCAGAAGCTTTGTTTACTATAGAGAGGATATGTTGGTGAAATCTTAGAGATGAGTCAATGATGATGCCCAAATCTTTGTGCAAGTTAACAATACTCAGTGGATGTCCATATAGGTAGTACTGACTTGGGGGTTCCAGTTTGTGCCATGGCACTGTCCCTCTGTGGTATCTCATGATGACACACTTAAGCCAATTCAGGTCTAATCCCCCAAACCGAGCAACATCAGCAATAACGTCATTATCTCTTTCACAAGAATGTTGCAATGGCAAGGTAAGTACTGAGATTCGTACATACATTTTCAAATCATCTGCAAATATTTTGCACAGATTACTGCGGTAGTGCAGAAAATGGTTGACATATACCAGAAAGAGGAGCGGACCCAGTACTGACCCCTGGGGGACCCTGATCTTCACTTCCCTATTGGTACTATTCACTCCAGACACTGCAACACTCATCTTGCGCCCTATCAAGAAGGACCCAAGCCAGTCCAGTAGGATATTCTCTATCCCCAGCAATCTCAGTTTTTGTAGTAGCACAGAATGAATAATGATGTCAAAGGCTTTGGAGAAGTCAAAAAGAACCACATCAACAGCATCACCCTCCGATAACCAAGAAGTGATGCAATTATATGTGATTGGTAGCTGATCCTCAACAGTTCTTCCATTTTGAAACCCATTCTGGTGATCAGACCATACCATTCTCTTCCAGGTAAGATGTTAACTTATGTGCAATAACTCTTACATACTGATGTAAGGCACACTGGCCTATACTTCAGAGGATCATATCTTGTACCTTTCTTGAAGATAGGTATCACTTCTGATACCTTCTACTTGTCCGGAAACCCGCCACTCCTCAAACTTGCAATAAACAGCCTGTATAAAACACGTATTAATGCTAAGCAAGATTTTATTGGTATAGGATGAATTACATCCGGACCAATGCTAGAACAGGCTTTTATACGTTCCACCACCATGGAAATAGCACCAAGAGTAATATCTATTGGGTCCATGACATACCATTTAGCTGATGCCGAAAGGGATTTAAGGGGTCATCCTTGTAAACAGTAGCGTAACTATCAGCCAGATACTCAGCCATAAGCCTATTATCACAAATAATGTTGTTTTGTTTCAAAGGCCCTATTGCAGGAGCCCCAACCTCCTTGCTTCTAGTGTATTGATGAAATGCCTTCGTTGGCTGCAACTGGCAGTCAATGCAGTCTTGGAAAGTGCACAATTTAGGGGATTCCATTTTTCCACAAGCAATATTAAGGCAATGTATTTCCACCGGGGAGGGTAGAAGGGCTCTTGTTCCGCCACCTATCTCCCTAGAGATAGGTGAATTTCTGGGTGTAACTCTTAATCCCAAGCTATCTTGGTTACCACACCTGTGCCATCTTCAAATCGGCTGTCTGCGGGCTTTAGACATTTTGAAAGTCTTCTCCCACACGTGAGGCAGTGATTGTCAAACACTATGGTCACTATACACTGCCCTCGTCCAATCTAAATTGGACTATGGATGCCAAATTTACTCTTCGGCTTCTCTTTCAGCTCTTAAAATGCTGAACCTGATTCGCAACCTCAGAGTTTGTCTCTCGAGTGGAGCCCTCCGCACTTCTCCCATCAATAGCCTCTACTGTGAGAGTGGGGTGCTTCCCTTGCCCCTATCATTGACTCCAGATCTGCATGTGATACCTCTGCTGTGTACAGCAGCCCCCTGTATCAGAGGTTTACAGATGACTGTATGCTACCGAGTCAACGGTGGCATTCGATAGGTTGGCATCCTTACCTTGCCCCCTGAACCTCCGTGTAGGAGATCATCTCTACAACCTCGAATGTAGAAAGAGGTTTTTCAGTGAAAGATGTAACTCTAATTGGAATAGTTTGCCTAACCATGTTGTTGCTAGTTCAAACACACCTTCAAAAGGCATCTCCACAAAAACTGCAGAGACTTATTATATGAATCTAGTTGAGTTGTTCTTTTTAGTATAAAACTAAATTGATTTAAATCTGTTCTATAAAATGGAACAGGACACATAAAATCTCCAGCTTTTTCCTAAGCTATCTCTTACGACTGACCTGTGTGGTGCTGTGGGCTCCCCGTAAGGGGTGCTGCGATTTGCCATCCTGGCCGCTTAGTCTCTTCTTCCTTCAGACACTTTTGTTTTCCTGCTGTTTCCTCACTTTTCATACAACCTCTCCAACAACTTTCTTTGCTCAGCCTCTAATTTCACAGGGTAAATGCTAACCTTCTTCTCAGCCAACCGTCCCAGATCGGGGCTGAAGGGGGAGGGGACAATGTTCCTTCAACCCTGAGCTCCAGTTTGGGATGGTGGTTTTAACAACCTGCTTTATCCCCACCCATACCTTCCTCAGATCCCCTTTCCTTCTCACTTCACCATCTATCTTTGTTTTTACACCGTGCCCAAGGTGGAGCCGCCATGCTGAAGGGCTGCCAGGTCACCAGGCGGGAGGGGTGGCCTTAAATGGCAGCACCTGGCTCTGCTAGGCCCGTACGCACCCCTTGCAGAGTGGGCTACTGCAAGGGGTCATGAGCTATTGCATCCTGTAATAAAAAGAGGGTCGACCATGCCCAATTATGAGTCAAACAAAAGAATCCCTATAATTCCCCCTGTTTCATCCACGGAGCCACCCTCGGGCAACTCCACAGAAAAAATGGAGGTCCCACTCGCCCCTGTGCTTGCGCAGGGGACCCTCCAAATTTCTCTAACCGGAGAGGAGGCTTACTCCTCTCCTTCACCTATGGGTGAAGGGGACTCCCCATCACCCCCTTCTCTGGAGGTGCTTTTGGGCACCTTCCTGTTTCCAGTGGCAGTCCCCCCTTTTCTTTCCAAGGGGACTGCCAAGAAAGCCAGCAGGCAGCCCATGGCCAGCTGCTCCCCACTAAAGCGTCTTGGTAGGGCAAACCCCCTTAGAGGGTGAGAGGGAAACCAGGTCCCTTCGGTCACTTCCCTCAAAAGACCTGCTGGCAAGAATATTGAACCTTGCCGGGGTCAAGGCCTGTGCCTCCCCACACATGACTAGTGACGCTGCCAACAGGACCTTCGATGTCCTGGGAGGGGATGGCCAACTGGAGGCCGCCCCTGAGATAGACATGGTCCTTGAGGCAACCCAGCCTCAGATGGGAGGGAATCTGGGCTTGGTGCCAAGCACCGAACCTGAATCCGCCCCTATGCAAGGTCCTCCTCAAACGGCTAGGGTTTCCGAGGCAGTACAAGGTGGGGAGGGATCTCCTCTGACCAGTGCCCCTACGACTGCCAGGACCTTCTCCATTTTGGAGAAGGACCTAGCTGAGGCCTGTCCATCTGGCCTGGGGGCTCCTGCTGGCAGAGGGGAGAAGCGGATTCATTCCCCACCCTTCTTTCCTAAAAAGAAAAAGAACAGAAGAGACTAAAAAGACTCGGGGCTCCTCTCCATCTGCGGGGGCTGCAGGGATGGATAGGTCTGATGCTTCGGTAAGTGACCAAGCCAAGATCGGCACATATGGCCCCTCTGCCCCCCACGGGTGCGGAGCCCCTGACTAATACCAAAAGTGCGCAGGGCGGAGCCTCAATAACATCGGGGCCCCTCATTCAGAGGTTACCTGGCATTTTCAAGCCTGCTGGCTTCAAACGCTTCCTCGTTATTCGCTCCACTGATGGCAGCATGTTGGCCAAGGACAACATGATCCATCAGAGGAGAGCTTTAGCCAGTGTAATTGGTAGAGAGCCGAAGGTGACCCATTTCTATCCCTCTGAGGCGGCCAAGATAAGTTCTCTTCGGACACTTGATGGCACCTCGGTGAGTGCGATGCCTAGTGGTAGGCTGAGTGGCTCGGAGACGGTGGATCCTCGAAAAGAGGCCCTCCCCCCGCCTCCAAAGCCGCAATGCCCCCCCCAAGGTTTCGGGCGGAGGGAGGAAAAGACTTGCATGGCAAGCCCAACCTCCCCCAATAAGTCCTCGAAGGCGACAGCTCCTTCAGCGCTTTGTCCAGCCAACAGCGCCTGTGGTTCTGTGTACAGCCATTCCCATGAGGGTCTTCTGTTCGAAGAGGGCCCCCGCGTCTCCTCCGAACTAAGCCTGGAGGGCATATTCCTTCAATGGAATTGCCGTGGACTCCGGGCCAACTGGGAGGAGCTGCGGAGGCTCGTCTCGTCCCGTTTCCCGTTAGCTATTTTTCTACAGGAGACCATGCTAGGCGCGTGCTTCCTGCCCGCCCTCCCGGGGTATAAGGGTCTTGCGACCCCACCACCGCGGGATTTCCGGGCTGGGGGATGCGCGGTTTACACCCAGCATGATGTCTCCGTTCTTCCTTTCTCTTTAGATACCTCCTTTCAGGCAGTGGTTGTGCAGCTTCACCTTGAGCAGCTGACTTCGATGCAGGGGACTTCTGCCGCGTCCTGGCACAGTGGCGAGGTCCTTTCTCTTGCTTGGAGATCTGAATGGCAGACATCCTCTTTGGGGGGATTACTCAATAAATTCCAGGGGACAAGTCCTTGCCGATCTGATCGGAGAGCTTGAGATGGGTGTCCTAAACATGGATGAGTTTACGCATCACTGTCCGAGAACCGCTTCATTTTCTTGCCTTGACCTATCTTTGTGCTCTTCGGATGCACAGCCTGATTTTGATTGGTGGGTGGTCGATGACCTCCATGGTAGTGATCACTTTCCCATTCAAATATCATTTTCAGGGCAACTGCCGCCTGAGAGACCACCTCGGTGGTGCTTGGCGCGGGCGCGGTGGCCTGCATTTCAGGAAATGACTGAATTTTCTATCTTAGTCGAGGAGTTTAGGTCGGTAGATGAGGCCGTTGAGTTCTTCTCCGGTAACCTCATTGCTGAGGGCCTGACTACTATTCCCAGAACGTCTGGCCGTTTTGTACGCCGACCACCCCCGTGGTGGTCGGCCGAGTGTGAGACGGCCCTCAAACAGAAGCGTTATGCCTACCTGCGCTATAAGAGCCGCCCGAACGATTTCACTGTCAGTGAATTTTGTTGAGCTAGGGCTAAGTTCCGGTATATTTCACAGCATGCCCGCCGCTCTTCTTGGTGGGCATACCTGTCTTCATTTAACGGGAAGACCCCTCTAGCAGAGGTATAGAAGCGAGTTAAAAGGATTCGGGGCAAGTTCTCGCAGGACTCCCATCCCGTTCTCCAGGAGAATGGGACCGCAATCTCGGACCCCGAGTCCGTGGCGGAATCCTTCGCCACCGCTTTCTCCGCATTCTCTAGCCTGGATGCTGCTCCGCCAGCATTCAATGCACGTCGTAATGTCCCGGAAGGCCGCCGACTGGACTTTACCTCCAGAGGCGGAGAACCCTTCAACAACAGGTTTACTGTGAGTGAGTTGCGTTCCGCTCTTGCTTCGCGTGCGGACTCCGCCCACCCATGGTCTGGACGAAGTCCCGTACGCCATGCTTCGACACCTGGGTGAGTGAGGCATGGCCTTTCTGTTAGATTTGTTCAACAGGATCTGGGTGGAGGGTCTCCTCCCAGATTCCTGGCGAATCGCTACCGTGCTCGCCTTTCGCAAGCCGGGGAGAGATCACTTTACTCCGGCCGGTTTCCGCCCAATCTCTCTAACCTCTTAGGTGTGCAAGTTGATGGAGAAATTGGTAAATGTTAGATTAGCTTTTATCCTGGACAGCGGAGGCCATCTGTCTTCTGCACAGTGCGGCTTCCGCAAGTTCCACTCCACGTCAGATTCTCTGCTCCAACTGGAAAATGCCATCCACGAGGCCTTCCTTCGTAGACAGCACTTCGCCAGGGTGTTTTTCGATCTGGAGAAGGCTTATTATACCACATGGCGAAACGGTATCATGGAGACCCTCCACACGACGGATTCGAGGGGATTGCCTTCCCATGTTTATATCTGAATTTTTGCGAGATGGTCGATTCCGCGTACTGGTGGGGGTGGAACCCTCTCCGGCCCAATGGAGCAGGAAAATGTCCTCAGTGTGACACTCTTTGCCCTGAGAATCAACGGCATCACCTCGGTGCTGCCGGAAGATGTTCTCGCTACACTCTACGTGGACGACCTTTCGATCTCTTTTGGCGCGGCCCAGATGCCAACTCTGGAGCGTAGACTCGAACAGGCATTGAAGCGCGTCTCTCGCTATGCCGAAGCGCACAGATTTCGGTTTTCTTTGGCCAAGACTAAGGTGGTGCACTTCTGCCGCCATCCACGGCTCCACCCCGACCCACCGTTTCCTTGGTCTTGTATTTGACGACGCCTCACCTGGGAGGCTCATATTTGCAGCCTTAGGGTCTCTTGTACCCGCGCTATGGATATTCAACGCTCCGTGACGTTCAGCCCTTGAGGCGCTGATAAGGCTACTGCCTTACTTTTTTACCGATCCTTTGTTCGTTCGAAGCTCGACTACGGATGCGAGTTTTATGTATCCGCAGCCGAGCGTTTATTGCGGAAGGTGGACTCGATCCACCACACCAGCTTTCGCCTGGCGACCAGTGCCTTCGTCACTTTCCCCATTGAGAGCCTATTAGTCGATGCTGTGGAGATGCCACTCGCTCTACGCTGCGTACAGTGCATCACTCTCCTGAATGCGAAAGCCCGGCGCCTCCCTCAGTCGCCAACAGCTCTCACTGCATCCGCAGCTGATTTCGACGATGCCTATGCCGCCGAGAGATGCCAGTCATACCCTAGGGCCAGGAAACTCCTTCGAGAGATAGGTATAGCTCTCGGGCCGGTGGCGCCCCTGGTTCTGCCCAGGACGCCACCCTGGAGGGTACCACATTTGGCTATTTGTCGCCACGCCTCTGCTCCCAAAGCTTGTACAGTGCCTGGAGTATTGCGTTCGACCTTTTTGGAGCACACGCCGTGTCACGCTGGAACCGTGCCAGTGTATACGGATGGCTCCAAGTCCCAAGAGGGGGATTGGCTTACACGCTGTATCCCCTCTGTTTGAAGTCAGTGGGGCTCTGCCCAGCGCTGCGTCGGTCTTCACGGCCGAGCTGGTGGCAATACACCACTCGGTACTGGAGATAACGTGACGTGCCTGGTTCGGAGACCGGATTGTGATCTATAGCGACTCACAAAGCGCCCTGAGTGCTTTCGGGGCATTGGAATCACCGCATCCCCTGGTTCGCGATATCTGTGACGCCACGGTTTTGTCAAACCGGGCGGATGTCGAGATTATCTTCTGTTGGGTTCCTGGACATGTAGGAATTGCGGGGAATGAGGGCGTCAAAGAGTCCGCGAGGACTGCAACCGGACCAGCGTTTCGCTCTTCCTCACACCCACTACATGGCAGAGATCGGGCACATTCGTGTGACGCATCGCCATTTGTTGGAGCGCTTGCCTGCGCCCTATTGTAACGACTGCGTCGTCCCCCAGACTGTTCAGCATATTCTTGTCGAATGTCCCAGTCTGGTTGATCTTCGCGCACGTTACTTGTCCCAGTACCGGGTTGGACGGGATCGCTACCGCCTGTTCCTTGTGTTCGGGACGGTTCGTACACTCCAACCTGTGTACTTTTAAACTTTTCGGAGGGGGCCGGCCTTCTCCCCGTTATTTAATATTCAAATATGGATCGCGGTCTTCTTAGGCGGGGGATGGCGGGCCCTTCCCCCGTCGATGGAGCTCGCTCTATATTTTTTCAATTATTTTTTTTTTCATTTGGCTTTTAATATAGCCTAGATACAGGCTAGCTTGTGTACGGCGACTTATGCCCTAGAAGGCAGTCGCCAGATGAGATAATAAAAAAAAAATAAAAAATGCTGTGGGCTCCCTCACTCTCACTGCCGAGTCTTCCTAGATCTGCTAATGGGTCTGTGGGGAGCCAACTAGGTAACTTGGGTCCTCTAAGGGTCCTTGCCCTTCCATCGTTGCTGACCCCTAGTTGGCATGCTCCACCTCCCACAGCTTATACCAGTATGTGGAGCCTGGACAAGTCATTTGCAGACCTTTGCTCCCTTAAGAGACTGTTCCTAGAGCATGCCACCTCACATATACATCACTGCCCAATATTGACGGATGGTTCCAAGTCAGACAGTGGCGTGGGTGCCACAGCCACCTACTCAGGATAATTTTTAACTTTGTCTTTGCCACTGGCAGCTTCTATTTTTATCACTGAACTCTCAGCCATTCTTTTAGCTTTTAGACTGATCCAAAATTTTCCTTTTAATCTAGGAGTGGTTAACAGGCAATTCGCTCTTTTAATGCTTCCCATCCCTTAGTCACAGAAATCTGCAACTGGCTCGTCCAGAATGCATCCTGATGTCAAGTTATATTTTGCAGGGTTCTGAGCAATGAGAGGGCTGGTCAGCTGGCCCATTGAGCCTACTCTGTGTCCCCAGATATCTCTGCATTGCCTTTTCAAGATTTCTTTCCCTCTATAAGAGAATATGTTTTTCAGTTGTGGCAGGATGAATTGGGTGGATGTTCATCATTTAAATTATATAAAATCAAAAAGTTTGTTCACTCTTGGCCCTTGAGACTTCAGAGACTATGGTCCTTAGAGGTGGCCTTTTGCCGTGTTCATTCCCATCAGCCACACAAGACTTACCCACAGTCATCTTTTTTCAGCTGATGCTCAAACAGCCCTTGCTGCTGTTTTTGTGGTGGGGACCAATCGCTCACCCAGTCATCCTGTTTCCTGACCCTTTTAACTATCCCTTGCCTGTCCCGCCTTTGTTTCATTCTGGCAGAGGAATCATTGTCTGTGAGCTGCTTCATTTTCTTGTCTTAATCTGTCACTATGCTTTCTAGATGTACAAACTGATTTTTGGTGAAAGGAGCTTGATTACCTTCAAGATATTGACTACTTTTGTATGCATATATAATTATCTGGGCTACTGACTCCTGGTTTGATTTTTATTTCAGGAAATTACTGATTTCTCTGCCTTGGCAGACATGTCTTCACCTAATGACCACCGACTAATTAGATTTGTAGTCAAAGTCCCCAAGGCAGAGCCTGCAACTAGTAAATCAAGGAAACTTGATTTGAGAAGAGCAGACTTTGCAGGTCTACGCGCGGGACTGACTGACGCAAGGCTAGAAGAGTGCGAGGCTGTTGAAGACTCTTGGAACAGTTTCAAAACCACATTCATGAGTCTTCAATCGCATTTCATCCCTCTGAAATGCCCCCGTCGGTCCTCTGTTCAACCAAAGTGGTTTAATCGAGAAATCGGGCAACAGCTTAGGGAGAAGAGAAATGTGTACCGGCAATCGAAGATCTCGGGTGACTTTGACGAATACCGGAGGCTAGCCAGGAGAGTGAAGTCCAGCATAAGGGCGGCTAAGCGGTCTGAGGAACTCCGAGTGGCGAGACTCTGTAAAGAGAATCCCAAGGAGTTCTTTGGATATGTAAACAGCCGTAAACCAATCCGTCGAACGATTGGCCCTTTGAGAAATGAGCAGGGGGGCATTAAAGCACTTAGATGCAGAAAATGCTAACCTCCTCAACGACTACTTCTCTTCAGTGTTTACTGAAGACTGTAGTCCCATCCCCCAGCCAATGGATTCCTACTCGGGGGGAGAAGCTGGAGGATATGGACTTCACCGAAGGAAAAATAAAAAAGAAGATCAGTGACCTAATGACGAATAAGTCACCTGGCCCGGATGGGTTTCTACCTAAGGTGTTAAAAGAAGTGCGCGATCAAGTGTCACGACACCTGAGCGCAATCTTCAACATGTCAATCCGGACCGAATGCATTCCTAGAGACTGGCGTGAAGCGGAGGTGACTCCTATCTTCAAGAAAGGAGACTGAAGCCAACCGTCAAACTACCGACCTATCAGTCTGACTTCGATAGTCGGTAAACTCATGGAGAGCATGATGGTGGACAAAATGACGTCGTATTTAGAGTCAAACCTGCTACTGAGGAGTTCCCAGCACGGCTTCCGAAGGCAATGGTCATGCCTGACGAACCTTGTGAAATTCTTCCACTTCGTCTTCAGTGAGCACGATCGGGACAAGGCGGTGGATGTGGTGTACTTAGACTTTCAGAAAGCCTTTGATAAGGTACCACACCGCCGCCTTCTCCGGAAAGTGCGAGCGCTGGGCATAGACGGAAAAGTAGCCGGGTGGATCGAGAACTGGCTAAGTGGCAGACGGCAACGGGTGGTGGTGAATGGACAGGCTTCTGAGTGGGTGCCCGTTACTAGCGGGGTGCCTCAAGGTTCTGTCCTGGGACCACTACTATTCATCATCTACGTCAACGACATAGACGGTGACATGGTTGCCAAGATTTCCAAATTTGCCGACAATACCAAGCTTGGTATGAACGTTGCAAAGGATGGAAATACTGCCCGCCTGCAGGAAGATCTTGGGAAGATTGGAGAGTGGTCGGACACGTGGCAAATGTCTTTTAACGTGAACAAATGCAAAGTGATGCATATCGGCCACAGAAACCCCCAATCTCAGTATATCCTTAAGGGCACTGCTATTGAATCCACCATCACTGAGAAGGACTTGGGTGTAACAATCACTAGCGACCTCAAGTTCTCGAAACAGTGCATCGAGGCAGAGAAGAAAGCCCAAAGGATGTTAGGCTACATAAAGCGCCAGTTTGGATACCGTAACAAGGAGATAGTACTTTGTCTGTACAACTCCCTCATTCGGCCGCACCTGGAGTATGCCATACAATTTTGGAGTCCTTCATTTTGAAAGGATATCGCAAGGTTGGAACGCGTACAAGCCAGGGCAACCAAGCTGATTCCCTCTATCCGACATAAAAGTTATGAGGATAGACTAAGGGAATTAAATCTGTTCTCGCTGGAAACCCGTAGACTGCGTGGTCAGCTCATCGAGGTTTTCAAAATACTTCGAGGGTTCGACAATGTTGACTACCGGGATATTTTCACACTGAGTGAGAAGAGAATGCGCAATCACGGCTTCAAACTAGAACTGAAGCGTTACAACGGCAATCTGTGTGGAAATTTTTTCACTTACAGTATCTGCGGTAAGTGGAATGCACTTCCAGTGGAAGTTGTCAACAGTGAATCTGTTGACCAGTTCAAGTCAAGACTAGACCAGGTCTTGAAAAGTGGCCGTTCAGGGACGCAAAACAATTGAGCAGCCATGTGCCTGCTCGATTGATAGTCCAAAGGTACCCTCTTTGAATGGACCGTAAGGTCTCCTAGGGTACTTCCTTTCCTTGTTACTCCTTGTTACCTCTGGCAGAGGTGTGGAAGTCACTTAAAAGGATTCAAGGCAAGTTCTCACAGGAGCCCTCACCTGTCATCCAGGAGATTAGGACTGCAATCTCTGATTCTGCATCCATGGCAGAATCCTTCGCAAACGCTTTCAAAACATACTCTCATCAGGGTGCTCCACCAGCATTCATTGCACTTCGTGATCTAGCTGAATGATGCTGACTAGACTTTATCTCCAGAGTTGTGTTCCCCTTTTGCTTATTAAAGAAATACAGAGGGTAAATGGTGTTGGTATAAATTTTAAATATCTTCACTGTAGAGTGGGTATGGCAACACCTGATACCCCCTCCCAGCACAGTAATCCTCTTTTTCGCTCAGCAATGACAGTTCATTCCAGCAAATGCATTAGATGATTATGGCCCTGTGCTCCACAGTGCAGGCTATGATGTCTCATTTTGATTCTTTACAAACCCAGTTTTCACAGCTTAATGACTAGCTCAACTAGTCTCACAGTCTCTGGGTCGAGTCTCGGGAGCTTCTGGTGGTGAGGTCAGTGGGGAGCAGTTGACTCTCTGTATCAGGAAGGAGGTAAGGGAACAAAGGGAAAGGAAGAAAAGGAAGAGGTCTATTATTATTAAAGGCATTAGTACAGGTGATCCTACTACCATTGAGGGTCAGCTTAGCTCAATGTCCCAGGTTATCCTCAATAGAACAGTAACCTTCTCTGAAGTGACAACGATTGATCCTGTTAAAAAGATTTATAGAGCCAATGTAAACAATGATGCAGATCAAAAACCTCTACTCACTGTGGCACATAAGTTGAAGGACAGTACACACTTTAGTTCTGTTTATATTTCTAGAGACTTGCCCTACAACCAGAGCTAAGACCTACTCCTTCATAGACAGAACAGGACCTCTGGCCCGTCTCTTTCCTCGGCTGATGGTGATGTGTCTGGTGTAGCCTCCTAGTCCCAGGCAGCAGCTCCAGCGAGTGCTCCCCCTCATGATATGACCCTATCTTCTCCTGCATTTCATTAATTATTGTAATAGTTCCTCTTTTACCACCTTGATTTTTGGTCATGTTAATGTTAATTCTATTATTAACAAAGTGCATTTTGTTTCTCATTGCTTTGCAGCATTTATTTTTGGCATTATTCATTCATTTGTTTCTCATTTGTTAAGTACACAAATATAAGATTTCTTTTCTAGGTATTAGTGAAACTCGGCTCCTACCTTCAACACCCTCATCATTTTATTTGCCATTTCAGGGTACTCTTTGGTAAGAAAGGATGTGGTTGGAAAGACACAACTAAGCATGGGGTTTGTATATACATTCCTGAATAAGTACACTATACTGAATCTTCAGTTGATGTTCTTAATACAGTGGCTATGTATTTTTATGATTTTGATTTACATGTTGTCATGCATCGCCCTCCATCAAATTTGATTAATGATAATATTTTATTGATTAATTTTCTGTATTATTATTGTATTGGCAAAGAAACTTCTATTAGGGATTTTAATCTCCCCAATATCACTTGGAGTACTACATCTAACCATAGATGTATGATGCATAATGATTTGCAATTTTTCATCTGTTTTAATTCTGGGTCTAACTCAGTGGGTAAAAGAAGGCACCATTGTAGCAGGCACCAAACCTACACTCTAACCCAAATCGTTCCAACCCGCTTCTTACACTAAGTTGGACATGAGAAATTGAGGGAGAAATGAAATGGATTGTATGTACAGTCCTTTATTTATACAAGTATGGGGTAATTATATTTGAGATCTCGCTACTTATGCACACAAAAAAAAAAAAAATATGAGATAGATAAATTTACAATTCCACATATACAAAATCAAAATAAGCAGTCCTATCACCAAACAAAGTTTTATCTAAACAAACAAGAGAGAAACATTTGCACATTCTCAATATACTCTGGTGACTTGTAACCCAGTCTCACTCACCATATGCCCAAGGAATTCCACTTTCGCAAACCATTCACACTTCACTACTTTCACCTTTCCCCCAACACTTTCCAACGTTCTCAACACATCATTCACCAATCTCATATGCTCCTCAAAATATCATCTATAAACACAATCACATTCTTACTCACAAACTTACTCAACACAACATTTATTGCCCACTGGAAGGCACCGGTAGCATTAGCCAACCCAAAGCTGAGGTTCTGGAACTGATAATGCCTTTTTGTAGAGGAAAAAAAGCAGTCACCAGCCGGCTCTCCTCAGCAATGGGCATCTGGTAATACCCCTGTACAAAATCTAGCTTTGTAAACCACTTCATCACATGCATACTATACACACACTCAGATACCACACACATCAAAAACCTCTCCTGCACAGTTCTTTCATTCACCTTTCTATAATCCACACACAGATACAATCTTCCATCCAGCTTACGTACAGGCACAATTGGACTATTCCATGCACTCTCACTTTCTTCAATCACCCCCAACCATTCTAATTCCACACACTGCTCCTCAATCTCATCAGCAACTGGACGCAGGAAATGTCTTGGCCGCTGATAGATTGGGGTGCGCTCCTTCAGGACAATCTTAAATTTCGGGAGTTTTGTTACCCCCAAATCCAGATCGCCCTTATTGAGGACCCCCTTTCGCTCAAATAGCATTCGATGCACATCCTCCCTTTCATACTCAGTCAAACATTCATCCAATTTCACCATCCCTTTCACTTCATCATACATCCATTCACATGTCTTCTCATTCGCAACATTTACCCTGACATTTGTACAACCATCCACACTTGTCTCATTGACAGTGGAGAGGTGACCCAGCACATCTCCCCTTGGATCCCTCTCACCTGCCTTTTCACTCTGGGGTCCGCCTGCACACATACAAAAGGATCATTCATTCTCATCAAGCCATCAAACACAAGCAACACGCATCCTTTCCATCCAATAACACAGCGTTCTTAGCCATGTCCAAACTCATATCTTCACTCCAATTCACTCTAACAGACACCCTTTCACAAGCCTTACTCTCTCCATAGCAGTCATCTCAATACTGCTAAACACACTCTGGTGGAGTGAATGTGTGTGTGTGTGTGTGAAGGGCCATTCTCCCACCCCTTTCCTAGTACCCTCTCCCTCCCTCTGTGCGAGCGTTGTGTGGGAATAACTGGCATTTAAATTTTTCTTTTGTTTTTTTTTCAATTTTTATTGGTTTGTTTTCTCTTTTCAGATAGTTTCTTTGCTAAAATTATTTTAACAAAAGAAAAGTTAAAAATAGGTTGAAAGCCTAATATTTATATACACTTCAAAGGAAGGCCAGTGAGGAAAAGTGTTGTCAGATTAAAGAAGATATACCGAATTTGAGCATAGAGTGGAGACTGTGTGGATGCAACCGTGGGACAACAAACTTCTAGCAGAAGTTGGAAAGAGGCCGAGAGTGCTTCTACCCCTCCACTCCCCCGTTCCGCCCTGATAGGAGGGTTTACACAACCTCTCATTGTAAATCACTACCACACCTGGTTTCACCACCCCTCATCTTGAACCGAGAACTATATGGCCTTGCCCTAACTCGCGAGTGATACCCCCGTACCCCCTCCTTTTGTTTTAAAAGCATCTTACAGTGTTGATTGGAGTATCTCGTACCGTTCAGTTTTTCTTTTCATTTTTTTGTCTGCACATTGTTTGACCCAGTACCGATCGGTATAATTGTACGAATTTTTTCTCTTCGCCCATTTTAGGTTTTTTGTATCTTTTTTTTTTTATTGGGGAATTTTGGCCTTGTTTTGTTGTGTGCACACATTTTTTTCATTGAATACTTATATGAACATTTAATTATCTCTTGTAAATATGATTGTATTTTTTTGTAAGTAAAGGACTGTATGTACAATCTGTTTCATCCGCCTTTGATTTCTCACGTCTGAATTAGTGTAGGAAGCGGGTTGGAACGATTGGGATTAGAGCATAGATTTTTGGCCCGCTACAACACTGCTCAAAACACTACCATCTTTTCCTACATACAACTTATACACCCCATTTTTACCAATCTTTCTCTTAATCTGATCACTCGCAGGATGCACAACCATACAGTTCACTTTCATAAAATCATACCTCAAAATCACACCATACTCACTACTCACCTTATCAATCACAGAGAATTCACACTCATTCAATAACATACCATGCATTCAAACAACTGACCTTATCATTCCAATCACAGGCACTTTCATACTACTAATCCCTACCAAACTACCTTTACACTCAGACAAGAGGGCTTTATCACTCAGCTTGTCATACATGTCCTTATATACCAAGCTTGTCTTGCATCCAGAATATATCAAAGCCAAACACTCAATCCCATTCAATTCAACCTTCACACTCAGATACTCATACTTCCTAGCAGACAGCACTTTCCCACTAGACAGACTTACCAACACATTACTCACACTCATGCACCCAGAGGATACTTCACCAGGTACCTCATACAATTCAGTTTCCCCACTTCAGACTTTCCAATCACACCTTGCGTTCTCAGCCTAATCCAACACTTTTCACTTGAATGACCTTCCATCGCACAATAGCTACATACATTCTTCTGGTCATGACACATCCTCGCATAATGACCAGCCTTTCCGCAATTATCACAAGCACATTTCATACATCCCCCAAGCAGTTGCTCCACTATTCAACTTCAGACAGTCTCTTCAAATGGCCTCTTACTTTACATTGGAAACATTTTCACACTTTCCTGGCAATCCTTTATCATATGCCCCTTCTTACCACACCCAAAACACGCACCAGAAGTCCACCTACATATCACCAACATATGCCCCTTCCTTCCACACTTACAACATTACACAATCTTTTTCACACCATTCGGTCTCTCATTTGCTGGGACATACCTCGGTGCTCCCTCATATACCCATTCACACGCTTACCACTTATCTGTTCCCTTCCATTTGTCCATCCAGTCTGTCTGCACAGGAAGCTCGACATCAACCCAGCTGGTGCAACCCTCGCGGCATCCCAATAACTGAGAAACTGGTAGGGTGGAGGAAAGCTCCTGGGCTTCTTATAGCCCAACATTCACACTGTACCATCCATCCTCGTCTAAATCACTTTCCTCATCAAATTGCCCGTCTTTCAATAGTTCCCAACACATCCTCCCACATCAACTGTTCACCTGTCAGCTCATTCTCTCCATTCTTTTCGCCTTTAGCCATTCACTTATCTTTCGCAGGACCGTATCAAGGAACTTTCTCATTAATTGCTTACACTCATTCACACCATCACCATACCTCTTTCTTGCCATAGTCTCAAGCCTATGCTCATACATATTCACACTTTCACTCTTCCCTGTGCGAGCATTCTCAAATTCATTCACCCTTTTATACTTCACCCTCTTTCATTCGTTTCACTTGCCCAATCAATCGCTTCTTCATCACCTCATACCTTGGCTCACCCACACTTGTGATCACACAGAAAAACTCTAGCACCTTTCCTTCCAAGCACTCGCCTAATACATTCACCCAATATCCCTTATTCTCCGGGTACTTGAGCTTACAATAATGCTCAAATTCCCAGAAGAATTCAACCGCACTCTTCCCACCATGCAACCTAAACTTATCAACCTTTGGCACCTCCCTTATCAAAATACTTTTCCCCACATTCACTCTCTTCTTCATCCAAATACGAGTCCACACTCTTCCCTCTCACCTTCCAATCCTTCACCTTTGACCCAGTCTTCCTTCCTCTCTTGTGTTCCACTCTCTTCCATTCTCCATCCTTCCTATCACTCACAATCATCCTGTCCTCTCTAGACTCACACACACTCCCATTGATCCCCCCTCCATGAGGATCACCTTGTCGTGGTGGAGGGGCTTGCGTACTCTAATGATGCAGTGGGCTATATCAGTGAAGGCTGACCGAGATGGTCACTACTTCCCATCAGTCGGTCTTCAGGGGTCCAACCTTGCTGAACAGGCCACTGTAGACTAACGATCCTCAGACTAACGATCCTCACACCCTCGTGCTGAGTACCACTGTACGGGTTGCCGATTTGTTCGCCGGAGGTATCGCCATAGGCCGTACTCGTTCTGGAGCTGATAGCTGCCCACAGCTTGGGTCTTAGCCTAGCCGCCCTCAAACTTCCATTCATGATGCTGCACTGTTTTTAAAACGACAGATGTAACATGGGGGAGGGCTACCCCGAGGATGGTGTAAAGCGCCTTGTCAGGGGCAGCTACAGTAACATGTCCACTTCCCCAGGGTACATGTTCTTATTAATACAAATATATATGGGTAAAAATAACAAAAACTTTTCCCAGAGGCCGCAGGATTCTGGTCCCCATGCCACCAATGACCATGTCTCCGTAGACTCGATCCTTTTGGTTCTGAGGTCGACGATGACTTTGACTATGGAAAATTTGTACTATTGAAATCAGATAACGATAAACCATTGAGTAAGGCTGATATTTTTAAAGTTTATGAAGACTTTGTTGCTAAATGTGGCGAACCAGCCCAAATGTGGCCTAGAAATGATGGCTGTCTGGTAGTGGAATCAGCTTCATTTGAACAACACCAACAAATCAAAACACTCGATTCTCTAGCTTCACTAAATATCTCCTCTTCAGCCCACCCTACCTTTAATACCTGCAAGGGGGTTATCAGGTCAGGGGAGCTGATTGAATACGATGTGGACCAACTTTTTGATATACTGACTCCCCAGAAAGTAATCAGCGCATACCACATCACCCGCAATGTTAATAACACAAGAGTTCCTTCGGCTACCATTATACTAACCTTCAATCGGTTGGAACCTCCTAAAAACATCAAGGCTGGCTACTTGTGTATCCCCGTGAAGTCCTACGTTGAGAATTCCCGTAGGTGCTTCCATTGCCAACATTTTAAGCATGTCAGCAAATACTGCAGACAAATGAGGCTATGTATCAATTGTTCTTCCGACTTCCATGGAACACCATGCTCATGTCCCCCTTGTGCCAACTGTGGTGGTGACCACCCAGCCAGCTCTAACCAATTCACCTTTTTCTTATATGAGAGAGAGGTTATTGGTCTCCCAAATAAATACAGAATTAGTATGAATGATGCTAGAAGGAGAGCAAAAGAACTATACATCCAACCAGGAATAAATTTTGCAGACGCTCTTCGAATAAATAGACCAGTCCGTAACAAACAACAGAGAACATTCAGACCCTCACCTTTACAGCCACAGAATAGCCACCAAGTAGCCCCAACAGAACATCTTCCCAAGAATGATGCTTCTCCTCCCTCTCAATCATCAGAGAAGCTCCTGCTTCACCGAAACAAAGACGCAAGAGGACTTGCCGTTCCTCAGATTCTCCCCTATCAGCATCAAACCAACCATTGCCATGTCCTGAAGAAATGGAGGCTGATTCCGGGGAAGTTTGTGTGGTGTGCGTCTCACCTTTAGACATTCACCCTCCTCCCACTGAATCTGCCTTGATTCCATCTATCAAAACAAGTCGGCCTACAACACCCGCAGCACCAGCAACTTTGGAAAAAACTAAAGAGATGGTCACAGATTCAACATTGGCTGTGGTCCCCTTGGAGCAGGAGAAACAGCCTTCTGGGCTCTCCTTACCACCCACAGCTGACCCAACAACCAGTCCTCAGAATGACCCTGCACCATCCCTTTCGACACCACTAACCAGCATTACAGAGACACCCTTGCTAACAAAACCAACTAATACTACAGAGGACCCACTACCTTCAGAGGCATCTTTGCCAGCAAAACTAACCAGTACTACAGAGGACCCAATATCCTCAGAGGCATCTTTGCCAGCAAAAACCACCTTGTCATATGTACAGCTGACAGATGGTTCTTTGCCCACTAATAAAGTACCATCCCTAAAACCCCCAAAGCTACCAGTGCCTCAAGTACTAATAACACCCAGAAACCTAAAAGGCTCAAAACCCCAGTTACCTTTACCAGGTACAAAGAAAAACCTAATTACTCTTAAAAGATGAATATGCCCCCAATTATACATTGGAATTTACAAGGAATCTTCCCCAAATGGGAAGAACTCAAAATACTGCTTCACGATTACAACCCTTGCTGTATAGCATTGCAAGAAACAATTGGGTAATCGTCAATTACCCAATATCCCCAACTATGTGGGATACTTTAAAAACCCACCAGAACCCATACATGGTTCAGCTATTTTTGTCCACAAAGACTGTTCTCACTTAGTAATCCCATTGAGAACAGATCTTCAAGGAGTAGCGATCCGTGTGTACACCAACCGTTTATACACAGTCTGCTCACTGTACCTCCCTCCTAGTGAAGGAGTAGTTGTCTCAGATCTGGCTAACAAATTAGCCAATCTCATCACCCAACTCCTAACCCCATTCCTACTGGTTGGAGACCTTAACGCAAGGCATCAACTTTGGGGAAACTATGATAACAACCCCAAGGGAAACATGATTGTAAAATGTATAGAGACCATGGATGTGTCATTTTTTTTAATGATAGCACTCCAACGTCTTTTCATGTCCAGACTAACAGCTCTACATGTGTAGATTATCACTTTGTTCATCAGACTGTAGAGCAGATTACAGCTGGTCGGTAGATCCTGACCTGAGAGGAAGCGAACACTACCCAGTTGTACTTACTCATGCTTGACTGGCCCTTCCCCCCCACTGAGTAATAGGTGGAACACTAAGAAAGCCAACTGGCAAAAATTTAAGCACCTCTCCCATCATTCTGGGCACTTTCCTCAGGGTGACGTTGACATGATCTTGGAGAACTTTCATGACCACATCAACCAGGCGGCAAATTGATCTATGCCCCTCTCCAAAATTGCTTCTCACAAGACCCATCTTCCTTTTTGGTCTGATGAATGCAGCAAAGCAGTGACAGAATGCAAACTAGCTTGTCGTCGCTACCACCGGAACCCTACTACTACCAATAAGTATGCCTGTAACCGAGCCAGGGCAGTACAACAGTGTACCCTCCGCCAGGCTCGCCGAATCTGCATAAAAGGGTACATAAACTCCATCAACCACCAAACTGCACCAGACAAAGTCTGGAAGAGAGTGAAGAAGCTCATGGGCAGAACAAGTGGCTTCTCTGCCCCCAATATATTTGAAGCAGGTGAGCTTTTGGGAGACTTGTTGAAAATTTCAAATGTCCTGGCAAAGACATTTGCTGACATCTCTAGCCCCAACAATTACCCTCTAGAATTCCAACGTGTCAGGAAAATGCAAGAACAGTGCATACTGAACTTAATGGATCCTTGTATGGATAATGAACCATATAACAAGCTCTTTTCCATCCATGAACTTCAAAGTGCTCTTAAGAAATGTGGATCTACCGCACCTGGCCCTGAGGGTATCTCTTATGATATGATCAGGAATATGCATTCAAAACTCATATTACACCTTGATATATTTAACTATATCTGGATTAAGGGCCATATCCCTTCCTATTGGAGGGAAGCAATTATACTTCCTTTCGTAAACTGGGAAAGACTGGGACACTTCCGACCCACTATCGCCCAATTGCCCTTACTTGCTCCCCATGCAAGCTTTTCAAAAGAATGGTGAATGCCAGGCTGGTATGGTTTCTGGAAAGAAATAACCTTATTTCTCCCTCACAAGCAGGTTTTAGGAAAATGCACCACAGACCTGCTCGTTAGGATGGAGGATTGCATCTGACAAGCTTTCTCAAAAAGACAGCACTCCATCGCTGTATTTTTTGACATAGAAAAGGCTTATGATACCACTTGGAGGTGTGTTATCTTGAAGCAACTGCATGACTGGGGTATCAGGGGTCACCTCCCCAGATTCATACAACAATTTCTTGCTAGACGCACATTCCGAGTGAGAGTCGGAAATGTCCTGTCAGAGGCAGTTGACCAGATGGAGGGCGTACCACAGGGAAGTGTTTTGAGCGTCACCTGCTTCTTGGTGGCCATCAACAGTATCTACTGACCTTCCAGCAGAGACAATATCAACACTCTATGTGGATGACTTGGTAATTGTCTCAACATCACCTCGGCTGCCCTTTGTCACCCGAAAATTGCAACAGGCCATTAATATCATTGCCAAGAATGCCACCGCAAAAGGCTTCTGACTATCATCCTCAAAAACAAAGGCAGTTCAGATCTACAACTTCAGGCGAGTTGAGTGGGAAGAGCCAACCCTATTTCTATGACTCCCCGATCTCATTTGAGCCCCACTTCAAATTTCTATGGGTTATCCTTGACTCAAAGCTCTCTTGGGTCCCCCATATAACTGCTTTGAAAAAATCCTGCCTGAAGAGAATGGACATTCTAAAACTCTTATCACATGTCTCGTGGGGAAGTGACTGCCGTACCCTGTGGCTATTGTGTACAGCCTTGATCCAGTCTAAGCTGGACTACGGGTCACAGGTATACTCTTCAGCATCACCCTCAAACCTGGATAAACTCAATTCCATCAGGAACCAGGGCGTACGTTTAGCTTTGGGAGCATTCAAGTCCTCCCCAATACCTAGTCTTTATGAAGAGAGTGGGATTCTCCCACTACCCTTTCACCGCCTTAACCTTAACCTGCAGTACCTCTTCAGACTGCAACAACTTCCCCCATCACCTGTATATGAGTGTACCTACAATATTCACTCGGTAGCCTCATATGACAGGTTGCCTTCACTGACTCACCCATTTGCCCTGCGCATGACTGAAGATACGGGTCAACTGAGGGAACTATCAGTAATCCCATATCAGATCCCAAAAGTACCCCCATGGCTATTACCACCAGTGAGGGTCTGCAAGGAGGTGTTGGCAGAGGAACCAAAGACCAAGTTCCTACCTTCCGTTCTACGATGCCTCTTCCACGAACATACTGTGTGCCACAAACCAAGTACCTTTATATACACAGACAGATCGAAATCACCTGACGGGGTAGGAGCCTCTGCTATCCTCTCCTTCCATCATGTATCTGTGTGCCTGCCTAGTGCAGCTTCTATCTTCACGGCTGAGCTTGTCATGATACTGGCTGCACTATATACCATCGCTTCTTCACCCTCAGTATCATATACAATATTCTCCGATTCCCTCAGCTCCTTAGAAGCCTTAGCCAATCCATTCCCAGATGACCCATTGGTTTCAAAGATACAGAAGTGGCTTTTTTTTTGTCCTCGCTCCACAAAATCTTATTTTGCTGGGTACCTGCCACATGGGTATAAAAGGGAATGAGAGAGCAGACACTGTTGCCAAGACAGCAGCATCTCTAGGAACCACCACCCCTGCCCCTCTTCCTTTCCGAGATACTGGCAGAGGACATGGGATGAACTCCACCCAACCAAACTGCATACCATCAAACAGTCAGTTCACCCATGGCCACCCACTACTAGAACCTGTACTCAGGATGTTATCCTATGCTGGCTGAGAATTGGACATTGTCGCCTAACACATGGCTTTCTAATGGAAAGCCATCAACAGCCTCCAATGTGCACTCACTGTGGAGTACCAATGTCCGTACTCCACCTATTTACCGAATGCACACGCTTCCAAACCCTAAGGCAAAGACTTTTCCCTTTTATTTGCCAAGGGATGCATTCTCAGCAGGCTCTGAGAAGTATCCTTTCTGAGCACGAGAACACCTTTAATATGAACAAAGTGCTGAAATTTTTATCAGAAGCGAATCGACTAAAGAAAATTTAGTATTTTATCATTTTTAGCATGAGATAGACATGTCTTGTTACTTTATTTTGATTTTACTATATTTTAAAGACATTTATTTTTCTATGATTTTACTCCCTTTTATTTTCTACGGTTTTACTCACTTTTATTCTAGATTTGTAACCATAGTCTATGTTTTTTAACAAATATTTGAAATTTTAACGAACATTTTTTGAAAATGGCTACGAGTTTGTCCATTTGGACCTACACAGCATTCGCGTTTTATGTACCATTCATTCATTTCCATTGATCCCTTTCATCTTATCCCCTTCAGTCGGAACAGGGGTCAGGGTCGAGGGTCCTGGGACGGGTCCTGACCCCTTCATCATGTCATAGAGCTCCTGCATCCTTTGGTCAACCTGCTTCTGTCTCTCATCCATCTCCACCTTCATCCAACCAGTCTTTTCATTCATATCCACCATATTACTCCTCAATCCCTCAATCACACTCCTCAACATTGTACATTCCTCCTCTTTCTGCCTCAGTCTCACAATCTCATCATGGAGGCCCTGTTCTACAGAAGCCATCCTCCCAGGTTAGTAAGAAAGGACAGAAGGGAAAAAAACAATCAACTACATCCAATCCGATGACAGACTGCAATCCAATCCTGTCATGCTCCCGGTTTCAAAATCTCACGTCCCTATTTGGGCACCGAACCTACGCTCTAACCCCAATCATTCCAACCTGCTTCCTACACTAAGTCGGATGTGAGAAATGAAACGGATTGTATGGGCAGTCCTTTATTTACACAAGTATGGGGTAATTATATTTGAGATAGATAAATTTACAATTACAGTATATACAAAATCAAAATATACAGTCCTATCACCAAACAAAGTTTTATCTAAACATCAAGAGAGAATCAGTTAAGCAAACAAAACAAAAAATATTTACAAAAAGTACTTACAACCAAACAAAGAGACAAAGAAGGGTTTTGCGTTTCCTGGGGAATTGTCTTGCTGGCTGCCACTCGTATTGGCACATTGTTGCGTATGACTTTTAAAGCCTTGGCTTTTGAGCTCATATAATAATGTGATCTTGTCGCGTATTGAGGCTATATAAAACCCTCCTTCCAAACGTATTTGTATTTGGGGCTTAGTAACAAATTCAATTATATTATTTCAAATTTGGCAAAATCGGCCACTTTACAAATCGAAGGAGTACCTTCTTGAAATTTTAACAGAGTAATATTAAAGTGGCTTTTTGCTAAATTTACTTTAAACAAAGTAATATCTGTTTCTAATGCAATGAAATATGTAACTAATTCAATCTTTCCAGAATCTGGCTCCTGGAAAGAGAAAAAATACATTTTAAACAAATCATGAAATCAAATATATATATATATATATATATATATATATATATATATATATATATATATATATATATATATATATATCCATTAAACCACATTTAAAGAGAAAGCGGAATAATTTTTCCTTGCAGTAATATTTTTATTACCTTTTTTCGAAAAAATCTGTGCAGGGAAGCGATTCGAACCAGGCACACTGAGGCAGCGAGCACTGCTTTGATTACAGTCAAAAGTATGCTGTTAGTACACTACGCTACGCAGAGAACACACATATATATATATATATATATATATATATATATATATATATATATATATATATATATATATATATATATATATATATATATAATTAGGTTCTCTGCGTAGCGTAGTGTACTAACGGCATACTTTTAACTGTAATCAAAGCAGTGCTCGCTGCCTCAGTGTGCCTGGTTCGAATCGCTTTCCTGCACAGATTTTTCCAAAAAAAGGTAATAAAAATATTACTGCAAGGAAAAATTATTCCGTTTTCTCTTTCAATGTGGTTTAATGGATTCATTTTCATCATTCTCTCGTGCTACTTTGAGAGATATATACATATATATATATATATATATATATATATATATATATATATATATATATAAACATCTCCCATTCACACACACATTCTTACAGAGGGTGGGAGAGGGTATTGGAAAATGGGTGGGAGAATGGCCCTTCAAACACTCACATTCACTCTACCACACCGTCCATCCCTTTTGCAATATTCTTGACTTAATCTTAACTTCTGAGGATGATAGGATAGGGAAAGTTCTAACTATCCCCCCATTTCCTAATTGTAATCACTCCCCCACCATCGGCACATATTTTCAGCTGAGACATTCTCTGGATCATGAAGACTTGCCAGCTAGGGAGTATGACTAGGATTTTGGCCAGTTAATAGTATGTACATTCATTTTTGCAATATTCTTAATTCTTTAATTAGTACCCATATACCATTTATATCTGTCCTTCCTAAATCTAATTGGCTAAAGCAGCATAAGCCTCCTTCTTCCATGATAAAGCAATGTGCTAGACTTTGGTCAATGTATAAATTTTCAAGGAACAATTTTGGTAGGAGATCCCCAGAAGCACGCAGCATTTAGTAATTTCCTAGATGTAAACTACCAACATAGAAATTTTTCCCCAACTAGTAGGAACAATTATGAAGCCATATTGGTGCACCAGTTGAAATCTAATCCCAAACTTTTTCATTCTTATATTAGAGCTAAAAAGGTTGGTAACTCCAGTATTAGTTCCCAAACTTTTTCATTCTTATATTAGAGCTAAAAAGGCTGGTAACTCCAGTATTAGTACTCTGAAAAACAAGGATGGCCATCTTTTACAAAATCCAGTGGATATGGCCGAGTGCTTTGCAGATAGATTTGCTTCTGTCTATTCTATGCACCCCATTAATAATCTCGTTCCTCATCAGCTCTTCCTCGGCAGTCTTGACAACATTCATATTAACAGTTCACTTGTTACAGAAGCTCTGCTTATATTAGATCCAAACTCTGCAATGGGTCCGGACAACATCCACCCATTACTAAGTTAAGTCTTGTGTTCCATTATTAGTGCCTCCTTTGACTATTCATTTTCACTCTTCTATCCAACAAGGGACTTTACTTGCAGTCTGGAAGGAAGCACTGGTCATACCTGTTTATAAGAAGGGATCCAGATATGACCCTAGTATGTATAGCCTATTGCCCTGACCTCAGTTCTTTCTAAGTCATTGGAGAGGATAGTATCTAAAGTTATTTATAACTATTTGGAAACTAATAAATTATTTACTCCAGCTCAGTATGGTTTTAGGCCTGGCAGGTCAACAGAAGACCAGCTAATTCTCTAATCTACAATTATATTTCTCACTGGCTTTATTGTGGCTTTAATGTTGATCTTATCCTATTTGATTTCTTTAAAGCATTTGATGTTGTGAATTACCAGATGCTAATTGATAAAATCTCTACCCTGGGTATCTCAGGTAAACTTCTAGATTGGCTATGAGAATTCTTATTAGGGAGGACTATGAAAGTTACTAGTAAATAAACATTGCAGTGCTTTTGCAGAGGTTATCACTGGTGTTCCGCAGGGCTCAGTCCTCAGCCCAGTACTGTTTTTATTATATAACTTTATTACTCATTATATTACAACCGCATCAAAATATTTGCCTATGATCTTAAAATTTATCTTCAATTTAATACAAACTTTCATTATGAGCTAAATGATTGGATTATTGTCAGTCTTCTATTAATTCTTTGTACCAAGCCTCCCTTTCATTTGGACTGAACATGAACACCAATAAATGCATTGTCTTAAGATTCCAGCGGCATCCTGTCAATTATTGGGATGAACTGAATCATTCTGCCTTATACACTGAATAACTTGCCTATCCCCATTTCAGCATCTGCCTGTGTTCTTGGAGTAACAATAGATACTACTCTCAAGTTTCATGAACATATTAGTGATATTGTTAACAAAGCTGCAGGCTTAGTTAATAATTAGTTATGGTCAACTGCCAAACGTGATATAACTTTTATGCTGCCTCTTTTTGTGACTCACTACTTTGGAACACAGGTTACATTGGGAATTACAGGATTTTCAGAATCAGTACAGCACTGCTGGCCCAAGCAGATCGAAGGTCTAGAGCTACTCCCCTATATAGAGAGACTTAGAAATCTTAGCCTCTTTTCTATTTGGGGTAGGCTACTGAGAAATGACTTAGTTAAGTACTGGCCATTCACTAGTCTTGATGATATCTTCACCAGAGCTCCCGAGACTGGCACCAGAGGTCATCAGTTTAAACTTGCTGTCCAGAGGCACTCATTAGAACTTAGAAAGTGCTCCTTCGGTGTCAGGCATATACACTGATGGAATTCGTTACCTAACACACTGGTTTCCACAACATCCCTCCCCACTTTCAAATGAGAACTTATTGTTTACTTAGGGGATGATGTCCCCCAGACTGTTCGGCACATTCTTGTTGAATGTCCCAGTCTGGGTGATGTCCACGCACATTACCTGTCCCGGTACTGGGATGGGTGGGGTCACTACCACCTGTCCCTTGTACTAGGGATGAGTTCATGCACATTGACTGGTGGACTTATAGACTTTTGGGGGGGAGGCTGACCTTTTCCCCTTTATTTAACTAGTTTTTTTTTTGGTTTTCTTTGTAGGTTGCACGCTCCTGCGCCGGGGGGAGGCGAACCGCCCCCTGATGCCGGAGCTTGCTTCCTAATTGTTGCCATTTTCCCTTTTTATTGTTGTGTTTTCATATTCTTATTTTAAAATAGCCTAGTGCTAGGCTGTCGTGATTGCGGTGACTTATGCCCAAGTGGGTAGTCGCCAGATAGGCTCCTAAAATAAAAAAAAATAATGCCATCCATTACATATTGCCTGCCATCCATTACATATTGCCGCTTAGGATGCAATTTCCAGCCGACACTATAAGTCATTATCAAATAGTGATGTTTTCTATATGTGGCTGGGGCATCAGCGGAGTGTGGCTTCTTTGACCCCCTCTCTTTGTGGGTCCATGGGTCCTGGAAGCCCACCAGGTGAGAAGCAATGCATGTTCTTTTTCTAGATTTGTTCAACAGGATCTGAACTGTTGATATCCTATAAGAATACTGGCAAATGGCTACTATTCACAAATTTTTCCAAGCGGGGAGAGACCACTTTATCCTGTCTTGTTTCTGCCTAATTTCTCTAACCTCCTCCCTGTGCAAGTTGAATTTGATAATTCTTAGATTAGCCTTTTTGCTGGACAGTGGAGACCATCTTCTGCACTTTGGAGCTTCCGCAAGTTGCACTCCATGTCAGATTCTCTGCTCTAGCTGGAAAATGCTATCTCTAATGCCTTCCATCATAGACAGCACTACACTGTTTTTCTTGAGGAGGCCTATGATACAGCATGTTGTTGAGTCTAGTTGAGTCTTTATTCTGTGTACGGGTTGGGTAGTCTCCCCAACCCGCATCGCACAGGAAAGTGTCCTCAATGTCACACCATTTGTTTTGAGCATCAATAGTATCACCTCAGTGCTGCCAGAAGCTATTCTCACTAAGCTTTACATAGATGACATTATGATCTCTCTTGGTGCAGCCCAAATGGCAACTCCTTAGTGTCAACTTCAGCACACATTGAACCTTGTTGCTCATTATGCTGAACCGCACAGATTTTGGTTGTCCATAGCCAAGACTAAAGTAGTGCACTTCTGCCACCATCCATGGATCCACCCAGACCTTTCCCTGAATGGGGTTCACCTGGCAATAGTGGATTCACACTGTTTCCTTGGTCTTGTTTTCAACCATTGCCTCCCCTGGGAGCCCCATATCTGATACCACCAATCTATTGAATCTAACTTGTTTTCCCCCACTGTGCTGGTATCATGGCCAGCCTCCCCCCCACCCACACACAATCCAATACCATTGAGGGGTTGGCCCCACAAGTCTGACTGATGAAACAATATGTTTGTCAAGGGTTTGAAGTTTGGTCTTTTCATTATATCAAATGACTAGTTTATCAATTAAATTTCAATAAAAATGGATAAAAAGATTACTGTAACCCTTTCATTCCTGAACTAAATTAAAGGGCAAATAAATAAAATATGTCCTTGCTATTGATACATAAACACTAATTTTGCTTGAAATTTTGGGTCAAAAATTTGACCACTCAGTATCAAAAGGTTAATACATTTTTGCTTTCTTTCTAGGATTGTGTGAATAATGAAAGTTAGCTCTCTAAGGCATCATTGTGCTTCAATAGTAGCAAATTTAATTTTATATATTTATTAAACTTGTTCCTCACATTAAATATGGAGGGTAATCAGAAAAATGCATCTAAGAATTCTGAGATATGTCCTGTCCCTGCATTTGGTTTTATTGAAAATCACTACATAGGGTAAGTTGTAAGTGGAGTTTTTAAATTTACCAATTTTATTCCCCTAGAACTGTTACTTGGAATTTTTAATATATTTATAATACAGAAAGGAGAGAAACATACTATTCTGAAGGAGATTTTCTGTAACCCAAAGTTGTCAGTGCTGTGGTAGAACTGCATTTATGCAGCTACAGTTCAGACCTACAAGTCAGCCCACTCCCAGTATTGGTGAACTTATGTTATGTCCACTTACCTGAATAATCCATTTTTTAATCATTTTAGTGTATGATCTCTGAATTCTTTCTATTTGGCCAACTTTGTGTTTAAGTACTTGTATATTTCTACCTTGCAGATTTGTTCAATATTGATCAGTATAGGAAATCTAAAAATAAGAGAAGGATTTATCCTAAATTAATGATCCAATGGTCTTCCCTTTATTTTTTTTCTCTTTTGGAATTTGACATTTAAAGTTTAAAAACTAATGATTAACTATTAAAAATATAATGGCTTTATATATGTTGCTATGTAATATTTTCTTCATCAGTACATAGAAATTGGTAAATATTAATTACCTTCCCTCTCAAAATATAGTTTAGTATTTATATAATGTATTTTCAGTCTTCCATCACAAGGAAATGTTTACACATTTATTCCTCTTCAAAGTTCTTCACGAAATACAAGAATGCTTACAGCATCACTTCAGAGAAAGGTTGGTTTAGATGCTAGCTATAGCCCTCACTGATTGTTGGCCTATTGAATATACACTTAACATAACATAATTTCACCGATGACAAAAGCCACAAGGGCCTATCAAAGGTCATCCACATCTGTCAAAACCTACCCTGAAGCCTACTCTATATCTAATCTGAAAGCCATGTAAAATATTTGGCTGGTTTGTGAGAGCTGTAAATTTTCTATAATATGGCATTATTACATTTATGATTGCACCTATATAAATTAAAATAAAAAGAAATGAGTTAATTTTATAGTTTAATTATTTGCTAGGGAATCTACTCTTTTTAATTCTTTGGTTATTTTAATATTAATTATTCCACTCTTCTTAAATTTGGGAGTCTTTGCTCTTTCTATTGGGAAAAGTTTTCTTTTTTTTTCTTATGCTCATACATCCTTTATACCCTATGTTGACTATAAAGATAATATTGTCAAGATAGGTTAAATATCTTATTTTGAATTTAATGTGTTATGCATTAGTATGTGATGTCCTGTAGATTATTTACAATCTCTAGAATATTATTTGAGCCTACCAATCAAGGACTAAATTCCCATTCTTGATCATCCTCCTCTCCCATGGTGGAAATTCTACCCTAGTTGAGAATAACAAAATATAATTTCACAGATGACAAAATCACAAAGGCCTATCAAAGATCATCCGCATCTGTCAAACCCCACCCATAAAATGCATCCATAGGATTGTGTTTGATCATGCATCTACAATATACAATTCGAACCATCCACAGGAATGTGTCAAAAACAAAAAGCATATCATCAAGACTCGTCAAAATCCAAATCAATCATAATATACAATAATAAAAAACTGCTACCAGAGGAATGAATCCAGAATACCCCCAAAGTTAACCCTCCCTTCCCATATAATCTGCATTTGAATACATTCAAGTTCAGACTCTACCATCTCAGATGGCAAACTATTCCAGTAATCTACCACTCTACACATAGACTTCCCAAACCTCAATATATCCTTTCCTGGGGATCTGTGAACCCACCCTGAGAGGGTGTTGGCCTTCATGGGGCCTGCCCACCTCGCAGAAGAGAGGTACAGTGAGTCCTCAACATACGAAGAGGTTGTTCATAACTTGAATTGTTTATAAATCCAACACAAAAAAAAAAAATACACAGGTAATGCCTATACAGCCACATCGGTTTCCATCCAACAACTCCCATCAATCCCTTATAAACAAATTGGTGTAAATATTTTACTGTTAGCATTTTAAAAGTTAATGACAAAAAATAATAAATTATTAAAGATACATAATGACAACAAATACTGTAATAAATTATTAAAGATACATTTTATTAATTTTTACCTTGAAAATACAAAGCTCTTGCATACCAGGCTGAACTTAAGTGATAAGATGAGACACGTTTACTGGTGGGAGGGGTAAGAGGATGGTGAGGAGGCAGGAGATGGCAGTGGTGAAGGATCATCAGCAATTGGAGATGCCGGTAGTTAAAGTAACACCTGAAGTACATGGCTGGGGTTTGAGATCTTGTGCTTCAATCATTTCTACCCTCTTAAAAAACAATCCAACAATGTCTGGATAGTAGCTTTCTTCTTTTTATCATTTTTGTGTTGCAATATGGTACCGATTGTCGAACAATTCACATTGTATGAGCAAGTGACATCAGCGCATTTCTCTGCCCTCTCTACCCTTTCTATTCTTTTGATTTTTGTTTCTATTGTGATGCTTTGCCTTTTCTTAGATACACTCGTTTCACCTCCACTACTTTTTCTCTTGTTTCCTGCTATTTTGGGTTTGAAAAATCTCTGAATTATATTAAATACAAACACGATAACAATCACTTAATACACAATACAACTACTTTGTGAGATAGACCACGCATGACTGAGAAAGAAGCTGGGAGATGTGTATTGTTGACAATCCTGTGCCAAATGATGGATTTGCAAACTACACCATTCACGCAAATTTTTAATGTTCGCATCACCGAATGTTCATATCTTGAGGATTCAGTGTAGAGGCACCAGCAACTAAAGTCACACTGATTGCCCAAAGTATATTATTTTATATTGTTTTCAGCAGAGCGGAAAAGGACTACCTCCTTACCCTCTGAATAGGATCTTTGATCCATGCCCCAAATGGCTAGGACCTCTCTTTTATTTAGAGGAAGCAGGATGCAGTCTGTAACACTTCACACACTTAGATATGCAAGAGACGTTCCATGCACAGCCTTGGAGAAGGTTATATACATTTTAATGTTAACCCTTCTCTGCACTGACAATTTCTGTTTACTGGGCCAAAGTAATGGTGGTGGTTACACCACAATAATGGAGCAAATGCCTTGATACGGTAGTGATACCAGCCACCTTGCATCAATTCAGGGCGCCTTGGTCAGGCTTCATAAAGAGTTTAGGGTTATCTCAAGACCCTTCCTTGTTTCCTCGCTACACACTCAATTTTAACTCTTTTCTGGTCACCAGCTCTTCAGTAATGTCATCCAGGTATAGCCTACTTAGATACTCTTAAAAGAGGTCTTCAGCCCTTATGGGTTCTCCTTGATTACCTTGGCTGTGAAGTGGTAGTTTGGTGGCACAATTCTTGCATGCTTTCAGCATCCACGTCTTATGCTACTCAGTTTCACTCCTGTTGTAGCAGGCCAAAAAATCTAGACTAACCCCAATCGATCCAACCCGCTTCCTACACTAATCCGGACGTGAGAAATTGAAGGAGAATGAAACGGATTGTATGTACAGTCCTTTACTAACAAAAAAAATACAATAATATTTACAATGATATTCACAATAAAAAATAAATAAGTCCTACTTAGAAATATTATTGATCGATCCTAAGAACAATGAAAAATAATCAAGTAATCCAAATAAAATTGGGACTCTACAGTCAATGAATAACAGAAAAAAATGGCCTCACGTGGTACAACAGAAATCTTTGTATTGAAAACTAGCGCCTCCGAGCTTGGACTGAGATAACTGACCTGTTACAGTTGTGTGGCTATTTTAAGCCCTCCTTCCTCAAAGCTAAACTATTTTACATTCTCAAGTAAGACAGAGCATGGCCTGGAACCTTTGTCCTATACTAGTGGCCTTAGGCTTTTCTAATATTCTATTGTTATAGTTAGCTTCTACTACAGGGGGAAATTTACAAGTGCTGGTCCTTTTTTTCTTTCCAAATTATGGCGCCTGGAAAGAAAAACCATCTTATAATAACATGCTAATGAATTTTTTAAAAAACAAACAAACAAACCCATTCCCATTCACACACACATTCTTACAGAGGGAGGGAGAGGGTATTTGAGAAAAGGGGTGGGAGAATGTCCCCTTTTACACACACTCACATTCGCTCCACCACACCGTTAGGGGAGAAATTTCCTTGTTGGATATGTTTGCCTTAAACTGACAACAGAAAAAAGGATAGTGGGTCACACAAAACAGGCACTTTTTCAGTAGCGTTTCCATGATCTTTTTTTCACCTGGGAGGCTCATATTTGCAGCCTCAGGAAGGCTCTTTGTTCAAAACTTGACTACGGATGTGAGTTTAATGCATCTGCAGTGGAGTGTGTATTACATAAGGTGGACTCGATCCACCACACCAGTCTTCGCCTGGCAGCTGGTGTCTTCTGCACATCCACCAATGAAAGTGTACTTGTAGATGCTGGGGAGATGCCACTCACTTTGCACCCTACACAGTGTCTTCCTTCATGGCCAAAGCCTCTCAGTGCTGATCTTGAAGGTTCCTATGTCACTGAGAGACACCAATCTTACCCTAAGCCCTTTGGGCCATCCTGGAGGGTACCACCTTTGACTATTTGTCTCTGCACCTCTGCTCCCAAAGATTTCACAGTGCTTGCTAGAAGTATTGTTTTTGGCCTTTTTAGAGCACACTTCGTGTCACAGTGGATCCGTGCCAGTGTATATGGATGGCTCCAACTCCCAGGGGGTGTGTGTGTCAGTTTCCATGCTGTATTCACTCAGTACAGGAGATAATGCATCATACCCAGTGATTTTTACTGACTCACAAAGTACGTTGAGTCCTCTTGGATCATTGGAATCTCCACACAGCTTGGTTGGCATTATCTGTCATGCCATGGTTGCTGCAAGCCAGACAGAGGTCGAAATTATCTTGGGCTGAGTTCCTGGACATGTGGGAATTGCAGAGATTGAAGATGCCAAATAGTCTGCAAGGACTGGTTGACCTGAACAGTGTTTCTCTCTTCCTCACACTGACTACATGGCAAGAATCAGGGCAGCCTGATTGCCAGAGAAGATTGGAAATGGCTGATGGAACCTAAAGTTGTCTGCCATTATGCCTTGACTGTTCGCCCCAATGCTGGAATGGCTTCAGGTCACTTTCTGTCATTTTCAAATTGAGCACATTTGCATGGAGCACCACTATTTGATGGAGCACTTTACTGTGACGACTGCATCTCCCAGTCTGGGTGATCTTCATGCACGTTACCTGTCCCTGTATCAAGCTAAGCAGGGTCACTACCACTTGTCCCATCTTCTCAGGAAGGTTCATGTACATAGACTTGTGGACTGTCCGACTATTTTTTATGTAAGCTCGCCTCTTGCATTTTATTTGACTCTCTTTGGTGTTGTTGCATGATCCTGCACTGGGGCAAGGTAGGCCTTGCCCTAATTCTGGAGTGTGCTTCCTTCTACTTGCTGGTTTGTTCTTTTGTTTATTTTTTCCTTTTGGGGGGTTTGTTTTGAATTTGTTTATTAAAAATAATCTAGACTAGCATTGAGATGTATGATGATTATGGTAATTTATGCTCTAGTAGGCAATTGCCAGATGGATGCTGAAAAAGATCTTAGTCCCTTGGAGCTATGCATTTCATGCATATTTTTATCTCCTAACCTTATAATTTTATTAATGAGGCTCCTTTCAAAAGCTTTCTCATAAATATGTCCCAATTGTCTGTTGTTTTTTTTTAAACTTTAAAACGGATATTTGAGATAGATGGGATAATTTGAGAAATTGCTACATGGATTTTATAAAAATTTTATTATATTAAAGAATAAGATTAATATTTCTGTATAGGTTTATTTATTTCAAAAGGGTTTCAATTTTATTTAAACATGAAAATTAAACCCATGCTGGTTTAACGTTAAGATTAAGCACTCTTGGACTGAGGGACCTAGGCACATTCTTTATCAACTTCACTGCCTTAAGTCTCAGAGGAAGGAGGGGTTGGATATTGTTTTGCCAACTGTTAAGAGATCAGCTTGGTATGCATACAGTGAAGCCATCCTCCAAACCCTCCTATGCTCTGAAGATCAGGCAGATAGAACTGAAGGGGTGAAACGAATCCAGACCATCAGGGAAGAAGGGAACCCAGATACTCAACTGGGAGACTCGTTTGTAAGGCTTAGAAGGACAACATACATCAATTGTGATGCTACCAGGATTGGAGATCTGATCAATTGGTCAGAGGATGTCTCTGAGCCACCTCTCACTTGCTCTTTAAGTACTTCTGAATTGAAAAACTTCATTGACTCTCCTATGAAAGTACCTGACTGACCTTGTCACACACACAGCATTGAGAGGGTTGTAAGAATGGTTACTGAGGCCTCTGCCAAGTATTTCTCACATGAAAGAGAGATGGAGGAATTAGGGCAAAAGAGACAAGTAGACGTCTGGTGTCCAGGAATGAGTCAAAGCAAGATTTGTGTGCTCTGGTGAAGTTTAACTTTTGAATATGACTCAAAGTGACCCATGTAGCTATATGTGGAGCTTTGTATACCCTTTTCTCACTCAATAAATGTGTAAATTTGAGGTTACTTTGTGTTTGTGTGTACTTGGATTAAATAAAAATAGGTTACATAATCTCGTGATGAAAGGGAAAAAATTTACTTTTATTTAAAGGGAAATTGATGTAGGTAGGAGCAATTGTATAACAAAATAAAGTTCTTTTTCAAAATCTACACCAGAAAATCTATCATGTAAGCACCCCTCATTTAAGGATTTAATAAAAATATATGTTTGCCCCAAAGTATAACAGACCCTAACAAGGTATGCTCCCAAAAGGTTGGACGCAATACTCCCGGCACTGTAGAAACTTTGGGAGCAGAGGCATAGTAACATAGCCAAAGGTGGTACCCTCCAGGGTGGCGTCCTCGGAAGAACCAGGGGCACCACCGGCCTGATAGCTATTCACACTTTCGAAGGAGTTTCTTAGCCCTAAACCCAAAGGGCTTAGGGTATGACTGGCGTCTCTCGGCGGCATAGGCACCATCAAAATCAACTGCGGATGCAGTGAGAGCTGTTGGTGATTGAGGGAGGCGCTGGGCTCACGCGTACAGGTGAATAATGCACTGTGCACGGCGTAGAGCGAGTGGCATCTCCCCAGCATCGACTAGTAGGCGAAGGCCTGTGTGGTGGATCGAGTCCACCTTCCGCAATATACACTCATATGTGGATGCATAAAACTCGCATCCGTAGGCGAGCTTCAAACGAACAAAGGATCGATTAAAAAGTAATCAGTAGCCCTATTAGCGCCCCAAGTGCTGAATGTCACCGAACAGAGAATATCCATGGTGTGGGTACAAGAGACCCTAAGACTGAGAATATGAGCCTCCCAGGTGAGGGGTCGATCAAATACAAGACCAAGGAAACGGTACGATTCAACCACTTCCAGGCATACCCCATTAGGAAACAAGTCTGGGTCAGGGTGGAGCCGTGGATGGCGGCAGAAGTGCACCACCTTAGTCTTGGCCAAGGAAAACGAAACCTGTGCGCTTCGGCATAGCGAGAGACACGGTTCAATGCCTGTTGGAGTCAACGCTCCAGAGTTGGCATCTGGTCCACGCCAAAAGAGATCGAAAGGTTGTCCACATAGAGCATAGTGAGAACATCTTCTGGCAGCACCGAAGTGACGCCGTTGATGCTCAGGGCAAAGAGTGTGACACTGAGAACACTTCCCTGTGAGACACCCTCTTCCTGCTCCATTGGGCTGGAAAGGGCTCCCCCCACCCTACGCGGAATCGACTATGTCACAAAAATTCAGATATAAAGATTGGGAGGTGTCCCCTCGCCCCCATTGTGTGGAAAGTCTCCATGATACCATATCACCATGCAGTATCATGGGCCTTCTCCAGATCGAAAAACACCATATGTAGTGTTGTCTACGAAGGAAGGCCTCGCAGATGGCATTTTCCAGTCGGAGCAGAGCTCGTGGAGTGGAACTTGCGAAAGCCGCACTGTGCAATAGACAGATGGCCTCCGCTGCCCAGGAAAAAAACTAATCTAACATTTACCAATTTCTCCATCAACTTGCACATGCAAGAGGTTAGAGAGATTTGGCGGAAACTGGTCGGAGTAGAGTGATCTCTCCCAGGTTTGCGAAAGGCGAGCACAGTAGCGATTCACCAGGAATCTGGGAGGAGACACTCCACTCAGATTCTGTTTAACAAATCTAACAGAAAGGCCATGCTTCGCTCACCCAGGTGTTGAAGCATGGTGTACAGGACATCGTCCAGATCCTGGGTGGTGTGCGCGCACGAAGCAAGAGCGGAACGCAACTCACTCAAAGAGCTTCAAGCAAATGTAGTAAGAACATTAGGTGAAAGGGTAGTTAATAAACTATGTTCATCCATACAGTCAAATAAAGTGTCTATTTGCTTTGACAGATTCTTTTCAACTATGAATTATTTTCCTCACTGCTTGCTACTGTAGGAACGTACATGGAAAACCAAAAGGGAATGCCTAATTTTAGTTCTAAAATTATTCCTAAAGGTAGCAGCGTGTTTGCCTTTAGTAGCCCAGGTCTTATTGCAACTAAATGGAAGGATACCAAGTATGTTCTTTGCCATGAGTAATTGTTATACTGACTGAATTGTGTTCAAGGAAACTGAAAAATTGTACCACTATCTGTTAGAATTGTCCAGAATTGATTGCGTTCTATAATTCATTCATGGGATGAGTCGATCATTCTAATAGATTGAGTGACATCTATAAATATGACAGAAAGTCTAGAAAATGGTGGAAAAGAGTTTTCTTCAAACTTTTAATGGTATCTGTTGTGAATGCAAAGATTATTTATGAGGGAGACCAATTATATGAAGATTGTGCTTTTTGATTTCTTAGTTGATCTAGCTGAAATCATGATGGAAAAGGGAAGAAAACTAACTGCAATGAAAAGGAAAAGCATTGGATCTTCAGGAGGGCAGCCTCTAAAAAGATGAAGGGACCTTACAATTATTGGTGACCATTTGCCAAAGCAAGTCGAGAGCAGAAGATGATGCAACAGATGTGCTAGCTTCAGGAAGGAAAAGAGGACCCACACAATTTGCATTGCATGTCAAATTCCATTATGCTTACCCTGCTTTACTCCATATCACTCCTAAATAAAATCTTTAGTTTAAAATGTGAACAAACCTTTTTCATTTCAAATTAAAGTATTTTTATTTTTTTAATTGAAAACATTCTTTTCATATTTTCAAAGAATATTTTACTTAGTCTGTGAATATATTTTATAAAATGCTAAAACTTTTTTCATGAATAAAGTTAGTCATAATTATTTTCTTTAATTTTAATCTTTAATTTTAGCCTTTTAATTTAATATTAACTTTTAAAGCTTATTATGCCATTAACTGAAAAACTAGTAGGCCAAATAATCCAAGTCATAAGGTCTAATGGGACATATAATCCCACTCCAAAAGACTATTGGGACATATATGTCCCATTAAATTGAAGGCTTTTGCTGTAAAAATTTTTTCATAAAATGAATTTGTCTTTAAATAGATCCTAATAAACTGTATAAATAAAAAAAAAATGCATTAATTTTGTGTTTAAATCTAGTCTTGAAAGGGCTAAGTTGATATCTTTTAATCTTGACGCAAGAAGACCCCATTCTCTTTTGCTTATAATTTGCTAAACTTATGCACAACTTTGTTTTTATGCAACCTCTCATTATCTTTTTACCCCTTTTACCCAGCTATAAACATCCTCTACCCTTTATACCTTATTATGCACCAGGTTAGCTGTCCCTTTACCACACCAAAAATTGCCATAGGGATGATTTGCTATTAATCTAGTCCAGGCATTGTTCCTCCCTGAACAAATATCCATACTGACCCATACCCACAGGCAGTGCATTCATCGGATCTTGTAAAGATGAGACATTTCAAGGTTTTTTCAAACCTAATATAACCTAACCAACCTATTGTAGAATAGGTTAGGTTAAGTTGGGTAAAGATTATATCAGGGTTGCAAAAACCTTGGGAAGCAAAATATTTAAAAGACACATTCATCCCACATGACTTATATTTTGTTTAAGCAACCTCTCATTCATATCTCTTCACTCCTTGATCCACCTACCGCACATTTCCAAGTATGTCTTCTTTTTAACCTCTCATTCCTCAATAACTCAGCATTGGCATCCATCGATGCATAGGGTGCGTAGGCTAGGACTAACAACCCAACATGATCCAAGATCATTTCAGGCATTTGTAAGACTATAACCATCCGCTTTTCCACCAAGTGACGGTGTTAAATAAGAATTTCCAGGTGCTTGAGGATTGAATGTTTCATATTGTATATTTCAGGTTTTTTGTATTGAATACAATGAAGGAGAATACCAAGTTCAAGAGAACCATTTGGGTCTTCCAAGTAAGTAGAATTACAAGGTAAATAAAGGGACTGGCGAGTTTAAGCAACCATTTTTCTTGTGTGAAACCCATAAATGTATGCATGCAGACTCAGTGCATTTGGACATCTGGCAGACATTGTGTTTCATACCTAAATGGGAGACATAACTCCTTAGAAATATGCGGAATATAACCATGTTTATAAAAATTTGTTTTACTTATTCACCTTTGGCCCCCTTTATGGAACACTCTATATGTGAGTCTTTTTAAGACATTGGCATAAACTCCTCACCTGAACACCTTCTTACTGTCTGCACAGTCATCAAGTACTGCAATAGTTGACTCATCTGAAAACACAACCTGCAACAATATAAAATACTATAGCAGTACTGAAACGACCTGTGCTACTAGTGGCAGCAGTTAAACAGCCAGACAAATTATGACTTGAAATTAATTTATTCAGCATGAATGTGTAGCTAGTAGGTAAATCAGAATGTACCTACTATAGTAGGTAGTATATTTTCTTATGCTTAATAAAGAAAATAACTGATAAATGTACCATTTTTACCTGTTCCCATTGCTCAGAAGTCCAATCAGCATGCGCATTAGCCCAGACTTGATGTGCCTGTATCATGGTTTTGGTAAGCCTAGGCTTCTTTCTTGGATGGTAGGCTCATAATTCACTGTCCAGTAACCTACTATTTATGTTTATTCAAGAAAGACTAATGCCATCTGCTAACAGTTCGCTTGCAATCTTCCTACAGGATTGCTTTTGTCCTTAATAGCCATTTGTTTTATTTTCCTGTCTGTTCTTGGTGTTGTTTACCTCTTGTGACCACATTTCTCAGCCCTTGCTGAATCCAAATTAAGACCGTTTTCAAAATTTTTCTTTATATTGCTTAGTGTTTGAGAGGAGACTCCCAATTTCTTTGCTATATCTTTAAGTTTTAGTGCACTATCACAAGTCACTGACTTTACCCATAGTTAACTTTCTTTTTATCTATTACACTCCAAAAAAATCTGGTTACTATTTATTATCCACAGGCAAGCAAAATACACATTAGTTGAATTCTTGGGTCAGTAACAGCAAAAGAGAATAGCTTGCACTCCCTTACTCTATAAAGTCTGAATTGGAACTAAAGCACAAGACTAACAGATGCCTCAGTGGGCAAAACTGAATCAGTGTTGCCTTCTTTTATTTCAACAAGTTTGCTAGAAAATGAAGCAAAACACTAATATTTAGTCTTAAAAAATGTATAATAGTTATTTCACACTAATATGATAAAATAATCTCATTATTGACTCATTAAATAGTTTTAAGTTACCTTTTACCAGAAAAATTACAAATTTTCAAGAAATCCATAATAATTTGATCACTGCTGTAAGTATGAATATATGAGCTTTAGAATTAAGTGGTGTGAATGAAGGTGCAATTTAATCTTCTGAGCTCATATGGGTATGTAAGAATAATTGGTGAAAATAGATATGTGAACAGAATATATGCGATTGTCAGCGTGTGGGGTTGGAAGACTGTGTATGTGAATGTTTGAGAGGAAAGGGTCTGGCTGAGGCTTTGTAGATGATATTGTGCATGGAGGTAGGGGTGTGTGTGTTTGGGGGCTTCTCTCCAGAGCTGAGCCCTGACTGGACGAGATGCTACAGCACATAACAACCTATTGCCATGGAAAATATCATTGGTGGCCTTTTGTTTAATAAGAGAAAAAGTTGGGGGGAGTTTGTAGTAGCGGTGAAGTGCACCAACCACAATTTGATGGAAAATGGTTGTAAGTGAAGAAGACATCTATGTGCAAATTGATGAATTGAAGACTCATGTTTAGGGGATTTTGCACATTTTAGTATCTTGAGTTGGCTCCTCCCCCTCCTATTTTTGGTTCAAAGGAGACTGCTAGTAGGGGGGGGGGGGTAATCCCTTCACTCAGGGTTGGTGTTTTTTAAACTAAATTGAGGCGTGTCTTTCTCCCACAGATGGCGCTGATATCGTCTCGATGGATGCCTACAGTAAGAATAATAGACACGAGGTCGGATTGACGATGATCCTGGTGAGAGGGGGGGAGGTTAATCCCCTGAAACGGATGTTCTTAGTTTGGGGGTCAGATTGTCCTGTACTTGGTCCCTGAGGTTTGGACTTGGACCTGGTTTCGTCCATAGTCCATCCTCACACCCTCCTTTACTGAGGGGTGTATCTTTCACGCACATTCACTTTCCATTCACCAAAACAACCCTTGTTGGTTTTCGCCTCTTCACTTTCGTATAAAAGTGTGGTTGATGTGCATCAACCCCCGCTCATTGGGCAAAATTTTTGGGTGTGTAACTTCCCAGGTTAGTGTACCTTTATCAGGGTTTAGCCGCCTTTTACGACACGCCGCACTTGCAGGCTATACAATAATAAGGACTTGGGGGGGGGGGGGGGCGCTTTGCAGGGTCATTGGCCTTCACAGAGCGCGTCTCTCCCGATTACCTAAAGGCCCTGAGAGAAGTAGGGAGGGGGGCTTCAAGGCCTGCTAGCAATGCTTGAGGGAGGGAGCAGGGCCGAGGATGAGTCCGGGGCTCGTGTTTGCGGGGGAAAGGGTAAAAGGAAAGACCCACTTTAATCTATGCAAATTATGCATACCCCCCCCTTCCCTTCCAGACTAGGAGCCCATTGAGGATGCTTCCTTTTTTCACTTGCGTGGCCCCACAAAGGGGGGGGGGGGGTAGGAGTTACACGCCCTTCTGTCCCAGTGCCATTGCCAATCTCAAATGAAATTGATACTACCTGTGCCCCCGTAAGGGGCGCGGCGATTTGCCATCCTGGCCGCCGTGCTGACGGGATCCAGCGCTCCGTCCGGCCCCAGCTTAGCCTCTCTTCCTTCCTTCAGATAGCCCGATTTCTCCCCTACCTCGTCGCTTTTCATACAACCTCTCCCACAACTTTCTCTGGTCAGCCTCTAATTTCACAGGGTAGAATGCTGACCTTCTCAAGCCAACCACCCCGGATGGGGGCTGAGGGGGGAGGGGACATTGTTCCCTAACCCCTCAGCTCCGGTTCGGGATGGGGGTTTTTTAACAACCTGCTTCATCCCCACCCATACCTTCCTCACATCCCTTTTCCTCTCCTCTTCACATTCTATCTGTTTTACGCCGTGTCTAAGATGGAGCCGCCATGCCGAAGGACTGCCAGGCCACCAGGCGGGAGGGGTGGTCCCAAATGGCGGCGCCTGGCTCTGCCGGGCCTGTAAGCACCTCTTGCAGTGCGGGCTACTGCAAGAGGTGGTGAGCGATTGCGTCCCGTAAAACAAAGAGGGTCACCATGCCCCATGATGAAAAAAAAAACATCTCCCCTTAATTCCCCCTAAAACAACGGAGCCGCCCTCGTGCTGCTCCACAGAAAAGATGGAGGTCCCCCCCCCCCCCCCTGTGCTTGCGCAGGGGACCCTCCATACCTCTTTAACCGGAGAGGAGGCTTACTCCTCTCCTACGCCTACGGGTGTAGGGGACTCCCCCTCACCCCCTTCTCTGGAGGTGCTTTCGGGCACCTCCCTATCTCCAGCGGCAGTCCCTCCTTTGCTTTCTAAGGGGACTGCCAAGAAAGCCAGCAGGCAGCCCATTGCCGACCGCCCCTCGTACAAGCGGCTCGGTAGGGCAAACCCCCTTAGGGGGGAGAGGGAAGCCAGGCCCCTTCGGTCGCTTCCCTCAAAAGACCTGCTGGCAAAAATATTAAACCTTGCCGGGGTCAAGGCCTGTGCCTCCCCACTAAAGACTTATGACGCTGCCAAGGGGACCTGCGATGTCCTGGGAGGGGATGGCCAACTGGAGGCCCCTCCTGTGATGGACATGGTCCTTGAGGAAAACCAGCCTCAGAAGGTAGGGCCTTCCATGGGGGGGAATCCGGGCTCGGCGCCAAGCACCGAACCCGAATCCGCCCCTATGCAAGGTCCTCATCAAACGGCTGTAGATTCTCAGGCAGTACAAGGAGGGGAGGGATCTCCTCCGGATGATGCCCCTGCGACCACCAGGACCTTCTCCATTTCGGAGAAGGACCTGGCTGAGGCCGGTCCATCTGGCCTGGGGGCTTCTACCGGCGGGGGTGAGAAGCGGGCTCATTCCCCGCCCTCCTCTCCAAAAAAGAAAAGGACCAAAAAGACGAAGAAGACTCGGGGCTCCTCTCAATCCGCGGGGGCTACGGGGACGGATGGGTCTGCTGCCACTTTGGCAAGCGACCAAGCCAAGATCGGCACATCCGGGCCCTCTGCTTCCCCGGTTACGGAGCTCCTGACGATGACAAAGACCAAAAGTGCACAGGGCGGAGCCTCGATGACATCGGGGCCCCTGTTCAGAGGTTACCTGGCGTTTTCGAGCCCGCTGGCTTCAAACGCTTCCTCGTTATTCGCTCCACTGATGGCAGCATGTTGTCCAAGGGCAACATGATCCATCAGAGGAGAGGATTAGCTAGTGCAATTGGTAGAGAGCCGAAGGTAACCCGTTTCTCGGACGGGAGCCTTCTGGCGAATGCGGCGAATCCCGCCGAGGCGGCCAAGATAAGTGCTCTTCGGACACTTCATGGCACCCCGGTGAGTGTGACGCCGCACTCTACCATGAACTTTGTAAAAGGAGTAGTTTATGCGAGGGAACTCGTTGACTACTCCATAGAAGACATCACCCTAGAGCTGGCCGACCATGGGGCGGTCAAGGTCGAACGTGTGATGAGAAAACAGGGAGGGGCCTCGAGACCCACCCCTACACTCTTCGTCACGTTCGACTGTGACAAGCTCCCTGAGTCGGTGCCTGCCGGTTGGTACCGCTACCGCGTGAAGGCATTCGTGCCACTGCCGCGGCGGTGCTATTACTGTCACCGCTTCGGCCACACGAATCGATCATGTAGACGTGCAAAATCGGGGTCACCCGAAGTCTGTGTAAATTGCTCCAAGGTCGCACACGATAAGTCCAAATCGTGTGTGGCCAAGTGTGTCAATTGCGGAGAGCCGCGCCCTGCTTCTTCGAAGCAATGTGGTGCATATCTCCTTGAGAAAGAAATCCTGGCCGTTCAGGCCCAGGATCGACTCTCATTCCGCGAGGCTAAGGACTTGGTCCTGGCGCGCCCGGCTCTGCCTGGGACGTCATATGCCTCAATAGTTAGAAAAGCACCCTTCTGCGGGCTCTACTACACCCGGGCGCTCCCCTGGTAGAGCTGGTGGCAAAAAGGGTTCACACCCAGCCCCGGCTAAAACCAGGGCTCCCCCCTCTTCCCCCAGCGTGACCGTTTCCCGTAAGGCGAAACGGCCACGCGCCTCCACAGAGTCGTTAGACTCACAGGAGGCAACACCCCTGAAGATGGTCGCTAGGCCATCTTCCGGGGTTCCTAAAGCTGTTCCCCGAAAGGAGGACAGCAACAAAGGAGCTTCGGCCCCTTCGCCCACGCCCCGAGGTGGAGCGAGTGGCTCGGAGACGGTGGTTCCTCGAAAAGAGGGCCCCCCGCCTCCCAAGCCGCAACGCCCGCCTAAGGTTTCGAGGCGGTGGGAGGAAAAGACTCGCATGGCGAGCCCAACCTCCCCCAATAAGTCCTCGAAGGCGACAGCGCCTTCAGCGCTTTGTCCGGCCAACAGCGCCCGGGGTTCTGCCCCCGGGAAGCGTACGGCCATTCCCGTGAGGGTCTTCAATTCGAGGAGGGCCCCCGCGTCTCCTCCGAGCTAGGCCTGGAGGGCATATTCCTTCAATGGAATTGCCGTGGACTCTGGGCCAACTGGGAGGAGCTGCGGAGGCTCGTCTCGTCCCGTTCCCCGTTAGCTATTTTTTTGCAGGAGACCATGCTAGGCGCGTGCCCGCTGCCTGCCCTCCCGGGGTATAAGGGTCTTGCGACCCCAACACCGCGGGATGGCCGGGCTGGGGGATGCGCGGTTTACACCCGGCATGATGTCTCCGTTCTTCCTTTCTCTTTAGATACCTCCTTTCAGGCAGTGGCTGTGCAGCTGCACCTGGATAGGAGGTATACTATCATTTCTGCGTACATTCCACCGTCAGCTGACTTCGACGCGGGGGACTTCCGCCGCGTCGTGGCACGGTTGCCGAGGCCCTATCTCTTGCTTGGAGATCTGAACGGCAGGCATCCTCTCTGGGGAGATTACTCCATAAATCCCAGGGGACAAGTCCTTGCCGATCTGATCGAAGAGCTTGAGATGGGTGTCCTAAACGTGGATGAGTTTACGCATCACTGTCCGAGAACCGCTTCATTTTCTTGCCTTGACCTATCTTTGTGCTCTTCGGATGCACAGCCTGATTTTGATTGGGGGGTGGCCGATGACCTCCATGGTAGTGATCACTTTCCCATTCAAATATCATTTTCAGGGCAACTGCCGCCTGAGAGACCACCTCGGTGGTGCTTGGCGCGGGCGCGGTGGCCTGCATTTCAGGAAATGACTGAATTCTCTATCTCAGTCGAGGAGTTTAGGTCGGTAGATGAGGCCGTTGAGTTCTTCTCCGGCAACCTCATCGCCGTGGGCCTGACTACTATTCCTAGGACGTCTGGCCGTTTTGCACACCGACCACTCCCATGGTGGTCGGCCGAGTGTGAGACGGCCCTCAAACAGAAGCGTTATGCCTACATGCGCTATAAGCGCCGCCCGAACGATTTCACTGTCGCTGAATTTCGTCGGGCTAGGGCTAGGTTCCGGTATGTTTCGAAGCACGCCCGCCGCTCTTCTTGGCGGGCATACGTGTCTTCACTTAACGGGAAGCCCCCTTTAGCTGAGGTGTGGAAGCGAGTCAAAAGGATTCGGGGCAAGTTCTCGCAGGACCCCCCTCCTGTTCTCCAGGAGAATGGGACCGCAATCTCGGACCCCGCGTCCGTGGCGGAATCCTTAGCGACCGCTTTTTCCGCATTCTCTAGCCGTGATGCTGCTCCGCCAGCATTCAATGCACGTTGTGATGTCGCGGAAGGCCACCGGCTGGACTTTACCTCCAGAGGCGGAGAACCCTTCAACGACAAGTTTACTGTGAGTGAGTTGCGTTCCGCTCTCGCTTCGTGCGCGGACACCGCCCATGGTCTGGACGATGTCCCGTACGCCATGCTTCGACACCTGGGTGAGCGAGGCATGGCCTTTCTGTTAGATTTGTTCAACAGGATCTGGGTGGAGGGTCTTCTCCCAGACTCCTGGCGAATCGCTACTGTGCTCGCCTTTCGCAAGCCGGGGAGAGATCACTCTACTCCGACCGGTTTCCGTCCAATCTCTCTAACCTCTTGCGTGTGCAAGTTGATGGAGAAATTGGTAAATGTTAGATTAGCCTATTTCCTGGACAGCGGAGGCCATCTGTCTTCTGCACAGTGCGGCTTCCGTAAGTTCCACTCCACGTCGGATGCTCTGCTCCGACTGGAAAATGCCGTCTGCGAGGCTTTCCTTCGTAGACAGCACTACGCCACGGTGTTTTTTGATCTGGAGAAGGCCTATGATACCGCATGGCGATACGGTATCATGGAGACTCTCCACACGATGGGGGCGAGGGGACGCCTCCCAATGTTTATATCTGAATTTTTGCGAGATCGTCAATTCCGCGTACGGGTGGGGGGAGCCCTCTCTGCCCCAAAGGAGCAGGAAGAGGGTGTCCCGCAGGGAAGTGTCCTCAGTGTCACACTCTTTGCCCTGAGCATCAACGGCATCACCTCGGTTCTGCCAGAAGATGTTCTCGCTACGCTCTACGTGGACGACCTTTCGATCTCTTTTGGCGCGGCCCAGATGCCAACTCTGGAGCGTCGACTCCAACAGGCATTGAACCGCGTCTCTCGCTATGCCGAAGCGCACAGGTTTCGGTTTTCTTTGGCCAAGACTAAGGTGGTGCACTTCTGCCGCCATCCACGGCTTCACCCCGACCCAGATTTGTTTCTTAAAGGGGTGCGCCTGGATGTGGTTGAGTCGCACCGTTTCCTTGGTCTTGTATTCGACCGACGCCTCACCTGGGAGGCTCATATTCGCAGCCTTAGGGTCTCTTGTACCCGCGCCATGGACATTCTCCGTTCCGTGACGTTCAGCGCTTGGGGCGCTGATAGGGCTACCGCCTTACTTTTTTATCGATCCTTTGTTCGCTCGAAGCTCGACTACGGATGCGAGTTTTATGCATCCGCAGCCGAGCGTTTATTGCGGAAGGTGGATTCAATCCACCACACCGGCCTTCGCCTTGCGACCGTTGCCTTCCGCACTTCCCCCATTGAGAGCCTGTTGGTCGATGCTGGGGAGATGCCACTCGCTCTGCGCCGCGTGCAGTGCATCACTCGCCTGTACGCGCGAGCCCGGCGCCTCCCTCAGTCGCCAACAGCTCTCACTGCATCCGCAGCTGATCTCGATGGTGCCTATGCCGCCGAGAGACGCCAGTCATACCCTAAGCCCTTTGGGTTTAGGGCCAGGAAACTCCTTCGAGAGGTAGATATAGCTCTCGGGCCGGTGGCGCCCCTGGTTCTGCCCAGGACGCCACCCTGGAGGGTACCACATTTGGCTATTTGTCGCCACGCCTCTGCTCCCAAAGCTTGTACTGCGCCGGGAGTATTGCGTTCGACCTTTTTGGAGCACACATCGTGTCACGCTGGTACCGTGCCAGTGTATACGGATGGCTCCAAGTCCCAAGAGGGGGTCGGTTTCCACGCCGTATCCCCTCTGTTTGAAGTCAGCGGGGCTCTACCAGGCGCTGCGTCTGTCTTCACGGCCGAGCTGGTGGCAATACACCACTCGGTACGGGAGATTACGCGACGTGCCCGGTTCGGAGACCGGATTGTGATCTATAGCGACTCACAAAGCGCCCTGAGTGCTCTCGGGGCATTGGAATCTCCGCATCCCCTGGTTCGCGATATCCGTGACGCCACGGTTTTGGCGAGCCGGGCAGATGTCGAGATTATCTTCTGCTGGGTTCCTGGACATGTAGGAATTGCGGGGAATGAGCGCGCCGAAGAGTCCGCGAGGACTCTGCGACCGGACCAGCGTTTCGCTCTTCCTCACACCGACTACATGGCAGGAATACGGGCAGCTCTTCGGACTGCTTGGCAAAGAAGATGGGAGATGGTCGAAGGGAACTTAAAGTTGCGTGCCATTGCGCCGCGACTGTTCCCATGGACCTATCCTCCAATGCCGCGGCGGCTTCAGGTTGCTTTCTGTCGTCTCCGAATCGGACACACTCGTGTGACGCATCGCTATCTGATGGAGCGCTCGCCTGCGCCCTATTGCAACGACTGCGTCGTCCCCCAGACTGTTCGGCACATTCTTGTCGAATGTCCCAGTCTGGGTGATCTTCGCGCACGACACCTGTCCCGGTACCGGGATGGGCGGGGTCGCTACCGCCTGTCCCTTGTGCTCGGGACGAGTGCGTGTACTTTGACTGGTGGACTTATTGACTTTTTGGGGGAGGCCGGCCTTCTCCCTTTTATTTAACCCGATTTAATTGTTGTTGTTGTTTTTGTAATTGTTTTGTTATTGCTTTGTTATTGTTATTGTTATTTCTTTTTATTGTTTTCTGTTTAATTTTTTAAAGTAGCCTAAAACTAGGCTGTTTGTTTACGGCAACTTATGCCTTAGTCGGCAGTCGCCAGATAGCCCCTTAATTAAAAAAAAAAAAATACTACCTGTGCTTTATTCTCCCTAGATATTTCAATTTACCATCTTCTTTTCGTCACTCTGTGAGCTTCTTACGTAGGCTAGTCACCAACCAGCTTTCGTCCATTCATCCCCGCGAAAAGACTAGTTGCTGGTTGTTCCCTCCCCTTTGGCTCCAGTTGGGGTGGTGAGTTTTAGCAATCATTCCTCCCTTTTCTCCTACTCCCCCCCTCCCCATCTTTTCCTTTCACGCACCCGCAAAGCAATGGGAGGGGCACCCATGCTGCAGCTGACATCTGAAGGATTGTGTCCGCTCACTGCCACAACAGCTGCAGGATCGGATCTTCTTCCTCTCATTTTCACTTCCTCACATTTCCACTTCCTCTCATTTTCACCCCTTTTTTTAGATAGTACCTTACAAACTTTCTGCGCAAGATGTCCTTGTTGGTTTTCTCTTTATATTTTGAGGGTGTCACTTGTATGGCGCACATACATACCCTTTGTCTTGGAGAGAACCTCACACAAAATCGTGTGAGTCTGAAGATAAAGATGACTGGCATGAAAAAGATGATTCGAAGCTCTTTTGTTTATCCAGGACCAAGACATTGGTGCCGCATTTTTCTGTTCCTCGGGTAATCATCCTTTATGGTTTCATTTGGATGTTTAGAGGCTCCATAATTGGTGGTTTGGGAACAGTCTGCTAACGCCCTTCTTCCCATATTCCTTTCCACCAACTAGACTTGCTCCTCCACCCTCCACCCTTGCAGGCAGTAGCCAGATGGGCGCCTAAACAAAATTAAATCGACTCGCTCCCATCCCCCCCATCTCCTTTAGCTCATAATAATAATAATCATGTAACCCCACCTCCTGACTCACAGTGAAAGCCTTCAGATGTTTTTACTTAAAATTAAGAAGCATAAACTAACAAAGGCATTGGCACAAAGTTTCTCTGGATGAAAATGGTAAAGAAATGTGTGGAAAATAATAGACACAGATACACCTGCAGGCATTGAGTCCAGTAGAGTGAGCCATTCTCTCCAGATGTCAACTGCTCCAGCCTCCATGAAGATGTGATCTTTATCAGCCTTTTCCATAACAGGAGTACGGTTTATGCATGAATGCTTTCTTTACCCCCCTCCCTCCCTTTATACCATTAAGGCACAAAGCCAACTATTCATTTGTTTCCATGCCAACTTGTCCCTTCGAGGCGATGATGTGGCCATTTTATGATGATTCCGAGTCTTTTCTTCTTTTTTTTAGAAAGATGGCACCAATGAGCAGGGGTTCCTTTATTTCTACTCTGACTGGGACGCGATCAAGGGACACAACGTCAATCAAGAGTTCAGCAATTGCACCTCGATTCGCTTGAATTATCTGCCTTACGCCCTCTACCACACATTCTTTCCTTCATCCTCGGGTACAGAGGTAGGTTCTCTAACCTCTTGAAGAACGGCTCTCGTGGATCTCCTAAAGAGTTATATTTTATTGTGTGAAAGTGTTTTTAGCCGTATTCGTGTAACATTGGCAACCATGCTTCAGCTAACATACCATTACCACCTTACAGCATTCTCAATAACAACTTCACATAATATGTGTAGCTCAACACCTGCAGGGTGACCGGGAATCTAGTGGCACCACATCATTCTCAAGCTCACACTATTCCCAGCCATTGCCTCAGGCAATAGCACAGCCACATCCTCTTTCCTCGTACCAACATAATTGAAGCCTCATTGCACTCATCTCACTCAAATTTTTCATTCTCCTTGTTTGTTTCAATTTGGGAGAGTATTGTGGGAAGCAGCTTCCAAAGACAGGCCCATATCTAGGCGTAGTCACCTTTGTGACACGCCCCGGAGGACACTATGGCTATTTTTCCTTGCCCACATACAAGCAGGCAAAATAGATAAAAATTGAAAGAAATATGAGTTGTATTGTGATTAATGGCTCCTAAAGGGGGGAGGGGGTAGGTTTAGCTGCATTGATACGTGCAGACCCCTCTTTGTGGAGAATGGGTTGAAGTCTTAAAGAAGCTATGCCATGTTTCAGTTTTTGTCTTTGTGAGCCTCACCTTGAGAGATTAGAGCTGAAGTTCGCCTTATTGCTTCAATTGCCCGAATTCTTCCTTTTATATCTGTCACAGTGGTCCTTGGTTGGTCCCGGTGGGCTTTTACTTCTTTGTTCTTTGTCTTGGACTCTATTTTGGGTCCGGATTATGGCCTTTATTTTTCTTGGAGGCTTTGTGCTCAGGTTAATTAGGTGACTTTTGTTCCGTGCCAGTTGGTGTGGCTCTTGAGTGGAAGTGACCGCTGCATTCACCTGTTTCGTCTGTGCAAGGAGACGGGACCCTATCAAGGGGGCTCTGCGAAGGAGCGGCTCTTCCCCGAGTTTGGGCGAGTTCACGGCATTACACTTCACATGGATGTTTGGTATTCCTCTGATATGAAGAGGTGAGGAATTTGTAAACATTTCATATTTTGTTCATTTCTATTAAAAAAAGGAAGAGGAGAGGGAAGCCAACCGAGGCATCTCTGCTTGGTGGTTTGGGAAAGGAGCTTTGTGAGGAAAGATAAACAGGCTTTTAGCTTGAGTAAAGAAATAGGAGACTACTTGTTGTGCTTGGTGAAATTTATCTGAATGGGTTTAGTTTCTTCGAAGCACTAAACAAATCCCACCGTAACAACCATCTCACAACAAAACCACTGCACGTGATAAACCTCTCCCTCCACTCTACCTGGTACTTCAGGAGAGTCTGACAGAAGGCACCGCCCCAGTTAATTGTTGGTGGGGGGCTGCATTACAGACTGCAGGGTCAAAAGCCTTGTCCCTGTATCTCCGGAGCAGAGGTTATTTGTTGCCAGGAGAACTATTAACAACTTCCTCTCGGTAGTCGCAAAACGGCAACCAGTGGTGAGGGCGGAAATGTCCAGCTTTTCGAGGTGGACCTTTCGGACTTTTCCTGCCCCGTTCTCAAGGCGAGTCGAGACATTGACTTCGATTTCCCCGCCTCCAGTGTCCGGTTTTTCCACCGTCGCAACCAAGGGTTAAGTTTGGCGGAGCTTGGTATCGGTGAGTGGGATTCGCTTCACTTTTCCTCTTTCCGTCCCTTAACCACTCTCCTAGAAAATGGAGTCGAGGGTCATCCATTACCCTGAAAGGCTTACCTACCCCTTTATCCCTTATGAAGCTTAAGGGATCGTCATTCACAGAGATGGCTTACGTGTGGAAGCGTGGTTACAATTTGGTCACCCACAGATCGCATGAGAGGGAATTGGGATAGGTAATTGGGGTCCCTTGGGGGTCCTGAGGGATGCCCGTGACCCCAGGTTTTAGATTGATAAGTTTGGTTGACCAACTAGCCTTTTAGGGAGTAGCGGTATTGTCACACTAGCTATTTTGGGACTAGCAAGTGTTTTTTTTTATCTTAACTATTTTGGGACTAGCCCCTTTTGCCTCACTAGCTATTTTGGGATTAGCCCTTTTGCCTCACTAGATATTTTGAGACTAGCCCTTTTGTTGTATACTCGGCATCCCTAATCTTGACTAAGTTTCCACTGTGGAAACTTAGTCAAGGCGAGTCGAGGCCTTAACTTCGATTATCCCCGCCCCAAGTGCCCAGCTTTTCTACCGTGGCGACGTAAAGCTGTCCTTGTTTTAAATACGGTCGTTGTAGGGTTTAGTGGTGTAATCCCAACAGGGGAATCTGGCTTCATTGCAAAGCAGGGTTAGGTTTAGGCAAAGTTCCTCTCCCTTCTGGTCCCAAAGCCTCCAAAAAGCCCCCCCCCCCTTTTTTTTAAGTAATCAGGATATTTCCATTTTACGTATCCTGATTTCACTACTATTATTTACGAATTCCATTTGAAACATGTCTTAAGGTGAGAGTGATGTGGATGCCATTTATTAGGTTAGATTAGGGTTGCCGCGACGCAGGAAGCCGGTTTGCAAAATCGCCTCACGCTTTCATTCTTTATTTTTTCATCGTCCCTTTTCCTACATCCCATTATTTACAAAGGATATTCGCAATTTTTTTTTTTTTTTGTATTCACCTTAAAAATTCTTTAGGCCGCCTATGGTGACTTGTGGCAACCAGGAGAAAATAGTTTGCCGTCTTATCTAGTGTAATTTTGAAATATGTTTTAATCGTGTTGGAAACTGTGGTAAATTATCGATTCCATCCATCATTTTTTCCAGATTTTGGTTCTCTCATTTTCGATTCTGATGAAAAGACTAAAGATGAAATTAAAGAACCTTTAGTCTTAGTCACTACAACTCTGGAGTCCTGCTTTGTGTATAGGTGAGCAGAGATCGATCGATTCCCGCGTTCTTTTGTGTACAACTTTCAAGCCGCCATCACTATTTTTTTGTGTGTCTGTTTCCAGTACCGACATTGAATCCGGTCCACGTGGGTGTCTCCTGCCGGAGTCGGAGAGTTGCGATGTGGTAACATGTTCGCTGGTCTGCGATGTCGATTTCGACGGCTGTAACGAGATCATTCTGGGCACATACGGGCAGGTACGGGCACACCTTTGACAACGGATTTCTTCCATATGTAATGGAATGACCTCGCAGTAGCAATGCTTATAACTTCCCAATAGCAGTGCTATGACCTCAGTAGCAGTGTTATTAAAGACTTGAAAAGGGACCCGATTCACTGTGGCTGTAGCCTTCAAACTAAAGTGGAATTATTGACATTTGACCTTGGGTCACCACCACTCGAATGGCCAAATGTCATTCGCCGGCCAGAATTTGCCCATGAACAGTTTATTGCCAAATTTACTGAGGGCACAACCACTAAAAAGTGTTAGGGGGGAGGGGGGTGGTAAAGGAGTGAAAGATGTATGGCAGCAATTCATCATGCAGGCGTTGAATGGCAGCTGAGTTTCTCAACTACACCTGACAACCCATTTCGCATCCTTGGGCAGAGAAATCCCACCAAGACCTTGATGGGGGACTTGTGTCATGACCACTTTTTAGATTTCACCTTCATTTATTTCCTCTTATTTTCCATTTTTCCTCAAGTTTATTCCGTTAGTAGTTTTTTGTACTAACCCATCTATAAATGTGGTGTGGGGCACCCCCCCCTCCTTCGCATGGTCCTGGCAAGGATGTTTAGATCAGTACTTTCGAAATCCCGTCTTTCTTTCAAACTTGTTCCTTCAGATTGCGAATGGACCTTCCCACCCCCACCATCCCTAGTAATTGCGAAGAATCTTCTCTTCAGGTGGTCCTCATTTACAAAGAGCAGCCTGATGTAGGCGAGTGGAAATTGATGAACAGGCACCCGCTATCCTCTCCCGTTCTGGCACTCGCCTACGAGGACATCTTGGGAGACGGTGCCAAGGAGCTGGTCGTGAGCACCATTTCCGGCGTTCATGTCTTGCAGGTGAGTCTCTTTCCAAGAGGGACCCCCCCCCCCCACCCCTGGTGGTCTTTAGACGATGAATATGTCGCTACCCAAATGTCCCGGTCTGGGTGATCGCGCACGTTACTTGTCCCGGTACCGGGTCGCTACCCTTTGTTACTTGTACTCGGGGCGGGTAAGTGTACACAGACATGTGGCCTATATGACTTCTTGGAGAAGGGTGGCCTCTATTTTACTTCTCTTTTTGGTGTGGGTCGCATGTTCTTTATTTTTAATCTAGTTTAGGGTACATTGGTTGCGGCAACTTGCCCCCTTGAAGGGAGTCGGCGTTGCTACCCGACAAGGGCGGGTGAAAGGAGTGGCAATTATCGTATATTTGTGTGTTCGGAGAATGATAGCTTTTAAATAAAGGATCAGAAGAATTATGGTAATTTTTTGTCCCGAGTTTTACCACAGATATGCGCCGGCCTATGCCCATTTTAGTGGGAACCTCTGCTCACAAGAGGATAAGGAATCTCCCATCCTGCAAATGACCCTACCGATTGTGGCTTATGTTCGTTGATGGTGGGAAAAGCAGCATTCCTTGAAGCACTCGTGACAAAGAGGATTAAATGAGCCTCGTCAATTGGATGTCGGTGATTTGGAAGACCACTTTCAAAGGGAAGAGGAAAGCGTTCGTACAGAGGACACGGGTGCTTAGCAGTGCGACCTTGGACTCGTTTTGGTTCGTCTCCAAACGAGAGCCAGAATAGTTTTTGCTTTTTCTAGCTCCCTCCCAATGCTTTTCTAGACTAAGAGAAGGCTTTGATGCTAGAGCTGGCGATATAGGTCCAGTCATTACTATAATTATAGGGGGGGGGCGCTCTTTCTAGTAGGCAGTCGCCAGATGGGCTTTCAAAATAAATAAAAAAAATTGGGTTAGGTTAGAGTGAAGGGAGGCTGTTGCATGCTGGGAGAATTTTATACTGGTCCGAGGGAGCTTTTGACATCATCCCCCTGCTGGCGTTGGGGCCTGAACGCCCCCACTAACCTTCCTTAAGATTTCTGCTGTAGGACCGTTTCCCTGGTACACCAGACACCCCGCCCGGGGTAGGTGAAAAGGTGAAGCAGATGTATGAAAGGTAATAGCGGTTTTCTGACTCCTCGACCCCCAACTATGTCCATGGGGTTAACATATGACGTCAGAGGAGTGGTGGTATAATCTTAATTTGACGAGGTTGTCTTCTTTAGGTTTTCTGGCTATGGCTTAGCCGAGTGGCACTACCGCTTCCGATTACACAAAAGTTAAGCCACAACGGGTGTGTGCAAGTCGCTGGAAGCAGTCCCAATTCGGTGGACCTCACGGCGGCCTGCATACGCTGTACATACCATTCGTTCGGAGTCCACGTTAAGTAGTAGGCCCCCCAAATAGGGATGAGACATCATAAATGAGTACATATCTATGTTGTAAAACCCTTAGCATTTCGGAGTCCACGTTAAGTAGGTCCCCTAAATAGGATTAAAAGGCAGATTGATGTAAAATTCTTACAATTTTTTTTTCTTTTCAGGTTTCCCTCGATTTTACCTTGGAAGTGATCCTCAAGCGTCTGCGAAAGTTGCAGAAATCAAGATATTAATTATTTTTTATATAAATATTTATAATTTTTATCACTTTTAATAACCAAATGCATTTTGTGGCATCTCTTTGGCAGGGAAAAAGAGGTAATACCCTCACCGTGGAGTTAGCCGCGGTAAAATTGGTGTAGACGATGGGATTATGTTCTCGTATAATAATCCAATGAATGTGATACCTCGTGTCAGACTGGGAGACTCTGTGGCCCGGAACTGATGTAAATTGGGGCTATTTTGTCTTATATTTTTTTTCCTTGGCCTTTGACATTGATACACGTTTCTCCTAGGTGCAGTAGTACTTTAATAAGCTGTCAACTTGTCCCTGTGTACTCTTGAGGATTGTGGTTAACTGCAGCACAAAGGTCTACCCCCTGAGAACTCCCTAAAGGTTCTCTAAGGGACCAGAATGCCTCTTCGTAGAGCCTCGTCTCACATTTTGGGAAATATCAGAGGCCCATTTTAGAAAGAGACACCGTCCCGGGGACTCCCTCTGGAATAGGGAGTCCTTCACTTTACCCCATCTGTAAGTCCACATCCTCGCGTGGGGGCTATGTACCCCCGCTCCCCTCAATCTTGGCAATGTTGACGGGGAGCCTACTACAGTAGGGAGGCTATAGGATCAAAAGGCTGTTGTCTCCTTTAATGTGTGAAGCGGTCGGGGGAAGCAATTATCAACATTCACCTCCAAAATCAAGAGGCCCTCAACATACACCCATTGCGGCGGTTCTTTCCAAAGGAACAACTCCCGGTAACCAACCCCAAGGAAAAAAAAAAAGATTCCTTCCCCGACAGACACTTTATTCCTGAAAATACAGAAACTTTGCGACCATTAGAAAGGGAAAGTACACGTGAGAGAACAGAATTATCCATGTAAGGTGGTGACAGGTAGCCATTAAGGAATCGCGTAAAAGAAAACAATGGAACACACGCACGCACACAAGAATGTGTCGCGTATCTACATAGATAAAAGCACGTCTCTTTTAAGATGGTCAAGCGGAAATTAATACAATAACGCATATTTACAATTCTCAATGGAAAAAGTATAATTTAAAGTATATTTATATATATCTAAACCAATTTAACAGTAAAAGGATAGAAAGATTCGAAACCCCACTCTTCTCAATCGTTAACCGGATACAAATTGCATCTATATAAACGAATTGCACCAAGAAATAAAGAGGATGGAAAAGTTCCCTTAAACATTAAACAAGAACATGACATTAATCAATGACAAAATAGAAAGAGTTCGCATATCTTCTTTCATATCAAACGGTTGTTTTTTTTTAGATCTAAATATTAGCAGTAAATAAAAAAACGATAATATCTTAGCTTACAGAGTATAGATTCCAAATGGTGGATGCATTGCCAAAATTAAAACCCCCACGAAGTCTCCATAAACCTTAAATAAAACCCTATTAGATCTCGTTGGAGGACTATCTCTTAAATACCATCCAAAAAATAGTAAGCGCCCATTAGTTGAGAGCTCAGCAGATGGCAAGCCAGAGATCACAGCACAAAAGGTAGTCCTTCATCTATACAGAATTTTTATAAGAAACTTGTATAGGATTGGGGAGAGATCCGACTCTGCACAAAGGATCTCGTGTGATCCAACTCTCGAAAAGTACCTTGGCTGATCCTAAACCTCGTCAAAACGAAGGATCCGACCCCGTAAAGGACCAAAGGGTGGAGTTTCTCTTGGTCAGAAGCCTCACGATGCTTCCGCAGCCTTATCCGAGGAAACACCCACCTAGGGGACAACTAAGAAGCGTACATCAACTAAATCACATTCACACGCAAATATACAATACATTCCTCATGCTCCCACAGCTCTGCTCTTATCCACTCACACTAGACAACTAAATTTACTGGCTTTTCTCCTTCGATCCGATTGGGAGTGTGGCTTTCACTCTGCAAAGAGGGGTTTCATGGATTAATGAAAGGCAAAAAATGGCCACCCCAAAACAGATCCTGACAACCTCGCCTCTAGCGACTGCCTGCACGGGCAATAAGTCGGCGTTGGTCTCAGGGGCGAAAAGGATACCAAGTTAAGTTATCCCACTCGATAAAGCTATTGGACTTCTGACGTCTAGGTATCGTGTTAAATCCTATCGACCAAACAAAATTTCATCGCCGGGATGAGGCTGCCCGTTTATTAGCGGAAGCCCTTTGCCAACCTAGTTCCGTGCGGATGTTATCAGGCTCTAAGTCAATCAACATAGCTGTCCTTTCCCTCCCGTCTTCACAAAAGTGTTAAGTAGTAACCATAGAACGGAACGTCATACCACTGACTTCCAATGCCTAGGCCGTGTTCAACCACAGCGAGAAGATGCAAGTCTCGGTTGGAGTTGGCGCAGGCAGCTTAATCAATTCACCACGTGTCACGGCTGATCACAATACCGCTCTCTCTTCCTCCTCTCTCCAGACACACAACGCATCACTCATCCACCTCGGAATTAGAGCCTTGTCTATTTCTACAAACCCAATGACGTTGAACGGATGGCCACCACCAGGCTCACGAGGAACGGCACCTGGTGCCATTGGGCTCGCCAACGATTGTCATTCTAATCTTTATGTGAATTTCATTAACGGGTTAGAAGGCGAGGATCATCCACGATTGAAGAGGGGGGTGGTAGGGGTAATTAACTAAACATTTTTATATTTCTATATGCGGACCCCACTATTAGCCTAACACCTTACTCCCATACCCATCCCTCCCCCCAAACAGGGGGTGGGGGGTGTAATGCCCCTGCTACAACGAGGAGCGGCGTGCCCTCCATACCCCAGGAGAAACTGGTACTCTGGGGTCATCTTTGGCACCTCTCCCACGCCCGCCTAGACCCAACAAAGGGGAGAAAGATGGTATTAAACCTTCTAATAATAAAAAAATGATCTGACTTACTTCGTCATTACGTCATTCACTTGGGTCATGACCAGTTCGATGTACTGGTCGATTTGAGGTTGGTATTGTTCGTAGACTTTGGGGAGGGTGAAGAGGGCGACCACGAACAGAATAACGAGGGTGAGGCCATTGAACCACGAGCCGAGATAGGTTAAACACCACAAGAGGCAGCCAAACTGAAAGAGAGGCCAAGGTCAGAAACCCTACTTGGGGGTGGTCGATGCCATTAACAAAATAAGAGAAAAACAATGTGGGTATCTGGGCAAGACGGGTACGAAATGCTGCTGTAAAAGTTTTTTTTGCGTAGTGGGACTCCGGTGCCATTTCAAAGGGGGGGAGGCTGAAGCCCCCCCCCCTCCCCAATTTTAGACCCGTTTGTTTATACTTCTTTTTAAAGCCATTTTTGTATTCTGCTATTCAGAACGAATTATGTAATAATATAGAATATATGTATATATAAACTCTTTTAACCGTTGCGATCGATTGTATCTTATATAATACATGTCTAAAATCTCAAAAATAATGATTTAATTCAGTATTAGACCTTAGCTGACGTCCAAAAGCAACAAGTCATAAGTTTCTGATGTGTGGAAAAAAAACCCCTCTGATCTGAGAGTCGGTGCTCACTCGTTTACAAGATGCCGTTATTTAATTATCAATACTGTCTACCATAACCCTTATTAATCATCAATGCCCTTTTCTCAGACTACTCTGAGGGGGGAATTCAGGTTAGCCCCCCCCCCCCTATCCTGGATCCGCCACTGGTGGGATGCACTTACGTCACTCCCTCTCCTAGGAAAGAAAAACCGGGAGATGCGAATGAAAAGTGAAGATGAAGACTACATGAAGCCATCGAGCTAAGACGCGGAAACTTTCCCGAATGAACCCAACCTTCTCAATGAAAGCAGACACCACCAAGAGTGGCTCTGTATCTATATTGAGATAAAGTAGGGAGAGGGGGGGATTTAATGTAGCTTTCATTATTTGAGCCTCCATTTAGAATATACCAATGCCCGGTTCACTCAAAACCACTGGGCATACTACGAATGTCCAGTTTACTCAAAGCTGCAGGGGGCTATCTGGGAAAAGCACCTACCAAGATATTCCCCCAGCACAATTCATCTAGAGGATGTCATCGATTCACAAATGCAACTAAAAATAGTAGTTATATCACATCTAAACTAAGGGCGTTTTTGTTTTAACTAGGCACGATGCAGGGCGAAAGAAGAAAGTTGAAACTAAGCATATAGTGGTCCAACTTGTATTTAAACTCACCAAGTGTCACTACTAACCAGCTCACTTGACATACTAGTCCAAAACTTTGCCACCCATTAAACAAAGTTTTTTTAGGTAGAAACTTAACCTTAAAATACCTGGTCCATTTCATATCGTGTCACTTTGCCCTCTTCCCCCCAGATAAGCTCAAAATTAGAGCAATGTCATCTGTGAAAACCAGATACCTTAACCATATCTACGACTAAAAGACAACATCCGAGCCTATAGTCTCGAGATAAGCTAAGGAACACTATTATGACCCTTTTTAATCATAATTAGGTCTTGCACCCGGTTGGTTGGGAGGCCAAAGTTGAGCACAATATTCTGAGGTCTTACATAAGAATTGTATAGCCTATGAAAATCACTTCTGTTTTTATACATTTGTATTTATAACACAACATTTTGTTAGTCGTTTCTGCCTTCAAGGTTCAGCTAAAAAGGGGGAGTATTCTGGGTTCTGCAAGCGTCGACCTGAGAACAAAGACGTGATCGGCAGACGAAATTTGGCCGTCGCTTATAAAGACAACGAAATTATCATACGAGAAAATTTAAAATGTCAGTTTGAGGTCAATATTACAATCCTGATCAAATTGGCATTAGTGTCGCCCCTCGGGTAGAAGAAAACTAACCCAACATTGCCTAAAGTATTTCCTTTTGCAACTCGGTTAGGAAATAACTGCTTTCCATGGCAAAGGTACGCGTGTCCGTCATATATAAAACAATTTAGGTCATCCACCCAGCTACTTCCTGACTTCTATTGACGGAAATGGAGGCACCTAATGACGACCCTCCTTACCTTAATAGAATCGATTAGGTCTTGGACGAAGAAGAGGCTCTTCAGTGACGTTACAGTAGAGTTCACCTGAGCGATGATCACATCAGTGGCCTCGTGAACCTTCTCAGACTGCAGGTTGGTTTCCAACTCCAAGTAGTCTCTGCCAAGACAACCAAGTTTAGAACGAGGGGGTTTTAAAAGAGGCACTCGGGGAAATTGTGAATAGATTGGCGATAATTTTGCCAACAAACTGGAATAGCAATGGAGGCGGATGGGTTCTTCTACCCAGGACTAACGGGTTATGAGAAAGAGAAGCGGGAAAAAAATAGTGTCAGAAGAGTCGATCATTTAATCAATGAGGTTTTACACTCAGGAGAATGCGAGGGGGAGGCGAAGGAAAAAATAGAAAAGGAATACTAAAGAGAATGCAAAGAAGAGGTGAAAGGAATAGTGAAAAGGGTTATGAATGACAGTCCACTGGAGAATCTCGCCGCCATTGCTGAGAGTCGGAGAACCAGTGGTTTTTCTGGACAAGTTCGTAAATAGAACACAAGAGTTACCAGTACAAACTTAAATCCTTTATGGAGGAAATATCAACAGAGATGCAAGTAATACGAGGGGGAGTGGAATCGATATACAAGAAGATTAAAACAAAGATAAATGAATAAAAAATAACACTGAAAGTGAAAATGCGCAATAGCATAAACGCTGGAGAGCGGATTTCAAAACCCATATCCAAATTCGTACCAAGGGCAGAAAAGACATCCATAATGCCAGGTAGAGATTCAGAATGACATCACACTCCTATTTCTCAAGGTCCTCCCAATAAACGCGGATAGGATATTAGGGTTTTTTGGGAGGAGCTTGAGAAATAGGAGTGCTAATCTCATTCGGAATCTGTACCAGGCCTGACATTAGTTAGGCCTCACCTTTGACTATGCAGTGATGGTTACTATATTATAGGATGGAATCTGCGCAAAGAAGGATGGCTAAGATGATTCATGGGTTGAGGAACTGCCCTTATGGTGGAAGGCTTAAGAGACTAAATCTCCATACATTAGAAAGGAGAAGAGTTCGAGGGGACTTGATTGAAGTCTTCAAGTGGGTAAAAAAAAGTTATAATAGGATAGGACACAGAGCAATAGGTTTAAGCTGGATAAGTCTAGGTTTAGGAAAGAGATTGGTAGAAATTGGTTTACAAATCGAGTGCTAGATGAATGGAAGAGGCTCACTAGTCATGTGATAGACGCATCCTCCCTGCAGTTTTATGAATAGATTTACGGGAGGATGCTAGGTGGGAGTGAGCTTGGATGATGGAAATGAGCTGCTTCGTTAGGATATTGAGTAACCTTTTGCACTCTTTTATGTTATTAGTCCCAATGCATCCACAGCGTCTTTAAAGTGCCACAACCCCCATTCCCCCATCTAAAGGCGTGTGTCTCAAACACGTGGTGAGTCAACTTCCCTGCTTCCAAGTCACAGTCAATTCCAGAATAAATAGCGGCGCCCTGCCTCCAACGCCGGGTCTACACACCCGGTTGAATGACACCAGACGAATCACCTGCTGCGTGAGCGAAGAAGTCACGTGCAACCAAAAATCGAAATAACCGCCGACTCACGCAGCCGAAGTCGTCATGAACGCCTATCATTGTGGCTGTCTGATGGGGAGAGGTGGAAGGGGGCTAAACCGCCACCCATGAGCAGCCCAACTCGTCTCGGGTCATGCGGATTTGAGGAGCGTCCAAGACGTATCAATAGTCGGTGCGAGTCTTGGAAAAGAGTGATCAGTGATTTTTTTTTATTATTATTTTATGAGCTCATCTGGCGACTGCCTACTTGTGTATTAGTCGCCGTATTAAAAACTGCCTAGTACTAGGCTACTTTAAAATAAGATTAAAAAACAAAAACAAAATAAAAAGAGGAAAAAAGGCAACGAGCAGGAAGCAAGCTCCAGCGTACCCCCGGCGCAGGAACGTGCGACCTCCTAAAATAACAAAAGCAAAAACCGAACTAGTTAAATAAAGGGGAGAAGGCCGGCCTCCTCCAAAAAGTCTATAGGTCGGTGTACACGAATCCGTCCAGACATTAGCGACCCCGCCCATCCCGGTAGCGGGACGGGTAACGTGCGCCCCAAGATGACCCAGACTGGGACATTCGATAAGAATGTGCCGAACAGTCTGGGGGACGACGCAGTCGTCACAATAGGGCACAGACGAGCGCTCCCTCAAATGGCGGTGCGTCCCGCGATTTTTTTTTTTAGGGGCTATCTGGCGACTGCCCACTTAGGCATAAGTCGCCGTAAACAAACAGCCTAGTTCTAGGCTACTTTAAAAAAATTGAACAGGAAACAACAATAAAAAGAAATAACAATAACAAAAACAACTAAACCTAGTTAAATGAAAGGGAGAAGGCCGGCCTCCCCCAAATAGTCAACAAGTCCACCAGTCAATGTGCACGCACTCGTCCCGAGTATAAAGGACAGGCGGTAGCGACCCCGCCCATCCCGGTACCGGGACAGGTAACGTGCGCGAAGATCACCCAGACTGGGACATTCGACAAGAATGTGCCGAACAGTCTGGGGGACGACGCAGTCGTCGCAATAGGGCGCAGGCGAGCGCTCCATCAAATAGAGATGCGTCACACGAGTGTGTCCGATTCGGAGACGACAGAAAGCGACCTGAAGCCGTCGCGGCATTGGGGGATAGGTCCATGGGAACAGTCGCGGCGCAATGGCACGCAACTTTAAGTTCCCTTCGACCGTCTCCCATCTTCTTTGCAAAGCAGTCCGAAGAGCTGCCCGTATTCCTGCCATGTAGTCGGTGTGAGGAAGAGCGAAACGCTGGTCCGGTCGCAGAGTCCTCGCGCCCATTCCCCGCAATTCCTATATGTCCAGGAACCCAGCAGAAGATAATCTCGACATCTGCCCGGCTCGCCAAAACCGTGGCGTCACGGATATCGCGAACCAGGGGATGCGGAGATTCCAATGCTCCGAGAGCACTCAAAAACGCTTTGTGAGTCGCTATAAATCAAGATCCAGTCTCCGAACCAGGCACGTCGCGTAATCTCCCGTACCGAGTGGTGTATGCCACCAACTCAGCCGTGAAGAAACGCAGCGCCTGGCAGAGCCCCGCTGACTTCAAACAGAGGGGATACGGCGTGGAAACCGACCCCCTCTTGGGACTTGGAGCCATCAGTATACACTGGCACGGTTCCAGCGTGACACGAGATGTGCTCAAAAAAGGTCGAACGCAATACTCCCGGCGCTGTACAAGCTTGGGAGCAGAGGCGTGGCGACAAATAGCCAATGGTGGTACCCTCTAGGGTGGCGTTTTGGGCAGAACCAGGGGCGCCACTGGCCCGAGAGCTACATCTAGCTTTCGAAGGAGTTTCCTGGCCCTAAACCCAAAGGGCTTAGGGTATGATTGGCGTCTCTCGGCGGCATAGGCACTGTCGAGATCAACTGCGGATGCTTTGAGAGCCGTTGGCGACAAAGAAAGACGCTGCGCTCGTGCGTACAAGCGAGTGGCATCTCCCCAAAATCGACCAACAAGCTCTCAATAGGGAAAGTGCAGAAGGCACCGGTCGCCAAGCGAAGGTCCTTCCCCGAGAGTGAAGGTCCCAGCAGTCGTTGGGGCACCGGCCGGAGGAGGAGATCCCTCCACTGCTTGTGATGTCTTAGCAGCCCGACCCTTCTGGCGAGGGTCCCGTACAGGAACAGAATCGGGCTCGGTGTTTGATGCCGAGCCCGAATCTGCCCCCATGGAAGGCCCCACATTCTGAGGCTGGGCTGCTTTAGGAAGCATGTCTATTTCAGGGGGGCCTACATTTGGCCCTCCCCCCCACCCAGGACATCACAATTCATGTCTGTATCATCCATGTTCTTTGGGGAGCATAGGCCTTCATCCCTGCTAAATTTAATATTTGGGCTGCTTCCCTCTAAAGGGAAGCAGCCGATGGGGCCTTTCTTCCCTCTCCCCCTTAAGGGGGGTTTGCCCTACCGAGCTTCTTCAACGGGGAACGGCCGGTTATAGGCGGCCTGCTGGCTTTCCTGGCAGTCCCCTGTGAAAGCAAAGGCGGGACTGCAAAATTTGAGCTGGAGTCACGTGGTGACTCCAAGGAAGGGAAAGCCCACTGCACCCGTAGACACTGGAGAGGAGTAAGCCTCCTCTCCGGTTGAGAGTTATGGAGAGGCCCCTGGGAAACCAGGGGGAGGGTGGCTCTTTTTCTGTGGAGCTGCCTGAGGGCGGCTCCGTTGTTTTGAGAGGGGAAATGGGGATAGATTTTGGTTTTTGAAAGTTTTCATCAATGGGCATGGTGACCCCCTTTTTTTGACGGGATGCAAACGTTAATCACCCCCCGCAGTGACCCACTCTATGAAGAGCGAGTACACGCCTGGCAGAGCCAGATGCCGCCATTTCGGACCATCCCTCCCGCCTGGTGGCCTGGCAGTCCCTCAGCATGGCGGCTCCACCTTGGACGCGGCGTAAAATGGATAGTGTTTGAAAATAGAAAGGAAAAGGAGGTGAGGAAGATGTGGGTGGGGATAAAGCAGGTTATTTAAAAACTTACCATCCTAAACCGGAGCTCAGGGGTGAGGGATCATTGTCCTCTCCCCCCTCAGCCCCGATACGGGATAGTTGGCTGAGAAGGTCAGCATGTAGTCTGTGAAATTAGCGACTGACCAGAGAAAGTTGTGGGAGGTTGTATGAAAAGCGAGGAAACAGGGGGGAAAACACAAGTGTCTGAAGGAAGGAGAAGCTAAGCTGGGGTCGGACGGGGTGTTGAGTCCCGTCAGCACGGCGGCCAAGATGGCAAATCGCCGCGCCCCTTATGGGGGACTGATCCGTGAGGGGATTTACATAGACAACAAACGGATTGCCGCTGCACCAAACAGGGCTTAAAACGACGGTTTTAAATCCACCAGCACAGTGGTCCTTAAAAGTTTTTCAGCCCTGATACCCCAAAGTTCAACTCCAAGCGAACCTGCTACCCTTCTCCAATATTAGCCTACCACTCCCAACTTTTAATTCTATGTACTTGTTTTATATTTTCAGTAAATAAATAAAGCAGTGCACATTACATTATTGTTCTACAACATTGGTGCTCATTCAGCATGATTTTTTCTTTCTTTTGTGAGCTGCATTGGGCTTTGTGCTCCTCTTTGTCCGAAACAACCAAAGCCTCAATTCTAGGGCGCCCCCGACCTAAGATGCCTCTTTGCATACCCGCAAGAACCGGTTTCGATACCCCCTGTGGGTATCGAGGCGCTACTTTAAGAACACCTGCACTACGAGGATACGGCGCACCGTTTTTCTTCTTCCTTATAATTAAAAAGCGGAAGCCGAGTCATCGGTAAGTCCAGGGCAACATCGCTCCCGGAGTCAACAGTGGGTAAAGACATTTCTCATGCCTTGCACCCTCAATGCAATGTGACCCTGGGGTAGAGTAGATACCCCCGAAAGATGGGGGTACGTTTGTACCAACTTGTTCCAGGAGGTATAAGATACCCTCGGGAGGGGGGTAGGATATAACGAGATTTGCTACGAGTCTTCCTATACACAAACCACCTTTATAATTAGTCCCGTCAATGGGGGAGGGGCAATACCCCTGCCCCAACTGAAACCTAGAGCGGCCTGCCCTCCAGATCCCAGTGCTCCAAGAGAAAGTGGTGTTCTCTCTCTCTCTCTCTCTCAGGTTGTTTTGCAGCTCTTACAAATCTCCCATTTTTCGCGCCTGCTTAGACCCAGCAAAAGGTGAAAGAGGGCGTTAAGCGTTCTAAAAAGATTAGTCCTGTCTATCAAGGTTTTGTTTCTCCCTGCAATGTCTCGACTTAACCCTCGTTGGTTGTCAGGTTATTTTATCAATTAAAAAAAAGTTAATGTCTCAAATCCAGCGATAAAGGACGAAACAACCCATCGTAACAACCTCACGTCTTTGCCGTGATACCACAATTACTAAAAGGAGAAGTTCCACCCTCGCCCTCAAGTGATGTGGGCGCGCATCAACACCACATTTTCAATCCCGTGGCAGCTGTAGTGGTAGTAGTGATTCGGATAATGAAATAGGCATTAAGGACAGTATGACAATCCCTGGACGGCCCGAGGGCCCCAGGAGCCGGTCCTCTTTTGTGTAGAGGTGACAAGAAGTATTGTTTTTGATACCAAACAGCGCTCAGGTGGAACCATCGTGTGCCCGGGGCGTAGGGACCTTCCGCGTCAGAGGTAGGTGGATATAGATACCCATTGGCAGGATTTTTTGGAACAGAGAGAATGTGTGTGTTGTACTGCGAAGACGGGAAAGGAAAGAAAGCAGTGTTGTAATTGGCTGAGAAGGGTAAAGATCTACCCACCCGAATACAGGAGTGAGCACAGCGCGTCCACGAAAAGGTAGCCAGATCTCAACCTTTGCTCTTGCCGGGATCGAACCCGGTACCGCGATGTTGGCAGACCAACGCCGTATCCACTCGGCTAGCAAGAGCTCTATCCGCGACAGCTGTAATACCCAGGACTTCTAGGAACCCAGCAGAAGATAATCTCGACATCCGCCCGGGTCGCCAAAACCGTGGCGTCACGGATATGGCGAACCAGGGGATGCGGAGATTCCAATGCCCCGAGAGCACTGAGGGCGCTTTGTGAGTCGCTATAGATCACAATCCGGTCTCCGAACCGGGCACGTCGCGTAATCTCCAGTACCGAGTGATGTGATGTATTGCCACCAGATCGGCCGTGAAGACAGACGCAGCGCCTGGCAGAGCCCCGCTGCGTTCAAACAGAGGGGCTACGACTTGGAGCCATCCGTATACACTGGAGCGGTTCCAGCGTGACAGGAAGTATGCTCCAAAAAGGCCGACCACAATACTCCAGGCGCTTAGAAGCTTTGGGAGCAGAGGCGTGGCGACAAATAGTCAAAAGTGGTACCCTCCAGGGCAGAACCAAAGGCGCCACCGGCCCGAGAGCAATACGAACCTGTCGAAGGAGTTTCCTAGCCCTAAACCCAAATGGCGTCTCTCGGCGGCATTATTTTTTTTTTATTTTTAGAGCCCATCTGGCGACTGCCCACTTGGGCATAAGTCGCTGGAAACACGACAGCCTAGAACTAGGCTACTTTAAAACAAGAATATGAAAACATAACAATGATAAAAATGGGAAAAACTTAATTAGGAAGCAATCTCCGGCGTCGGGGGGGGGGGGTCCCCTCACCCCGGTGCAGGAGCGCGCAACCTACAAAGAAAACAATAACAAAAAAAATAGAACCTACTTAAATAAAGGGAAGAAGCCCGGCCTCCCCCCCAAATTCAACAAGTCCATGCGCACGAACTCGTCCCAAGTACAAGGGACAGGCGGTAGCCACCCCGCCCATCCCGGTACCGGGACAGGTAACGTGCGCGACGATCAAAATTTGTTTCATAGATCCAACTGGCCACTCATTTGTGAGGTCTCCAGTTGAGCCTACTTTCCTTGCTCTCGGGGGCATAGACACCGTCACGATCGGCTCCGGATGCAGTGAGAGCCATTGGCGACTGAGGGAAGCTCTGGGCTCGCGCGTGCAGGCGCATAATGCACTGAGCACGACGCAGAACGAATGGCATCTCCCCAGCATCGACAAGTAGGCTCTCAATGGGGAATGTGCGGAAGGCACGGTCTTCAGGCGGAGACGGTGTGGTGGATCGAGTCCACCTTCCGCAATACACGCTCGACTGCGGATGCAGAAAACTCGCATCCGTGGTCAAACTTCGAACGACCAAAGGATCGGTAAAAAAGCACCCCAGGAGCTAAACGTCACGGAGAGAAGAATGTCCATGGCGCGAGTACAAGTGCTACTTAGGCTGCGAATACGACTCCCAGGTGAGGCGTGCGTCGAAAAACAGACCAATGAAATAATGCGAATCCACCCCTGAAGGCGAACCCCGTTTAGTAACAAGTCTGGGTCAGAGTGGAGCCGTGGATGGCGGCAGAAGTGCGCCACCTTAGTCTTGGTCAAGGAAAACCGAAACGTGTACGCTTCGGCATAGCGACACCGGGGACTCGTAGGGCCTATGGCTTGTCTCTTTGGTCGACATGCCAACCCGCATTGGTAAGAGGGGGCGGGTATGCCGGTACCCATCAACTCGACGAGGTGCGTGAGCAAGGTCCAGTGGATGATGATGCCTCTTACCAAACTTAGGGGGGCTGTGTTGGGTTATTGATGCCAACGGGAGGGGCGGGGGCGCGTGGTCCGTTCTGCTGTGTGCTTAGCTGGCCCCTGAAAAAGCAAAGGGGGGTAAGTATGAAACACCCGAACCAGTAAAAAAAGTAGGGGAGAAGCGCCCTATTCATTAGAGGGGTCCCGAAGAAAGCACGGTGGGGCACCTCTGTCCCAGAGGTTGAGCTGCCCGGGAGCAGCTGTGCAGATGGCAAAAGGTAAACCCTATGCAGAAGGTAGGGGGAGAGGCCCCCCCACCTGCCAGTGTTGTTTATCGTAGATCCTCGTTGTAGTTTGTGATCACTGAAAAGAATAGGAGGGGAAGTCCCTCCAATGACCTGCGGCCTTTTGTGATAAGATAAATAGTTGTTGCATTAATGGTTTCCCATGGTTCAAATCCCTTACAAGTGCTTTTGAATGGCTAAATGAGGCTTCTGCCAATAGATAGCGCTACCCAGCGCCAAATCCGATGGCAGATTTGAAATCTCCAGGGTGAATAACCATATGTCCCATGGTCATATGGGTCATTTCATGGCTCTAAATGGGTAAAACTGAACTTTTACTCGTTTTGGAAAAAAAAGCGACACCTAGACCTGGCGCTTCGCCGCAGGCAAAAAGGGAAAGGGCATTGGTGGGTTACAGGGTGCGGTCAGTATTCGTTCGGATGAAGACCGACTGACTCAGGCATTTTTTAATTTTATATATATATATATATATATATATATATATATATATATATATATATATATATATATATATATATATATATATATATATATATATATATTCGTGGAATTTGGATCAGTTCATTTTCATACATGTTCTGTCAATCTCTCTCGATGAGAGACCCCAGGAGAGCTCGGAACCGGACACGGGCCTTCATCAGTATCTCTCATTCTCAGCCGCTGAAGACTCGGGTAATCCTGACCCTCGGCTCAACATTCGTGTTCAGCTGGATTTGTTGGTCTCTCATTCCACCACACTCACTACACATAAAGTTGATATGGTTGCAGTCAGCTGAGTTCGGAGGCCAAATGTCAGGTGCTGTGAGATCGAAGAAATTCTCCAACAGTCAGGCTTGAGTCTTCTGGCTGGTTGGCAGGGTGCAGCCTTGCTGCCACACATAAGGCCTCCCTGCAGCTACCTAGGTCGATAGAGGGCTGTAGCACCTCACTCAGAATAGGGATGTAGCCATCGGTGTTGAGCCCGAGGCACTCAGGGAAGAAGTGGCGTAGCATGATGGATGTCACTGCTGCTGATAACACCAAAGACCATGATTGTTGCTGGAAATTTCATCTGCATGACTGAGTATGTTCCTGGGTGCGACAGCAAGCCACTTCTTGTTCTGGGAGTTTATCTTCTGGTCTTGGCAGAAATTCTTCTCATCAAACAAGAACCACTGCATGTCTGGATACAATAGATATTTCAACTTGTGGTGTACTAGAGTGGCTTTTCCTGCATCGCCTTTGGACAAAAAATTGTCCCTTCTTCATCTTCTATGAAAAGTATCAAATGCCCTTAACCAGCAGCAGCTTCATGAGCTTTACATCTACCCCTTTCTCGCTTGGCAATGGCATGCATCAACTTTCTGGTATCATTTTTGATTCATCTCCGGGATTTCAGGGATGAATTCTGGCATTCCTCATCATTGGGACAATGGGCTTTCCTCTCTGCTGTTGCCTTGTAGTCAAGTCCTGAATCTTCAAGCCCCTTTCTGACCTTTCGCTATCATAAAGAGACAAGGCTGAGGGGATAGTCATAGATAAAAGGGAATGCTGAGAGGGAGCGCACAACAACTTATTCTGGCCCTGTCAGACTTGAATTCAACTGAGTGGTGAGGCATCCCTAATTTGCACTCTGTCCGGGTGACAACAGTTCATCCAAGTACCAAGTGCAGATAGACAAAAAGTTGAAGGAATAATGGTAGAGTAAAAAAAAACAACAAAAAACTAGCACCTGAGAGGGGGTGAAAAGGAACCATACGGACAACTCTCCCAGGCCCCAGAGTTCATGTCAACCCAGTGACAGGGATTCCCTAATTTGTACTCAGGCCAGGAGGATGTGCAGCTCCTCCAGGTACCAGGCTACCCCTAAGAGCTGTAAATAATGCAAGTCATCCTCATTAAGAGTCATGAATAGTGGTAGAGAAGTATTTTGTGCGGAGCCAATCTGGTGACTGCCTACTTAGGCATAAGTCGCCATACTTGACCCAGCCTATTACTAAGCTATATTAAAAAAACAAATATGTAAATAATGATAAAAAAACAAAAAAAAGGCAAGGAAGCATGTTCCCGTGTCAGGGGTAAGCCTGCCTCCCCCTGGTGAAGGAGTATGTGACCCACAACAAAGTCAAAAAAGTGGACGAGGCCAGGCTCCTCCAAAAAGTTGTAAAGTCCACCAGTCAGTGTGCACGAATCCATCCTGAGTACGAGGGCCGTGTCCAGAAGAGGACTTCCCTAATAACCCTTGTTGTACCTCAATGATAGGGTGGGCGGGAGCACACTTCAATGTAGCAGTTCATACCCAAGTATCCTAGAACTTAAATGAACAAACTTTGTTCTTCATTTACCTTGAGAATAAATAAAAATCACCCATGAATGGAAATCATACAATATCTGCAATATCGAAAAAGTGTGAAAAGAGCAAATAATGGACTCTTAAGTCTGTTGATGTTGAGTTCAGTGAAGGGATAAATTAACAGTCCTCTAACCTAGATACAGAGGGAAATTTAGTGTTTCAAAGGTGCATATTACCTACAGATTGGGAGACAAACTCCCTACAAATACAATTCTATGGCTGTACATAATCTACAAATAATTAAATGTTAAAGAAAGATATTCCTCTGTCAAATATTCCATTTGAGTATTATTAGAAGCACCATTCTGTCATGAAATAGAGCCATAGGGGCAAAAATGGCTTGAAAATCACCAATCTATATCCACCATCAGAAAGAAAGAAACAAACAAACCAAAAAATGGCATCTTTTCTTGATGTGTCCATTTTTTTCACACAGACAGTATAATCATGCCTGAATTGGGGGTTTATTTTTGTTCGATGCCCCCCACACCTTATCAAAAGTCTCCCCAGATCAATTAATAACCCACAGACATGAGAAAACCCAAGGTTTTATGGGTTCTTAAAATAAAACGATAAGCCCAAGGTTGAGATACTGTCTGGGAGATAAAGAAGAAACTATCCTTGAGTTGGTGCAACAAAATCTCACTGGACTAGGGTCAGTATATTGTCTCATATAGGTCCCACCCAAACCCCAATAAAAAATAGCAAATTTTCCAGATAGTCATTAGCGACAGAATCTCACACTTGAAGCAGACCTTGTAGCTTTCTATTTTGTGACATTTGGGCTAGAATAAGTTCAATAAAATCCGAATGGTGAAAATATCCCCTAAAATGATGCCTGACCACCACTAATTCTAGCAAGGAACATAAAACAAAGCAGAAAGATTTCTAAAATACTAATTAGAGAATATCAGTGCAGGCAAAAAGGTTTAGAGCTCCCTGGGATGGCGTCTCTGCTGCTCCCTCAGACCGCTTGGAAGATTAAGGGAGAAAGTCTTTGATCATCAGCAGGCATTGGAGGCAGGAAGGCACACAATTAAACAGATTGATAGAGGAAATAAATGAAGGGGTGGCAGTAGGAGAAAATGGCGGGAATATTGCAAACAGGTTAAAAACCCCACCACCAACAGGAAGCAAGAAGAGGCGATACCTCCTGCCTTCTAATGGGGATGTCCTGAGGAACTAGGTTAGAGTGGAAAGAAGATGTTGCATGCTGTGGAAATTTTATAGTGGCCCATGAAACAGGTAGGAAGCAAAGTTTAATTGCAACTTATACTCAAGCAGAATACATCATAGTGGATGTAGTCCCACTCAAGGATTGCACCTAGTAGAATGGTCCCACTCAAGGATTGCACCTAGTATAATGGTCCCACTCGAGGATTGCACCTAGTATAATGGTCCCACTTGAGGATTGAACGTAGTAGTGTGGTCCTACTTGAGGATTGCACCTAGTAGTGTGGTCTCACTCAAGGATTGCACCTAATAGAGTGGTGCCACTCAAGATTGCACCTAATAGAGTGGTGCCACTCAAGGATTGCACCTAATAGTGGTGCCACTCTAGGATTTCCCCTAGTATTGTGGTCTCACTCAGGGATTACCCCTAGTAGTGGTCCCACTTGAGGTACACCTAATAGTGTGGTGCTACCCGAGGATTGCACCTAGTAGTGTGGTCCCACTCAATTATAGCACCTAGTATAGGTGTCCCACTCAATTATAGCACTTAGTATAGGTGTCCCACTCAAGGATAGCACCTAGTATAGGTGTCCCACTCAAGGATTGCACCTAGTAGTGTGGTTTCACTTAAATATTTAACTTAGGGTTCTACTCTAGGATTTCACCTAGTAGAGTGGTTCCACTTAGTAGTGTGGTCCCACTCAAGGATTGCACCTAGTAGTGTGGTCCCACTCAAGGATTGCACCTAGTAGAGTGGTCCCACTCAAGGATTGCACCTAGTAGAGTGGTCCCACTCAAGGATTGCACTAGTATTGTGGTTCCAACCTAGGATTTCACCTAGTATTGTGGTCCCACTCTAGGATTACACCTAGTAGAGTGGTTCCACTCAAAGATAGCACTTAGTAGTGTGGTCCCACTCAAGGATTGCACCTAGTAGTGGTCTCACTCAAGGATTGCACTAGTATTGTGGTTCCACCCTCCGATTTCACCTAGTATTGTGGTCCCACTCTAGGATTGCACCTAGTAGAGTGGTCCCACTCAAGGATAGCACCTAGTAGTGTGGTCCCACTCAAGGATTGCACCTAGTAGAGGTGTCTCACTCAAGGATTGAACCTAGTAGTGTGGTCCCACAAGGATTGCACCAAATAGTGTGGTCCCACAAGGATTGCACCTAATAGTGTGGTCCCATTCTAAGATTTCACTTAGTAGAGTGGTCACATTCAAGGATTGCAAAGTTATTAACATGGGAAAAGATAATAGAGAATTTAACTATGAAATGGATGGGCATTGGCTGAGCTCAGTAGAGGATGAGAAAGATCTAGGAGTAGTAATAGATAAGTCATTAAGGTTTTCTAAGCAGTGTATTGAAGCAAGAAATAGGGGCAAATAGAGTGCTGGGTTTCATTAAGAGAAATGTCAGTTACAAAATTAAGGAGGTTATTCTTAAACTCTAAACTCTTATGTTAGGCCACATCTAGAGTACTGTATACAGGCATGGTCCCCACATTTTAGACACGATATTAACCTTCTCGAGTCAGTGCAACGGAGGGCAACAAAGATTATTCCTTCCCTGAGGCACTTTGAATATATAGATAGACTGAGGGTATTAAATATGTTCTCGTTCAAAAGGAGGTGTGTGAGAGGGGATATGATTGAGCTCTTTAAATTTTTTTACGGGATAGATAAATTGGATGTTAGCAAGTTTTTTGAGTTAGATGATGGAAATCGGTCACCACTTGAAAATTAAAAAGCAAGGGTGTAGGTTGGATTTAAGAAAATATTTTTTCCCCAATAGAGTGGTAGACTTCTGGAACAAATTGCCGCCGAGGGTAGTAGGTAGTCCAAATTTAAATGTATTTAAGAGTAGGTTGGATGAGTTTATGGGGAGGGAAGGTTGTGATGGTTCCTAACTTTTGTATATATTAATAATATTTGTATATATCTATAGCTGCATGATTTAGTTCTTGACAAGCCTTGATTGGTGATACCCTTGTTTGTGGACGCAATCTTCTGGATGTAGTTTTCCTGGGAGTTTGGGTGTCTTAAAAAAGACGCTGTTTGACTCGGATGACCTATGATGGGCCCTTGTGGCTTTTGTCATCTGTTATATTATATTGTGGGGGACTTTGATTTTGTCTTTCCCTGGTGATGGTGCTTTTTGTGGGTGGGTTTTGACGGATGCGGATGACCTTTGATAGGCCCCTGTGGCTTTTGTCATCCGTGAAATTATGTTATGTTATGTTAGCTCTTGTAAGTGATCAGGAGGCTGAGGAAATTTTGGAGATGGTGCCGGATAATTTTCTTAGATAATAAATCAACTTATTAGGGGTGATTATAAATTGTATTTAGTTCTAACAAATAGGGAAGAGAGTATTAGTGATATAGAATGCAGGAAATTTGGGAAATAGTGACCATTGTGAAATTAGATTAAGTTAAAATAAAAAAAAGCTTCTCAGAAAAAATAAAATTAAAATCCCAGACTTTAGATAAGCAGATTATAATGGTCTGGAGATGATTGTTTGAGGACTAGAGAGTAGGTCAGGTAAAGAAATGTCAATGAGAGCATTCAAAGGCACAGATAACTCTCAGATAAAGAGGAATATGAGAATGATTAAACAGTTAATTGCAGGGCAGAATATGAACATTCCAGAGTGGGAAATTAGAACCAAGGGTGTTGATCCTAAATAGATGTAATAAAATTAAGCATAAAATCACATTAAAGGGAACATTTATAGGAAAAAAAGTGAATGTCAATCATGGCAGAGATAAAATGATCTACCTGGGGACATTAAAGTTAATTACGGTAGAACAGAGAAATTATTAAATTAGAGTGGTAAATAAAGGAAAGGAAGATCCCAGTTTCTTTCAATTATGCAGAACTAAGACTAGAAATAAAATAAGCCCATTTAAAACTACAGATGGAGAATTAGCGAGTAATAGTAATGCGATGTCTAGGATTTTAAATAAGTATTTTCTTTCAGTATTTACACTTGAGGATACTCTAATTGTACCCAAGGGGACCTTGATCTTTAGGGGTAATGAGGATGAGAAATTAGGATATTTTTATAAAGGATATAGTGTAAAAATAAAATTAGAATTAAATTTAGTAAAGCACCAGGCATTAATGAAATTTTTCCTAGGATTTTAAAGGAATGTAAAATGTGTTAAGCAAGCCCCTAGTATGCTTATTTAGAAAATTGGCCAGCAGGTTTGAAAACAGTGATGGGGAAATGATGGAATTTATTAGGGATCACTTAGATAAACAGGTTAATTACAGAATCTCAATATGGCTTTACCTGGGTCAAATTGTATTTGAGTAATTTACTGTCTTTTAATAGAAATGTCAACAATGCTGCCAAAAGATATGAGAATTACGATATTTGTTTATTTTGATTTTAGTAAGGCTTACCACAGCAAGCCACACTTACGTTTTTTTTTTATTTTTTTAATACCCATCTGGCGACTGTCTACAAAGGTATAAGTCAGAGTATGTAATTAATTTGAGGCCTAATACTAGGTTATATTAAAATAAAAATAAGTAAAAATATCTCACCTCCCAGCTTCCCCCCAAAAAACAAAAGGCAAAAGCAAGAATATATGAGCACATTCTGGCATTGGGGAAATCCCCACCTCGCCCTGGGCAGAAAGTGAAATTTTGAATCAGAACAAGAGGGAGGGTGAAGCTAAGCCTAGGGGGATTAGGATAATGACTGAAGTGCTTGCGATAGGCGACTCTCAGATTAGATATTTAGATAGGAAGTTGAGTACAAGCAAATGGAAGGTAGTGAGATTATATTTGCCAGGTGCTGGTGTAAATGATGTGTCTGAGAGGTATGATAGTGTGGGTGTGAGAGGGATGCAGTTGTGATTATGCATGTGGGAGTAAATGATGTAAAGAAGGTGGGTTCATGTGTTACGAGAGAGGCACAAAAGTTTAGTTGAAAGGCTGAGTGAGGGTAGAGTGAAAGGCATTGTTTCAGGCGTGCTTCCGAGATTGGGTGTGGGGATGGAATGGTCGTTTTGTGCAATTGGAATGAATGAGTATGTGAAAAGGCCTGTGTGAGGAGTCGGGATTAGTGTTTGCAGATGTTTGGAATGGGTTTTATGGGAATAAGGCATTGTATGCATTGGATGGACTCCATCTAAGCCAGGCTGGGGTTAACATGTGGCAAGAGTTAGTGTTTCTGGGTCTTTGCAGGCTGGAAACTAGTTACTGATAGTGGTCAGGGAAATATACGAGTACAGGGTGGGGCAGTGAAAGGAAAGAGATGCAGAGGAGATAGAGCGGAAGGTATACATTCTAAGAGATGCTTCAGGGATACAAGGGCTGAGCAGTCTTAGAAATAAGAAAGATGTGTTATTTAGTTATATTATTGATGAAGATATAGATATAATATGTGTAATAGAATCATAGGTTAATGAAAATAAATTTAAACAATTAGTCAATTTGAACTACAGGGTTGTGATATGCACATTAGTCTAAGGAGAGATAGGACTGATAGTGGGTTGATTATTTATATCAGAAATAGCATTTCTTCAAATTTAAATAATTCTATAAACATAACATAACATAATTACACGGATGACAAAAGCCACAAGGGCCTATCAAAGGTCATCCGCCTCCGTCAAAACCCACCCACAAAAAGCACCATCACCAGGGGAAGACAAAATCAAAGTCCCCCACAATATAATATAACAGATGACAAAAGCCACAAGGGCTCATCATAGGTCATCCGAGTCAAGCGGCCTCTTTTTCAAGGCACCCAAACTCCCAGGAAAACTACATCCAGAGGATTGCATCCAGAAACAAGGGTATCACCAATCAAGGCTTGTCAAGAACTAAATCATGCAGCTATAGATATATACAAACAATATTAATATATACAAAACTTAGGAACCATCACAACCTTCCCTTCCCATAAACTCATCCAACCTACTCTTAAATACATTTAGATTTGGACTACCTACTACCCTCTGCGGCAATTTGTAGTTGAGTCACTGTGGATATATATTAGGGTGGGTAAAAATAGGATAATACACTTGGGAGCCTTTTACAGACCACTAGGATAGAGTGATTGTATTGATGAGTTAATGATCAGGGAAATAAGTAAAGGATGTGAAGTAGATACAGTTATTCTTGGTGACTTTAATATAAATTCTGTGGACTGGGAAAATGATAGGAAGGGATAGAGCAAGTTGTAAGTTTATAGAATGCTTTGAGGATAATTTTTTGACTCAATTTGTTAATAAGCTAACAAGGGGTGCCAATATCTTAGATCTGGTTCTTTCAAATGATGATCACTTGATTCAGGAATTGACTGTCGGGGAAGCATTGGGAAATAGTGATCATCAGATTGTTCATTTTAACTTGGGAATAGTGAAAGGTAGAACATCAACAAACTCCAGAGTTTTATAGGGGGAATTACAATGAATTACGCAACTTGCTAAATCAGATTAGGTGGGATATAAAATTTAGGGGAAAGAATACTTATGAGACATGGGAAACTTTTAAGACTATATTGAACATAGGCCAGGAGTAGTGTATTCCAATGAAGGCTATTAGGAAGAAATATAGGAAGACATTGGGTGGAATCGGGAGATAGCTAGGAAAATTTCTGAGAAGAAAAGGGCATACCATAGATTACAGAGTAAAAGTACTTTTGACAATTTCAATCATTTTAGGTTGATCAGAAATGAGCTAAATAAGATTATTAAGAAGAGCAAAACAGCAGCAGAAATAAATTTAGCACAGAATAATACTAAAGATCCAAGAAAATTTGTTAGCTATTATAGAATTAATAGCAAATCTAACAGTGATAAAATAGAGCCTATTAGATATGAAGGGGTTTTGAAAGAATCTGATGAGGAAATAGTAGAGGTACTTAATGATCATTTTTCTTCAGTATTTACACAAGAGAATCCAGATAGATTAATTGATGATAATTCCAGGTCAAGGGAAGTAGTGTTGACTAACATTAATGGGAACAGGGAAATAATTAAAGGGCATATATTGAAGTTAAATACTAGTAAGTCATCTGGCCCAGACAACATTTATTCTAGGTTACTCAAAGAAGGTGTGGATAGTATTGTAGTAGCTCTTGAGAAGCCAATTTTTAAAAAGGAAAGTAAAGAGGACCTGAAAAACTTTAGGCTGGTAAGCTTAACTTCTATTGTTTGTAAAATTCTTGAGAAGATAGTTAAGAAGGAGATTTCTGACCATCTAGAGAGTGGTAGGTTAATAAATGATGCTCAGAATGGGTTTAGAAAAGGTAGATTGTGTTTAACAAATTTACTGGATTTTATGGATTATGTTACTAAACAATTAGATAAGGGAGAGAATGTTGATGTAATTTACTTAGATTTTAGCAAAGCTTTTGATAAGGTTCCACATAGGAGACTAGTTCACAAATTAAAAATGCATGGGATATGTGGTAAAGTTTTGAATTGGATAACTGAATGGCTGAAAGACAGGAAACAAGAGTTGTGCTGAATGGGGTTATCAGTGGGGTACTTCAGGGATCCGTTCTAGGCCCTTTATTATTCATAGTTTATATAAATGGTCTTGGGGAGGCTGTAAATAGCAAAGTGTCAATTTTTACTGATGACACTAAATTGGCAGTTGTAGTCAAAGAAGTTGAGGGTAGCTTTAAGGTGCAGAGTGACATAAATAAGTTATTAGCTTGGGCTCAGAAGTGGCAAATGACTTTTAACCTTAAAAAATGCCCAGTTCTTAACATGGGAAGGGATAATAGGGAATTTAGTTATGAAATGGATGGGCATTGGCTGAATTCAGTTGAGGATAAGAAGGACTTAGGCGTAGTAGTAGATAGGTTACTGAAGTTTTCAAAGCAGTGTATTGAGGCTAAAAATAGAGCAAATAGGGTGCTAGGATACATTAACAGGAATGTTAGCTACAGGAGTAAAGAGGTTATCCTTAAACTCTATAATTTGTATGTTAGGCCACATTTAGAGTACTGTATACAAGCATGGTCACCACATTTTAAACATGACATCAACCTGCTACAGTCAGTACAAAGGAGGGCAACAAAAATAATACCCTCCCTGAAGCACCTTGAATATGAAGATAGACTGAAGGTAGTAAATATATTCTCATTTGAGAGAAGATGTGTGAGGGGAGATATGATTGAGCTTTTTAAAATCTGTTCTGGGATAGATAAGTTGATTTTAGCAAGTTTTTTGAGTTGGAAGGTAGTAATAGGACTAGGGGTCACCAATTAAAAATTTTAAAAACAGAGGTGCAGGTTGGATGTTAGTAAATATTTTTTCACCAAGAGAGTGGTAGATTACTGGAATAGTTTGCCATCCCAGACAGTAAACAGTCCAAACTTCAATGTTTTCAAACGAAGATTAGATGATTATATGGGGAGGGAGGGTTAACAGGGGGGGGAGGGGCTGGACTCATTCCTGTAGATACAGTTTTTTATTCTTGTATATTATGTTTCGACACATTCCTGTGTATGGTTCGAATTGTATATTGTAGATGCATGATCTGACACAATCCTATGGATGCATTTTGTGGGTGGGTTTTGACATATGTGGATGACATTTAATAGGCCCTTGTGGCCTTTGTCATCTGTGAAATTATGTTATGCTAATATGATGGAAGTGTCCTCTCTGCGGAGTTTTATCAATAGATTTATGGAGGAGGGTGCTAGGTAAGACTTCACTAGGTAATGGTTTTGAGGAGCTGTCTCGTATAGGCTATTGATTAGCCTTTTTCAGACTTATGTTCATATGATCCGCAAAAGAAGACCAACCAATGGACACATAAACCTCATAATATATACCAAAGAAAGAAAAGTGCCCAAGTTTGCGATACTTGATCAAATTCTGAATTAAAACGTCTTTTATCATCCCCGTTCTTCAGAGTTCGCAAAACCTCTCTTCCCTCAGTGTGTTCATGCCCTTGGAAGTGAGCGCTTTTGAGTTAACTCACAATACAAGTGTCTTAAGAATTTACAAGTGCTCAAAACCAAAACAAACACCTGTACTCTGAACGAAACATTTAAGAGTAAAATTCCGGGAAGCTCGGAGCACAACATGAGAGAGAGGGTCCACGACATTTACGAAGACGGGAGGGAGATAAAAGAGTAAATAGCTGAAAACTTATCTAAAATCCCAATATTCGCTATCACCGACTCCCCCAAAACATAGGGAGACCGGCTATCAGACAGCGGTCGTCACAACCACCCGTCAATGGTCTAAACAAATAGACCTTAATTCCTTTATTACTTCATAAGCCTATTAACTTCTGAGGAGATACTAATCCGAGCCCACCCCCACCCCCCGACGAAAATAAAGAAGTAAAACTCCAGAAATCTCGACCGGTTTTGCTTTCACCTGTCAGAATCCGGGCGAAACCATATGTAAAAAAATGCCAAGAGGCCCGTGTCCACCTTTCCCCTTCGTGGTCTACCAGAAACTACACTCACCCTAAGTCTTGGGGTTGGGAAAGGGAGAGTCAGTGTGCAACAGAGAAAAGGTTATATCTTAAGGTTGCCCCCCCTCCCCCCCTCGAATCCACGACCGATCAGTGAACAACCACAAATTTCGAGCCTACCACTTCCCCTGACCGCCTCAAATACGTACTTGAAAGGGTGGCCATCTTGAGATTTCTGGACAGCCTGCATAATATTCTTGTAGATCCTAAAGGCGATGTTGCAACTAAGAACGCCAAGCGAGACGTAGGCCACTACCGAGATGAGAGACAAGTAGGCCAATGACAGAAGAATGATCATAATTGACCCAAACACGATTCCAGATTTCTTCAAGTCCCTCCAGTAAATGAGGTTCACCACTAGAAATAAAAATAAAAAAGAATATTAGCACAGAAACATCATATTATACTTTAAAATTGAGCGGTTCTCCGCTATGGGTAAAAGCAATAAATATTGGCTGCATTTTCCTTTGTTTATAATACCCCCTACTTCCCACCCTCAATAGTGGCTGGCGATCGTTTTGACAACCGTACGCCCACGAGCTAACAGGTCTTGGGGGCGCAAACCTGGCATCCCTGTAAAGCCTACAGCCGATACACGAGACCCCAAGCCACCACCCACCTGGTCCGCGATCAGGAAGCGGTTCTCCATTGCAGAATTGGGAATTCGAAGAGTTGTGTTTGTAATTCTGTCTTCTCCCCATTTTTGAGTGCAAAAAGACCTACACTAACAAATCCACGGAACTATTAGTCTCAACCCTCCTGGATCAGTAGTCAACCTGCACAAGCGCGACACGAATAGCAACGTCCACACAATCACAGATTCTGCGCAAACTGATTGTCGCTGAGGAACAACTCGAAAAGAGAGAACTAGGCCCAAGAAACTTTGAGCGATGCGCGCAGCCAAACCAGTGAAAGGAGACCTATCGCCATCCTAGCTCCGTCTATGCACCGAGGGATGGAGTGGGGAGTCTCGAGGAGGAGTCGGAGGGGGGAGGTGAGACAACTGGGTGCTGAGTTGGCTGTTTCCTTGTACAGTTGGAAGTGCCTGAGTGTTACGTACGTACGTAACGCTCCACGCGTCACTGAACAGGTAGAGGGTGGCCAGAGTGTCAGGCGTCAGAAACCTTAACATTTAAGTTAGCCAGCGGATGTAGTTTCTAGAGGGAAACATTTCGCACTCGAATTGTTTTATGTAGAAACTTTAGAAAAAAAAATCAAACGCGTAACAATGGGAATGGTTCCAAAGCCATCTGCTTCCATGCTGAGGTGACCTTGAAACTCGACGAGCACACCGCGAGGCCTACTTGCTCTCTGCAACTTTCACAAACTATCCCCACCCCAGGGGCGATATTAAACGAGGTAGGCCTGGTCCGCAGTGTTTTCCCGATAAAGTATAAAATAGCCCCGACACGATTTGACTTTCTTGTTAGCATTCACTACTAATTAATTGCAGTTTCTTGAAATAAAAATTAAAACAATTGCGGTGAAAACAAATACTACAATTTTGTTTTCTTCTTACAATCGATTAATTAATACAATCAAACAACCGGCTGGTCTACGGTCATCTCTCCAGACGTCAATGGCAATCAAAAAGCAAAGTCAAGGCCAGCTAAATGCTGGTAACAGGCTAGGCTTCACTCTGTCAAACATTATCAGCATTCTCATCCCGTCCTAGACTCCACGTGGGTAAATTTATAGTTTCGAGTGTGTAATCTTCATTCGCACTTGCTTTGGGTTTATATTACACCCTGCACCGGTACTTAAGGCCTGCACTTTTATCATCCTCAAATGTATCGCCCTTTCTATTTATACTTACCCTTCATTGGCCCTTACATTTTTCTTGGGCAAAATTTCCTAGTTGACTGCCGGCAAATGCGTCCAACCCAAAGCAACATCTTAGGAAGCATTGCCATTGTCCTATCGCCTTATTAAGTTAATAGGGTGTAAATACAAAATTTGTATGTAATTTGTCCTTATTACAATACTGTATGGCAATGACGAGGATTAAGATTGTTGTTAATGTAAATAAAAACTATTTTAATTTTATTAGAGGAAATTTTAATTTTAACGAAGCGTGTACTACTGGACCTAAATTTTAACGAAGCGCGTACTACTGGACCTCGATTTTAACGAAGCGCGTACTACTGGACCTCGATTTAAAAGAAGCGAGTACTACTGGACCTCTTTTAAAGAAGCGAGTACTATTGGATCTCGATTTTAACGAAGCGCCTAATACTGGACCTCAATTTTAACTTCGGTTTTAAAGAAGCGCGTACTACTGGACCTCGAATTTTAGCTAGGCGCGTACTACTGGACCTCAATTTAGACGAAGCGCGTACTAGTGGACCTAGAATTTTAACGAAGCGTGTAATCATTCAGGGTGTCTACTTGTTTGGTGATTTTGAATTAAAGGACTTTTCAAGGTTTTCAAGGACTTTTTAAAAGTAATCAAGAACGGGTTTTAGCCATTTTTTTTAAAAATTAAAAAAGTGCAATAAACATTATGGGACATTGATGAAGGTGAAGTATTTAAGGGAAAATTGGGTTATAAGCAAAGCATAACCAAAATCAACTCACCAGTGCAAAAAAAAACAAGAACAAGGTATCCAAGTGACAGTCACAGAAGTATAGCGAGCATCCATCATGAAATACAATGCATCCAAAGCATACCTATGTTCACTCACATTAGTGAGTAGATTAACTTAAATATTACTATTTTCCTCATAGACATTAAAAAGTATATAAATAGTGAATCTGCAAAATCATTTGAACAATCACTCAATGATTGATTTTTTAAATTCAAGGACCTTTTTCATCAAATTCAAGGACTTTTCAAAGATTTCAAGGGCAGTAGACACCCTGAATCATGGACCTCAATTTTAACCAAGCGCGTATACTGGTCCTCTATTTTAACCAACTGCGTACTACTGGACACCGAATATAACCAAGCGCGTACTACTGGACGTCGATTTTAACGAAGCGCGTACTGCTGGACCTGGGTTTTAACCAAGCACGTACTGCTTGCTGGACCTCTATTTTAACCAAGCGCGTACTGATGGACCTCGATTTTAACCAAGCGTGTACTACTGAACCGTGTTAAGATTAAAATACTTTTCAATTAGAATCCGATCAAGGAGACAGACTACCAAAGAGAGTATACAGAGCAAACGACATTATATAAGGATCAAAATTAAATTACTGGATCAACAATAAAAGCAAAGTTTGTTAATCATTAGTTACACTACGGAAATAAATAAATAGGGCTAAATTTCAGATCCTTTTCTCGGACTTTTCTTTTTTTTTATCTCTACTTTCCAAAGTTCGAATCGAGGATATTTTAAGGATTCAAATTGGAAAATTAAAAATACTTTCACTTTTTTCAGCCGTCACACGATTCGAAGAAATAAAACATTTAACTTCGACCTTTTTTTCCCCTTTTCTATATCTACAATAAATATAAAACATTGATTAAAAGAGATACTTTTTTTCTTTATCATATTTATCCCTTTTTTTGTTATTAATTAAGCAGAGAGATTTTACACATTTAAATCGAGAAATTGAACATACTGATACTGGCTTAACTTAGGAAATGGGTGTAGTACATACTATCTTCTAATATGAGTCTTGAGCCTACCTGGATAGCAACTAAAGCCTATCAGACTGGGTAGAGGCAATTACAATTCTCAAAATAAAAATTGTGGCGACACGCATAAAGCGTTTACCGATCCGTTGGATGGGGGCGGGGGTAGGTCTAAATAGTTGCACATTTATTCTCGACTACCTAAGGAAGCCAATTAACAAAAATATCCATTTAATATTTTATTTTTTTAAATATGGAATATACAGATATAGAATATAGGAAAATGAAAGGGGTTCACCAGTAACAAAAGTGATTCAGAAGTAAATGCAAAATAATAAAATGCCTCTGGAAGAGTTACGTACCGCCGCAGTGGCGTTGTCTCAGGCTCTGTATGATCCACCCATTTTCACTTCCCCAAAGTTCAGAGGATATCCTGCATACATTTCAGCTCAAGTAGATTTAAAATGAAACTACGTCGCTTTATTAAGATCTACTTCGATTCAACCAAAGTTGGCTAGATAGAGTGTCCCCTGTGCTATAGCTATGAGTGAATTTGGTGAAAATGTATCTTTAAATGACTTCGTTATTAGAAGGGAAAATAATGCAATAACGATCATTTTCCAATTATTTTACTAGAAATATGAGAGCGATTGATATAGTAATAATAATTAGTATTTTTGTTTTTTCAATTCCTGGCAGTTTTATCTTGGCTGAACGTGAGCTCTGATAGGCCCTTGTGGCCTTTGTCATCCGTTGAATTGTTATTGCTTGAATTATACCGTCATCAAATTAACAGAATTACCGCAAAACGAGGGTATTGCCTACACTCCTACTCGTATCATCAGAATATGCCTAGTGTTAAGATCACGGAAAAATTAGGAATCACGACAGCCTAGCACTAGGCTACTTTAAAATAAAAATATGAAAAAAAACAGTAAAAAGAGAAAATGGCAACAATTTGGAAGCAAGCTCCGGCGTCGGGGAGAGGTTCGCCTACCCCCGGCGCAGGAACGTGCGACCTACAAAGAAAACGACAACAAAAACAAAACCTAGTTAAATAAAGGGGAGAAGGCCGGCCTCCCCCAAAAGTCTATAAGTCCACCAGTCAATGTAATCGAACTCGTACACGGGACAGGTGGTAGCGACCCCGCCCATCCGGGTACCGGGACAGGTAACGGGGCGGAGGTCGCCCAGACTGGTACATTCAACGAGAATGTGCCATGTGGGTACGTAATTCATTAAGAATTTCCTTTTGAATCAATGCAGAATTCCTTTACCTCGTCATCAAGTGACGTCACCAAAAAATTGATTACAATTAGTCATCTCTGATTTATTACCCCTTCGTTTCCGTAAAATGAAACTATCAATTATACATGGCAGTCTTTGCCATATTCTATTTGAGTTGCCATGTATTTTCCGTTATTTTTGCTCATATTTGTCTATCTCTCCTCATTATCATCTTTTGCCGTTGAATGATATGCTCTATTTGGTCAAGTGCTAATTAATGTCCCCTTTCTGTAAGTTCTAAGTGAGACTCGTTTGGCGGATTTATTTATTTATTTATTAAAGCAGAAAAGTGGCTTTTTTATGTTTTAAACATTATTGGAACCCATCAAAAATTGGTCCCTGTTTTCTGTGGGGAAAGGAGGGGGGGCACCTTTTATGCCACTCGTTCTTACCAATATCTCAACTTATTAAAAAAGAAACAACCACCAAATTTCTATTTTCTTCCGTAAAATTCTGACGTGATTTATATTAATATTTGAGCTAAAAACCAACAAAGTAAAAGAAACCATTCAAAAAGCGCAGGTTATCATGGTATTTGAGTTGTATTGGGGCAAATTACATATTGCAATATCGATTTGTGTATATATTATGCCTATTACATGATTTAGTTTTCGACAGAGCATGATGCCGATGCCATCATAGATCAGAACAAATCTTGTGGATGACCTCTGATAGGCCCTTGTGGCTTTTGTATGTTATGTATGCACGTTATGTTTCAGTGTTAGGCAAAATGTAGTCATAGGTACATATACATCGTTAGCCCCTGTAGTCATATCTCGGAATGCCTACTAGGGCAAAAGTCTCCGTAATTCCGGAACTTCCTAATACTAGGCTAGATTAAAAAAAACAAATAACATAAAAAAAACAGGAACAAAGTCTAAGAAACGAGCTAAAAAAAAGCTAAGCAAAACATAAACAAGAAGGAATGGTGTTCCGGCGTCGGATGTAGGCTCGCCTTCCCCCCGGCGCAAATTGGTACAAGTTAACCCACCTTCTCGGTCGAACTAAGAACTCTTATTCTGCCAATCCATACACTTATGCACTTTTCCACTAACATTTCTAAATCTGTTCACGTGACATGTCAATGCGACATCAAAATATTCCATTAGTCATTGCAATATCCTTAGCTCCACATTTCACCCACACACATTCTACATCCTTTTATCTACTCTCCTTGCACCCAGCACACACCTAAAAGCAATCCATTTGAAACACACACTCTGTACCTTGAATCATAAAAACCAGTCGCCCTCTAATACATTAAAATCGCCATCAAAATTCTACCACACACCATGCCAGAGGTGAAGACGAGGTATTATAGGGGTGGGTCGGGGGTGAATTGGAGTAGCGACCGATTGCAAACTTAGAAGGGTCGGCAAAACCAACGCGCGCTGGCCAGCAGGTTTTTTTTAAATTAAAAGCTAAAACCAACGATGGCTTCTCCCAACAATTTGTAATGAGATTTATCTTAAGTGATAAAGATAGAGGAAGTGAAAATGGGTGAAAGATATAGAGACTACACCTGCAGGCATTGATTGTAACAGGGAACGCACACAAATATGTGTTTGGGACGGTGACGGCACGAAATCTTATTTCTCGCAAATACTAAGTAATGTTTACTAAATCTTGGCTTCTATTAGTTTATACCTAATTGATGCGTCTTCACTAGATTTACTGAATATTGGACTCCCTCGCCATCTTAGTTAGGGTTTGCGGCGTTGCACACTTTCAAGCACTTCCTTTCATCTTTTCGTAGATAGGAACACTGGATTTTTTTTTTTAAGGGGCTATTGGGCGACTGCCAACTTAGGGATAAGTCGCCGTAAAAAAAACAGCCTAGTTCTAGGCTACTTTAAAAAATTGAAAAGAAAACAACAATAAAAAGAAATAACAATTAGGAAGCACTAACAAAAACAAAACCATAACAAAAACAACTAAACCTAGTTAAATGAAAGGGAGAAGGCCGGCATCCCCCCCAAAAGTCAACAAGTCAATATGCACGCACTCGTCCCGAGTACAAAGGACAGGCGGTAGCGACCCCGCCCATCCCGGTACCGGGACAGGTATCGTGCGTGAAGATCACCCAGACTGGGACATTCGACACGAATGTGCCGAACAGTCTGGGGGACGACGCAGTCATTGCAATAGGGCGCAGGCGAGCGCTCCATCAAATAGCGATGCGTCACACGAGTGTGTCCGATTCGGAGACGACAGAAAGCGACCTGAAGCCGTCGCAGCATTGGGGGATAGGTCGATGGGAACAGTCGCGACGCAATGGCACGCAACCTTAAGTTCCCTTCGACCGTATCCCATCTTCTTTGCCAAGCAGTCCGAAGAGCTGCCCGTATTCCTGCCATGTAGTCGGTGTGAGGAAGAGCGAAACGCTGGTCCGGTCGCAGAGTCCTCGCGGACTCTTTGGCGCGCTCATTCCCCGCAATTCCTACATGTCCAGGAACTCAGCAGAAGATAATCTCAACATCCGCCCGGCTCGCCAAAACCGTGGCGTCACGGATACCGCGAACCAGGGGATGCGGAGATTCCAATGCCCAGAGAGCACTCAGGGCGCTTTGTGAGTCGCTATAGAGCACAATCTAGGAACACCGGAGTGACACAGCTTATCGCAAACAGGACTTACATATGTTGGTTTGGCCTTGTACAATGCAAGAACGATCTCTCGATTTAAACGAAACACTAATAGATAAAACTTGACTGTTGGCCTATTTTCACGTCTCCACAGCCTATCGCAAGCAGGCCTTACGATGTTTTTTCACAATGCAAGATCGATCTCTCGAGCTATATGAAACACTTAGATAAAACGTTACTGTGGGTCTATTTTGCACGTCTCCAGAAAGTCAGGTAAATTTTAAGCCGTGCTGGATGATCGGGCCTAAATCATTTTCACCATCTAAGCAAAGGTCTTCCTGACAGGGTATGGTTATTTTTTTGTCTTTTTTTGTTAAATTCAGTTTGAATGTTCTCAGTCAAAAAATATTCCTGCAAATTTTATATCATCGGGGAATTTAGAGATTATAAACATAATTCGTCGACTATATATATATCATTAACATACATTAAAAATAGAATTGGTCACAAAATCGATCAGTGTGGGGACTCCATTAAGTACCTTCTTTACATCCTTAGAAATCCCGTTTAATTACTATTTTCGAATCTTGTAAAGATGAGGAGACATCCCAAAGGTTGTTTTTTTTCGAACCAACATATTCCAGGTTAGGTTGGTTATATGGTTGGGTTAGGATATAAAAAAAACTTCCCGTAAGCTTCTTCCAACTTTTAAAATGTGGTTGATATGGAATTTTAGTCTTGTTTTTTTTTCTCTCTCAATTATTAGAGCTTCGAGAATAAGTTGTCTACACGGTCATTTCGTAGCATAAGTAGGTGTTTGTTTCTCAACTATTATTATGTTGGTTACTTGTGAAGGTTCAAATTGCAAGTGCGCTTTTAGGGTTCCATTTTGAAACCGCATTTGGTAAGCTTCGAAAAAGTGAGTTCGTAATGATACCAAAGTATTTCCAGTTATTTCGAAAATTACGTTGAAAGCCTTGATCTGGTTCATGCTGGTGCCGTTTTTAATAAAGTGGTTGCTAATGCTAACCACTTTATTAAGTTCTTTGGAGTTTTTTTTATAATTTTAGAAACCCGTCTGGGCATAAATCGCCGTACTTACGACAGCCTAATACTAGACTACATTAAAATAATATGCAAAAAAAATCAACAAAAAAGGAAGCACGCTCCTGCGTCGGGGGAAATCCCATCTCCCCCTTGCGCAGGAACGTGCAACATAACTCCCCCCCCCAAACAACCAGTTAAATAAAGTGGAGGAGGCCAGCCTCCTCCAAAAAGTCAGTCCACAACCCGTCCCGAGTACAAGGGACAAGCGGTAGCGACCCAGCTCATCCCGGTACCAGGAGAGGTAGCGTGCGCAAAGATCACCCAGAATGGAACATTCAACAAGAATGTGCCGGACAGTCTGGGGAACAACGCAGTCTTCACAGTAGGGCGTTGGCGAGCGCTCCATCAAATGGCGGTGCGTCCCGTGAGTGTGTCCAATTCAGAGACGACAAAAAGCGACCTGAAGAGCTCATCTGGCGACTGCCTACTTGGGGATTAGTCGCCGTATTAAAACTGGCCTAGTTCTAGGCTACTTTAAAATAAGCTTAGAGAGAAAAAAAAACACCCCAAAAAGGGGGGAAAGGAAGCAAGCTGGTGCGTCAGGAAGAGGTCCCCCGGAGCAGGAGCGTGAAACCAAAGGGAAAAAAACACACAAAAAAACAAATGCGAAAAAAACCCCCAAAACAAACCTTGCTTAAATAATAGGGAGAAGGCCGGCCTCTCCCAAGAAGTCCAGAAGTCAATGTGCACGAATCTGTCCCGAGTACAAGGGACAGGCGGTAGCAACCCCGCCCATCACGGTACCGGGACAGGTATCGTGCGCGAAGATCACCCAGACTGGGACATTCGACAAGAATGTGCCGAACAGTCTGGAGGACGACGCAGTCGTCACAATAGGGCAGGGGCAAGCGCTCCATCAAATAGCGATGCGTCACGTGTGACCGATTCGGAGACGACAGAAAGCGACCTGAAGCCGTCGCAGCATTGGGGGATAGGTCCATGGGAACAGTCGCGGCGCAATGGCACGCAACTTTAAGTTCCCTTCGACCATCTCCCATCTTCTTTGCCAAGCAGTCCGAAGAGCTGCCCGTATTCCTGCCATGTAGTCGGTGTGAGGAAGAGCGAAACGCTGGTCCGGTCGCAGAGTCCTCGCGGACTCTTTGGCGCCCTCATTCCCCGCAATTCCTACATGTCCAGGAACCCAGCAGAAGATAATCTCGACATCCGCCCGGCTCGACAAAACCGTGGCGTCACAGATAACGCGAACCAGGGGATGCGAAGATTCCAATGCCCCGAGAGCACTGAGGGCGCTTTGTGAGTCGCTATAGATCACAATCCGGTCTCCGAACCGGGCACGTCGCGTAATCTCTCGTACCGAGAGGTGTATTGCCACCAGCTCGGCCGTGAAGACAGAAGCAGCGCCTGGTAGAGCCCCGCTGACTTCAAACAGAGGGGATATGGCGTGGAAGCCGACCCCCTCTTGGGAATTGGAGCCATCCGTATACACTGGCACGGTTCCAGCGTGACACGATGTGTGCTCCAAAAAGGTCGAACGCAATACTCCCGGCGCAGTACAAGCTTTGGGAGCAGAGGCGTGGCGACAAATAGCCAAATATGGTACCCTCCAGGGTGGCGTCCTTGGCAGAACCAGGGGCGCCACCGGCCCGAGAGCTATATCTACCTGTCGAAGGAGTTTCCTGGCCCTAAACCCAAAGGGCTTAGGGTATGACTGGCGTCTCTCCGCGGCATAGGCACCATCGAGATCAGCTGCGGATGCAGTGAGAGCTGTTGGCGACTGAGGGAAGCGCCGGGCTCGCGCGTACAGGCGAGTGATGCACTGCAAGCGGCGCAGAGCGAGTGACATCTCCCCAGCATCGACCAACAGGGTCTCGATGGGGGAACTGCGGAAGGCACCGGTCGCAAGGCGAAGGCCGGTGTGGTGGATCGAATCCACCTTCCGCAATAAACGCTCGGCTGCGGATGCATAAAACTCGCATCCGTAGTCGAGCTTTGAACGAACAAAGGATCGATAAAAAAGTAGGGCAGTAGCCCTATCAGCGCCCCAAGCGCTGAACGTCACGGAACGGAGAATGTCCATGGCGCGGGTACAAGAGACCCTAAGGCTGCGAATATGAGCCTCCCAGGTGAGGCGTCGGTCGAATACAAGACCAAGGAAACGGTGCGACTCAACCACATCCAGGCGCACCCCATTAAGAAACAAATCTGGGTCGGGGTGAAGCCGTGGATGGCGGCAGAAGTGCACTACCTTAGTGTTGTCCAAAGAAAACCGAAACCTGTGCGTTTCGGCATAGCGAGAGACGCGGTTCAATGCCTGTTGGAGTCGACGCTCCAGAGTTGGCATCTGGGCCGCGCCAAAAGAGATCGAAAGGTCGTCCACGTAGAGCGTAGCGAGAACATCTTCCGGCAGCACCGAGGTGATGCCGTTGATGCTCAGGGCAAAGAGTGTGACACTGAGGACACTTCCCTGCGGGACACCCTCTTCTTGCTCCTTTGGGCCGGAGAGGGGTCCCTCCACCCGTACGCGGAATCGACGATCTCGCAAAAATTCAGATATAAACATTGGGAGGCGTCCCCTCGCCCCCATCGTGTGGAGTCTCCATGATACCGTATCGCCATGCGCTATCATAGGCCTTCTCCAGATCGAAAAACACCGTGACGTAGTGCTGTCTACGAAGGAGCCTCGCAGACGGCATTTTCCAGTCGGAGCAGAGCATCCGACGTGGAGTGGAACTTACGGAAGCCGCACTGTGCGGAAGACAGATGGCCTCCACTGTCCAGGAAAAAGGCTAATCTAACATTTACCAATTTCTCCATCAACTTGCACACGCAAGAGGTTAGCGAGATTGGGCGGAAACCGGTCGGAGTAGAGTGAGCTCTCCCCGGTTTGCGAAAGGCGAGCACAGAAGCCATTCGCCAGGAGTCTGGGAGAAGACCTTCCACCCGGATCCTGTTGAAAAAATCTAACAGAAAAGCCATGCCTCGCTCACCCAGGTGTCGAAGCATGGCGTACGGGACATCGTCCGGACCATGGGCGGTGTCCGCGCACGAAGCGAGGGCGGAGCGCAACTCACTCACAGTAAACTTGTCGTTGAAGGGTTCTCCGCCTCTGGAGGTAAAGTCCAGCCGGCGGCCTTCCGCGACATCACGACGTGCATTGAATGCTGGCGGAGCAGCATCCCGGCTAGAGAATGCGGAAAAAGCGGTCGCTAAGGATTCCGCCACGGACGCGGGGTCCGAGATTGCGGTCCCATTCTCCTGGAGAACGGGAGGGGGGTCCTGCGAGAACTTACCCCGAATCCTTTTGACTCGCTTCCACACCTCAGCTAAAGGGGTCTTCCCGTTAAGTGAAGACACGTATGCCCGCCAAGAAGAGCGGCGGGCGTGCTTCGAAATATACCGGAACCTATCCCTAGCCCGACGAAATTCAGCGACAGTGAAATCGTTCGGGCGGCGCTTATAGCGCATGTAGGCATAACGCTTCTGTTTGAGGGCCGTCTCACACTCGGCAATCCACCATGGGAGTGGTCAGCGTGCAAAACGGTCAGACGTCCTAGGAATAGTAGTCAGGCTCACGGCGATGAGGTTGCCGGAGAAGAACTCAACGGCCTCATCTACCGACCTAAACTCCTCGACTGAGATAGAGAATTCAGTCATTTCCTGAAATGCAGGCCACCGCGCCCGCACCAAGCACCACCAAGGTGGTCTCTCAGGCGGCAGTTGCCCTGAAAAGGATATTTGAATGGGAAAGTGATCACTACCATGGAGGTCATCGACCACCCCCCAATCAAAATCAGGCTGTGCATCCGAAGAGCACAAAGATAGGTCAAGGCAAGAAAATGAAACGGTTCTCGGACAGTGATGCGTAAACTCACCCACATTTAGGACAACCATCTCAAGCTCTTCGATCAGATCGGCAAGGACTTGTCCCCTGAGATTTATGGAGTAATCTTCCCAGAGAGGATGCCTGCCGTTCAGATCTCCAAGCAAGAGATAGGGCCTCGGCAACCGTGCCACGACGCGGCGGAAGTCTCCCGCGTCGAAGTCAGCTGACAGTGGAATGTACGCTGAAATGATAGTATACCTCCTATCCAGGTGCAGCTGCACAGCCACTGCCTGAAAGGAGGTATCTAAAGAGAAAGGAAGAACGGAGACATCATGCCGGGTGTAAACCGCGCATCCCCCAGCCCGGCCATCCCGCGGTGGTGGGGTCGCAAGACCCTTATACCCCGGGAGGGCAGGCAGGGGGCACGCGCCTAGCATGGTCTCCTGCAAAAAAATAGCTAACGGGGAACGGGACGAGACGAGCCTCCGCAGCTCCTCCCAGTTGGCCCGGAGTCCACGGCAATTCCATTGAAGCAATATGCCCTCCAGGCCTAGCTCGGAGGAGACGCGGGGGCCCTCTTCTAGGTCCATGGAAACAGTCGCGGCGCAATGGCACGCAACTTTAGGTTCTCCTCAACCGTCTCCCATCTTCTTTGCCAAGCAGCCTGTATTCCTGCCATGTAGTCAAAACACTGGTTTGGTCGCCCAGTCCTCGCGGACTCTGTGGCACCCTCATTCCCCACAATTCCTACATGTCCAGGGACCCATAGGAGGATAAGCTCAACATCCGCCCGGCTCGCCAAAACCGTGACGTCACGGATATCGCGAACCACGGGATGCGAAGATTCCAATGCCCCGAGAGCACTCAGGGCGCTTTGTGAGTCGCTATAGATCACAATCCGGTCTCCGAACCGGGCACGTCGCGTAATCTCCCGTACCGAGTGGTGTATTGCCACCAGCTCGGCCGTGAAGACAGACGCAGCGCCTGGTAGAGCCCCGCTGACTTCAAACAGAGGGGATACGGCGTGGAAGCCGACCCCCTCTTGGGACTTGGAGCCATCCGTATACACTGGCGCGGTTCCAGCGTGACACGAGGTGTGCTCCAAAAAGGCAGAGGGCAATACTCCCGGCGCTGTCGAAGCTTTGGGAGCAGACGTCCTTGGCAGAAGCAGAGGCGCCATCAGCCCCAATGCTACACTGAGCTCTCGAAGGAGTTATTTAGGTGATAACAGTTTCTCCTGGTACAAGGTGTGGGTAGATAAAAGGTTGAGGGAAGTCGTACAAATATAAATAAATAAAGTAGCGCTGAGAGGGAGCGAGATGCAAGAGCACTAACAACTTTCCCAGGCCCCAGAGTTGATGTCAACCCTGTTACGGGGCTTTCCTAGTTTGCACTCAGTCCGGGGGGATGTACAGCTCCCACAGGTACCAAATGTCACAGGGTACTCCACTTCGGGGTGCAAATTAGGGAAGCCCCGTCACTGGGCTGACTTTAACTTTCTGACGGGGGCTGGGGAAGTTGCTGTTACGTTTCCTCGTCGTTCCTTCTCAACATCCATTTTCTCTCTCTGCGACTCAACCTTTTGTGCACGCGTAACTCTATGGTGCATCTTGGGGGAGAAACCCCCTGGTACAACCAAAACCCTGGAACGAGAAACACGAACTCCCGTCCCCAGTGCGTCGCAGGGAGGTACCTTACTTTGTAACTGGAGGAGCTCGTCTTCCCGGCTTCAGTGCCCTCAACGATAGACCCGATACAGAGGGAACCTCCACTCTGGGTCCAGGTCTAGGGCAAGCTGGTGCTTTAGAGATGGTCGAAAATACACATTTTCATAGGTTTCTGTACATTTTCCAATGCCTTTTGACCTAAAAAGGTCCCAAATCGCATCTATTTTCACCTAGGATGTTGGGAAGCATTGCTGCATCAAGCTTTAAATAAATATGCCTTGAAATAGCATAAAATTAAATAATAACCATTTTCATGAAATAACTAAATCAGAATCTAGAGAACCATCTACAAGTTACTTCACAATGGCATTAAGCAAAGAGCTGATGGAGCTCCGTGGGAGCATCGTTATCTCAACCTCAGCGTACTGTCAATGGACAGGTGTAATCTGACCATCTACAGAATTTTCGCTTAAACTGTCCTTTGGTCACCATTCAACTTTTATCACAGCTTCCACCGACAGAAAGGCATTCCACTATGTGAGGGAATTCACCTTTACACGGGCTAGAATATCCTCGGCACGAAGATTCGAGGCCATTCGAGAGTAGAGCTGTTCCCCACTACCTCCCCACCCCCCGCGGGGAGAGCCTCAGACATATATATTGCTCTTTTCCCATGAAACCGACAGAGAGTTGAGAAGTTTCGCCCGGACCCAAGAAGATTCCCCTAGTTCCAAGTCAGGTGCTAACAAAGCAAAGTGACAGCTGAACTATTTTGTGTATTGGAATTAGCCCCAGCCAGTGAGGAAATTCCATTTAACGATCGCTACCGAGTGATTTTTCCGACTTCTCTCATCAACTCCTGTCCAAGCCCTCCTCGTTTTCGGGTGGCCGAAATACTCTCCCCTGGACCGGACGTTACCGCCCTCCCCTCCCTTTTTTTTGAGAACCGTCATCACTTTAAGCTCCCGTTCCGAAGTTTTGAGCACCCTCGCCTCACGTGCAGAAGACATCCGTGAAGCCTTACCCCGTCGTCTCACTCGGAATCATCCGTAAGCCAACCCCTCTCCCCCTTCAGTAACCCATTTGCGTTAATTCCCCCCATTTGAATAGTCTCCTCCCGTAACACATTAATTTTAACTACATAGTCTGATTCATAACTACAATCACCCCCCTCGTTCATCTGATGTAATTTTGCCCGTCAATTCTCTCATTATTTTTATGTAAATAAAATTATATTTTTGTATATGCCTCTTTAAATAACCTTGAGCTTTGCCATTGCCCATAATTTACCTGACCTCGTTGCACTCTTTCTCGCTACTCAGCCCGTCTAAACTAGTGGTGTTCTGTCCATTTTCGGTTCGCCTTTAAGTTATTGGTCCCTCCCCCATAGATATAATATGGTATTGATGTAATATAATGTCATACCACGACACACTATTTCCTTAATCTTCAGAATTGACCCGATAATGCAGGAAGGCTCAAAGTTCCGCGACCTTTCATATGAAACGGATGGCTAGGATAAAGCCAATGACCAAGTACAACGAATTGAAGCTCTTAATGAGAAACATCGTCATCTGGTGAAAAACAAGAGGAGCAAGTAACCCTATACGAAAAAAGAGGATCATTGGTGCTGGAATTAGAGAGTCTGTTTGATATAGGGCCTCCAAATGCAATACAGTAAATACAGAACAAACTGTTATCCAGAAAGAAGAGAAATAAGGATATCAGGTTCCAAGAAGACCAAAAGAAAGGATAAAGTTGCATGTCTGGTCATAACAAGATCCATGCGGCAAGCAGCCATGAATGAAAGACTGCAGCAATATAAAATGACAAGCTAAAACTATTTACTTTGAACGGCGCAAACAGTTTTTAAGTTTTATTTTCATTGGGATACATAGTTCGCATATACTAATCAATTAGTCTTAACATGTACCATCTTACAGCTGTAGCAGAACAAGAGGCAGTTGTCCTTGTGGATGACATTAACCTGGGATAAGTCAACTGACGACGCTAACACCAAGGGCATGGATTACCCATCAGCCTCGTCTTGAGTGTTCTCACCATCCAAACACTTGACTAGTGTGATTGACGTTTCAAAGGGTTTTTATTTTTATTTTAGGAGCCCATCTGGGACGTTTCCAATGGAGGTCATGTAATGATATATCATCTGCAATGCAGCGGATCATCTTGGTTTATCAGACAAGCAAGTTACTGCCATGGTTTCTGTTACCTTGGAAGATGGAGGGGCTGATCTGGATAACTTCTTCACCTCAACCTCAACATGTCCAACAGAATGCTGTTCAGGTATAACATCAGCCAGTCACGTCCAAGTTTTGTGAAACTTCCCATTGTACGCTGCCTTACACTGCCATGGAAAATTGCTCAAAGATGCCTTGGGCAGTAAACCTGGAAGTACCTGAGAAGCTAATTGTGGTAGTGCCTGGGTCCACCTTCATTTACTGAAAGTTATTGGGAGCATCTCGGGCAATTTTCTGACATGTCTCCAGAGGATTAACTGGAGACATGTGAACTGGAGTTCACAGAAGAGCTACTCAACTGCTAGAGAAAATGATGAACAAAACGTTTTATCTGGCCTGTCTATATCATATCCTGGAAATCCTATTAGTAGTTTGGGATAAGATGTTTGCGAAGGTGAAGGGGCCGGATAATCCATGGTTTGAGCATCTGGAGGAGGTTTTGACGAACTTGTCCAAGAAAACAAAGATGATGGGTATCAACAGCAAATGGCTGAAGGAAAAGAAGCATGAATAAATACTCGAAGATATTCTAATAGCAGAAATGGTTCCAAAAGGACGCCTAAAGGGAAATGGCTGAACCCAGTCATTGTTCTTAGAGGAACATCTCGAGGTATCCCGAGCCTATTCGGAGATTAGCATCTAACAGAAACGCGCACAGTCACGCAAGGGTATGTCATTTATATATAGCACGGGCAATTATGTTAGACCCGAAGTAAGGAGAATTACGTGCACATTGAAGCCTCAACGCCAGCAGATGGAAGTGAAAATGCGTGAAGATATACAGCTTCGATGAATTTTCGCTTCTATTCATCGCTTTCTTTACAGATATCGACCTATAAACTTTCTAGCTATCTCGTTGGTTTTTCGCTTCTCAGTTTTAAGTAACTCCACAAGGCAGTCCGCTCGCAGAATTGGGTTACCCTTGTCGCTCGAGGCCTTGTAATGCATAGACCACGAATAAAAGCGGCAGGTGTTGGCTTTCCTTTGGGAGGAGGCAAATTATAGGCAAACATTTTCCCTAGCCGGGGAATCCTTACGGTCAGGCATTTTTCATTCTTTCTCCTCTTTCATTTTCCATCTATATACATTTTCAGTCCTTTACAAAGTAGAACACACTATTCCGCCGTAGCTCATATTATATATATATATATATATATATATATATATATATATATATATATATATATATATATATATATATACAAGCCATGGCTTCGCTACTCCACCCCACACCCCCAGGGGGAGCTTGCGCTTTGCTGCGCTCACTACCAGCCTTCGAGCTGTTGGCCTCTGGCCTCTTTGGCCTTTCAAACCGCTCCCCCCCTTTGATAAGGGTTTTAACTATTTGTTTAAACAACCCCTTGATCTCATAAAAAGAAAGAAAATACATAAATACACTAAAAAAATAAATAGATATCGCGATGGTCTAAATCCAGCTCAAATTCCCTTTCTGGGTCAATGGGTGGTAATGGGAGTAAAACAAGCCGAGTGGCCGCGAACGATCCAATCCGCAATCCGAAGAACCATTCAATAAAATCGGCCTCGCGCTGATTTATGTCGAGATGCGACAGCCTTAAAATCCTCCAACTCGACCTAATCAGCGTTCATATAAAACCGAACTTTCAAACAGAATTATCAAGGTGCCAATAAGGCGGTTGGGCAGTGCCAAATCAGTGCTAGTGTGTTTAAGGGTAGCGTTAGCCATAGTCTAGCCAAAAGGTACGATCTCGTCTACCCGTGTACGTGAACGGACGTGCCTGTATGTATGATCACGAATGCGTGAGTATGAGGCATCTAAGCTGTGCGTAGGCTGGGGAGAAGTTATAAAAATAGAAATGACAGCGTGAAAAACGCAGTCTAATACCAAATTACACCAAAATAAAACAAATTAAAAATGCCTTTAACTGAAATTCCTTTAATGGAAATAAATGTACGTAGATTCCACCTTAATTATTTACAAGTAGATTGAGGCAGCGAAAATCATTTATAAAAGATACAACATTCTAAACGCCATTCGCGTGGAGCAGATGGATATTTTAACTGCTAAAAAATTAAGTTGATATAAATTTTAAGTGCCTATTTTATCCATTCAGATTGAATAATGGATGAAAAAAAAAAAAGATAGGTAAATATGAAAAGGTCAAGTGAAAAATATATCTGATAAACCTGCAATAGCGAAGCACTCACAATGATAGAATGCTGGGAAACCTCGTTATGAAATCTCTTAGGAATATGTTCGTAACAAAGAGCATAAGCACCTAACTAGGTCCAGGAACTTCTCCCTAGATGTGATAAACAATACCTTAAAATGTTGTCATAAAAATCATAAAGGTGGATAAATATCAACCAGTACATTAAATGCAAGTTCTACTTACATGGTTACAGAAACAATTGATAAAGGAACTTAATAACCAACCTTTCAGCCAATGACTAGAACATTCTCTAAAATTGTCTTCTATTTAAAGAAGACTAAAAGATAAGCGCTCAACGACAATGGAATCACTTTAACAACCATTGATGGAAACTGGTTACTTACTGTCGGGACAAGCCGTCATTGCTGCTAATTAGAAGGCTTAACTGAAATACACACACGACCAAGGAATATCCTAAATTTCTACACCACCGGGAACCGAAAATCCACACATACGAACACCCTTTCAAAGGAGGAAACCGTGAGACAAGAGCTCAACCGGCACTGACTTCGAAATCAAAACTCTTGCCAACCCAAAGCGCATTTGCCATGCCGACGAAGCAACTAAAGCTATATTTACAGAGATATTTCGACAGATCTTCATTGCAAGTGGAACGGGCCTAGAGGGTCTGTTCAGAGAACAAGATTGGGGGGGGGGGATAAAAGAACTTTTACAACAGGAGAGAGGGGGGGGGGAGCAACATACAAACCATTCGAAATTCACTTAGCAAAATAGGCCGGGAGATGCGATATGAACGCGTGGCAAAAGATCTTGCGACTAAAAATAGGAGATGAATGAATGACCCCAGCTAGCGACCGGAAATTAGGCCTCATATGATTTTATCGCGCAAATATGGAGACAGCCATCAAAGGGCGTTTGCCGTAATTTTAATTTTCAGCCTTAATACTAGGATGCTTTAAAGTACAAAACATCAAAGAACAAAAACTCAATAAGAATAGTCGGGAGACGCCCGCCTGACTTTGTCGCAGGAGCATTCGACCAACACCAGAGTCGAATAAAATGTAGGAGGCCCATCTGTTCAAAGAAGTCAAATAGTCCACAAGCCCGAGTGTAAGAACCCGTCCCGAGTACAAAGGACAAGCGATAGCGACACCGCTCGTCCCGGTAGGCCAAGATCACCCAGGCTGGGACATTACACAAGAATGTGCCGAACACTCCGGGGTACAACGCAGTCATTGCAATAAGGTGTAGGGAAGCGGTCAATCAAATGACGGTGTGTCCTGCGAGTGTGCCAAATTCGAAGATGCCAGAAAGCGACCGGAAGACGTCGTGGCTTTGAGGGGTAGGTGAAAAGGAATAGTTGAGGCGCGATGGCAGGCCATTTTAAGATCCCCTCGGGCTCTCCCATCTTCTTTGCGAGGCAACCAACCTAGACATATATTCAGTGTGAGGAAGAGCGAAACGTTGTTGAGGTGGCCGATTCCTCGAGGAGTTAAGAGAGCTACACCGAGCTCTCGAAGGAGCTTCTTAGCCCTAAATCCAATTTTTTTTTTAAGGGGCTATCTGGCGACTGCCCATTTGGGCATAAGTCGCCGCAGACAAACAGCCTAGTTCTTGGCTACTTTAAAATAAAAAATTGAGAAAAAAAAGGGTAAAAAGGGAAGATGACAATTAGGAAGCAAGCTCCAACCGGCACGTTCCTGTGCCGGGGGGTGCCGGGTGGAGGTCCCCCTCCACCCGGCACAGGAGCGTGCGACCCACAAAGAAAACCAATAACCAAAACCTAATTAAATAAAAGGGAGAAGGGCGGCCTCCCCCCCCCAAAGTCTATAAGTCCACCAGTCAATATGCACGCACTCGTCCCGAGTAGAAGGGACAAGCGGTAGCGACTCCGCCCATCCCGGTATCGGGACAGGTAACGTGCGCGAAGATCACCCAGACTGGGACTTTCAACAAAAATGTGCCGAACAGTCTGGAGGACGACGCAGTCGTCACAATAAGGCGCAGGCGAGCGCTCCATCAAATAGCGATGCGTCACACGAGTGTGTCCGATTCGGAGACGACAGAAAGCGACCTGAAGCCGTCGCGGCATTGGGGAATAGCGCCATGGGAACAGTCGCGGCGCAATGGCACGCAACTTTAAGTTGCCTTCGACCGTCTCCCAGCCCTAAATCCAAAGGGCCCAGGGTATGACCTAAGTCTCTCAGCGGCACAGGCACCGTCAAGAACGGCTGCGGATGCAGTGAAAGCCGTTGGCGACTGAGGGAGGTGACTGGCTCACGCGTACTGCCACTCAATAAAACTGTACATGGCACAGAGCAAATGGCATCTCGTGCGGAAGGCACAGGTCGCAAGGCGAAGGTCGGTTTGGTGGATCGAGCCAACCTTCCGCAACACACGCTCGGCTGCGGATGCATAAAACTCGTATCCTTAGTCGAGCTTCGAACGAACAAAGGGGCAACAGAAAAGGCAGTAGCCCTATCATCGCTCGTTGCTAAACGGCACGGAACGAAGAATATCCTTGCGCGGGTACAAGAGACCCTAAGGCTGCGAATATGAGCCTTCAGGGTGATGCGTTGGTCAAATACAATACCAAGGAAAGGGCGCGAATCCAACACTTCCAGACGAACCCTGTTTAGAAAGATGCCTGGGTCGGGGTGATGCCGTGGATGGTGGCAGAAGTGCACCACCTTAGTCTTGGCCGGGAAAAACCGAAGCCTGTGCGCTTCGGCATGGCGAGAAGTGCGGTCCAATGTCTGTTGGAGTCGACGCTCTATGGTTAGCATCTGGGCAGCACCAAAAGAGATTGAAAGGTCGTATACGTAAAGCGAAGCGAGGACGTCTTCCGAAAGCCTCGGGGTGATACCGTTGATGCTCAGGGCAAAGAGTGTTATAATGATAACATTTCTCTGTGGGACGTCCTCAGCCTGTCCCATTTGGCCGGAGGGTTCCCCTAACGGTACGCGGAATGTGTATAAACCAATTGGGGGTAGAGTTATCTCTCCCCTGTTTGCGAAAAGCAGGCACGATAGCCATTCACCAAGAATGGTATACAGGACATTGTCGGAACCAGGAGCGGTGTCCGCGCACGAAGCGAGAGAGTAACGCAACTCACTCGCCATAAACCTGTAAATGAAGGATTCTCCGACTCTATAGGTAATGTCTAGTTGGCGGCCTTCAGCGACATGGCGGCGTGAATTGAATACTGGCGGAGCAACATGTTGAATAGACAATGTGGTGAAAGCGGGGAGGGGGAATTGCGGTCCTGTTTTCCTGGAGAACATGAGGGGGTCCTGCGATAAATTGTCCCGAATCCTTTTGACTCGCTTCCACACCTCGACAAGAGGGGTCTTATTAAGTGGAACAAGGTGGCCTTTAGCAAACTTTCTGGAATCAGTGGAGAGAATAACCAAAAGGCATTTGAAGCCAACGGGCTCGCTAAAAAAAAACGCCAATAGTCTGAATGAGTTGTCCCGACTAATCGAAGGTCCATTCACAACACATGCAACTTTGGTCTTTGTCTGGGCCTCTCAGCTCGAGGGCGCCTAGGGCCGGAGGTAAGGGTCCCGCCCTCGTCGTTTGGCGAAACAGCAGCCGATCCGTCTGATTACCTAGACCCGCGGAGGAAGAGAAACTCTCTTTCTTCGATTTTTTTTGAGAGGGCGGTGAGTGAACCGTCTTCCCTTCATCCCGGGAAGGGGCCCAAAGGCCGGAGGAACCAGCTTCAGCCAGATCTTTCTCCGAGATGGAGATCCTGGTCAAGGGAGGAACAGATCGGGTAGTGTGTGTGTGTGGGGGGAGGGGGGTTCCCTACTCTCCTTGTGAATCGTCGGGGCCCGTGCCACCTGAGGACCTTGCACAAGGGCGGAGTCAGCTTCAACCCCAAGCAAGACCCTGCAAACTGGGTTGAGGGCAGTTTCTGGATCATCTCCACCTCATAAGGGACCTCCAACTACCCATCCTAAAACCTCAGGTGTCGGGTATCTCGACCGCCGACTAATAGGGCCCAAGGTCAGTTATATATGTCACTGAGGCAGTCATTCCGACATGCAGGCTCCCATCAAGGCCACAAACCTTGGGTGTTACGAGGTTTTTGGTAAGGCACAGGGGACGATACGCCTCTTACCAATGAGGGGGTTAAAATGGGTCACTCAACTCGTGAGAGGCGGGGACCGAGGCGGCACGTTCTTTGTCAACAAAAAAATTCTTTGTCGCAAAAGGTTCGAGAAGAGCCTCTCTACCGCTGAGTGCTGTCTTTGGGGTCCTATTTTCCCTAAACACCAAGGTGGGGGCGATGATTGAGGAAGAGAGGCATAGTCAGAAATGCTAAAAGAAACGAGACTTGCCAACACACAGGCACTTGTACAGTTGTGACAACTAAAGAAGATAAAACGGCACTGGCTATATCCCTGCGCCCAGCAGCTCCTGTGTTGGGTTCTCGGACTTTTCAGGGGTTCACACTGGGTGGATTAACGTCGGAGTTCTCTACCAAGGACAGCAACCAGAAGTTTCCCAGTGGCTGACCATTCTCCAAAGGACGCGGCTCCCAAATGAAGAGAGAGGAAGAGGTAACGCGCGTGAAGATCCCTACATATGGGGACATTCTACAAGAATGTGCTCAGTCGTGACAGTAGAGTTCAGGGGAACGTCTCATCGAGGGGCGCTGCGTTTCTGCAAGTTTGTCCGATTCGGAGACGACAGAAAGCGACCTGAAGCCGTCGAAGCTTTAGGGGAGATATCGGGACGCAACTTTAGATTCCCGTAGATACCTTGAAGATCATTCTGCTAGGTCGTTGGGTTATGGCGTCAGATAGGGGAGGTTACTCGCCCGTAAATACCTTACACCAATGGACCGCAACTTCTAGATGTGCATAACTATCAAGGTATTGAATGTCCAACCTTACAAGGCAACGGTACTTCCAGTGGGGAAAGAATAGGAGATAAAAGGTAAATAGAAATGGCAAGGATTATGAATATGTCTTGAAGACAAAATGTCCGCACATTTGACAAATCCCCCCCCCCCATGCCTCCTATTTTGCCTAGAAAACGTTTGCAGTGTAAAATTTGACATGAGGGGAAATGCTAAGGGAGAAAGGATGTCAAAAATGGGAATGAGTTTATAGCCTCATTCAGGGGGCGGAGCATAAGAATGATGGATATGTATAGGGAATTTGCGAGGGGGGGGGAGAGGTGCTTGGGGCCTTCTACCAGAGATCAACCAACGTTATGAAGGGCCAATCGACGGATAAAATGAATGCTTCATAGGTGCAAAAAAAAGAAGAAATGGGGTTGGGAATGGAGCAGTTTTAGGGGCGCGTTGATGTACACAAACCTCTGATAAAACACCTCCCCCCCCGATTTATTATGAGGTATATTAGTAGTAATGGTTCACCAGCCAGGCTGCCTTTATTAGGGCGGATCCCAACCGGATAATAAAATGGACATAGAGATCAGTATGGCAATAGCTGGAGATCAGTATGGCAATAGCTGGTGAGGCCGAAGGCATCAGGGGCCGGTCCTCTTTGGGAAGAAATGCCAGGAAACACCAAACAGCGTTCCGGTGGTAGCTTCGTCGCCTCGGGGCAGAGGGACTTGTTCCGCGTCATAGGTATGTAGATATAGATATCCATCGACACGATTTCTTGGAACAGGGAGTGTATGTGTGTTGTGCTGCGAAGACGGGGGAGGAAAGGAAGCAGTGCTGTAATTGGCTATGTGAACCGACCCCAGTACAGGGGGTCGGTAGCACAGTGCACACACCAATTGGTAGCCAGAACCCTACGTGCGATGATTTTGTGTCCGCTCTTGGGATCGAACCCGGTATCATGACGTTAGCGGACAAACGCAGTTTCCACTCAGCTACCAACAGCTCTATTATGTCTATTATGAGGTGTAAAACCCCGTAAAATTAAGAGGGGACGAAAGAGTAAATGGGCCACATCTGGGAATAATCGTTTCGCCCAGTTCGAACTTAAGAACCCCGAAGCGCGGGCCTCGAGCCAAGAGCTGAGTGAAAGAAAACGAGACCAGATGTGAAAACACCCCCCCCCCCCCACACCCTAGGACAAGACACATAAGAAAACGTAAGGGGGGGGGGAGAGACCCCACAGGACACCAGCCGAGGAGGGAGGTAGTCGGAACCCAATAGGGTGATTAACTAAGATCTCGGAAGGCGCGGATATGAATGAGACGGCCCCCCCACCGAGAATAATCTATGCGGAGGGGGTGGTAGAGGTAAATCGGGTGTAATTCAACGAAGGGATGCACGCTAGAGTAAACTGAGGGGGAGGGGTAAGAGAAAGGGGAATGATAAAGAGGTCGCAGGAAGCCCCTGCAACCACTGGTTATTTGAGGAGCCCCAGGGTCAAATCCGCACACTGCACTCCTAATCAATAGACATTAAAAAAAGAAACAAACAAGCCGTTCAAAAAAGATGATCTACTCAATTTTAGAAAATGGTGGGATAGTGGTAGATAATAGTGGGTGAATAATTAAAGCGGGGAGGGGTATTTTGACATAGTAGGAAGGGCATCGCTTTCCTCTATTTATTTCTACTTTTGGCTCTATTATTAGTCTAAACTTTTGTCCTATGTTTTTGTATTTTCATGTGCTTTAGCGTTCTTCTTATCGTTTGTTTTTTAATGATTTGGTGTACTTATTTTTGGTGTAAATATTCAGCATTCAAGCATTTATTAGCTCTAGTGGTCAACAATTTACCTCGTGTTAAAAGTTTAGTGTATTCATTGATTCTTCTATGTTGTATTTGTTGTATTGTTTACCGTGTTTCGTCCATGTATATATTAGTGAAATGTCTTCTTGTGAGTAGTGTGGTGCTAGGGAACTGACTTCGGCGTGAAACTTTTGCCCGTAGTCTTGCAGGTATATTAAACCTGTCGCCTGCTTCCTGTAGCTTCGGAATGACACCATCCGTTAGGGTGGACCAGACCATTCTACCAAGTTTTGGGATGACGACAGTGATGGGCTCCAAACGTTTCGGAATTTGTTAATAAGTAGAGATGCAGCGTTCTGGACATGGAGTCTTTTCATCGAGGATTTGCTGGTCGCTTGAATAACCACTGCAGGGTAGATGAGCGTAGCCCGGACATAGATCAGATATATTTTCCAGATGTTGGCCGAGGTAAGATTTTTTTTTTTTTAATTTAAGAGCCCATCTGGCGACTCCCTACTTGGGCATTAGTCACAGTATTAAAAACTGCCTAGTACTAGACTACTTTAAAATAAGATTAAAAAAAAAAACCACTAAAAATAATAAGGAAAAAGGCAACGAGCAGGAAGCAAGCTCCGGCGTCGGGGGAAGGTTCGCCTCCCTCCGGCGCAGGAACGTGCGACCTACTAAAATAACCAAGACCAACAAAGAAAACCCAACTAATTAAATAAAGGGGAGAAGGCTGGCCTCCCCCCCCCCCAAAAAAGTCTATAAGTCCACCAGTCAATGCGCACGAACTCATCCCGAGTACAACGGACAGGCGGTAGCGACCCCGCCCATCCCGGTACCGGGACAGGTAACGTGCGAGGAGATCGCCCAGACTGGGACATTCAACAAAAATGTGCCGAACAGCCTGGGGGAGAATGCAGTCGTCACAATAGGGCGCAAACGAGCGCTCCATCAAATGGCGATGCGTCACACGAGTGTGCCCGATTCGGAGACGACAGAAAGCGACCTGAAGCCGTCGCGGCATTGGGGGATAGGTTCATGGAAACAGTCGCGGCGCAATAACACGCAACTTTAAGTTCCCCTGGGCCGTCTCCCATCTTATTTGCCAAGCAGTCCAAAGAGCTGCCCGTATTCCTGCCATGTAGTCTGTGTGTGGAAGAGCGAAACGCTGGTCCTGTTGCCCGGTCCTCGCGGATTCTTTGGCGCGCTCATTCCCCGGAATTCCTACATTCCAGGAAACCAGCCGAAGATCTCTACATTCGCCCGGCTCGCCCAAACCGTGGTGTCACGGTTCCAATGCCCCCGAGAGCAATCGGGGCGCTTTGTGAGTCGCTATAGATCACAATCCGGTCTCCGAACCGGGCACGTCGCGTTATCTCCCGTATCGAGCAGTGTATTGCAACCAGCTCGACCGTGAAGACAGACGCAGCGCCTGGCAGAGCCCCGCTCTTCAAACAGAGGGGATACGGCGTGGAACCCGATCCTCTCTTAGCACTTGGAGCCATTCGTATACACTGGCACGGTTCCAGCATGACACGAGGTGTGCTCCAAAAAGGTCGAATGCAAAACTCCCGGCGCTGTACAAGCTTTGGGAGCAGAGGTGAGCGACAAATAGCCAAAGGTGGTACCCTTCAGGGTGGCGTCCTGGGCAGAACCAGGGGCGCCACCGGCCCGAAGGAGTTTCCTAGAACCTAAACCCAAAGGGCTTAGGGTATGACTGGCGTCTCTCGGCGGCATAGGCACTGCAGAGGAATTGCAACAGCGAGGGGTGAGGCCGCATCTGGGAGAGCGAGGAGGTCGGCACCGAGGTGCCCAAGTCGGCTTGTTAATTAAGAGACACCACCAACCGTCACCATCCTTGGCGTGGCTTTTGACGGGCACCGCTTTGGGGGGATATAACCACGGGCCTACGGATTTCGTAGGTAATTGGATCTTTTGAGCGCCGTTTAAGGGCCTTAACGCAGATGGTCGCTCCAACTACCTATGCGGCGGGGAAATCAAACAGGGTAGGCAGTTCGACTGTTATTCGCCGGCTACCGTTCCCACGAGTCTCCTCATATGTCTCGATTCTCCGGCTTTCTCCACAAGGGGGGGGGGAGACTTTAATGTATACGTCCGCCTGGCCCCCCGGGAGGCTTTATGTTGCAATTCCTCTACAGGCACCGTCGAAATCAACTGCGGATGCAGTGAGAGCTGTTGGCGACCGAGAGGCACGGAAACGACCGTACTAGTAGGCCTGGAGGGGTCAGGAGCAGAGGGTGTCTTTTTCAACATTGAGGCATAGGACGTCCCGGGTAGCGCTGGGCACGCCAGGACCAAGTCCTTAGCCTCGCGAAATGAGACGATCCTGAGCCTGAACGGCCAGGATTTCCTTAAGGAGATACGCACCACATTGATTCGAAGCGGGGTGCGGCTTTCCGCAAATGACACACACGATTTGGACTTATCGTGTGCGGACTTGGAGCAACTTACACAGTTTTCGGGTAACCCCGACTTTGTACGTCGACAGGAGCGATTAGTATGGCCGAAGCGGTGGCAGTAATAGCACCTCTGCGGCAATGGCACGAATGTGTTCACGCACCGACTCAGGGAGCTTATCATAGTCGAACGTGACGAAGAGTGTAGGGGTGGGTCTCGAGGCCCCTCCCTGTTTTCTCATCACACGTTCGACCTTGACCGCCCCATGGTCGGCCAGCTCTAAGGTGATGTTCTTTATGGAGAAGTCCACGAAGTCCCTCGCATAAACTACTCCTTTCACGAAGTTCATAGTAGAGTGCGGCGTCACACTCACACGCGTGCCATCGTGCTTGAATGGCACTAATCATGGCCGCCTCGGCGGGATTCGACGCATTCGCCAAAAGGCTCCCGTCCGAAAAACGTGTCACCTTCGGCTCTCTACCAATCACACTAGCTAAAGCTCTCTTCTGATAGATCATGTTGCCCTTAGCCAAGATGGTGCCATCAGTGGAACGAATAAGCGCCGAATCCCGTCAGCACGGTGACTAGGAAGGCAAGTCGCCGCGCCCCTTACGGGGGGCCGAGCTAAGATCTCTAAACCTATATAGCTTGGAGATTTCCGCCTCTACGTGTGGTGTCTCGAGTATCCATGGTCGGAGATCTTTAGGCCCAGGAAGGTGCCTTCGGCGGAGTAGCCGTATCTCCTCCCTACTATGATGATGGGTCATGTCAACTACTCGAAGCTCAGCCGGACGATTTTGAATTTGTGCCTGTTGGTCCTGATCTTCCATCGACTCTCTTACTGGTTGATGTTATTGCTTTCTGCTATCGTGCGAGCTGCCTGTGCCCTTGCTTTCCTCTCCGAGCATGGAACAATTTGCGTTATTTTTATCTGCGAAATGCAGATAAATCGTGTCCCTGTGCACCGGAGTTGGGAGGTCCATCGTGAAGACCAGGTAAAGCAGTGGGCTCAGGCAGCTTCCCTGGGGAACGGCCGCCTCGCCTCTAGTTCGAATTCAGATCCTCTGTAGCCCTCAATCATGAGACATGCCCTTCTGCCCATGACAAAGTCACGGAGGATCCTTTCCAGGATTGGGTCTAGCTGGAGGTTCACGATCTTATATTTAAGTCATTCCAGCCAGACTTTATCGAAGGCCTTTAGCACGTCCCTCAGCAATGTCTACATAGCACCTGTTCGCTTGGAAATATGCTACTTTCTCTGTTATGAGTGCCAGAGCCGTATCTGTGCCCCTTTTTCTGCGGAACCCGTGTTGTTGAGGGTTATGCGCGCCTAATTCGCTCAGTTGAGCTTTTAGCCTGTTTGCTATAATCTCTTCGAAGATCCTTCCATGCATCTCAAGAGAGAGGGCGATAGTTAGCCACCTGGTTTTGGGGCTTGTTTCCCTTCGGAATAAAAATGATTTGGGCCATCTTGTACCCGTCGGGGAAGTGGCTTGTATTCAGGGCAGAGTTGATTGTGTTCGTCAAACCCTGAATAATTTGCCTTGGGGCATTTACGAGGTTGTTCTTCGTAATTCCAGACCAGCCTGGTGCCCTCTGTTTGAAGGACATTATGGTGTTCAAGGTCTCTTCGGGAGTTATCGTGCATCCGTGGCTAACTATCACTCTTTCCTGTATCACTGTGCCGAGGTCATCAAGCAATTCGTCTTCGAAGTCCTGGTCTAAGTAGTCATTTTCCTCAGGGGATATAGCAAAAATCTCTTGCCAGCGTGTTCTAAATTTCCTCTTTCTCGACTCTGGGTCCTCAATGATGCCGTCTCCATCCTTGATTTGGGTTATAGGTCTGGCAGGCAGTCCCCTAAGTCTTCGGATGTTCCAAAATCTTACAGGATTGTCCTCCCTGTCCAGCCTCCCAATGATGCAATTCCAGATTGCTCTTTGCTTTTCAATTAGTACGTATGTTCTTTAGTTCCTCTCAGGGTTGTCTCATTCTGGCTGCCCTTTCCCGCCCGATTGGTGCCTGTCCTGCCGATCTTTTCATAGATTTATCTATGTTCCCGGGCGATTTTTCTCATTTCGTTCGTCCACCTAGGTTGTGGGGGCATTTTGTAGGAGATTCTAGGGATGCATCTCTCGTCGGCTTGTATGAGGAGATTGGTAATCATATTTATCTCCTCATCAATCTCTTTAAGAATACCAACCAGGTCAGCTGGTTGGTATTCACCGAGTATCTCTCTATATAGCTCTGTTAACTTTAGCGTAACTTTTCCAAGCGAGATCGTGGTGATAATCGGGATGTGATCGCTCGGTACCACTGGTCCGGACTCATTGCCGAGAGACTTGTACCTCAACACCTTAGCCGCCGTTTGCGTCCCTTATGCACACCAATCACACCCGGTCAGCAGAAATAAGCTACGCCCCTTTGGCCGCGTCAGCAGAAGTTAGCCACGCCCATTCCGTCTCTTAAATGTCAGGAGGGTGAGACGAGAGAATGGAAGACATTCGGCATTGCCCCTCCCATTCTCCCCGTTATTGAATAAAATGGGAGGGGGGTTATTCCTTTCTCGAAATATACTGGGTCAGTGACCCCCACGCCGCGTCATCGGCCGAGCATGGGGTCTGGAATGCATCTTTCAGTCACGCCGACGATGGACGAAACCCAGACGAGTCAAAGCGGGTTGGTTCTTGACCATTCCGAAGGAAGCTTAATTCAATCGTGGGAGTGGAGGGGAGGGGGGGGGGGGGGGGGGGGGGGTAGAAAGTAGAAAACGGGGGTCACAAGTTGTAAATAGGGTTTGGTACTTCCGCACTCTAATTCAAACCGTTATGATCCTAACGACCACGAGTAACTATGAACACCCCTCTCGGGTATGCTCGCCTCTACTTGACCCAAAGAAACGAAGTCAGAGGTCAATCCTACCCAGGTGTCTAGGACACACACGTGCTAATTTTACCCTGGGGTTAAACTAATTTTATCCTATATCCGGGGTAAAAATAGGAACCCCACACAGAGTATCCGGTTCACGGCAGTGGCAAAGAGGACCGAGGTGGCCCCACTGCTACCATCAGCCCCAAATAGTGGGCGCAGGATCGAGGCGTCCCAATAGGCTTCAAATCCTGACACTTGGAGGCCCAAGATGAAAAGGCTTGGGATGGGGGGGGAGGGTCCCGCCATAAGAGATTTCCTTCCGGAAAAGAAGATTGTAAACAAATATGAGAAACCAATCTAGCTGTTACTATAGCAATGCTAGGCCAACCGAGAGACTTACATTGGACATAACTGGCGGACGATCGTCACTATGACAACCGCATTTCACGGCTATGGCACATGCAAATCCTACTGGGCCAAAACCACGGTAAAAAAAAAAAAATAAAAATCGCCCCGCCATTCAAAGGGAACGTCGCAAAATCGATACAAGTCGCGGAGGTGTCGACTAATGGATAAGAAAAACGAGTCTCTATAACCCCGTGATGGTTGGGGGCAGGGGGCGATGCCATCTAATTTAAGCTATTTCTCCCTTCATCTAGTCCCTCCCACCCACCCACTTGGCCGAAAGCACTAAGTGGACTGGTTCTCATCGTGCGCCTGCATTCAGGCGACGCAGCCCCAAACTTGATGACGTCATCGAGTTGGACAGGGAGAAGGCAGCCATAGCAACGGGTTTTGGAATGGAGGATATACGGCGTTATTCGCGACAATCGTCGAGGTCATCGCCGCGAATGAAGAAAGATGGTATAAAGGCTTAGATTTAGTAACAATCAATATTAATACGTAAAGCAAACACCAAAGGGTGCGCGAAAACAATTCCAAGTTAAAAAGGGCAGAGGGGAATCCCCCCCCCCTAACCCCTTAACGAAGCTTCACCGTAACCCACAATCCCCTCAACCTCCGGGAACCTGTGAAACATACAGGCTTCTGTAACCCTGTACAAATACGCCACAGCCTTCATTCCGGCCTTTGTCGGGAATGTGCCTCTTTTGGTGCAGACGAAACAGAAGCGGCCGACGGGATCAGTCCCAACGATCAATACCCGCCGCTTGCTGAGCGCCCCCACACCCCATTTTCCGCAGCACCACCCGGCTCCTGCGCTCATAAAATAAGGGCGTTGCTCAACGCAACCACCTGCGGAGGCATGGACTGGGAACGGATACATCAAGATGAGACAAATCCCAGAAGCCTACCGTTACGCTCTACGGAAGATGCCATCGATGGATTTATTTTCTTTTTCACGTTTACGTAAGAAGGGTCCCTCTTTGCCGCTCTCTGCCATATGGAAATACAAACCAAATCGAACCAACCACGAATCGCTATTTAACAGCTGCATTGCCAGCTCCATCGAACCAACTTCCTGGCACTCCGATGCCAGAGCCTATCGCCCCGTCTACACGTGGGAATCCATACAGAGGGACCAAAGACTAACATAGCCACAGTCTATTCCTTAGAGTACCAATGGGGTGTTTCTGGTCTGCAATTGTCCCAGAAGGTTGGGAAACAGAGAATTTGGGGTGGACCTCCCGCTGGCAAATGAAGCACCAACGCCCGTATTTGTGAGCTGGTAGCAATTTTTTATTATTTTTTTTTAATAGTGTTTACGCACAGTCCTTATTTATGCTCAGTGTGCTGAAAGAAAGAGAAGAGGCCAAGTTGGGGCCGGACGGGGCGCTGAGTCCCGTCAGCACGGCAGCCAGGAGGGCAAATCGCCGTGCCCCTTACGAGGGAGCTGGTAGCAAAGTAAACATTTATTACCCATTAAAAAAGAAGACTAAAAAAACAGTGAAAATAGTGACCCCCCCCCCCAATAAAACAGGCCACCCTATATGTGGCAGCTAAACGAGAGGGTGCTAATATCAACATCGAAATACTCGAAATGGTTAGGACAACTATACACCGCCAATGGTTTTAAGAGTCAGGGAATGAGATAATTTTCAACTCTCACAAACCTGAGGAAACCAGACGCAAGGTACTACGAAGCATCGTGCATATATTCGCTACTACACTAACCAGACGCAATGTAGTACGAAGCATCGTGTATATATTCGCTACTACACTATCATAATTCCACGCCTGTCTACAAAATGCTACCAAAGTACCACATCCCAAACTACCATACAGTTTTCAACCGCAACCGAGGAATTTGGACAGTGACAAATATACTACTTACCTCGTGGATCGAGCTGGTCGGGCTTAAACCAAGCGTCTGGTAGCATAAGTAGGCGTGCAAAAGAGAGAAAAAAATGAGTTAGATTATAATAATTCAATAGCAAAAATTGGAATAGGCCCAGAACCGTGATGGTAGCCATAATAATCAGCCACCACTTTTTAGGCTTACTTAGGAGTCATTATTTAGAGGCCATTAAATAGGAGTTAGCAGAAGGAGTGATAATTTAGTGGTAATTTAAGAGTATGCAATAAATAAGAGGAAATATTGAATAGTAAAAAGATAAGTTCATTTTTTTTGTGCCAAATTTAAAAGTTGAAAATTTAAGCCAGAGTTAACGGCGATTTCACCAATATAATAAAAGCATTACTTTTGCAAAGCAAAGATAAAGGCTACAACCATTAGGAAAGCAAATTCTCGGGGGGGGGGGATGTGAAGGAATAAAAAGGTGATCAATTCAAGATATAAAACTATTCTTTCTCGAGAATCTTAGCCGCATCCGCTCCAGCCTTGACCACAATAGTTTCCGAGGTCGCTACCAAAGTTTTTGTTACGCCCCCTCCCCCTAATCCCCGGCGTCTTCTCTGGGTTTTTTAAGAATAGAGTGTATAGATTTGATGAGGATGTTATGTGGGGCTGAACTTCGGGATGGGAAATTGAGCTGCCTCGCATAGAAAACTTATTGATAGGCCCTTTCCTTAGGTTCGTAATTACTGTAAATTACTTCTCGACTGGATCATAACTTTGGGGAATGCATTCTTCTACGCCGGGGTAAGTCCCCCCCCCCCCCACGCAAAAAGTGGTAAATAATTCCCAAGTGACTGCAATCCATGTTAAGTTACAATAGAACTTCCATTCCCTAGCTGCTGCAAGAACCGCTATCACGGGTATAGACCGATCGGGGCTCCGGTCTATTATCACAGGGAGGGAGGTATAAAATCCACACCGCAGCATGCAGCAGCCTCTCTCCATTCTAACCTGGCCCCTCGGGACACAGAAAGCGAGGCCTCACTTGTCGTAACATTAAGGGGATGGGGGGTGCCTACAGCACAGGTAGGATCAAAGTTCTCCCTTAATCTCCCAGAAGGGAGCTATGAACAAAACCCCATGAACTGCACTGGCTGTCCTCTCCATCAAAAATCACCTTTAAGGTATCATGTTAGTCAGCGCCAATCCTTCCATGCTACTGGGAGGATCTCTGACCGGATAATGAAATTTATATAAGGTCAATATGACAATCACTGGTCGGTCCAAGGGCCCCCGGAGCTGGTCCTCTTTTGGGGAGAGGTGCCAGGAAGTATTGTTTTTGACACCAAACAGCGTTCAGGTGGAAGCCTTCGTCACCTCGGGGGAGAGGGATCTGTTCCGCGTCAGAGGTACCCATAGGCAGAATTCCTTGGAACAGAAAGTGTGTGTGTGTGTTGTGATGTGAAGATGGGAGATGAAAGAAAGCAGTGTTCTGATTGGCTATGTGTGAGGTGAGAGGTGTAAGATCTACCCACCCGAAAACAGGGCTGAGCACAGCGCGTCCACCAATCGGTAGCGCTGACGTTTGTGTCCGCTCATGCCGGGATTCGGAATCGAACCCGGTACCGCGACTTTGGGAGACCAATGCCGTATTATTATTATTATTATTATGTAGTAACAACAGCAGTAGTATGGAAGAAAAGCACAATTGACCCGAGAGGAATGGATGGATGGATTGCAGATACGTCTGTTGGCGCTCACTGCGGGGTGAAAGCGCGGTGACCAGAGAGGGACGGAGGGTGTAGTTTTGTTTCTATGTTTTTAGGGGGCGAGGGGTCTAAAGGACAACTGGGCGATGAATCATTCAACAGTACACAAACGAAGAGGTACATAAACTATGAGGTTACCAGGGGGCTCAATGGAGGCCCCCTCTTATAAAGGAGCTGGGGGGGAGTTGAGCATTTTTAATCAGGAAGCGAAATCCGTTCCACCAAGATTGAGCCAAAATCCTGCCGCTCCTCATTTCCGGACCGAGAAACGAGAAGACCGGAAACCCATTTAACCTATTCCCATCCAAATTACCCCCATCCTCGAAGGAATTTGAGTTCGAGTCTATGGGTTTGTAAACACGAACTTTGTGGCTAGGTGGTGCGAATAAAGGTAGTACCCTGGCCTCTACTACAGCTCGGAACGAAGAGACCTTGATGAGAAGGGCATTGCCATCTTGGATCAATTTTCGGTGCCCACGATCAAATTATCTCCTTTTAAGTGGTATCCTTGTTGAGCACACATCTGGCGACTGTTTCCAAGGGGTTACGTCGCTGTAATTAATTACAATCCTAATTAATACACTACAATAAAATATAAAATAAGACAAACACCAAATCGAAAAACAAAACCAAAAACAACAAAGTAAAAACAAGGGAGCGAGCGCCCTCCGAAATAAGAGTAGGCCCGAATTCCCCGGCGCAAGAACATGTGACCTACAAAATGTCAGATAGTCGCAAAACTGTACAAGAACCAGTTTCGAGTACAAGGGACAAGTAGTATCGACCCCGCTTGTCCCAGTAGGTAATGTGCGCGAAGATCACCCAGACTGGGGGGACATTCAACAAGAATGCGTCGAACAGTCGGCGAGACAACGCAGTCTTCGCAATAAGGTGCTGGAGAGCGCTTCATCAAATGGCGGAGCGTCCCGCAAGTGTGTCCAATTCGGAGACGACAGAAAGCAACCTGAAGCCTTCGCGGCATTGTGGGGTAGGTCCATGGAAACAGTCGCGGCGCAATGGTATGCAACTTTAAGTTCCCCTCGGCTGTCTCCCATCTTCTTTGCCAAGCACCCCGGATTCCTGCCATGTAATCGGTGTGAGGAAGAGCGAAATTGTGGTCTGGTCTCCCAGTACTCGCTGACTCTTTGGCGCGCTCATTCCCCGCAATTCTCACATGTCCAGGAAGAAGGCAGAAGATAATCTCGACATCCACCCGGCTCACGAAAACCGCGAACCAGGGGATGCGGGGATTCCAATACCTAGAGAGCACTCAGGGCGCTTTGTGAGTCGCTATAGATCACAATCCGGTATCTGAACCAGGCACGTCGCGTTATCTCCTGTACAGAGTGGTGTATTGCAACCAGCTCGACCGTGAAGACAGACGCAGCGCCTGTCAGAGCCCCGCTCTTCAAACAGAGGGAATAGGGCGTGGAAACCGATCCTCCTCTTGGGACTTGGAGCCATCGGAATACACTGGCACGGATTTAGCATGACACGAGGGTGTGCTCCAAAAAGGCTAAACACACTACTCCCGGCACTGTGGAAGCTTTGGAGGCAGAGGCGTGGTGATAAATAGTCAAAGGTGGGTACCCTTCAGGGTGGCGTCCTGGGCAGAGCCAGGGGCCCAAGGGGTTATGAGTGGCGTCTCTCGGCGGCATAGGCATCATCGAGATCGGCTGTGGATGCAGTGATGAGCCGTTGGCGACCGGCTCGCGCGTACAGGCGCATAATGCACTGGACACGGTGCAGCAGAGCGAGTGGCATCACCCCCAGGATCGACCAATAGGCTCAATCCTTGTGAAGATATAAGGAGGCCCTCTTACAAGGGACTACAGTCCAGGGCTGCGGAGTCGGAGCCGTTAAGAAAGGACCAGCTCCGAGTAAATTATAAATAAAATGGTTCCAGGTATCTAAGCGCAAGCATTTAAGGCTTACAGTCGAATCAGGATGTGAGGGGGGGATTCGATAGCGTGGCGTTGCTGGGTCGCACGACCATAACTGAACCGTTTTTTGACGAACATTCTTCCTACAGGACCCGGTTCCACATGCATTAGTCACAATTAAACAAACTGCGGCAAACAACACAAAACCCTTTAAAACTGTGAAAATTCACTTCTTTGCATAAATAGCAACATGCTCCAGAATTTGTTTACAAACGCAGTACATTAATATTAAAAATACAAGAATCATTTGTCTTTCCTATTGTTATTACTCAACTGCGATAACAAACTCCATAACGGAATGAAACTTTGAAATACTTATTCCGTGATCAATAATTTTGACCAGAGAAAAATAACCCTTTGAATTATTTATTTCCCCCTCACAGTAAAGTGCAACAATTCTAATACTTTAAAAGATTTGTTAATTATAATGGCGAAATTCTATTCCTTTATAGCAATCATAGACACTGACGGCGTTCAGTGGTTCCTATATGATAACTGTAGATTTTGTTGAGAAACAGGATGAAAAAACGAGAACATTCATTAAACACCGTGGCCTTTCTTGCTCGAAAGTTGGCAATCTCTAATGATTACTACTCGTATATCAATGTAGGGGAATCATCACTTCCCCATTCTCTCTCAGTGGAGACACGGGACGGTAACCGCAAGAACATCCGGGCCAGGCAACGTGGGTCAAGCTCGTAACCACAGCCCCTCGCCATTCGCCTCTATGTAAAGCCGTAAGGGTTTAAACGGCCAGATCTCTCCTACGAGAGTATATTCAATTTCACCTCAAATAAGAAATTGGAGACGCGTTTCTCTCAAGCTCGAAGGCCAACGGGAGCAGAGGTAAGACTTGGTGAGAAAAACCGTTGGAATAAGAACCCTCCTGGGCCCGTCCACAAGCCGCCCCCTTCCTACCCCTACCCCAGTGGGGTGACGAGGTATAAATAACCAACACTTGGGAAAAACGAGGTAGAATACGTGAATCTCCAGGCTACGAAGTCCCCAGATTGAGGCCGGGCTACCAATACTGGACAGGTAGAATAAGCGAGTCTCCAGGCTACGAAGTCCCCGGATTGAGGCCAGGCTACCAAGACTGGACAGGTAGAATACGTGAGTCGCCAGACTACGAAGTCCCCTGCAAAAGAGGCAGGGCTACCAAGGGGGCTAAGAAGCAGCTCATCCTCGAGCTAGTCCCTGGTTATCAAACCGAACGTTAAGTTAACTTGGTCAAGTTCAACTTACTCTCATCAAAGAGACTCCTCATATCCTGGTGCATCCTAAAGCCCAGGCATATTCCTCGACCTTGAGGAATTACGAAAAGTGGAAAAAGGCTCCCCCTCGAGCTCGTTACCCACACCAAACTCATAAGTTAACTTGGTTGAGGAACCAAGTTCAACTTATTCTCGTCATAGACCCCCCTACCCCTTCTATCCTGGTGTATCCCAAAACACCGAGATAGGCCTCGCCCTTGAGGAAGACTGAAACTAAGAAGAAGCTCATCCTCGAGCTAGTTCCTGGTTAACAAACCGACCTTTAAGTTAACTTGTTCAAGTTCAACTTATTCTCGTCAGAGAAACCCACCCTCCTCTATCTTCGCCCTTGAAGAACCCCCCCCCCCTCGAGTACAGTCCTCGCCCCAGCACTCCCCTGAGTCAAGGTAGTCAAGCCTTAGCGCATCGCTAGACAGTGCGAATTACTCCTCAGACTAATCCGAAGAGGAGAAAGGAACCTTCTTTCACTATCCCGTGGTGATATCCCTTCCTGCCGAAAGCGTGTGGACCCCAGCTGCCACACTCTCCAAAGTCAGTTGTGGCTTTCAAGTTATTCGTCCGTAACCTCCATCTGGCCGGTCGGCACGCGTCTTGGAGACGATAACATTCCCGAGGTAAAGTGCTCATTGAGTTCAAAGTCAGACGCAAACCCGTTCCAAGGGGTATCCACAAAGGTAGTTGCGGCCAGTAAAGGCCGTTAGCATTTTTTTTTTGTTTAAATTGAAGTGAGTGGTGGGCCAACCATCACTATAATGTCAAGTAGGTCAAATTAGAAAGCCATACGGAGAAATTATTAAAGTCTTTTTATGAGTATTTTAATATTCGTAATATTTCTGTGGTTCATGTTTTGTTTTTGGGTAGTAAATTGTAAAATTTAAAATATAAGTTTATTTGGGGAATTCTTGTGCGTTTCTTATCCTTACGTGTTGAAGCGGCTCTTCCTTGAAAACAACAAAATTAGCACCCTTAGATCAAAGCCTACTTCATCAAAGAAGTACTTCACGTTCCACAAGGTATACCACGACAATCAATATATTTAAATTTAAGATCCCTTAGGTAATTAATTACCAGACAAACGGTCTACGTGGTCTTACATTTTTCTTTTCTTTAAATTTTAGGAGCCTATCTGACGACTGCCCACTTGGGCATAAGTCGCCGGAATCACGACATATTCTGGTAGGTAAGATTTCGAGAATGATCTGTATTTTTATAAATTACGACACTTCGAGAGAGCGTGGCGTAGTACAAGGGTGACCTATTAGTGATAACTAGTAATCAGTTGCCAATAACTGTCCAGTGCAAATAAGGTGCCCAAATAAATAAAACAGCGAAAGCAATTGGTGTCCCAGCACAAAACCTGTCATTTATAATAGCTCGCTCATCTGGCGACTGCCTACTTGGGCATTAGTCGCCGTATTAAAACTGGCCTAGTTCTAGGCTACTTTAAAATGAAATTAAAGAGAAAAAAAAAAACAACACCCCAAAAGGGGGAAAGGAAGCAAGCTGGTGCGTCGGGGAGAGGTCCCCCCGGCGCAGGAGCGTGCAACTAAAGAAAAAAGAACAAACAAAAAACAAAACAAATGCAAAAAAACAAAAACAAACCTTGCTTAAATAATAGGGAGAAGGCCGGCCTCCCCCAAGAAGTCAACAAGTCCACAAGTCAGTGTGCACGAATCTGTCCCAAGCACAAGGGACAGGCGGTAGCGACCCCGCCCATCCCGGTACTGGGACAGGTATCGTGCGCGAAGATCACCCAGACTGGGACATTCGACAAGAATGTGCCGAACAGTCTGGGGGACGACGCAGTCGTTGCAATAGGGCGCAGGCGAGCGCTCCATCAGATAGCGATGCGTCACACGAGTGTGTCCGATTCGGAGACGACAGAAAGCAACCTGAAGCCGCCGCGGCATTGGGGGATAGGTCCATGGGAACAGTCGCGGCGCAATGGGACGCAACTTTAAGTTCCCCTCGACCGTCTCCCATCTTCTTTGCCAAGCAGTCCGAAGAGCTGCCCGTATTCCTGCCATGTAGTCGGTGTGGGGAAGAGCGAAACGCTGGTCCGGTCGCAGAATCCTCGCGGACTCTTTGGCGCCCTCATCGGCGCGCTCATTCCCCGCAATTCCTACATGTCCAGGAACCCAGCAGAAGATAATCTCGACATCTGCCCGGCTCGCCAAAACCGTGGCGTCACGGATATCGCGAACCAGGGGATGCGGAGATTCCAATGCCCCGAGAGCACTCAGGGCGCTTTGTGAGTCGCTATAGATCACAATCCGGTCTCCGAACCGGGCACGTCGCGTAATCTCCCGTACCGAGTGGTGTATTGCCACCAGCTCGGCCGTGAAGACAGACGCAGCGCCTGGTAGAGCCCCGCTGACTTCAAACAGAGGGGATACGGCGTGGAAGCCGACCCCCTCTTGGGACTTGGAGCCATCCGTATACACTGGCACGGTACCAGCGTGACACGATGTGTGCTCCAAAAAGGTTGAACGCAATACTCCCGGCGCAGTACAAGCTTTGGGAGCAGAGGCGTGGCGACAAATAGCCAAATGTGGTACCCTCCAGGATGGCGTCCTGGGCAGAACCAGGGGCGCCACCGGCCCGAGAGCTATATCTACCTCTCGAAGGAGTTTCCTGGCCCGAAACCCAAAGGGCTTACGGTATGACTGGCGTCTCTCGGCGGCATAGGCACCATCGAGATCAGCTGCGGATGCAGTGAGAGCTGTTGGCGACTGAGGGAGGCGCCGGGCTCGCGCGTACAGGCGAGTGATGCACTGCACGCGGCGCAGAGCGAGTGGCATCTCCCCAGCATCGACCAACAGGCTCTCAATGGGGGAAGTGCGGAAGGCACCGGTCGCAAGGCCAAGGCCGGTGTGGTGGATCGAATCCACCTTCCGCAATAAACGCTCGGCTGCGGATGCATAAAACTCGCATCCGTAGTCGAGCTTCGAGCGAACAAAGGATCGATAAAAAAGTAAGGCGGTAGCCCTATCAGCGCCCCAAGCGCTGAACGTCACGGAACGGAGAATGTCCATGGCGCGGGTACAAGAGACCCTAAGGCTGCGAATATGAGCCTCCCAGGTGAGGCGTCGGTCGAATACAAGACCAAGGAAACGGTGAGACTCAACCACATCCAGGCGCACCCCATTAAGAAACAAATCTGGGTCGGGGTGAAGCCGTGGATGGCGGCAGAAGTGCACCACCTTAGTCTTGGCCAAAGAAAACCGAAACCTGTGCGCTTCGGCATAGCGAGAGACGCGGTTCAATGCCTGTTGGAGTCGACGCTCCAGAGTTGGCATCTGGGCCGCGCCAAAAGAGATCGAAAGGTCGTCCACGTAGAGCGTAGCGAGAACATCTTCCGGCAGCACCGAGGTGATGCCGTTGATGCTCAGGGCAAAGAGTGTGACACTGAGGACACTTCCCTGCGGGACACCCTCTTCCTGCTCCTTTGGGCCGGAGAGGGCTCCCCCCACCCGTACGCGGAATCGACGATCTCGCAAAAATTCAGATATAAAAATTGGGAGGCGTCCCCTCGCCCCCATCGTGTGGAGAGTCTCCATGATACCGTATCGCCATGCGGTATCATAGGCCTTCTCCAGATCAAAAAACACCGTGGCGTAGTGCTGTCTACGAAGGAAAGCCTCGCAGACGGCACTTTCCAGTCGGAGCAGAGCATCCGACGTGGAGTGTAACTTACGGAAGCCGCACTGTGCAGAAGACAGATGGCCTCCGCTGTCCAGGAAATAGGCTAATCTAACATTTACCAATTTCTCCATCAACTTGCACACGCAAGAGGTTAGAGAGATTGGGCGGAAACCGGTCGGAGTAGAGTGATCTCTCCCCGGCTTGCGAAAGGCGAGCACAGTAGCGATTCGCCAGGAGTCTGGGAGAAGACCTTCCACCCAGATCCTGTTGAACAAAGACGAAAAAGATCGGAACGCCTGTTATTTTATCACATCTTCCATAACATGACAGAAAAAATCTAAGGTTTCCAAAATTGGCGGACTAACCTGCAGCTATAAACTACAGGGTGGTCAAAGTGTCCCCCCCACTATTAATATTGTTTTAATTTTCTATTTCAGAGGGCTAATACGAGGTCCTAGTTTGGAAGAGAGGCTGATTGCAAGTATGTGCACGCGACCGTGTGCATTTTGGTGTTCATACAGCCCCAGTCGATGTGTGAGAGTGTCAATGAAAGTGAATACACTAAAGTACACGTGTTTGATATTATTATTTATTGTTATTACTTTTCGGTAGAGGGTGACAAGACCTTCGAACCACTTTGTACGTAGGGGTAAAGGTTAAAGCAAATTTGGAGCAGAATAAAGAAGGGGAGAAGGAACTATACTAGTACGAGTGAAAGCCGCGTAGTATCTTTTAAAGATAGAAACCAGAGACTAGTAGAATACACCGAGACAGCATCAGTTATAAATCATAGGAATGTGATAAATAAATAAAGGTAGTAATTAAAGGATAAGTATTCACTACAAAAAACACCGGGCCTACGCACCTACATCTCGGATCAAAAGCTGATGGCTCTTTTGGGGCACATAAACAAAGAAACGAGCTCAAGATGGCTACGGAGTTGGGGCTTTAAAGCGAAGATTGAGAACAAAGACACCATAGAGGAAGGATGTTTTTTAAGCGCCCATCTGGCGACTTCCCTCAAAGGCACAAGTCGCCGCAATTAAAACTGCAGCCTAGTAGTACTAGGCTACTTTAAAATTCCCCAAACCAAACAATATTAAGAAAGAGAACAAACGCAAGAAGAAGGAAGCAAGCTCCGGGGTAGGGGGAAGGCCCGCCTCCCCACAAGGGCAGGAAGACGCGAACAAATAGAATGGAGGTCAGCCTCCTCCAAAAAGTCAAATATTCCGTGTACACTAATTCGTCCTAAGGGGTAGCGTCCCGCTCGTTCCTGTACCGTGCGTGAAGATCACACAGACTGGGACAGAAGAAAGTGTCGAACAGTCTGGGGGACAACGCAGTCGTCGCAATAAGGTGCAGGCGAGCATTCTGCGAGTGTGTCCAATTCAGGGAAGACAGAAAACAACCTGAGCGATGTCGGACTTGTGACCCGCGCGCAAGATAGCAGAATTCTCGATTCTTTTCACTTCAATCTCCATATACTTTGCACATAATGGAACAGACGTTTTAATGACACGTGCTGGAAAAGTAGAACTTTAAATTTGTTTGAGGAACTTTTTCTATCACAAACGTAAACCTCTCGAAAGATAAAAAAACAAAACATTTGCAACCCCCGTTATAGCGCATGTAGACATAACACTTGTGTTTGAGGACCGTCTCACACTCGGCCGACCACCACGGAAGCGGTCGGCGTGCAAAAAGGTCAGACTTTCTAGGAATAGTAGCTAAGCTCACGGCGATGAGTTCGCCAACAAGAACTCAACGGCCTCATCCACTGACCCAACCCCCTCGACTGAGACAGAGAAATAAGGCATTTCCGCGCTAAGCAACACCGGGACAGGCTCTCAGGCGGCAGCAGACCAGAAAATGATATTTGAATGGGAAAGTGATCACTACCAAGGAGGTCATTGACTACTCTCCACCCAAAATCAGGCTGTGCATCCAGAGAGCACAGGGATAAATAAATCACGACAAGAAAATGAAGCGGTTCTCGAGCAGTGATGCGTAAACTCATCCACATTTAGGACACCTATTCTCCAGCTTGTCGATCGAGTCGGATTGATCGAATGTCTCTCCAGAGGGGCTGTCTATTGTTCAAATCTCCGAGCAAGAGAAAGGGTTTCGGCAACCGTGCCACGACGCGCGGAAGTCCCCCACGTCGAAGTCGGCGGAAATCACAGCTACTGCATGAGAAGGTATCTAAAGCAAAGAAGAAAGGAGACATCATGTGTAAATGGTGCATCCTCCTGCCCGGCCTCTATCCCGTGGTGGTGGTAGGGTCGCAAAACCTTTATACCCCGGGAGCGTGGCAGGGAGCAAGCGCCCAGCATGGTCTCCTGCAAAAAGATAGTTAACGGGGAACGGGAGGAAACCAATCTACACAGCTTCTCCCAGTTGACCCGGAATCCACGGCAATCCATTGAAGGAATATGCCCTCCAGGCCTAGCTCGGAGGAGATGCGATGGCCCTCTTCGAAGAGAAGACCCTCACGGAAATGGCCGTACGCTTCCCGGAGGCAGAACCCCGGGCGCTGTCGCCGGACCAAGCGCTGAAGGATTGTCACCTTCGAGGACTTATCAAGGAATGTTTGGCTCGCTATTCGAATCATTTCCTACATACACATCGAAACCTTTGGACGGGTATCCACCGTCTCCGAAGCCACCCAAGTCCAACCTCGGGTTTAGGCGTAGCTCTTTTATTCCTGTCCTCCTTTCGGGGTGGGTGGGGGCAACTCTAGGAACCCTGGAAGATTGCCTCAAGACAACCTCGAAGGGTGTTCCCTCCTGAGAGGAGCGCGGGGGAAGGGAGGGGGGAGCCCTGTTTTTTTTTCATCGCACGTTCGGCTTTGACCGTTCCATGGTCGGCCAGCTTTAAGGTGATGCTAACTATAGAATTCAAATCGCATCTTGCTCATATCACCAAATGGTCTCTGCTTTCTTTCCTAACTTCTGTTGTATCTAGTCTCACTTTGACCGAAACAGTTTCGACATAGCCACCCATGCCTTTGGTACCTACCACCTTCATTACTGTAACTCCCTTCTCGCTGGAGTCCACATCAATGCAATTCGCCCCTTTCAACTTGTCCAGAACTGTGCTGCTCGAGTGCTTCGAAGACGGGCCTCTCATGCCACACCCATGCTCCGAGAACTGCACCCAGGACTTTGAAAGTCCTCCTCACATTTATAATACTAAACACCGCAACTAACCCTTACCCGTCTCCACTGGCTGTGTCCAGACAACAGAGGAAGTGCCCTCCTGTTTTCGGTTCCTCTGCTGCATGGGTGGTCGTGTCTTCTCCGTAATTGCTCCCAAGCTGTGGAATAGTCTGCCTCCTGATATACACCCCTTTTCTCGCCTGGCGCCTTCAGGTAGGCTTTGAAATCCCAACTGTTCTGGCAGGCTCTTTCCTAGTCGATGTACGGGCGCCATACAAAACCCCTACTATTACTAATAGCCTATAGGTTATTTGATGTGTGCCAATTCATCATCAGCCCGTTTTACAGGGTGTCTAATTGTTTGGTGATTTTGAATTCAAGGATTTTTCAAGGTTTTCAAGGACTTTTAAAAAATAATCAAGGACGGGTTTTAGCCAGTTTTTTTTTCTTTAAATTAAAAAGGTGCAATAAACATTATGGGACATTGATGAAGGTGAGGTATTTAAAGGAAAAATGGGTTATAAGCAAAGCATAACCAAAATCAACTGCAAAAAAACAAGAACAAGGTATCCAAGCAACAGTCACAGAAGTATAACGAGCATCCATCATAAAATACAATGCATCCAAAGCATACCTATGTTCACTCACATTAGTGAGTAGATTAACTTAAATATTACTATTTTCCAATAGACATTAAAAAGTATATAAATAGTGAATTTATAAAATCATTTGAACAATCACTCAATGATTGATTTTTTTAAATTCAAGGACCATCTACCTTTTTCATCAAATTCAAGGACTTTTCAAGGATTTCCAGGGCAGTAGACACCTTGTTTTACCCTCATTCTGGGCAAAGGCTTCCACCGATCAAGTCCACCGCTCGAGTTTGCCCTGTTACTCTCGACTGAGTCAATTTCATCCTCCAACCCCTAGACGGTCTCTAAAAGGAGCCCATTTTGGGAGATTTCTTCCTTGCACTGTGTCCCCCCCACATCCCCCTTCAGAAATTTTTACCTTTTTTACCCCCTTCGCCCATGTTTACGTTCTTATCGAGTGTCATTTCTTTTCGGATCCCTGCGGGTTATCCCTGGCACGAAGCGTCCCATGTTCAGGGTCCAAATTTCGTGACGACGAGTCAAGACTTTAAGGATGCCTACCTCAAGCAGAGAGGTGCTCAGACTCCCCGGCCTAATTCTGTTCCTATCGATTTTCGTCTCCAGCCCCCCCCAACCAGGGGACGCGGTCCCCTGCCCTAATTCTACCCATTCGATGGCCAATTCTAAATTGGGGTATTTTCTCCTGCGAAACTTTTTGATTCTTATTTTCGTTATTATTACTGAAGAGTTCGTCTGGATTTGAGGCTTCAGTAAATCCCCTAAAATCCGCTCAAAAACTGTTGTAATTAGTTTAGAAGAGGTGGAATCACCCTGGATACCTTTCATTACCCCGCAGGAGGGTACCCTGCATACCCTCCAACATTTGGGGGCGGGGCTCCCTTCCCACCATCCGCATGCAACAAAGGCGCTTCCCCTTTGTCATCTTGTGAACCGCTCTCGGGCAGCTCCACCTAGGAAAAGTTATTGACCGCTCAAGCGGCTCAAATAGGTTCAAACCCCAGGGGTAGCAGAGCCTACCGGTCCTTTCCCCCCTATGATCCTGCATTTACAGTTTGCCGAGGATCGGTGTGCCCCCCCCCCTAATCTCTCACCCGGTGGAGATCGGTTCATTAACCAGAGAAGACACGACAAAAAGTACCTCGAATGGGATCTGTGATGCCTGGGGGGAGGGCTACATGGATACCCCCCCTGAGATGGATATGGTCCCGTAGATAACCCAGCCCCAGGCGGTAAGATCTTCCATGGGGTCGAACCTGGGCTCGGTACGAAACACCGAACCCGAGTCCGCAACTGTGCAGCTTCTCCTCAGACGGGTCGGAGCCTCAAGGATTCGTAAGGAGAGGAGGGATCTCCTTCCCCGGCTGGTGCCCCTTTAATAGATAAAACATTCTCCCTTATGGGGATGGGGATCTTGCTGAGGCTGGTCCATCCAGCGGTGAAGACAAAGAGGACTAAATTTTCCTCTTCCGCGAGGGGCACGGAGGGGTCCGCTGCAGTTTTGGCAAGCGATCAGGCCAAGATCGACATGTTCTCCCCTCGGTGCCGTCGGCTGATGGGGCCCAGACTAAGATCAAAGTCGCAAGTGTGCTGAGCAGAGAGTCAATTACTTCGGTGTTCCTCATCGAGACACTACCTGGAGTTATCGAGCCCAATGGCTTCAAACTCTTTCTGATTATTCGCTCGACTGATGGCAGCATATTGGCCAAGGGCAACATGATATATCAGAAGAGAGCACTAGCTAGCCGATTGGTAGAGAGCTGAAGGTGACCAGTTTCTCGGACAGGAGCCTTCTTTCGAATGCGTCGGACCCCTCCGAGGCGGTCAAGATCAGTGCCCTTCGGACACTTGATGGCACGCCGGTGAGTGTAACCCCTGATAGGCCCTAGTATTTTTTAGTCATTGAATTGTTATGTAACAGCAAAGCGACAGTGATAAAAAATCGTAACGAACACGAACCCTGTCACAAAACCCTGCATTTATTTGCAACAGGCAACATCCCCGGGCAGAAATGGTATCCTATGAAAATTATTTCCCAACTTTTAACTCTAACACTGGAGAGAGAAAGCATCTACACTGCTGTCACACTGGAGAGAGGGAGCATCTACACTGCTGTCACACTGGAGAGAGGGAGCATCTACACTGCTGTTACACTGGAGAGAGGGAGCATCTACACTGCTGTTACACTGGAGAGAGGGAGCATCTACACTGCTGTCACACTGGAGAGAGAGGGAGCATCTACACTGCTGTCACACTGGAGAGAGAGGGAGCATCTACACTGCTGTCACACTGGAGAGAGAGGGAGCATCTACACTGCTGTCACACTGGAGAGAGAGGGGGCATCTACACTGCTGTCACACTGGAGAGAGAGGGAGCATCTACACTGCTGTCACGCCGGAGAGAGGGAGCATCTACACTGCTGTCACACTGGAGAGGGAGCATCTACACTGCTGTCACGCCGGAGAGAGGGAGCATCTACACTGCTGTCACGCCGGAGAGAGAGAGAGCATCTACACTGCTGTCACGCCGGAGAGAGGGAGCATCTACACTGCTGTCACACTGGAGAGAGGGAGCATCTACACTGCTGTCACACTGGATGGAAAATATAGTTTACCAACGCCGTTGACGCAAAAATGAACACACTCCAAGGTCACAAACACACAAAACAGCCCTTTACCACCATGGTAAGCTGGATACCCAGGCCTTTTTTTCCTTCGAGACATCTCCTCATTTACCCCCACCACACCACCTTTCCAATTAGCTTGCAAGCCTCTTTTCACTTATTTTGAACGGCGCTTAATTCAATAGGCCACTCGCCAACTAGATTTCGTTCAATTTTCCCATGGTTGGCGGATAGGAAGATTCACCCAGCCCAGCCTCTTGGCCCCTGCGTGGTAGTGGTGGTATTTAGCATGCTTGCTTTCTCCCCATCCCTTTTCCCTTCTACCCCTCTCCCCATCTTTCTTTTACGGAGAAAATATACCCTAAACCAATAATCTACGCAGAGAAGAGAATGACATTATGGCCTACTTCGAGCAACTAATGTTTATCGATACGAAACTAGGCCAAAGCGAGCCTATTTACCCAAGACGTCGTATATAAACTTATAAAGGGGAAAACTGGTAATAATGGGGGGACGTTTAGGAGAGAAAATGAGATGAATACACACAAAAGTACAAGATATTTAACACGAGTATTCACAAGCAAACATTAAAACAAAGACATTTCATCTCACAATCCTTAAACCCTAGATATGCTGGAACGTCGTACTAAAGACCACATTCTTCTAGATATGCTCGAAGGACGTACTAAAGACCACATTCTTCTAGATATGCTCGAAGGACGTACTAAAGACCACATTCTTACGAACATAAATAAACCAATGGAACGAGTTACTGCAGCACGTAACTTGAAGCCAATTTAGTTAACACTCGAGTCCAGACTCGATCGATACCTGAAAGACATGGGTATATTCTATGAGGTCAGGCCTACTTTTATCTATAAGCGCTAAGTGTAAGTGAACACCCTGCCCGCTACGGCCGAACCGAGGGGTTAGCCTTCGGCACAATGAGGCTTCATCAATTCCTAAATTGGCTGAATTAGTGATATTATCCGAATCTTCAGCCCTCTTAATAGGCTATAAAGTTCCATTAACAAAACGCGCTTAAATAGGCCCACAAACCTTCCACGAGTAGAAATTACAATTAAAAAAAAACGTTCTTCGAGCCTAAAATATTTGTAAAACGTTATTCAATTTTGCTGGTTTCTCTGATGGTAGAGGCAAGTTCCCATTAAGTCAGATAAGCTAGCGTGAAACCTCCCAACAAAATTCTGGTTTTCCTCTAGTGGGCTACAAGGCAGGGGGAACAATAGGCTAATAAAAGCAGAATGTGGCATTCATTTACGTGTTTTAAGTTTCTTGTCTACGGTTAAATATAAATGGTATGAAGAAAACCCATAAAAGAATAGCGCGTCGCTGCCGCCGACGATAAGGCATGGCTGGCGTAAGATCAAAAGAAGCGAGAGAGAGAGATTTGGGCTACGTTGAGTTTGGGCAGTAGGGAGAAAGGGGTCCGTTCGCCAAAATGACAACTTTTAAATAGGGGTGTATGACCCCCCCCCTAAAAAAAACGAACCCAAAGGACCGTGATTATATAAACACTCGTTATAGTTTATTTAAAACTAAGCGAAAAAGGAGGACGTCTGACTCGCGAGCAGAAGTTCGTAAGACGCTCGAGATGGAAGATGGAGGTGGAGGGAGAACATAGGAAAGAAAAGAGTAAAGGCGAGACAACTTGAGGCTACGGCGGCAGGGAGGGCCAAGGAGGGCCAGGGGGATACGTAATCCTCCAGGCACATCCTGAAGCATGGTTGATCTAAACCATTAACCCCAAACCCGCTTGCCCCATTTTGTGCAAGAACGTGAATCTGTCGGTATAAATCCAACCGCTTTTGGCGTAGGCTACTACGTTATTTCAGATGGACAAGAACTAGGTAGATGTAGGAATTACGTGCTCTCAGATGGACAATAACTAGGTAGATGTAGGAATTACGTGCTCTCAGATGGACAATAACTAGGTAGATGTAGGAATTACGTGCTCTCAGATGGACAATAACTAGGTAGATGTAGGAATTACGTGCTCTCAGATGGACAAGAACTAGGTAGATGTAGGAATTACGTGCTCTCAGATGGACAAGAACGAACGCCCTAGGTGCAGCAACTATGTGCTCTCAGGTGCAAAAGAACGTCGAGGGGGGAGCAACGAGCTTGCAGGTGAACAAGTACGCGATACGTGTAACAACTACGTGCATGCTCTCAAATGGAAAGGAACGAGGTAGGTGTAGCAACTACGTGCTCTCAAATGGACAAGAACGCGCTACGTGCTTGCTCTCAGGTGGAAGAAAGTGATAGGTATCAACTACGTGCACAAAAAACGCGATAGGTGCAGCAACTAGGTGTTCTTAGATAGACAAGAACGTGGTAGTTGTACAATCACGCTACAAAATAACACAATTTTCAATTTAGATACGAGACCTAATAAAAGGTAATCTGGCAATTTACCATCTCTATTTTCCTTTCTTTTCAGCTGTCAAAACAAGAGACAACGGGATGCATTGTTTTTACGGTCGTGAAAATATGCTTTAATCACAGTCGCCCTTGGCTTAGACTCCATTACATCAGCTATAAAACTGCTTTCATAACATACGAGCGGGGATGGGGTGAAAAGCGGTAGGATAAAAGTTTAATAAACGTTAAAAAAATGTAATCTGAAGGGAGATTGAACAAAGAGCGAGCTAATAACCATAAACAAGTGATTCAAAATAGATAACGTCCTCTCACCGATCAAAATGCCGGTCAACAAAGGAAAAATAACGTTTCTTGTTTTATTTCAATGAATAAGTAGTGAAATGAAATACCCAAAAGCAATAAATTAAAATAGATTCTCATAGCAACGAGAATGGCCTTCGGAGAGGTGATAATGTCAGCGCTACTAGCCTATTTTGAAGCTTGGTCGTCTCATGAGACCTAAACTTACTCAGCTCAAGCCAATCGAGTACGTTGAAGAATTCAGCCTTTGTACCTTAAATGTGAGTGCCCCAAATATTCTACAAAGAAAAATTGACACAAAGAAGCAGGTATACCTGCCAGTACCTCAATGACACTACCCTAATAATGGGGAAATGGGGCGCAAGCAGGTGTGCTGGGTAATAGGGGGCCAACTGCCTGTCAATGATGATGAGACATCCTCACATGCCAAATATTTAATAGATTTGCTTAGAAACGAAATGGGCACCCCAGGAACAAATAGGGAGGAGGGAGTGTTAGAAACAAATTGTCTACTAAGCCTATTTTTGCGTCAACGACGATGCTATACAACATTGGTACCATTTCCAACGTTTAATTTTCTGGTGCCGAAAAAGAAACCATAAAAATATATAAAAACGCAACCTCTATTGTTGTGGTTGTATTACTACCACGGCAATGGCGGTGTTCATTGTTAACGAAAAGCAAAATACTACTATTATAAAGTACAACTGCACAGTTTTTTTTATTAATTAGCTACCGGATTGAAGCCCCCCCCCAAAAAAAGCTCCCAGACGAGTCAACAATAAGGAACAGCTGCTAACTTAGCGACGGTATTGAAAAGAAAAAGGTAACTTGCAACCAAATGGATAAGAAAGAAAGAACATGACATAGAGGGGGATTAATAATAAAATAATACTGTCTAGGGTAATGCTTCCTAAAGAATCAAGTTTTGGAATGGAAAAAATAATGACTTCGCCTGAATCAATACCGTTGTTTCAGAGTTCCGATAAGTTTCCAAGGATCCATTCTATTAAACTATTGTGTTCAGTCTTGATCTTTCTCGAAGGGGAAATATTACAAACTACGGTAGTAATTTTCTGAAGAAAATTTAGCAGAATAAAGGAACGGAAGCTTTTCCCACCCGTATTCGGCAATCTTGGTATAAGTGATTCCTCCATTACGAGGGCGCTCGCTGTTGTCATGGGTGCGAAATTATATGCCATGCTGCATTCATTGAGAGCAAATAGTGGAGGTTGTTGCTCTTTTCAAGGCACCAAACATTCTTCCAGTACTCTTTCATCACCAGGAATTCAGCCTTCCAAATTCGGATTTGAAGCGCGCTAGAGAAGAGTAATCGGTGATTATCATTATTGTGCTTTTTTTTCGATTTCTGCCTGACAATTAATCTAGCAGCATCTTTAAATATGTCATCTTAGCGCGAGAAGGGGGCCCTTATGTATTTATTAAAACCCAAGGCGCGAGGGAATCAAGAGTGTACTATTGAGCACATGTGCTTTTTATATAGATTTGTTCATTTTCAAATGCAGCAACCACCCTGAGCAATGAACACTTACGCCTTTTATCCTTCACATTTTATTTACTATTTTTCTCATTCAAATTGTTAGCCTCCTTTATTCCGTTGTCATGTACAGTAGTGGCCCAAATTATTCCGTTTACATGTACAGTAGTGGCCCAAATTATTCCGTTTACATGTACAGTGAGTGGCCCAAATTATTCCGTTTCCATGTACAGTAGTGGCCCAAATTATTCCGTTTCCATGTACAGTAGTGGCCCAAATTATTCCGTTTACATGTAGAGTAGTGGCCCAAATCACTGCTTCCATGTAGAGTAGTGGCCCAAATCACTGTTTTCATGTAGAGTAGTGGCCCAAATCACTGTTTCCATGTACAGTAGTGGCACAAATCATTCCGTTTCCATGTACAGCAGCGGTTTAAATTACTCCCTTTCCATGTACAGTAGTGGCCCAAATTACTCCGTTTCCATGTACGGCCAGGACATCATCCTCCAGGAGATATGCGTCACATTGCTTTGAGGAAGCAGGGTGCGGCCCTGAGCTATTGATACATTGGCCGTACACGATAAGTCCTTATCGTGTACGGCCTTGGAGGAACTTCACAGACTTGGGGTAAACACAACTTTGCACCGATTAGTGCGGCCGAAGCAGATGCACTAATAACACCGCGAGTGGCACGAATGCCTTAACGCGGTGGCGATACCAACCGACACGCACCGACTCAGGAAGCCTGTCACGATCGAACGTGTCGAAGAGTCGGGTGGGTCTCGAACTGCCATGTGTCAGGTCCAAAGACTTTTAGTTGGCCTGGCGACCAGCAAGACAGTAAAGACTGCTTTCATAGGCAGTACAGCCATAGGAATCCGATAACTGTCACAAGGAATGGGTTATTAGGAGCAAACCGTACCTCCCATTATTCGCGCCACAATCCCCAGAACCCCTCAGCCCAGGGGGGGGGGGGGGGTGCAACTTGCGGACGTTTGTTTATATTAGTTCTAAAGCATCTCTTCTGACACAGCATGATGTAGCTGGGTCGTAAGACTAGAAAATTAAAAAAAAACACGTAGGTTGAATGTGAGAAAGTAACTTTTTCGCCACCAGTGGTAGATTACTGGAATGGTTTACCACATGAGACAATAAGCAATCCAAATTTAAATGTTTTCAATCGCAGGTTAGACGAGTCTAAAGGGAGGGTAGGCTATCATGGTTTTTAAGTTGCATTTGGGGAAATTACATATCCGTGAAGAAGACACCTTGGAAATTGATCTTCATGTACTTCCGTGCCCAATCAATACGCTTCTCTTTGTGATTCTTGCTCAGAATGGATCTAGCGATGCACTTAACACTTCTGGCCGTCTCTTTAAGGATTCTACACCGGGTACTTCTGGACAAAGGAGCAACTCCAGCACTTTCAATATGGCAGCACTTGTGCTACCGAGGTTTTTTCTTACTTGTCTACCTATTTTTCGGATGTCACGCTGGGATACACTTCTTCTCGTACCTTTATCTTGCCTTGGTTTGGTACTGGGGTTTTCCACATACGCCTTCAATGTTCTTGTATCCCGACCAAGTTCTTGGGCTAATTCTACAACAGATAAACGTTCTGCGAGACCTGCAACAATCCGCATCTTATCTCTAACTACCAGACGTAGTTTCAGGGGTATTTTCGTACACCTGCAATAAAGCGTGACACAGTTGGAAGCACAGCAAAATACATAACTCAACATAAGTATGTATCTTATCAATACGATTGAAATGTTAACTGCGTACGTACCACCTAGGATATTCCAGTGGACCAAGTTTCACGTTTGTACAATGTTTAAATATTCAAAATATCAGCCAAATATTTGACCTGAAATAAAGCGTGATGCACAGTTTATATTATTTTAGCTGCATAATAGTTTTTGAAGACATGATGGTGATACTTCTTTTTAATCAGTTCGGACACAATCTTGTAGATGAAGTTTATGGAACGCGTGTTTACTCGAATGAGCTCCCATAGGCCCTTGCGGCTTTTGTAATCAGTTGAAGATTATGTTAAGAATGAGGAAGGAAAATCAAATAAGGGGAGAGTCTTAAAAGAAAAGAGGGTGCAGAAAGGGACCTGGGTAGCGTACCAGCTTCTCAAAGTCCGACCAAGAGTCGAAGTCAAAATGAGCCAGGCCGTACTCTGAGGACGCGGCGTCCCACTAGGATATAAAATACGTCACCAATACTGGTAGATTTTCTGGAATGATTTACCAGAGGTGGTATTATACAGGGTGACCCCTCCCCCTAATTTTGATAAGCTTCATTTCTTAATTTTTTGTGGAATTAAATGAAGCCTACCGAAGGTTGGGGGGGGGGGGAGGGGTCGTTTTTTCACTCGTCCAAGCGCTGGTTGGGATTTACCAGAGGTGGTATTATACAGGGTGACCCCCCCCCCCCAATTTTGATAAGCTTCATTTCTTAATTTTTTGTCGAATTAAAAGAATCCTATTGAAGGCTGGGGTTCGTTTTTCACTCATCCAAGCGCAGGTTGGGATTTACCAGAGGTGGTATTATACAGGGTGCCCCCCCCCCCAATTTTGATAAGCTTCATTTCTTAATTTTTTGTGGAATTAAATGAAGCCTATTGAAGGTTGGGGGGGGGGTCGTTTTTTCACTCGTCCAAGCGCAGGTTGGACGAGTATAAGTGGAGGGAAGGTTATTAAGGCTTTAATCTTACCTTGGGGTAGGAATTGTATATATTTTAAATGATGTTGCAATTGTATGGTAGAGCTTTAGACGAGCGTTGATAGGTTCAAGGCAATGCGATGGACACCATCTTTGGATGTAATTTGTGGAGGGATGTTGGGGGTGAGGATGGATTGGATGTCCTTTGATAGACCCTTGTCATCCATGCATTGTGTCGTGTACTAAGTGAGAGAACTCTGAGAAAGGTGAAGACAAAGTAATGGAAGATATATAAACCCGGTCCGGCAAAGTAGGGCTGGGAGGGTGCACAACTGCGGGTACTGGGGGGGGGGGGCCAATTATGATGTCGTTCCTCTTATCAGTGACGATAAGCCTATTATTTCGTTACTCTTAATGTAAGAAACCTATTGATACCATTCCTCTAATCAAAGTAAGCATAAGCCTATTATGCTGTCGTTCCTCTTATCAGTAACATAAGCCTATTATGATATCGTTACTCTTCTTAACGTGAGAAGCTTATTATGATACCGTTCATCTAATCAAAGTAAGCATAAGCCTATTGTGATAGTTTGTCTTATCAGAGATAAGCCTATTGTGATACCGTTCCCCTTAGGGTGAGAAGCCACTTGTGATAACGAGGCCCTTATCAGTGACAAGCCTATTGTGACATTGTTCCTCTTATAAAAGTGAGAAGCCTATTATGATACCGTTCCCCTTATCAGTGAAGCCAATTGTGATATCGTTTATCATATCAAAGAGCAGAAGCCTATAGATAGTCTCTTATCAAAGTGAGAAGCATATTCGGTGAATGTTTTTACACTTGCGTAATTTTTTTGGGGGGGGGTTATGGGGTTAAATAAGCTCCATAACTGGACGCAAGGCCAAATCAGGTGAACTTTATAAAATAACCTATGGTTCTGTAAACAGTTCGATACTGGATTTGTTTTTAAAAGATTTCGGCACAACGGTAACCAACTGCCGGGTCTGGGTTTCATCGGAACGTCATTGATCCAGACTTTCGCCATGTGAAATCGAAAATTCATGGTCCCAAATTAAGCAGCATGTGTTTGCATACCAATTCTTCCTTTATTATCTATTTCCTTTTTATTCTCGATTTACCAACTGGGGATAGTGGTGTGGCAATCTCCAGTCCGCACCGCTCCAAGTAAATGACAACTCGGAGCATTTCGAACGAATCTCGCAATGATTTTCTAGGTGACCCTGCTGAGAGTGGCCTATTTAAAATAGATTTCATCTGTTGCTTCCCAGTGTCAAGCAAGTCACTAAAAGATTGATTTATCTCCATAATGACGAGCTTACCACGAACTATTGCATAAGAGGAAGTTTTGCCCTGCGAGCAGGATAAAATAGGCTTCTTGCAGAATGGTTAAAATACCTCCTTTCAATTTTCTTCCTATCATTACTATTTTAATCAAAAACAACGAGGACGAGACCAAGAACAATAAAGGGGCGTAGGAGATGATTGAATTAGGTAGAGAAACTACTGAATATATTGCTGGGGTGGCAACTCTCCTGAAAGATCTCTCTAGCAGTCTTCTTTCAGTTGTCTCACATGGAGGCAATTAGTTAATTTCGGTAGTCGTCAGGCGAGAACCCTTAGAAAATCCGGAGAACGAAAGGCAACAGCGCCTATTTCAGGGCGAGTGCAGCGGTTCTCCAAACACACGCCTCAGATTCATACTTAAGCGATGCTCGAAACGTACAGGTGACATAATTTTATTAACCAGGGATTTTGGGGGGCATTCACTAACGAAGCGCCTTCTACTAGCATCTGAATTTTCTGCTCTTAGTCCCCAGCAGGATGCACAAAACGGCAAGGTAACTTCGAAGAAACAATAGCCTAAGGGTGAAAAAGATTGGTCGGAAAAAATGGCAAAATGGAATTTAAAATGTGTAGTATACTTAATATAGGTACAAGTAATCGGCTGATTGGGTGAGTTTTAGGAAGGTCAGAATAGGAAAAAGATTTAGTTGTCCTAAGTTCAGACCTCCGGCCTAGAAAACAGTGTATAAGTGCTATGAATAGAGCTAATAAGGTATTGGGGTTTATTGGAGGAGTGTAATAGGAGTGCTGATGTCTTTCTGAAACTATACCTCACATTAGTTCGGCTTCATCTTGACTATGCGATGAAATTTTGGTCACCGCATTATAGGATGGATATATTGCTTTGCTCGAGTCTGTGCAAAGAAGAATGACTAAGATGATTCATGGGTTGAGGAGCTTACCTTATGTTGAAATGTTGAGGAGACTAAATCTACATACGTTAGAAAGAGAATGAGAGTTAGAGGAGACATGACTGAGGTCAAGTGGGTAAGAGGTTATAATAGGGGAGATATAGGTAAAATTCGTATTTTTAGTGAACAGGATATGAAAGGTAGCAATGGGTTTTAGGAAAAAGATTGGTTGAAATTGATTTACAAATCGAGTGGTTAATGAATTAATAGATTGGATTGATTTATGGATGATGATGCTAGGTGAAATTGAATTTGGGGATGAGGAAAGGAGCTGCCTCGTATAGGCTATTGATTAGCCTTATGCAAGACTGCTTTTAATAAGTTCTAAAGGGATTTTTTTTACTCCAAAAAGGAAAAGCAACGGGTAAATTTTCGCCATAAAATTAATGTAGAATGATGAAGATAGGTGAAGTTGAAAGAGGCTCTTTGGACAAGGGAACCAAAAAAAAAGCGATACCAAGGCAAATCTTATCAACATCGAATACTGCTTGAGAGGTACCGGGTTTTGCAAAGGTTGTTATACTCGGGTTTTGTTTTTTTTCCGAGATGTTTACGTGTGTGATAGAAAATTTCGTGAAACAAACTTAAAGTTCTACTTTTCCGGTCGGTATGCGTTATTAAAACGTCTTTTTTTCCATTGTGTAGAGGTGTTGAGATGGGTGTGAAAAGAATCAAGATCTCGGCTCTCGTGCGCGCGGGCCACAAGTCAGGCATCGCCAAGCGGCTCAATGTCAGCTGGCAGACCGTCCACAGTGTTACAGTTCACATAAAGGCTCAAGAACGGAGAAGATCTCAAAGATCGACCTCGTTCAGGCAGATCTCAAGTTGTCAATCGTTTTACTGTGATAAAGGCCTTCGAAAGTGCTCCGAAGCTCAAAATGACAGCGCTCGTGAAGATGATGAACATCTCGGTGGCCACGGTGTCCAGGGCCGTCAAGGAAGAGGAGACAAGAGCTAAATTTAGGTGGAAAAGCCTCTGTTCACCAACCGAATGCGAGAACATACGTCGGGAGCGCAGTCATCGCCTTATCAACAACGTGAAGAGTCGTGCAAATTTAATTCTCGTTTTTTTTCTGATGAAAAACCTTCACGGTCGATCCGGTCATAAACAAGTAGAACGACCGCGTGTTGAACTACGGCCAGGAAGTATGCGAGGTCCGATACGTGTCCAGGACCAAACACCCTCCTTCCGTGATGATGCTCGGCGTCGTGGATTCGAATGGCGAGATGACACCGGTGTGGTTCGCAGCCGGTTACAGTAGCACCTCGGCCACGAAAGTTCAGCCATAGGTGAGGAAGATCACGAAGGCAGACTTAGGTTTTCAGCATTACGGTGCCCCGGCACGGACGGCCTGGTTGAGGTCGAACATGAAATTCTGGCCCAAGGTCTTTTGACCGCCGCAGTCGCCCGACCTTAATACCCTCGACTACAGCGTGTGGGCGCATGTCGAAGGCAAGGCTTGCAAGGTCAGCCACAGCAATATCGACGAGCTGAAGTCCTCATTCAACCGTGTGTGCACCAGCATGAGAAGGATTTCGTCCGCAATCTGTGCGCGGCCTTAAGGTCTCGCTTGGAGCGCGTACTCGCCGCTGAGGGTGGCCACATTGATTAATATTACAATTTAAACACGCATTTATAGGTTAAAATAAAAATGTGCTTAAATGCATTATAACTTTCTTGAGAGCGCCGTAACGAATGTAACAGGAATTTTGCAATACCCGGTAACAACAACAGTGACATCTCTGAGCCCCTCCCCCTTCGATAAGTGGGTTTCAGTGCGCCCACCAGGACCCAGATACTAAAAGTCGAAAACGACCCAAAACATCAAATCCACGACGCTATCGCCCCCCCCCCCAAAGGAGGGCGAATTCCTGCTTATTGAGTTATACCTTAGGGCTTATATAATAGGCCCTTAGTATAAGAAATGCGCAACGATCGGCCTGTTGCTAACACCTTGTTGCCTTGACAACGCAATCTCCTCTCTCATCACTTCTTAGTTGTTAGATAAGCGCTCTATAGTCCATGGCCTTGAAAGTCATGCAAAAAAAAAACAACTTATTATTAGCCTTATTTCAACCTTGAACGGTTTTCCCCTTTTTTTCTTCCAAGTCATTCAATAAGATTCCTCAATGAGTCTCTCTTTTGGATTGGACAAGGGTTTTCTATCTCCAATGCCACTTATAATTACGGAATTTAACTATGCATCAAGCTTCAAAAAAAAAGTGCAGGCAGCAGCTTCCATCGTCCACCTGCATCCACCACACCCATAATTAACTAAAACCACCTTTGTTAATAAACGAAAACCAAGCTGTCAACAACAAAATAGCGATCATTCTAGCAACATCTTGAGTTGCAATACTTTAGTGCAACTATTTCGAGAATAACAGGATTAGGATAAATCAGAAAAGGCTCAAGATACCGTAGAGATGTATTGCTGGATGTTAATCTGTTCTTACTTTTGATTACAACGTTTTCGAAACTTATTAAATCGTTAATATATTTGGACCCATTAATCCAATGCGTTTCTGGTTTGCGCTAGTGAATAGCCAAATTATCCACCTAAAAATAAGTATATAGCAGGTAATTAGCTAGGAGGGTAACTTTGGCCCCTATTTCGGAGAACGGAAAGTTTTCCTTTAAAACTTTAAAGCAAAAACGCGCTAAGTATGGAATACACAGTCAATTGGAATCTCATCATATTGTATTATGGATCATTTTGAAGGGATTTTTTTTTCTGAATTAAAATATATAGACATTTTGTTACTGAACATCAAAGTAAATGATTGATTTAATTCTCATTCAAGGGCAGGGCTTATATGTCTGAAGTCAAGAAGCAACTCATAAAAAGAATGAACATTAGAGCTCATAACGTCTGGCAATCGCCTTTGAATTCGAACCTAATCCCAGGCTTTTTCGAATTTTGTATACTACTAGCTGACTACAAATAGAGGGGGGTGTACCTCCATTTTTGAAATAATCCCCTTAGGGTTCGAATTCAGATGTAGTTGTCAGGCGATCCAATGTTCATCGTTTTTAGGCAGTGATCCACCCCATTGAGGAGGGGCTAAAAATGGAGTCGTTAAATTTCCTTGAACTAGGTGACTGTGTATTGCATATTTAGCGCGAAAACCAAAGAGGAAGCCTCCCGCAGAAAGTTCGTAAAGTGAAGCCAGAGAAAACAAACATTTTTGGAAGATATCAGTATATCTTCCTATATATTGGGGCCAGGAAGGAACACAATTCTATACGAACAAATAGCATTCGCAATACGGTATTACGGGGATATTTTGAAATTACCAAGTAATCAATAGACCGGAAATTACTATGAATAAACAGGGTGTGGAGGTATCCTGTGCTTTTAAAGAGGCCAACTCATTCCTAGCCCTTTTCAACCCAATAGGCCCTAATGTGAATGGAAATACAAGGTTATGAATTAGTAAAACTAGTATATTGAATCAATGGGAGATATGTCACGGAGCCAAGGATAAGACAAAAATAATGAATGCCTTAAAAATGGATCAACAGGGACAAGGATTTCAATTCCAAGGCCTATTACCTCTAGGTCCTGGTGACTGGTAAAATTCAAACCTAACACCTGAACCCTCTTACGGACTAGAGTAGGAAAACTGAGTTAGCAACCCCCCTTGTAGGCTTATTACGCACAAAAACTGCCAAGTAGGCATTCTAATATCGCTGAATTATCAAGAGACAATACGAACTGTAGAAATTTCACTATAATCATTGTTCCAACCTGGAAACAGCAACACTATTTAAATGTTCGTAGTTAATACGTACGAAGCCTAAAATGTATTCAACTGCGTCTTAATTTCCAAGTTTTATCCTTGAAATGCCTCGTAGGTAATCCTATTAAGGAATACCCAAGAAACATCGATGCAGTCGTCAAACAAGCTGCAAAAGTAGGCTTCGATCGATTTGTGTCAATGGGTGGGGAAGCGAGCCTACAAACTTGATCCGCGAGCACCAAATGATTATGTTCGCGCGTGCGTAAGGGGTCTAAGTACCACATGACCACCTTTTTTGTTCTTAAATACCCTTAGGGTACGAAGAGAGTGTCAGCTATGGCTGGAATAAGAAATAAACTCGACCTGAACGAAGGGAAAAGAAGCGCTAGCTGTGAAATAGTAAGGCTTCTAGGGATGGCTGGGAAAGCGGGGCGGGGTTGCCCTACCCTCGTTGGATTCCAAAATTCACTTCTAATTATCAACAATACCACCAAAACTAGACAAAATATTTAGTAGAAATAAAATCACTCACATGGATTGATGATGGATCTCAAATCGATTCCACCTGATGGAGAAGCCCCGTGTTTCGAAGTATCAAATTCCACAGCGCCTCCATTAGACTTAGTACTCGGTAAAGATGAATCCTGCTCCATTATTAAACAATACCAACTACAGAGAAGGCAATATTTTATTTAACGCACTACAGAAAGCGGGAAAATTTGACGTTTTACACCCAGAACACACCCGCTCAGAAACACAGTTGGATAACGAATGCGTGACGTCAACCCTGGCTAGTTGGTTTACCGTAGAAAATGGAGAAGAGCTCCTAAGTTCAAATATTGCGCACGTTAATAGAGGGCGCTAATGTCCTTTATCACTTAATTTTTAAAAAAGTATTATTTTTTTCTATCCCAGACAATCTATAAAGTAATATTATTTCATCAATATATTCGCTTTGGCATACTGAAAAAATGTTATTCTTTTTATTACGATTAATCCAAACCTTAGCTCATGTTGAGAAAAACATTTCAAACATTTGGAAAATGCATTCTTTCTCTTTAAAATAAGTTCCCATCTTTTTATTGGTCTCTCTTTGAGCTGTCTTTTATCAAGTGAAGACGAATCGGTATAATTTTAGCTCGTTTAGCTCGTTTTGGGGGTTTTGTTTTTAAGTTTCTCTTATATCTTAAAGTACATGCTATCTTTGTTTTTAAGTTTCCCTTATATCTTAAAGTACAAGCTATCTTTGTTTTTAAGTTTCTTTTATATCTTAAAGTACATACTATCTTTGTTTTTAAGTTTCTCTTATATATTAAAGTACATGCTATCTTTGTTTTTAAGTTTCTCTTATATATTAAAGTACATGCTATCTTTGTTTTTAAGTTTCCCTTATATCTTAAAGTACATGCTATCTTTGTTTTTAAGTTTCTTTTATATCTTAAAGTACATACTATCTTTGTTTTTAAGTTTCTTTTATATCTTAAAGTACATGCTATCTTTATTTTTAAGTTTCTTTTATATCTTAAAATACATACTATCTTTGTTTTTAAGTTTCTTTTATATCTTAAAGTACATACTACCTTTGTTTTTAAGTTTCTCTTATATATTAAAGTACATGCTATCTTTGTTTTTAAGTTTCTCTTATATATTAAAGTACGCTATCTTTGTTTTTAAGTTTCTCTTATATATTAAAGTACATGCTATCTTTGTTTTTAAGTTTCCCTTATCTTTGTTTTTAAATTTCTCTTATATCTTAAAGTACATGCTACTGTATTGCATCTATAGGGTCTACTGATTTATCGTGAGATTTTTTGGTTAGGTTCAGACAGACACTACGTGCCCTTGCAAATAGTAGCCAACCGAGAGTAATGATGGCCAATATTACTTTGCCTTTTCAAGTGATATCCAAGGATAATAAAACTTTTAAGACTTTTAAAAAATAATTAGGAAATGCTTTTCTTAAAGTCTTCAAAATATTGAAAAGGTTCACATCATCTTTTTATTTAAAAGATGATTTCAATTATATTCAAACTAGTCCTCATGTATTCAGGAATCTATTTTTCTGCATTTGTTCCCATTGGCCGTATTTTAGATTACCCTAGTCAACAATGATTTTGCTACTTGGGTATTAGCTTGTGATTTATATTAGATCGAGTATGCTGATTCCGAATCTGTAATCATAATTGTTCTAGCACGTAAGGTTCCTGAGTTACACACATACTCTTTATTTACACATATGGGCAGTGTTGCTTCGGCTACCGTAGTGAGAGGATGTGTCGTGTGTGTTTGGTTCCTGCGTTACACTCCTGCTTTATCACGTTATCATATTTCGCCATTATAGTAGTGTTGAAACGGTATTTACATACAGTGATTAATTGCATTTTTCTTTCAGATTTATCTCTCAATTAATTTGTAAATGAAATAAGATCGTGCAAAAGTATATAACAGGATATATACAAACAAGTTGAAAACATGAATCAGCGAGGATGTATAAAGAGCCCAGACAACTTTTGTTATATCTGTGGAAGATATACTCCAAGCAACCAGCGGAAAAATTTAGCTAAAAGAGTGAAAGCTGCATACAATTATTATTTTGGTTGTAAAGTTGGTGACCAAGACAAGCCCTGGGCACCTCACAAATCTTGTACTGTATGTTATACGGGGTTCACACAGTGGTTAAATGGCAAACGGAAGGGTATGCTTTTTGCTGTACCAATGGTGTGGCGTGAGCCAACAAATCATGTTTTTGATTGCTACTTTTGTATGACAAATATTGCGGGATTCTCAAATAAGAACAAGTCAAAAATTGTATATCCAGATTGTAAGTCAGCTATAAAACCAGTCCCACATAATATGGAGGTGCCAATCCCAGTTCCTCCATCAGCTAGTGCAGTTAAAGAAGATGATTCATCGCCTGAAGAGGATGATAACAATGACGATGAAATGTATGAGGATGATTCTAAGGAAAAGAAGATCCAGTTGATAAATCAAGAGATTGAATGATTTGGTGAGAGATTGTCATTGTCAAAGGACAACGCAGAACTGTTGGGCTCCAGGCTACAGCAATGGAATCTTCTAGAGGACGGTGCAAAAATATCTACTTTCCGTAAACGCCATGAGGTCTTAGCTGCCTTCTATAAAGAAGGTGGTGCTTGTTTCTGTACTGATGTTAATGGCCTCATGAATCAGCGAAGAAACGAGCATTTACATGATGAATGGAGACTATTGATCGATGCAAGCACTGCTAGCCTCAAAGCTGTGTTGCTACACAATGGTAACAAAAAACCTTCAATTCCTGTCGCACTTATTGTTGGAATGATAGAGACATATGACTCAATGAAATGTATTTTGGAAGGTGTTCATTACTCGCATCATAAGTGGAATATATGTGATGATCTAAAGGTAATTTCTTTACTTCTTGGACTGCAACTAAGATATACAAAGAATATCTGCTTCTTATGCCTATGGAACAGCCGTGAAGACAGGGATCATTATGTCAAAAAGTGGCCCGAAAGGGAACACATAGTTGGCCGATACAATGTGAAGCACATGCCTTTGGTACATCGACAGAAGATCAACCTTCCACCACTTCATATCAAATTTTGTCTTATCACGAATTTTGTTAAAGCAATGGCCCATGATTCTGATGGATGCTAAACTTAAAGCCGGCATTTTTGTAGGGCCGGAGATCAGAGAATTGATAGGTGACAGGGATTTCAGAAATAAACTAAGTCCACTTGAGTTGGCAGCATGGGATTCATTTGTCCATGTAGTGCAGAACTTCCTTGGTAATCATAGGGCTGAAAACTATGAAGAACTAGTGGACATGCTCAAGGCCTATCAACGAATGGGGTGCCGGATGTCTCTTAAGATGCATTTCTTGCACGCGCATCTAGATTTCTTTCCATCTAATATGGGTGATATTAGTGAAAAACATGGGAAAAGGTTCCACCGAGATATCACAATGAGGAAAAGCAAGTATCAAGGCCGCTTCAACGAAAACATGATGAGTGACTACTGCTGGTTCCTACAACGGGAGAATCCTATATCCACATACAAGCTCAAGAGCAAGAGTCTCAAACATTTTTGAAGAAATTTATAGTCAGGTGAGTACTACCTCTTTTATATGTAATACATATCTGGTCTGAGTTTGTAAAAGGACGTACATAATGCCAAATAGGGTGCCCCGATTCCAAACCTTTGCCCAAAAACGTCTCATTCTTCTCGAACTCGTAATAATTATATCATTACTTGATCCAAGGTGACAAAGTGAGCCATAGAGCCTAGTTGCATAACTCATGAACCTTACGTGCTAGGCCAAATCTGAGCACAGATTTGGAATCAACGCACCAAAATTAGTTAGTTACAACAACATTTACTCAAGTAGCAGAGACAAAGTTAAAATTTGTTGGCTAGTGTTATATATGATAGACTTCTTGGCTTAAATGGTGCGGTGGGTAATTTATCGCCTAACTTTAATATAAAAGAAAATAACAGAGTTCATTTATACAAATATATTTACTAAAGTTACATGTTAAAAGATTTGAAGGATTTTGTACTCTTCATTTTATTGAATCAAATCGACGCGGTCTCAAACACGGCTTCTACGAGGCATCAGAACCAACTGCTCATCTCTCTCAACCACTCCCCATACACACAATAGCCCAGGGGGTTGCTGCAGGGTGGGCAAATAAAAAAAAACCCTAAAAAAAACCGAGTTTGTTTTTTTTTTTGCTTTTTCAAGTGAAATTTGAAAAAAAAACTGGGTTTGGGGTTTTTTTTTGCTTTTTCAAGTGAAATTTGAAAAAAAAAACTGGGTTTGTGTTTTTTTTGCTTTTTCAAGTGAATTTTTTTTTAAAAAACTGGGTTTGGGTTTTTTTCTTTACTTTTTCAAGTGAAATTTGAAAAAAAACTAGGTTTAAAGGGGAAGTTTCAAGAAATGAATGCTACTTATTATTTTATTCAAAATTCATATTTATGTTTATAATTTAAACAAATATGTATCAAATTAAGGTTATTTCTCTGATACTGACTCACAATAATTCATCTCTCCTTCTACAGGTTATGGCTATCATGGGTACCCATAATTCTCAATAGGTGATCCGTTCTTACCTTGATATAATTATTAAACTAATTTATTATTATTATAAAAATAGATATAGCTACTCTTTTTCTATGCTATTCTAACGCTTGTAGCATTTGTTTTTGGAAAAAACCCAGAATAAAACCTGGGATTGAGGTTTTTTTTCAAAATTACTTTTTTTTCAAGAAATGAATGCTACTTATCATTCTTTTATTCAAAATTTATATTTATGTTTAGAATTTAAACAAATATCTATCAAATTAAGGTCATTTCTCTGATACTGACTCATAATTCATCTCTCCTTCTACAGGTTATGGCTATCATGGGTACCCACAGTTCTCGATCAGTGATCTGTTACTGTGATTTATTCTTACTATAATATAATTATTAAACTAAATAATTATTAATATTATATAAACATAGAGATAGCTATTCTTTTTCTATGTTATTCTAATGCTTGTAGCATTTGTTTTTTGAAAAAACCCAGAATAAAACCTGGGTTTTATTGGGCTCTTTCAAAATTTTGTTTTTTTTGCCAACCCTGGGTTGCTGTCTGGGGAGCTAGAAGGCCAGATGTTCGAAATGATGTGGTAAAAGAAGTTGTCTGATAGCTAAGACCGGGTCCCCCTGGTTGTGTGGCAGTGTGCGGACTCCTACTGCCACACATACAGCCTTGTAACGATCACCTCCTGGATCGGAACAACACCAACTCCTTCAGGCACTTAATGTAACTCTCCTTGTGGAGTCTGAGACCCTCCGATAAGATAAACGGGGGCATAACGTGGCCCTCGCTACTGATTACCAACAAACACCATAATGTCAACCTGGAACTTGGTCTTCATGACGCTGTACATCTTGGGGAGGGAAGACAGAAAACCAGGGGTTGTTTTACGAGTTCACCACCTGCACTTGGCACAACTTATCATCTGAGAACCAAAGCATGTCATGCTCGAGGATGCTTGAGTTAGTTCACAAGATTCGAGGCCAGTTCCTTCCGCTCGTCCTTCATCTTCTGCAACAGAAGTTGGTCACTTTTCATCTTGTAGGAGTAATAGCCAGTTCCTCAGCTCGTCCTTCATCTTCTGCAACAGAAGGTAGTCACTTCTCATCTTGTAGGAGTAATAGCCAGTTCCTTCCGTTCGTCCTTCATCTTCTGCAACAGAAGGTGGTCACTTCTCATCTTGTAGGAGTAATAGCTAGTTCCTTACGCTTGTCCTTCATCTTCTGCAACAGAAGGTGGTCAATTCTTATCTTGTAGGAATACTAGCGGATGTCTTCCTGCACCAACAGCCTGATCAGATATGGACCTCATTGACTTGGATCTCGGCGACAAATTCGAGGGGTGGGGGGGGGTCGTATAAAAACTATTAAAGCGGGGTTTCCGATACGCTGTACCCTCTTTCCTGATCCCCTGCACCGTCATCCGAATGACACCCATGAATATCCTGGAGCACAGGTGGCCTTTTTGCATTTTTTGGGAGGATTAATTTCAGCCATGGTGTTGCTTTCTTCACATACGATGCACAACTGAATCTACTATAATAGGAAGAAAGGTTAGGTTAAGTTAGGTTAGGTTAAGCTAGGTTAGATTAAGTTAGGTTAGGTTAAGTTAGATCAAGGTTGGGTTTAGATTTTGGTTAATGTTAGGTAATTTAGGTGAGGTTAATGTTAGGTTAAGTTTAGATTTTGGTTAAGCTTAGGTCAGCTGGTTCACTATACCTTTACCAGTTCTTGGCAAGTACTGAGATCAATTACGTCACATTTAGTATTGCTAATTTTCAGTGAGGAGTCCCCTCTATAAGATGTAATTACTCAGCGTTATGTAAATCCCGAAATATATCTTTCTTTGTTCAGATGTTTCATTTTTTTAAGGTTATTCTTAGTTTTAAAGTTATATTCGTACGTTGGCGCAAATAATCCTTGGCTACACAAACTGTGAAGAGCGAACCATAAATTAAACCCGCTAATCGAATGGCTAATATTCCTCAAGTTTAGGTTGACCATGAAAGGTTTGAGCCAGAAACTAACAATGGTGCAACCATTATAAGTTGGTAGCTATGGATCGTCTGTGATTTTTAAAAAATTCAAAAGTGTTCTACTGGTGACAGCCAGTGAGAACATGGTCACCGAAAAACATTTAGCCTAATACTTAGAGGGTATATTAAAAGAAACAACTAATAGCAAAAAAAAAAAAAAAAAAAATCGCAGAAACAAAACAATCAAAGCCAAACCCAAAAGAAGGCTTGTTCCGGCGATTGAGGTAGACCCATTTCGCGAGCTCTTATTAATACAGAAAATGTTTAAATTTTTCCTAGTAATTATCAATAGAATAGGATTTATGACTTGCAACATTCTTAATTATATAAAAATAAGTGCAAAAGGTACTCATATATAGGGATTTAACAGTCAGAATCAGTGTTTACTATATTTTTTGGACGCCATAATTTTTGTTGGCAATTACGCGGGAAGTGTCAAAACTAGGTTTGTTTTTGTATTTCTTTCTAGTAGTCAACAATGGTTCTAAGATTAAAATCTACTAGAAAAAGGTGAAATTTATTTATTCCCTTAATTTAATGTTATTTTGTGGAACTACTGTTTACATTTAGACTAGGCTCATATGTAAGAATCGTGGATTGATTGGGAATGCAATGAATGTGTCGTAGGCTCGGTAATGAGTCAAAATGCGCCTTAAGAACGTGATTCAATGAATCAGAGGGAGGCTGGCCAGGATATTAGCTATATCTTAGATACAAGGTAAAATGATAAGGGACAGAGAGGCAATGGATGGTGGCCGGAATATTATATTAGTCAGTGATTCAAGGATAGCAGGGCCGGTAAAGAATGTTTGTGCAAGTAGGGCTAGGCCTAAAGTTGCTTTGGAAGAGGAAGTGAAAGATGCAAATCAAGGTGAAATGTATGTGAATGTTGATAGAAAAGGTCAAAGTAAGTTAGATGTCTGAGAGGGACACAAAACCTGTTAGGTTAACTAATGAATTCAGTGCTCTTAGGCAGGAAGTGATTCGAGTGACGATTTGGAGGGTTCTCTAAATGAAGATGTGGTTGGAATTTTGAATAAGAATGAGGGGATGGAGTTACAAGGAGTTACAAGGAAAGAAAGTACCCTAGGAGACCTTACGGTCCATTCAAAGAGGGTACCTTTGGACTCGCAATCGAGCGGGCACATGGCTGCTCAATTGTTTGAGTGAAGTGTTTGTGGTGGGAGATTCTTCGATAGATAAGAAGTTGAGTGCAAATAGATAAGAACATATGTAATAGAGTGTGTAAAAGGCTAATCAATAGTCCAATCCATTCCTAAAACTCCGCAGGGAGGACGCTTCTATCACATGACTAGTGAGCCAATTTCATTCATCTACCACTCTTTCCTAATCCTAACTTGTCCAGCTTAAACTCAATGCTACGTGTCCTATCCCGTTCCCTAAAAATAAGAACCTTACCTATGTGCTTCCCTATTGTAACCTTTTACCCACTTGAAGACCGCAATCAAGTCCCCCTCAAACTCTTCTCCTTTCTAACATATGTAGATTTAGTCTCCTAAGCATTTCTCCATAAGGTAAGCTCCTCAACCTATGAATCATCTTAGTCATCCTTCTTTGCACAGACTCAAGCAAACAACTATCCATCTTATAACACGGTGACCATAATTGCACCCCATAATCAAGGTGAAGTCGAACAGAGGGTTTAAATAAGGGGGTGTAAGGTTTTGCTTGCCGGATGCTGGAATATCTGATCTGTCTGAGAGGTATGAAAGACTGGGTGACTGTTTGTGAGAGGGAACAGCCGTGATCACCCATGTTGGAGTGATAGACCCTTGTAGCTTTTGTCATCCGTTGATGTTGAGTGGATTCATGTGAGTTACGTGAGAGAAGAGGTAAAAGATTTTTGAATGAAGGGTGAAATGTGAGGTGTGCTTCCATGAATGAATGAGATAGAATGGCTTTCTCGTACAATTGATTTGAGTGGATATGTGAAAAGGAAAGCGTGATTTTGATGTGTGGCATAGATTTTTGGCTTAGGCGATGGGTAGATTGCCTTTGAGTAGGGATGGGTAAGTGTATTGTGGGAGTATGATAGTACCATTAGGTCTTTACGGGCGGGAAATTATATAATGTTAGAGTTAAGGACAATAGTAGAAGGGAAAATTAGAAAGGATAGAATAATAGAGGGTAACCCCAAAACGGGGCGCCAATTTCAATGGACTTCATTTTTAATTATTTTCCAAATTAAAAAATGAAGTCTATTAAAGGTTGAGGCCCATTTGAAGGGGGAGGGGATCACAATGTACTATTAGAGGAACTAAGGATATACCAAAGGAACCTGAACTTAGCATACCAAAAATTGTCTCAAGGATTAATGGGGTCAATTGTTTTTAGGACAATGCAGTCTTCGAAATAAGAGGGAAGAGTTATTTAGGTATCGGATAGAGGGAAATATACAGTGCGCAGAACAGAGTCCTGGGTTAACAAAACCATTTAAATTTAATGAAAGTAGAAAAGAATATGAAATGCTTACACTATATACATTAACCAGAAGACTGGAAGGATTGGAAGAGGCATAATTATTCATATTAAAAGTAGCAACTAATCATATCAAAAACATACAATAGGCCTAGAGGATGGGCAAATAGCGGTCGTTATGTTAAAAGTAACACCTAATCAAAAGCATACAATATGCCTAGAGGTGGGCAAATAGCGAAGTCGCTGTTAAAAGTAGCATCTAATCCAATTAAAACCATGCAATAGGCCTAGAGGTGGACAAATAGCGAAGTCGAATGTTAAAAGTAGCATCTAATCTAATTAAAATCATTCAATAGGCCTAGGTGGACAAATATCGAAGTCGAATGTTAAAAGTAGCATCTAATCTAATTAAAATCATTCAATAGGCCTAGAGGTGGACAAATAGCGAAGTCGAATGTTAAAAGTAGCATCTAATCTAATTAAAATCATTCAATAGGCCTAGGGGTGGGCAAATGGCGAGTTGCTACGGGTCGAGAGTAGAGCTACTAAAATTCTGGCAATAATATCGGGAGAGGAGAATTCTATAGACCACAAAACCAATTCATTGAAATAGATACATAAGACCCAAAGTGCGACCTGTAATTCCCGCCAGGGAGTCAATCTTTTGCAACTTTTAGAAGTATCATCATTAATTCCTTCCCGAATTATCTCGAGTTAACTTGGACATTGAATTCGAATAATTTGGCCTTCCTGGTCAAGCCCGAGACAAGCGACTACCTTTCATTTTGATAAGCATCCCTGGAGAAACTCGATTCAAAGACGTCAAGCCCGAGATTTCTCGGGATCTTACCAATAGCGGGGGGCAAGCACCCGATATTTCTCGAGATCATACCAATAGGGAGGTAAGCGAATACCTTTCATGTTGATACCATAATGAATGTATGAATACGTGGAATTTAAAGAATTTATTTCTAAGAAACTTAAATATTCACGAAAGCAAAAAATGTAACGAAATAAAATAATGAATAAAAAAGAGTAATCATATAGTAATGAAAAAAGTGTTAAAACTAAGAAAAGAAACTAGTTCCAGTAACAAAGATGAAAAATACACTTAATAACTAAGCAAACGTACAAAAAGTATTAAAGAATCGTCTAACAAATAGTAATTAACTCACAAAAAAATATAAATTAATACGTGCCAAAATTATTAATACTTAAAGGAAATTTTGCTTTTTTTCATTATGACATCAAGCAGCATGCAATTTTTTTCCAACCTTCCGTTTTTCCTTAATTAAATTTTGGTTTGGGGTTTTGCCGCCCACAATTTAATTTTGTTTGATCAGTTAAACGAAAAATAGTGGGAAAGAGGGCGAATCATTATGGACACAAGTACGAAAGCAAGCGAGCGCCTATTTTGAATTATTACCCAATTTTGGCATAATATACTAATTTGGATAATACATTACGAATAATTTACATGATTGGAACATAAATATTGATTAGTATAGTTTACAATAGTATCCCATCTATAAAAACACTTTTTGTAATAATGAATTTGCGACTTGAGAAAGAAAACGGAGACAAAAATTGAAGCAAATTCATATGGGATACAAATACATATGTGAAAGGTGAATATGAAGATTAAACAAACCATTAAGTATATAAAAAAAGGACAAATAAGACATGAAAGAAGAGGAAAAAACATATGATAATAGGGGTGTCCACTATAGATAGAAAAATAAATTAGATCCCATAAATTTTGTCCAAGATATAATAAACAAATACAGAGAATAAAAGCAGCCATACATAAAAGACAAAGACTATTTGTCAGGGTTATAATTACTTAGTAAAGGATATATATAAAAAGAAAAGCAGATTTTAACAAGATTTTGAAGGTAAAGAAAGTAATAGAAGCGCCATCACAACAGTGGGACCGATAACCGTATTCAGGAAGAGCTGAGCAAAATCGAGTCCCACACAGTTGATCAGATCTCATTCATTAAATGCTATATTTAAAATATATTCATTAGTAAATCAGACGCGTTACTAGTCAATTTATAAACATAAGTCTCTCGAAATTTCATCAGGCTATGAATTAGGTTGACTTTTACCAGACTTTGTTGCCAGGGAAGCAGGTAACGAAGTGGAGATGAAATTTAGACCTTAAACCGACCTCTTGCAATCTCTCCAAGCTCCATTATTAAAGGTGAACAAAACTTTTAATATCGTCTTCGTATGTGTGTTCTCTCTTGCATTTTGCTTCTTTTTTCTTATAAATTCTTATTTTTATCAACATTACATATCCATTTACACTTTTATAAATTAAATTTCGTGCGAGATGGTTTTAATTTCTCTCTTATTACAGATATATTGATTACCAACGTTATATTCCTTTTTAATTATATAATTGTAATAGGAGGGCCTACTAAGTACACACATACATAATGTTATCTCTACCTATAAACTCCAAACTCTAGGGTCGGCCATCTTTCACCAGAACCAGTCCTTGGGCATGTGCGAGAGTAGCTCCTAAGGAGAGTCTAGAATCCTATTATATTATAGCGTGAAAGGATGACCTCCCCTGTAGTTTTTTTCTTGAGTATGAAATTTCCAATCGCATGTTTTAGTGTACGTATGGGTCGTTTAATGCACATGACATTTCTCTTTTACAAGTTATTTGTTTGGGTTTTCTTAATCTAGATTTTTGAGTGAATAAACAAATTTCAAAATCTTTGGGTGACGGATTTCAGCAATCGGTTAAGCCTTTCTTGAGAGTAAAAGCTATGATGGATTTGGAGAATATGTTTTCGTGGTTTTAACTCCCTCTGTCAACCATAAGTGGATTTATCCAGACCCGAGAAAAAATAAGGAGAGATTAAGGTGAAGATACAAGAGGGAACTTGAAAATTAATACACCGAATTACTTCTAAATCCTGGGAATAAGAACATGTACAGTACATAAAAGGACAAATTTTCTACGTTATTGGGCAAAATGGCTCGGATCTTTATTATTATTCTGAGAGCTACCAAAACAACTGCTAAATTGATTCCAGACAAAATACCAAAATGCTACTGAAAGGAAGAAAAGGCAGGCATGAAGAAAGTGAAGGGCTAATAGTAAACCCAGATGAATAAGAAATATTAGAAAATGAGAAAAAGCTACCGTTTCAAGAATTCTTTCACACGGGACTTAAATGAAGAAATATCCCCTGAGTGTACAATCTCGCTGGGTAAAGCATTCCACCTTTTACTTAACGATGGCATAAAACACTGTGTCGTATTAACATTCATACAATTCATAGCCAAGTCATTAAGATTAAGAGCAAACCTCGTCACGCGAACTGGATTAAAAGAATCCGGCAGAGCTTTGTGCAACGGAGGCTGAATAGTATTAAATACCTTGAAATAAATGCTAAGGGCACCAACCAGACGCCGATGATCCAAATCAAGGGACAGAGCTGGTGATTATTCGGGGGATAGGGGGGGGGGTCATACCCTTCAAGGACCATTCGCATTACGATCAACGTCCGTATGTGTATTTTAGAAGTTAATTCGGTATTTATTGGTAATTGCGTTGATAATTCAATTTATTCGTTTTTTAGTCGTGCGCGCGACTTTTTATAATGTCGGTTCGTCTGTCGGATTGTAACCATTTTACTTTTCAATTAGTTTTTTGGCAATAACATCGTAACTATTCGGCCGATTTTAACGAAATTTGAAACCCTTATGTTGTTTTACATTCTCTCTCGAATGATATATTGCCAAAGTCCTCCAAAGGTTAGCCCGGGAATTATTAAAAGAAAACTAACTATGGGTCTGATTGCCCAAATTGTTGAAAGTTTTGAAGGTCACGTGGTCACAAGTCAGACTAATTGAGAACAATGGCTTAGGTATAGATTTTTCCAGTCGTTGTACAGTTGAATTGAGTCTGCATTTGTGGTGAATGAAATCGTCATTTTCTTCAGGAAAAAAAAGACTTCTGTATTGACCTCTGTTTATTAATATACGTCATTCTTTCGACCTACGCCGCCCGATCACCCATTGACAGCTTCGCGGTGGAGACCTCGAATTTTCATTTTGACAAGCGGGGTCGAAATCTACGAAGGCTCAGAATACATCCGATATCTCCTGGAAAGTGGACTTAAGAGGACTAAAGAAGTCCATATTTTGGGAGTGTTTGAGTCGCCCCCAAACCGGTGATTCACAGCGGCCTTCCTCCGTTATAGCGACGAACCAGACTCACTGACCCTGTTGGGGTTTCAACGAACGGCGTGTTGGCTCGTGCCCCAGACCCAGAAAAACCTGCTGGCTCTTAGTGCCAGTCTCCGCTTAATAAGGGTGAAAGATGCTCAATTCTAGCTGTCGCCCTAGGTAAGGTGGTCTATAGGGTGCTTGTCCACTTCCTGGCATCCTCCTCTTTCACGCAGGCGCACATGTGCATCCATTAAAATTTTATTCTTCAATCGGCGATTAGTGTTTTTTTTGCTTTTTTTAACATCTAAAAGTAATTCAACAAAATCGCAAAACCATTAAATTCAAATCTTAAACGAAACCGTTAAAAATAAAATAAAAACACCGATAATCCCCCCACCCCAGTTTTGAGGTGCTAAGAAAGACCATGGCTTTAATTTCACGACGTGCTTTCGGCCTCCATGAAATGTCTCTTCTCCCCCACACTCCCTCCCCCCCCGCTTACGGGGGATTCCCTCATCACCGGGGCTCGCTTCGGTGGTACGAATATGACGAAGCAAATTGAAAACCTCTTCGTGGAACCTCGGAATAGAGGGGGTGGGGGTGGGGGGTATTACGGTATTGAATTTAAGAGAGGAAAGGGGGGGGGGGTACGAGCACGTTCCAGTCTTTTTAAGGGGTGGGGGAATCATGTTTTCACCTACGTGCCTATTTTTACCCATTTCACTTAGCAAACTAATTTTCCCCGTTATTTTTATGAGCCTTGATTTCTTGATTTTTGGGGGGGAATAGGCTTCTGAAATATCCATTTTGCTTTCTGGGATTTTTACTATTCAATTTCATTTTTCTCTTTCATTTATCCCCCCTCCTCATTATTTTTACATTATTGAATTTAAGAGAGGAAAAGGGGGGGGGGTACGAGCACGTTCCAGTCTTTTTAAGGGGTGGGGGAATCATGTTTTCACCTACGTGCCTATTTTTACCCATTTCACTTAGCAAACTAATTTTCCCCGTTATTTTTATGAGCCTTGATTTCTTGATTTTTTGGGGGGAATAGGCTTCTGAAATATCCATTTTGCTTTCTGGGATTTTTACTATTCAATTTCATTTTTCTCTTTCATTTATCCCCCCTCCTCATTATTTTTACAACTAACAAAATATTTCCTATCTACACAGGCATACATGATCGTGTGAAAACACCCTCTCGCACATCTTCATGACTCATCTTCCAGAATTAGCCTCGTCACAATTGGCCTATTTCCGACGCGGATGAGAGATAAAAATAGTTAATTTGAAAGTTTATTTAAAGATGACGGAATGATGACGGGAATCTCTGTGGAGATTAGCTAAAAAATAGGTTGATTATAAAATATATAATAGACCAAGTCGAAAATAAATAAAGGTTGGCAGAGGGAAAATAAATTTCTAGAAGTATCTGGCATCTTTTACTCCGACCTAAGGCTACATTTAGTCTTGATTTCAGAAGGAGACTCGAGGGCAGATCTGTTAACAGCAATATGGATCGTAGGCCTAGCCAAGTCGAAGCTTCCCGCACTTCTCAGCAGGATAGCCAATGTAGATGTTTTTTGTTGCATTTGAATGAAAAAAAACAAAATTAGATGTTAATTTGGATGATTTTGTTGGTGTTTTAGATGTTCTTTAGACACTTTTCCAAAAAATTATACATGCTACAACTACCCTCCGAAACGGCAACTAGCCAACTATCCTTTTAGTTGATGAATATAGAAAGAACAGAGAGGGATCACTATGTAACACAGGCGAACAGGTAGTCGTAGAGGAAAAGGGCACGGAAATAACTTGAAAGGGGATAGGCAGAGCTGATAGGTCGGTGGCTAGACACCGATGGGTAATGTAGTTGGGTGTGTCTCGGGGTGTTCGTGAGAGGACGACGGCTGGGGGGTGGTCAGGAAGGAGATCGTGTCTGCTTAGTCGGAAACGCGTTATTCATGATGCTCTTAACTTATGCGTAGAACGGTATGGATTGCGGGGTGTCGCAGTGCCATCGCAACATACAGTCTTGCGTCTAGTGCGGTGTATATGGGGTCTCTGGCGAGTATCCCGAGTTGTTTTGCGATTCTAGTGTGAGCGTATGTGTTGAGGGGTAGAAATTTCTTGTTGACGTGTAGTGTGGACATTCTCGCGTACATGGGAGAGCGGCAAGCGCGCTTCAGAGCCGTTTTCTGAATGCGCTGAGCCTTCTGCTGCGACGTGGCACTCGCAGCTACGAGAGACAGTGGGGCGTACGCGAGAAGAAGTCGCACGAGTGTTTTATATAGGTGTAACTGTAGTTTCTTGCCCGCAGGGTAGAACCTGCGTGCGGCTCTTGCTTGTGTTATGTTCTGGTGTATATTGAACCTAAGAGACTTCTCAAAAGTTAGCCCAAGGATTTTTGTCTGTTGTGTGTAGTGGAGCCTTGTTGGGTTTAGGTGGTCCATGCCTGGTGTGTTCGAGAAAATTTGCAGGTTATGCATGTAGTGATCTCCTGCCCTGAAGAGCGTCATCTGTGTCTTCTGAGGATTCGTGGCAATCAGCCATTTATCCTCGTATTGCGAGGGGCGGTCAATAAGTTTTGCGAATCGGTAGGGCAAAACAGAGGAAGGGGGATGGCTGTTTTGGGGGGTGTTAGGACAAGTTATGACAAGTCAAGACCTGCAGCCGCACGTCCTGCCTCGGCTATTTAAGAAGCAGTAGCTGATCGCAGATCGTCAGTCACAATTTTTTCAACAATGGAGAAGGTTGAGCACCACGCAGTGATCAAATTTTTATCCGAGGAAGGCAAGAATGCAAAAGAGATCAATGAGCGCATGGTTGCAGTGTACACCGACACCGCCCCTTCCTATGCACCCATTGCTCGCTGGAATAGGGAGTTCCGCCATGATCGTGAGTCCCTTAAAGATGACGCCCGTCAGACGTGACCAACCAGGACAATGTGGCCCGTGTGGAGAGGATGATCCTCGATAATCGACGGGTGAAGGTCGAAGGAATCGAGCGAGAACTTGGAATATCACATGGAAGTGTTATCAACATCATCCACGACAATTTGTCCATGACCAAGCTCACACCCCCCCCCCTCCCGCCCTACAGTCCAGATCTGGCCCCTAGCGAGTACTTTTTATTTCGCCAGCTCAAGGCTGCACTGCGTGGACGCCGGTTTGGGGACGATGAAGATGTCCAGCTCGCCGTCCAGGAGTGGATTGAACAGCAGTCGGGATATTTCTGGTTGTCGGGAATTCGAAGCCTCAGGGACAAGTGGAGCAAGTGCATTAAAGTCGAGGGTAGTTATATTAAAAAATAATAAAACACTTTTCCTTATATCCGGATTGCAAAACTTATTGACCGCCCCTCGTATGACCTTTGGTTTAGTATTATTTGTGCGTGGTGCGCGATCTCGTCTGGTCCGCGGCCGCTGACGAGAATGGTCTCGTCATCGACCTAGGACACTGTGTAGGTGTGACGTCAGTTTTCGGGTGGTCGTGGGGTGTCGTTTGTGTACATGATATAAAGTGTGGGTGCTAGTACGCTTCCTTGAGGAATGCCTGAGTGCGGTGTGGAAGGTTGTGATAGGGTATTATTGTTTTTTATGTGGCATCTCCCTTCACTGAGGTAGTGCGAGAGGAGCCTTCTGGTGCAGAGAAGTAACTCCGTATTGTTGGCGAGTTTCCGACGGAATCCCCCCCCCCATCCTCGTGCCACACCTTATCAAAGGCCTTCTCCACGTCCTTTTTGATGGAGTCTTTTGATGTACCTGACGTTTTTTGTATTGTCATGAACGATGTTCACAGCCGCCTGAGTGGACCGGCCCCTCCTGAACCCATATTAGTCGGGGGAGAACCAGTCCATCTCTTCAAGGTAGTCCCGTAGGCGGCAGTTGATTATACGTTCGAGTATTTGCCTAGGTGCTCTAATAGAACAATAGGCCTGTAATTGGTGGGTGTTTGGGGTCTTTGTTCGTTTTGTGTAGAAGTATGTTGTGAGACTGAATATTTGGGGGAAGTGGCCTGAGGCTAGTGAGGCGTTGGATAGGTGTGTAAGTGTAGGGTATATGTTTGCGGGGAGGTTGTGTATTAATGCGGCTGGTAGTCCCGGAGGAGCCGGGTGCGCATTTTGGTGTTGTTTTAATGTAGTGTTTTGCTTCCTCGATGGTGGTGGGAGTGGTCAGTGTAGAAGTTTTGTCGAGCAGCTCTATTCGTATCAGGGGGGCGGGCCTTAGCTAGTGAGCGTGAGCCCGACACCACTCCTGGACTTCCTGGAAGTGTTCTTGCGCGTGTGGTTTGGGTGGGTTGTGTGTCTGTACTGTGTCCCAGTGGGACTTAAATGAGTCGAGGATGACATTGGTATCTGCGAGTGTTTGGTTATTTACTTGGAGGGTGATGAGTTTGGGTGGATCGGTGCCTAGCATCCTTTTTTACGTGCCGCCAGAAGGAGGGGTCAGTGCAACGAGTGTCGTCCGCATCGCGGACCTCTCGCCACTGTCGGTTCCTATCAAGTTGCACGCACTGTAGAATACGGGCACGTAGGTGAGTGATGTTGTGTTGTCGTGGTCCTCTGGTGTAGTGATTGTTGTACTGTGTGATGAGTCTCTGAGTGTGTATGGAATATGTGAATTGTTTATACATGTGTAGGTTTTGTGTAGGTCGTGCTGCGGTTATAGTGTTCAAGATTGAGCACCAGTGGTCGTCTAACAGATCTAGATTGGTGTGGTCTAGGTCAAGATTTTGTAGCGTGTTTTCTGTTGTGTCTCTTGAACTCTTCCCAGTTCGTGTTTTTGAAGTCGAAGAAAGGTGGTGTGGGTATAAATATGGGAGATGTGGATATGATAAGGCATATCGGAATGTGGTCAGAGAGTACGTGAGGACCCGGTGAGATGTGTGTAGAAGCGTGTAGCGTGGTCGTTGCGGAAGACCACGTCTGGAGACGCGGTTCCTCTGCGAGTAACCGAAGAATGTGGGAAAGGCCGGGCCGATGTGCTTGCAGCGATAACGCGGCAGGGCACAGGCCAGGTACATTCTTGCATCATTCGTGATATTAGAAAGGAGTGTTGGGTGGAAAGCGTTGAGGTCCCCCGCAAAGAAGATAGGTAGGTTGTAGTTTGATAGAGCCCGGAGTTGGGCTTCTATGCTTAATTGTAGGCGTGATGGTCTGTAGTGCGTGGCCACTATGATGGGGGCGGAGCTTGTCTGTAGCTTGCAGGCTAGAAAAGTCATCGCGTGTTTGAATGAGAGAGTGGTGTATAGAGCGCTTTATTAGGATCCCTGATCCTAGATGCAGCGCTTGTGGAGTTATGTGTGGTAGTCTGTAATGCGGAGTCTGTTGTTGGGAAGGTGTAGACTGGTTGAGTTCAAGAGTATTGTCAGGCCTTTCTGTGTTTAGGACCCAGTTGGCAACAGTATGGCGAATACTGTGCCAACTGCGTACGTTTAATTGTGTCACGTTGAGGCGACCTATTTATGTGGGCGGGGTGCACGGGTGGCTGATTTCCCAGGTACCGTTCCTCTCTCCTTGGTTATTGCCCAGGAGGCGTGAGGAGCGAGTACCTTCACGCGTATCGGCTGTGGTTTCGTGGGAGTGAAGAGGTCAGTGATGTTATTAGGTGGGCAGGGTGTGGTAGAGGGAAGTGTTCTGTGGAAGGAGGGTTAGTGAGAGTAGGTGGTGGTCGTGGAAGGAGGGTTAGGGATGGGTAGAGTCAAGGAGGGGGAGTTAGGAGCATAGGAGGAGGGGGTAGAGATAGTAGGGGAGGTGCAGAATATGAGAGGGGGGATGTCGGGAGAGAGAGGAGGTTGGGATGGCGAGGAAGCAACAGCGGGGAGGGGGTTGGTCGGCTTTACGCGTGGTTGTGTGTGTGAGGGGGGGTGGGGTCGTGGGGTTTTGGTTTAATACGGAATGTTGTGGAGGGTGTGGTGGGCGTGGGGGAGGTGGAGGAGGTGGCGGTTGTGGTATCAGTGTGTGTGGGGTTGGAGGCTGTGAGAGGGCGGTGAGGACGGTAGGAGTGGGTTGGTGGCAATAAGAGAGGGAGTTGAGGCTGCCGAAGGAGTGCTGGTGGTAGGAGGGAGTTTAGATCTAGAAGAGGAAGGAGTGGTAGCTGTGGAGGGAGAAGAGGAGGTGGTTGGAGGAGAGGTGGGAGCAGTGGGCAGAGAGGCAGGTAAGGAGGGTACAGTGGCGAGAGGGGGAGGGACAGAAGGGCAGGAGCGTGGTGAAGGTGGGGGCGGTATGTCCAGGATGGAAGGTGTTCGTGCCTACAGGGGTGGGGAGGAGTGCGGGTCTCCTGTGTGTATGCTCGTCGATTAGAGCGAAAACCTTCTTAGGGACGGTGATCTGCTCTAGCCCGTGCGAGGCAAACATTGTATTTAGTATGTTTGCGTATAGTCGCGCGTCACCCATCGACATGTCGTTTGCCACCGTTGAAAGCAAGGCGGCCAGGTGTAGCTTTGGGTGTGTGGTGTCGGGTAGGGGAAAGTGACGGGAGTAGTGGGGGTCTCTGGGTGTAGGGTGTTTGGGTGGAAGCGGGTGTCGGAACATGTGGATGAGTCTGGGCTGCTGCTGAGGTAGGACAGCGTTGTCCGGCAGCAGCAGCGAATGTTCTTGCGAGGGAAACAGGGGCGGCGGCCAAGTGTGTGGTTGTGTTGGTGCGCTGTGGACGCCGTATTGCCGTTACGGCGTCAGAGCGGGCCTTACTTAGGTAAGGGTATTTAAGGTTGACCACGACATGGTCACCGCCGCAATTTGTGCAGAGGGATGTGGTGGCTGTGCAGGTGGTGTAGTGGTGGCCCACTACACTGCACTTGGATCAGACCAGGTCTGCTTGGAAGTCACGTGTAGAGTGTCCGGTTTTGTGACCCCGGTGGCACTGTGTAGGTCTTATATTTAGCTGTGGCTTGATGTAGTCTGGGTGCGTTAGGGTACCGCAGACCTTGATACCTTGGTCTAGCAGCAGTGACCTGTTGCATTCGTCGGACAGTGTGATTATTGCCCATTGTTTCGTGCGGTTGTAATAGAAGTCTCTGATGACCTCCTCCCCATACTTCTGTGTGAGGTGTGTGCGGAGGTCATCGGTGGAGAAAGCCCATTGGTGGGCGCGATAACGAAAAAATGTATCACGATAACCAAATCGATAACTGGCGATAAATTTATCGCCCGATAAGGTGATAACCGATAAATCGATAAATCCAAAACTATAATACAATATTGATTACTGAATATATATATATAGCGTTATTTTATAAAACAATAGTAAGAATATTTGAATACTGTTTCTGAGTTTCTTACCTGGTGAGGCTCTCATTCATCTCCTCATAGGTTTTGAGGATCGTCCTCCCAGCTCGGACCTACCTATTTCTCCCTCCAAGGCACGCGCGGCTCGCCCCTTTGCTAAACTGGAACCAAAAACTGAAATTATCAATTATCGCTAGTTTGGAACCAAAAGTATCGGCGATACCGATGAATCGATAACGCGCGCAAAAAAATATCGAATAACCGATAGCCCAATCTCGTTATCACGATGACGCCCACCTATGAGAAAGCCAACCATAGGGGGTTGGTCTTGAGGACTCGTATTTAGTGTTTCTTGTGTACACCGTCGGCTAGATGTGTGAAGGTCTGGTGTGGCGAATGTGTCCGACGCAAGTTCGTGGAACTTGACTGCGTCCTCCTGTGAGCGGAAGGCGAGTTTGTGGCCTGTGTGGGTGTTTATTATGTTTGTGATGGGGGTGTCATGTGTAGCGGCTAGGTTGAGAAGTGTGTGTGGATGTATTGTTGTGCACCATTGAGGATCGGTTTTTCAAAGTTACTTCCCTTTCTTCAGAGGGGGTCCCCCGCCCCGCCGATAATGACCCCGTGAAAATGACTCAGATGTGATGATGATTAGTGAGTATGGACCTGGTTGGGCTCCTCAGAGGGTGTGAAAACATGGCGGACTCAATGATGACTGAAGCGAATCAACTGACTCCAGTCGGGGTGCCGCCCCCTCTATTGGGTTTTGGGCATTTCTCAGTTACGTCCGACATCTCACTGAGACGGTAGTATCTCCCTCTGTGGTCTTGGGCGGTGCCGGAGGGTAGGGTATTAATCCTCCCCGCGTTGGTAATTGAGTCCCAATCCAGGTTTGCTCCTCCCTTTGGGTTCCACAGCGGGCTAAGCCTCAGAACTCCTTTCCCCAAAGTTTGCAATTATGCCCTTTCTAAGTAGAACGGTATAGTTGCAACGGAGCTCTATGTGTAGAGTCACGTTCACGGAGTTAAGACACGGCGGGCAGGGATGGGGAGGGTTTAGCACGTCATATCACTATGCCGAGCCAAAGAAATAAAGTATTTTTTATTCATGGGGGGTGGTTGAGCGGGGGGGGAGGGGCTTTTCTGAGTCTCGTGTATTCATCTCGAGATGATACCGTCCACGGTATGACTTGCCGAAATCGCACTATTCTCAGTGAGAAGCATCGAGAGAAATTTCGCCGGGCCTTGCCTCCTGTATCTGAACGATAGCAGGGAAACGCAGAGATGTGCCTTTTAGTAGAGTCGGCGTCCCTCTTATAGAGTGCGTTTTATTATTTGTTACCTACAAATAGAGCAAAGTATTTATTTTGTAAAGTCCTCAACTTTTAAAAATGTCAAAAAAATATAGCCAAAAGTTTAGAAAAGAATGGTTTCAAGATAAAATTCTCAAAGATTGGATAATGGCTGTTCCGGGAGATGACACTAGGGCATGCTGCAAGTACGAGGAGCGGTTAATAAGTTTTGCGAATCGGTAGGGCAAAACAGAGGAAGGGGGATGGCTGTTTGTGGGGGTGTTAGGACAAGTTATGACAAGTCAGAACCTGCAGCAGCACGCTCCTGCCTCGTCTATTTAAGAAGCAGTAGCTGATCGCAGATCGTCAGTCACAAATTTTTCAACAATGGAGAAGGTTGAGCACCGCGCAGTGATCAAATTTTTGACCAAGGAAGGCAAGAATGCAAAAGAGATCCATGAACGCATGGTTGCAGTGTACACCGACACCGCTCCTTCATATGCAACCATTGCTCGCTGGAATAGGGAGTTCCGCCATGGTCGTGAGTCCCTTGAAGATGACCCCCGTCCAGGACGCCCGTCAGACGTGACCAACGAGGACAATGTGGCCCGTGTGGAGAGCATGATCCTCGATAATCGACGAGAAGGTCGAAGATATCGAGCGAGAACTTGGAATATCACATGGAAGTGTTATCACCATCATCCACGACAATTTGGCCATGACCAAGGTCTCTGCCCGTTGGGCGCCTAGAAACCTCACGCCCCATGATCGACATCAACGTCGTCAAAGTCCACAAGGCCAGAGTTGCCCAAGCTGCCCTGCGCGAGTGCGGATTCGAGGAGCTCAACCATTTCCCTTACAGTCCAGATCTGGCCCCCAGCGACTACTTTTTATTCCGCCAGTTTGGGGACGATGAAGATGTCCAGCTCGCCGTCCAGGAGTGGATTGAAGAGCAGTCGGGAGATTTCTGGTTGTCGGGAATTCGAAGCCTCAGAGACAAGTGGCGCAAGTGCATTGAAGTCGAGGGTAGTTATATTGAAAAATAATAAAACACTTTTCCTCATATCCGAATTGCAAAACTTATTGACTGCCCCTCGTAGGTACTACTTTGCTCAACTTCTTTTTGAGATGTATTCTGACGAAAGAAATCTTGCATATCTACTTTTCTTGCTACCCTTGCTTACAAATTATTTGAATCTAAAACCAGTGATAAAGTTAAACTTCTTGATGACCTCCTTCTGCTAGTTAAATCTATTGGTAAAAAAATAGAGTCCAACTAGTAAAATTGACTTGCTCACTTGTTATATTAATGAGTATTTGATCCCAAAGCCATACTTGGGTTATCTATTTGAATAAAAAAAATGAAGAATTAAAATCTAATAAACTTATAACAATAGATGATGAAAACAGTTTGAGGCAACGATGTACAAATTATATAATCTGTCTTTTTCAACAACTGAGACAGAGACTTCCAGATAATAGTAAAGTTTTACATACAAAATCTTTCACTTTTCTCTGTCAACAACATGCTTCAGCCAATCGAAGATAGTGTTTCAATTTGTGAAGTCCTGAAGTGCCTCGGTGTAACTCAAGAAACAATTACTAAAGCTGAGTTTCAATTGACAAAAATTAATTTAGTTGATTGGAAAAATAAAACTGATAGAGGCTTTCTGGAAATAAGTCCTTCAGTCTCAAGATGCCTCTGGTTCGAATCCTTTTGAAGAAATCAGCAAATGTTGTAAAGTATGTAAGATCTAAACTTAGAAATAAAATGAAGTTAGAAATGTTAAATGCCATTTTAATGGTTAAATTCAGCTTAGCCAGATTAGAAGAAATGTTGTAGTTCTTATAACTACCATCTAAAGTGTTGAACAACATTGGTACTCTTGCTACTTACCAAACAAAAGATATTTCATGTGTATCATCTGCATTAGAGACTGAAGAAGATGATGTGGATAATTTTTTATTGCAAAGCTTGCATTAATAGTATAATGTTATTTATAATTCATAATTCCCTTTATTGAGGGATAGTAAAGTGAGTTGGCAACACTACTTCTCAGATGAGCAGAGTTAAGCTATTTGGGTCTAGTCGTTGGATGGAGTGTCAATTTTAGTTGACGATAACGAGGGACTCGACCAGAAAGTTAGGGGGGGAGGCTCCTAAAGAAAGGTGTTGAGGTGAAGGGAAAAGTTAAAAGTAGTGAATTTAGGAGAGGTAAAAAGGAACAGAAAGGGCAATGAGTCGGATAGGAGTCATGATGGCAAGCAACTTCCCCCTATACCACAGATGCCTTTGCTGGGGGGAAGGGGGAGGAAATGAGTCTAAAAGGAACGGCCATATGCCGGATTCTTCAGTTGGAACCAGTTTCTGGATTCCTGCATGACGTAATCAGCGGTCGATTGGCTGGCTGGCTGTCTGAGTTCCTGCTCAGCAATCAGCCACTTTTAGATTTCTCTCTCTCTCTCGTTTCAGGCGAAGAACCGTGCCTGTACGCCCCAACACCTCTCCATGGAAAATCTCCCAACAAGGCAAAAAGGGCGGAACAATTGCACGTATTTCGGAGTTGTTAGTGTTTGCCTTGGGTATAGACTAGGGAGAGAAAGCGGGTAGATAAAATGATGGGAATTCACCATTTTATTTCAACGGTAACGAGAGAATGTCTTGGCGGACTTAAAGGAGAGCTGCGATTGATACGAGACTCGGGTCTGTATGACTGGATAGGGAGGTAATGGGAAAAAATGGGCAGAAAATCAAACTAATGGAAAATTTCTTCATAAAATAAAGGAGTCAAGTATAACAAAAGAAGGGATTTTTTCAAATCCATAGATTGGAGAGATTGGGGATTGAAAATAGACGAGTACAAAGACTGGAAATAATGGAAAAGGCTAGGAATGGCGGACTCGCTAGAAAACTTGGTCGATATGACCACCGATATTGACCCAAGTGAAGATAACCGCATATTGGTGGTTTTATTGGAAGAAAAATGGAAGAAATCGGTTTTTCAATTGCATGGTTTTCATCAATTCTCCAATTTACGAAATAATTACAAGGGGTTGGACGGAATAATGCATTTATTATTTATTAATACGAGTTGGTTCGCCACTGGCAACAATGACTCCCTCAATATGTAGAGGGCTAGTGACTATGGGAATTTGAATCATCGCATAAACGACTCTCTACTCGCAAAAATGGACAAAACAATATCCCGAATAGGAAAAAAGGTATATACAAGTAAAACAAAGCAAACCATAAATAAAATTTGATTCATAAAACCCAGCTAAGGTATATATATACAAAAGAAAATCACCGAAACCGATCACGAAACATCTCCTCCATGATCACGATATTAAAATGACTGTTGCCACTAACTACAAAAGTGCCAAAATTATCGAAAAGGCCCCAAATCGAAAGGAAAATCACGCATAATAAATTCAATTGCTCGGGTGACGCCTGCCTAATAACAAACGCTACAAACACATGGGTGAACCAAAATAAATATAAAAACAACATCAACAGACCTAAGTCGCGTGATCTCAATTATTTTGACTTATGACCATATGCAGTTGCGTCCTGCAAAACTTTAATAATTCCCGGACTAACCTTGGTAGGACTTTGGTAATTATATCATTCGAAAGAGAATGTAAAACAACATATGGGTTTCAAATTTAGTTAGAATCGGCCTAATAGTTATGATGTTATTGCCGAAATGCTATATTATAATAATAACAATAATATTCTTAGGTTATTCTTATCAACAACTAATATACATACAAAGAATGAAAATAATTGATAAAGTAAATCGTATTGATTCTCAGAAACAAATTTATTCAGCAGGAAAAAAACAAAACAAATCTGACTCAACCGATGAAAATGGGGTTGGGGGATTATGAGTCAACATAAAAGATAAATCGGAAAGATAAGGAAATTCTAAAGTGCAGATAAGGATTAAGGAGTGCGACTAAAGCAGTTACAAAATAGAACTAAAATACTTTGTAAAAATGAAGCATTAGGTCTGAAATCAGTCCCTAAATGTAAGTGTTCGTTTGATTTATAAAAGTGATAAGATTCTTTTCAAAAAACAGACGGCTTCAGTCGAGTATTCAGATTACCATAAGCCACTCCCATTGTTTCCATGACAACGCTTGGTGTTGAGTCATTCTTACCCCCAATCTTTCCCTCCGTTCTGATAACGTCAATTTGAAGGGGTTCTGAAGGGGAGGGGGAGATAGTGCTGGAGATTAGGGGAAGAATGGACCAGGGAAGGGGTGTGAGGAAATAAGAGCCGCGGAAACCAGAGGAAAATTACAGTCAGACGAAACAGAGCCCCGCTTCATGAACAGTTCGACTGAATTCAAGGTCACATGACCCCCCCCCCTCTATGAATCACCCAACTCCCCCAAGTCTCCCTCTCTTCTCTTTCTTTCCAGATCCCCTCAGATCTGTCCAGGGCTCCAGCCAGACACTGAAAACTCAACATGGCGACGGAAATTAAGATGAGAAGATCGAACGTTTTGTTTTATTTAAGATATATATTAGTGTGTGTGTGTGTAGGGAGGGGGGGGGGAGGCCAAACAAGTAAAACATGCAATTGTCTGAATTTTAATGGATTATTATTAAACTAGTCTTTTCAATAGACAGGGGGGTGGGGGTAAAAAGTAGATTCCTCAGTCGAAAATAAATTCCAGCTACAAGATGGCTTAAAGCCTACAGGATTCCGACCTTAAACACATTTATAAATAAAAAAGTGTATATGCGCAATTGTATTTATATGTAAATAAAACAGCTCGTTTCGTCTTCTGAATTCGTTTGGGGAGCCTACCAAGGCCCACATAATTATTACTATTTCCGACGCAACATCAAAATTCTATGACAAAAATCGTTGATAAACAAGGTCCACTTAATTATAAGCCTCCTTTCTAAATGCAAACGGCTAAATTTCAAGGATATCCCCATTACTAATTTTGGGGTATAAAATATAATTTTCGGACGTATTTAGGGGTTTTAGGAACGCAAATATATTCATTGCCGACGAAAATTACCTATTTTCGAGTTAGCTCACCATCATTGTGAGCACAGCGCCACCACGAAAAGTAAGCAATTTTCGGCGAAAATAAATAATTTTCCGGAGACAACGAGGATCATAAATCGCTAACCTAACACATAAAAAAAAGGTTGTTTGGTTTGTTAGGTTAACGGTGTATGAGCGTGGAAATGTCCACGTGTTTTACCACTAATTTGCTCCGTGGGGAGTGGAGACCTATACATTGAGTTTGCTATTGATCGTAATATTGCCACTGAATATCATTTGCTTTTGTTCGATTTACCACGGACTTACAATTTTCTTTGTTGTATATAATTTACCACTGAAAATCTAACTTACAGGTGGTAAATTTTTATATATATTTGGAAATTTCCAGGCGTTTTACCACTAATTTGCACCATGGACTGGAGACATACAGATTAAAGGGGAGTCTGAACCACCGGTCCCTACGACTCCCCATCCGGCTATTCACCGCGTCCAATGTAGCTTAACATCACTCAACCGAGAAATAGAGCACCATTCGGCTATTTTCTTTATTGGGGATGTTTTGCCCTGAAAGGGATGTGCAAATCCAAAATTCTGCTATCCTAGTGGCAATACGGTGGTAAATCACGGTCCCCAGCCTACCAGGAGCAGACGTAGGCTTTGCTAATTCGCTAAAAGTTATTTGTCCTTTATAATTTTAGCATTTTTTTTTTATATATTACAGTTTTGAGGTTGTTCCAGGGAGGGGGAGGGGCTATTATTTTGTAATATTAAAATAACGTTAACGTTTGCCCCGATCTCTAACCACGAGGAAAGTAATCTCCTCTTTTAATTACTCGGGTCATATCTCTTTCACTCATTTTCACTTACCCTAATCCATCGCTCTGATTACAATTGATGCCACTGTTGGTTTTCACCTTTTGAAGTCGTTTTGTTCACGTACTATTGGGGGGAGGGGGGGGAGAACCCACTAAAACCCACCACCTTTTTTTTTAGCCTTGTATAAAAAGATACGAAATTAGGGCAGATGAAAATGTGTGCATCACTTATACCGCGCGCGCAGTTCTCTGACCCTAAAACCAGTTCCACAGCGAAAACAGGCTCTTTACCGGCCCCCAACACATGGATTGAACTTCGTTTGTGTGGGGGGGAGGGGAGCGGTTGTCCTGGGTCCCAGAGGTCCATTTCCCCGCAAAGGGTGCTGGCTAGAATCTTAGTGTTTCGACTTTCAGTACGACTCGACTCCCCGAGCCAACATGGCGGAGTTAAGGAGGATTTTGTCTGCAACGAAGGGAAATTTTCCGTGCTGCCAGAAGGAAACCAGACGGGGGAAAACGAGGGGCGGGAATGTCTGCAATTGCAAAACTGGGTCACTCTTGAGTTTTTCGAGATTTATTTTAGAACGGTTAATACCATCTTTCAACCTTTTGCTGGGCCTAAGCTGTACTTGGGAAATAGTGAGATAGCTAAAAAAGAACCAAAGACGGCACCGGGGAACTGATATCTGTTACACCGTCCACCCCGTTGGATTAGGTGGATAAACGCACATGAAATGTCGAGAATTGGTGGCTTTTTAAAAAGAAAGTTTAACGACCTCTTTCCCCCTTTGTTGAGTCTAAGCAGGTGTACTTACTCCTCCAGGTTTGAGTTGTAACAAGAGTATTACCCTAATTACATCATCCCCTTTTGTGGTTTCTAGTATTTTTCACCTCGGATATATCTATCATTTTGCGCCTGCTTAGACCCAACAAAGGGGGAAAAGAGGTCTTTAAACTTTGTTCCTAAAAAGCCACCGATTCTCACCAGTTCTAAGAGCAATTGAAACCTTTGTAAAGGGAGGTCGATAGAATCTTCGATAAATGAACCCTCGAACCGTAAACAATTTACCAGAACTTTAACGTCTTTAAGGTTCTTCCAAGAACCTTTGTCCTCTTCACTTCTCCGGACTTCAGAAAACCTCACAATAAGGTTATTCTCCTTTGATGTCTGAACAGCTGCTCCAATTAGTCATATCACACTGTAACGCTGAATTTTGTTCAGAGACAATTTAATATCTCATTATTTGATGAATTGTGGAGTGTTTGGGGTCTATTAAGTGGACCAGGGAGAGATGAGGCAACCAAAAGTTGTTGTTTTTTTTCGACCCTAATATGACCTAACACTAAACTAACATAGCCTATTCTAGAGTTGGTTGGTTTGGTTATATCAGGGTCGAAAAAAACTTAGAATGCCTCATATTTATAAGATCTTATATAATTAAATAAACTAGATGAGAGATTTACTAAAAAAATAAATGTAGTGAAATCTTTGACGTCATTGCAGTATTTCAAGCATTGCTATCGAAACATTTTTGTTTCAAAACAAGGTTGCCAAATCTCCCCCCATTTTTTTTCCTTTTAACAGCTTAATTAACTTGATATATTTATTTAATTTTTAGCCAACGATATAAAAAAAAAATATTAGCATTAATATATGGCGGGTATTTTATATATATATTTTACCTCTAAAAATGATTTTCGCAGCAAAGCCTAGCGCCAAATATACGCGATGTGGCTCGGGATAAAAATCCCGTCGCAAAAATATCTTTACTTGATTATTATTATTTATGGGATGAAGTCTGATTCAGGAGAGTTGCGCACTCTCCCTAGCATATAATATAACAGATCGAGCATCTTATAGATACAGATAAATTTCTCAAGACGCTTTGGAAACCCATCTATCTTGCCAAGGCGCTCTGCGATGGGTCACAACTTCGAAGAGCACTAATCAAATACATTGTTCCTACTCCAACATGACTGTAAACTTCGCCATTGCTTCTATAAGTGCTCCTAATCTCGTATGGAGATGGGGGGGGGGGCTAATATTATGGCCGGGTAGATTGTTTCAAAGATTATCAAAACACGTGTGGAGATTTGCCAAGGAAAGGACCTCCGTAACCTCATTGCAAAAGCTTTGAGTGTTAATACTCGACTGATCACACAATAATACATTCTATAGACAAATTTGTAATACAACCCCCCCCCCCCTCCCTACACACAAACCTAAAAAGAAACTGACTCACAGAACGCGTTTGTGATCATAGCAAACTCTACTTCCTGAGAAGCTGTCTAAGGATATTGAATAAATCATTGACCTACCCCGATCAGAGAAATAACCAATACCTGGAACTTCCTTTCTAAAGTCATATATAACACCTGTTGTCTGCCAGGATGTGTATTAATGCTGACAAGACGCAGTGTCAATCTAGTCGTTCGATCACCCTAAGATGCGACGAAGCTACAGACCTAATTTCACTCTAAATTATAATCTAAAAGAGCAAAATCATTCAAGTGTATCAGCAGGTATTCAGTCTTCCTCTTGCGATAGTGACGATGATATAAAAAAGCGGTATGCGGCGCCTCAGTAGGGTCCCGAAGGTTCAAGTTCCGGAGTTTCCTCAATCTAAAATAAATTCGAAGTTGTCCATTCTTCAGCAGCGGGACATGAACCTCTGTCGAACGTAAGTCAGTTGATTCGAGGCTTTCTACATCCATAGCCTTCCAGGTTATCTTCTGAATCAGCTGGGGGACTTCGCATTCATTAGATTAGCATCCTGCAAAACATCAACATTGAATGCATGATCATCCGTAAGCTCAGATGGGTTGGCTAATGGTCACGTTATCAGGATATCTGAAAGGAGAATGCGACGCCGAATCTTGTATAGAAGGAAGCCATTGATTCAGGCGGTTTACAGAAGCGACGGAAGGACAAGCTTATTGCCATGTAAGTAATTTGATATCTCTTCATAATGAGGTGGAGTCCGCGATGTGAGAAAGCCGTTTCGTAATATTCGAGTGTTGGCAGGGCAGTGAAGTAAAATTTTAAGCTGATATATAGGTCTGCCGAAGGTTTGGATGTGGTTGTTTACTATAATTTTATGATGGGTTAATGTATTGCTATGTCTAGGCTTAGAAGGATGGTTGTAATAAGGGAGACTTGGAAGTAGTTAAGAGCATTATTTACGCTAGGAGGCCATAGTAATCCTAGCCCCTACCCCATAATTAACCCTGCCTTCCCTTTCAATTTTCCTTTTAGGTTCCCATTAAAAGAAACAGAGAGACCTTTGGCTAACAGTATAAAGCAGACTCTAGGATCATTCATATGCTGTAATTAGATATTTGTGGTAAATGAATTCAGTATTTTGTAAATTTATTTATTTTTAATTATCTTAATACTTAATTAGACCTCCTTTTGCTTTAATTACAGCCATAATTCTTCGCGGCATGGATTTCACCAAGTGTTCACAAATATCTGATGCTATCTTTTACCATTCAGTTTGGAGTTTTTCATATAATTATGTTTTATTTTTAATTGTGGTATTTTTTTTATTGCTTTTCCAAACACACTTCAAGTGTTCTATTGAATTTAAGTCTGGGCTCTCTGGTGCCCACTCCATGGGTGATCTCCATTTCTACAAACCAATTCTTGGTGTGGTTGGATGGCATGGGGCATTGTCCTGCTGTAATATAACTTCATTTCTCGGTGTCGTGGGATGGAATTTCGGGATAGAATGTCTCTGCAATTTGTGACAACATGGAGATATAAATGGGGAATTTTATTCTTCCCAGGCATAAAAACATCTCCCCTGGCCCTGATGAACATATGCAGCTCCATATCCTGATACACCCTCATCTATTTGAATTTGAAGTAACAAGTGGGTAACGTGTTGTAGGTATAGATAGTGGAGAAGAATATTTATAGTTTGCCCTGGTGTAGAGGGCATCTCAAGCTTCTTTCTTTTTCTATTTCCTTTTTTTCTTCCTCTTTCGATGGTGTCAGTGTTTTAGCCGACTCTTCTGGGTGGTCACTCTGGTGCCCTTGTGTTTCGTGGCTGTTTTCTCCTTTATTTTACCTTGCTTTTATTTGTTTACTTATTTATTTTTATCTTTCTTATATATATATATATATATATATATATATATATATATATATATATATAATATATAAAATCTATATCCTCCGTCTTTAGGCATGCAAGCTTTTCAATTATGTATCTGCTAACTCGTTTAGCTTTCATTTTTATTTAGGTTTAGTTTTCTTTCTTGTTTCGCCTGTTGTGGGCGCACTTTGCCTCTTTTTGTTGTTTAATATTCGATTTAATTATTTGTTTAGTTATTTACTTATTTTGTCTTGATTATGTTGGCCACTTCGCCTCTTTTTAATTATTTCTTCTTTTCATTTAGTGTTAATTTGTTATTTTGGAGGCCTTTCGCCTCTTTTAATCTATTTTTTTCATTTGAGCACATCGCCTCTTTTGTTTTTTTTCCTTTCTTTGTGATTTGTCTCGTATCGTGGTGTCTTTTCAAGAAGTCTTTTTGGTGAGTGGGATCATTTTGTCCTGGTTATGTGTATATAATGGCTGGTCTTCCCGGGAGCACAGTCTTCCCATTGGACACGTCCAATTAGTAGTCGTGGTATATCCAGATTTGCATCTATATTTGGAATTATTTCATTTTCAACCTTTTACCAGGTCTTTCTCCCTAGCCTTTGGAGGACCATATTCAGTGGCTCAAGTCCTGCTCTTGCGTGCAGTTCCGTCGGTCGAATACGGTCCATTCTGCGCGCGCCATCAATAAGCAGGGTAGCTCTGTTCAGGACTCTCTGCATTTGTCTGTGAGAGGTTGAACTAGCTGACTGCATTACCACTGCTGGGTATACGTGTTGAGCGCACCAGGGCAGTGTACAGCTTTTTTATGTTGTTGTCGCTGAGGTTTCTGAACCTGTAGTTTTCCAAGTTCTCTTTTGGCTAGAGACATTCGGTTGTTGATGTGCGTCTTATACCCTGCTGAAATGATTCGCAGACCCAGGACTTTACCCTTGTCGGAGTAAGGGTAAATTTCATCTTCGACTATGACGTCATCTCGTTTCCGGCGGTTCACTGGAAGGATCTGGAACTTTCAGCGGTTAGTCTTGATTTTCCACCTTCTTTTGAAACGATTGATATTTTCGACTTCGGCGGCTGTCTCCCTTGCTTGTACTCCATCGTTCCTATAGGAACTGGGGATGATATGAGTGACGTCGTCTGCAAACTGCAGGTACATCACATCCTCCTCGACTAAAGCAAGTAAGTCCAACGTGTAGACAAGGTACAACAGCGGACTCAGACAGCTCATCTATAACATAACGTAACATAAATTCACGGATATCAAAAGCCACAAGGGACTATCAAAGGTCATCCGCACGCTTCACAGTGATATCACACAAGAAGGGTGAAATACCTCTCCTATTCTTCATCTCAAAATAGTAGCCACAAGTGTGCTGAATATCTGTTAAAAAGTCAATTTTTTTTAAATCATTTTCTTTCATAGTATATTTAAATATAATTAAATAAATTACATACAAACCAATATGTCTTTCTTTCATATGCAATAATTACTTTCATCTGACTAGATAAACTTTAGACCATTGCTCATGAGTCCATTTCTTTTGCTGATCTTTGGCCCACTGCAGTTCTAACTGTTGACCTCAGATAACCACGATTTCTTTCTCACCTTACATCATTTCAGCCCTTAATCTTAAGTCTCTTTCTAACTGTTCTGGGTGATATTTTTAACTTGAAGCTTTAATGAAATCCCCAGTAAGTTCATAATATGTTTTCTGCGATTCTGTAGTGAAGCTTGAATGGCAGATTTGTTTTGCCTAAGTATTGTAAGATGTTTTTTGACACTTCTCTCCCCTGATACAAGGCTCTTGGTCTCTTGATAACGTTATATAGTTGTCTTGACAACATATCTTGAAGATTTGATTTTATTTAGCAATTTCTACTTGTGATAACGCCCGGCTATGGGGAAGTAGGATTTGAGTTCTCTGTGCTTCTGTAAGTTCTTTAGTTTTAGTCTTATTACTTATTTAGAACGATATTGAATACACAATATTATAAATTGAAGCTGAAACATAAGAAATATTAATTAAATTTTGATTTTAGAAACACCATTTTTTTAATTACACACTATTTAGTAAAATACTAAGTAATTCAAGCATATTAAGAAAATAGTCAAGCATAGCAAAGTACACATTATTATCATACATATTTATGAATAATATGATAAATTCTAAAAATTTGGAATATAGAAATTCATGAGGGTGTTCTGTACCTTTGGCCAAGGGTTTCCCTCTGGCTCTTCATTGAACCGTTCTCCAGCCCCTTTGATAAGAACTTTTTTTTCTCCCCCTCAATATCTAAGGCGAAAAATGAGGGAATCACCCCCTCAAAGGTTTACTCGGGCGGGGATTGCAATTCAGCTTCAACTGGCATCCAGACCCATGCTTGTAGTACTGCGGTGGTATATTTTCTGACCATTTTAATTTTCATCTCCTTACAAACTCCGCAGACGATTCGCTCGTTACTTTTCGTTTTAAATTCATTAAAAAAAATCTCAATCATTTCGCGGTGTTGGCGGAAAAACGCCCGACCTGGTGTGAATCATCCGCCAAGCTGCTTAACGTGAACCTGTTTTTCAAGAAAAACAAGGCAGAATTTGACCTCTTTCCTTATAACCTTAAATGTTTTGTTTCATTACATTAAGAAGTATTTTTTTCACATTTGTCTAGTCCACCCATATCAAAGTTAGTTTATACGTTTTAAAAGTTTTTATTGCACCCCCCCCCCCCAAAAAAAAGATAAAACTGTAACCTAAGTAAAGTAGCGTAGCAAGGGACTTTCGACCATGTCTGCGTCGAATCTCGGACACCTTTGCCCGCTCTAGGGTTAACGTGAACCTACAAGGCAGAGCCTACTAAGATCCTGCCCGCGTCGTGCCTTCAGACACGTGAGGCAAGCAAGGGGTCCACACCCACGGGCTAGTTGTCTCTCTCCGACATGTGGAAAAAAAGCAATGAGTTTCTTGAATTCGAGGTTTGTAATAATTATAATAAAATATCCCCTTTTCTCTGTCACACTATTAAAAAGGAACAAAATATTTTAGAGGGTTTTTTTCAGTCTCATAAGAAAAAGAATCTGCAAAGGGCTAATTCAAATCATTATGCGAGGATCTTATTTAATGTATCTGAAAGAAGCTACTTGCTTTTCTGTATCATTTTTTTTATATATACTCTTATCTATGTAGTTATGTTATCTACGAGTCATATTCTATTTTGGTATGCGATCTACGCTTATTATGAGATAATACATATGTTTTTAATTCTTTTACATATTTATTTTAATGTTTTTTTTAATTTATTTTACATATTTTATCGGTGAATAGATCTTACATCATCTAGAAGAGCAAGAAAAAGATCTTGGCTGTTTTGTTTTTTTCATCCTTCGCCAGTTGACTCGTCTCATTTTTTTTTTTCAAAATCCGAATCTTTGCATCCAGCCAGCTTCTTTCAATTGACTGAGTGTTTGCCCCAGTATTTGGATCAACATAACGACGCTGTTGATGGTTCACAGTTAAATGACGGTGATTTAAACGATTTAAGTTACAATACGCCAGACATTTGTCAGAATGAATAACCGAATTTTCTGAAACCTCTGTTAGAATAATGGGTTTCCAGTTTCCCAATTTCATTTTCTACATAGAAAGAGCGACAATCGTTACCTTGTTTCAAGCCAAAGACCCATAGACCATCAATTCTTCTTCCATGATTCGTTTGTTTTGTACGTCAGCTTCAATATCAGTTGACTGGAACATGATCTCATTGCACTAGTCTTCCTCTCTTGTATTTTCGGCGTCCGGCAAACCGCTCTTCTTCAGTGCCTACCATTTTCCCACGATTGTTAACGGAAACAATGCGCCGTTACAATCATTGAACCAATCAATGATTGCTTCCTTACCTCTACCTGTTAATTGATGAACCATATCACAGGAGAGATCTTGACTAAAATAATACGAGTAAATGAGTTCTAAAATTTGGCATAGAGAAAGATTACAGTTTACTCCGTTATTCAAATCATTATAATGGAAGAAAACGTTTCCAGTGCGGATCGAACGAAAAGTCTCGCATCCGCGAGCCTTGTAGCAGCGTAGGGGTAGGCTAAATTTCACCATTTCTCTGCTTTCTTCGAGTTTCCTTCATTTCCCCGCCGCAACGAATGATATACTGCAGCTCGGTTTTCTTCATCTAAAAGGCCATTTCCTTGTAAAAATGCAATTGCCATTTGCTAATTGGCGAACTCTTGGTAAAACTCTTTAGCTAACATTTTAAGGGGTTTTAGGATAATGAGATGTAAAGTAAGCAAAATGACAGAGTGCACAGACAATCATAAAGCAATCCATATCACAAAGACAAGCAGAAATTAAATTTGCTTGGATTAGATGTCCTTATATATTGTTAGTTTAATCCTTTAAGCTTCTACTTCTTCCCCATTTTACTAACTTTGATCAAAAATCGTTTTTGTAAATGGGACCTGAGATTCCCGTACAACCATGGGAAACAATAAATAGCCAAGCGCAGTGTAGATCGCATACCAAGAGATTCATGACGCGTAGATCGCATACTAAACCAGCACCGTGAAAGCTATTCATAGTTGCCAAAATTAATCGTGTCACATTAAAAAGAAAAAAAGGTTTCGGACGAAAGTAAGTGAACGACGTTATACTTATTTAAGTTTTATAAATTTCCAAGATAGGCTTGTGTGGTGGCGCTAGGCTTTGTTGTGCCGTATTGCCAAGAAATATTATTTCCTCACGTTAGATTGGAAAATTAATTATAGCGATAAAAAAAATTCGGTTAATGCGAATATTTTTATGATATAAATAAAAATATGAATAAATATATAAAACTAAATAAACTAGGAAACAGACACAATTTCGGAAATTTAGCACCCTGTTTTGAAACAAACAATGAAATTATTTCGACAGTAATGCTTGCAATATCGTAATGACGTAAAATATTTCACTAAATTCCATTTTATTGGTAACGTCATATCTAGTCTATTAACAAGTAAATATACCCCAAACTCTCCATTTATAATGTATATCTCTCATGAACGCGAGATAATGAAACGAATCTGTCATACCTCAAAGAAAGAGAAGAAAAATGATTTCGTTTATCTTCTTTCTTTCCAGCATGACTGATTCACTCCATTTATGTTAAGGTCGACTTGAAAATCGACCTAATTAGCGCTTCTACTTAGGGGTCAAAGAGGTGATTCGCCGCTTGGAACGCCTTCTCGCTGAATCACTCACGCTTGGTGAAGCAGTCACGGAAAGCAACACCGCCCTTTCCTTCGAAGAGAATTTTCGCCGATGAGGTTTGAAGATTAAATACGAATGAAGTCAAGTTACCTGGATGGAAAAAATCAGGCTTGCAAAAAAAGAAGATTTTAAGATAGAATATCATCTCAACCTCACCTCATCTTCATTTTAATTTCATCTATTTTCTCCTACACCTTTTCGCTACCACACCCAAAATCCCCCCATTCGAGGGGTACTAAAAAAGAGAGAAGATACATTTTTCATTAGGCGCTTCATACTCATCATGACTGCCTAATTCCCCACCCCCCACCCCTAACTATGCCTTGACTTAGTGGACGCTGTCATCTCAACCTCGTCTCAACTATGCAGTGCACTTGCGATTGCATAATTGGGGGTACGGGAGGAGGAAGATCTGAGGAATAGCCCGTTGCCAGATACCCGTATCAAAGGAGCTCCCGGGTAATAGGCCGGGTTGCAACCTTCGCAGGGGAGCTTAATCACTCCGCCAGTTAGGGGCCACCACAATCGCTGAGAGACGCACAACCGTCTCAGCGTATGTCAGATGCAACCGCGGTTTTTAACTCGAAGAGGCGGCACCCCCGGTTAGCGCCTGTTGATTCCACGTTAACCAACTAAAAGTCCGTCACATTTCACCCCTCGAGAGGAGCCCACGCGGGTCCACCATTTCATCCATAATCAACTCATTCTTGACAGACAAAAGGAAGGGGGGGGGGGGTCCCAAACACCACACCATCATGGATAATAATATGGAGTATAGAAGGCTCCCTTTGAGAGTCGAGCTCGGGTCACAAAACCCCGAAAGAGGTGTACTTATAAGAAACTAAAACACCGAATTGAAGATCGCCCTAACCAAACTAATAGAGGTGCACAACGGATACGTGGCCCTATGCCACAAACAGAACGACATAGAACGCCTGGTAGCACCCGACGGACTGAAGGAGCTGAAGAAACTTGGATTAACCCCGAAATTACCACCGCAACTTCTGGCAAACCGCTCCTTCATCTGCCGCAAGATAGACCTCTATGTGGGGTCCCACACAAATGAGGAACTGAAGGAAGAAATTGAAAGAGAAAACCAGCAGCTGAAATTAACAGAGGTCATTAAATTCGGACATCACACGCACGTGTTCAAAGTTATCTGCGCCACGGCGGAAATGGCGAACAAGGCTACCACCAACGGGATCTTAGCCTTTGGAATGAGAATTCCTCCCGAAAACATGGCGATAGAAAAATTCATTAATGTACAAACTTGCTTCCAGTGCTACGCCATAGAAGAGCACGTAACTAAAAACTGCCCGAATAAGGACAAAAAAATATGCTCGGAATGCGGCGGCATTAATCACACCTTCAGAGAATGCACGGAAATCACAAAAAAAGTACGTGAACTGCCAGGGTACACACAGGACTATGGCAGTAAACTGTCCCACCCAAAAAAATCATAAACAAGAGCAGGAACAAAAGAAAGAAAAAGATTTTAAACTAAACCAAACCTACGCCAGCGTAGCAAAAGCTACAGTGAAAAAAATAAAGGAGACCCAAGAACCAAAGATCGCACTAGCGAGGGAACGGGCCTAGACATTCTAGCCTGTATTATGTACGCCCACGTCCAAAATATTTCACAACCGGGGTCTTTCTCGGAAACGCTCAATCTTTTTAAGAAAAACGGAGTTCGAAAGATGTGGTTTGTAAAAGAACAACCTCTAACCCCCTCCCCCAATTGATTTGAGACCGCGTGCGATGGCATCCCGCCGTGGACGACGTCATTTCCTGTTCGAACATTCACGAATTTTCGACTCCTGAGCGCATCGGGAAAATGTTTCCCAATCCTGTGAACTCGTCCCAAGCCCCCCCCCCCCCCCCCCCCGGTGACGAGGCGAGAAAGAGCCGCTCTGTCTCTCGCACCTCGCTGTTAAATGATGAATCGACTCCACCTCTGGATTAAGATGTCTGGAACTAGTGTCTCCTTTCTCCAAATTCCCCATTACCCCTCAGAATCAGGCATACAAATACTCGGGTTATTATGTAGTTTAAGGAGTCCAGCCCGCACCTCAAGGCCGTCCTCATCGTCTCAAGTCTAAGTAAGTCCCGTGAGCATTCGTCAGACAGCAAGACTTTATCAGCTGTGATTCTACCCTAGTCAATTGGTAGCTTCTCTGATCGGCAAGCATGTGAATTTGCACAACAGTCTCCCTTCGTTTAATCGAACCGAAGAAAATTGCCATCGATTACCTTTGAGGAAAAGAAGATTCCTCTTTCAGTGGAATTACGAGAATTCCCACATTCCCCGTCGAACATCATCTTTGAAGTTTGGCTATCTTTCTTCATCGGAAGGTTGGTTCGGATCGTGCCCCTCCTGCCTCATCGGATCGTTCCCCACTCGCCTCATCGCAAGAAGGACCTTCCTCGAAGTCATCGACCCGTAAGACTGAAACCCCCTCCATTATTAGTATTGTCAAGTTCCCCCTTTTATCTGAGCCTAGTAACATTAATCAATTAATTCCATTTGAGAATCCCTCCTCATAATAATTATCAAGAAACTATTTTAATTTAAATACTTCCCTTTTGCCTAATATTATTCTTATTTTGATCTTTGTAAATAAAATTATATTTTGTTGTTTCATCTTTAACTAACCTTAAACGATACTCTCGACCTATTCAAGTAAATCTCGCCAACCAAATTATGCACTCTGTCTGATTATTAAGGATTTGAAACCCAATGCCTCAAGTGTGACCTCCTAGTCGGTCGTTAATCCCTGCGAACAGTCCTTCAACGGTTCGCGTTGCAGTAGGTGATTAAGTCACCGCCCACATAATATAGGAGTAGTGTATGGTATAGAGTGATTGTTCCACGACATAGTTCCCCCCGAACCCCCATCGGCACTAGTATACGGAGTAACGGCGGACAAAACCCTTCAGGTAAAATATATGCTGAATATAGGAGCAAAGATGGAAGAAAACGAGGAAACAATTGAAACCGACGAACCTAATGAAGAGGAAAAAGAAACGGAAACCTCAGAGAATGTACAAAAAGAGGGAAAGAAGAGCCAAAAGAAAACACCCAATTAAAGAGAACCAAACCGAATGTGACACAAACGGACACGGAAAGCGAGGAAGGCCGTCGTTATGAAGCAAGAGATTTCAAACTTAAGGTCTTCGTAAAAGAGGCCTATCCCCTACCCAAAAGTACTAAATTGAAGGATATAAATAAAGGTATCGAAAAAGGTGCCTGCAAATGGAATTACATGACAGACCATGATGAAAGGATTATCCAAAAACTACTAGAACAAAACAAAATAAGGATGTTTCCTAACGACGTCGAAATTATCAAGAAGGATACCTTCGAGAAAATAACAAACGGCAAGTGGAAAACCCCCAAAGCAAAGAAATAATTAGAAACAAGATAATTTAGACAAGATGGAAAACGAGACAACAAAACTAAAAATACTGCACCTGAATACCGATGGATGGAGAACTAAAGCAATACAATACGGAAATATATATCGACAAGCAAAAACTATCACAAAGGCATGAATGCCTGAAAACAAAGAACAAGGACATAACTACATAACTTAAAGGAATTTAGAACAGCCTAACATAAATATGGAAGGAAAGCATACATGAACCGTAAGGTCTCCTAGGGTACCTTCTTTCCTTGTAATACCGAATTTGTAATCGAATTAGAAGTACGTTACCGAAAGATACCACAAGCAACAAAATCAAGATTTTGACATAGATAATAAAGAAGACAAAGAACAAAAAACTTAGAAGCAACCAATAAAAAACACAATCCTAAAAACAATTAGAAGCAATACAATAGAGAAACATCAGAGGAAAGAGATTAGCCAGTATCCTGGCAAATTTAATTTTCTATACTCTCACAAACACTAACACTTACCCCCCCCGCCCCTTAATAATAATAATAAAAACTGCTATATTCTAACTATCTCCCCCTTCTTCTCTCACATACTTGGTCAAAGAGGTGGTTTGCTAACAGTCGTTGACCACTTGAGTTTGGTAGAATTCTTATTGCTTCTGTAAACTTTCTCCGTCTGTTTGCTTGCCCTAACGCTTCGTTCTTTATTATTAAGAACACAAAAAGGTCCATTCACGTGAGTTTTGCAACCAGTAGCATGTGTGTATGTATAAATGACCCAGGGAAACAAATACAACTTTCTCATTTTATATACTAGATGTATTTCGGAGGTATGATGATAAATGACTGGTAATCCTGCTACTCTACATTCAGTGTGTGAGGGGCGATCTTTCAGCGCAATGGGAACGAGTTGGAAGAGACCGCCCAAATAATACAACCACTTCCTGTTTGGTTTAGTCACATCTTACACCCGCCCTTGTAGGGTTTCGGCATATTTTGGGAAGACACGGTCATTTGTCTACACTCACTGTCATTGGGTGTTACAAGAAGACAGCCTTTACCGACAGTGGGTGCTTCTAATGAAGTCCAAAACGGTGCATTCTGAGTGTGGGGCTCATAGAAAGACGGCACCGGAAACTTAATAGCTACTTGAAATTCCTTGGCCTAATTTATGTTGTCGTTCGAAGCAGTTGGTGGGGGGTCATCTTGCAATATTCATGCAAGCCTACTTTTCGTCAAAATTTCAATCGATGATAGTCGAGTAGGCTTTTCAGTATTCAGAGTATTCCAAGCAGGAAAAGTACCACCCGGGAGTCGAGTACATGTACATCTCTGCAACTGAATATACATAGACTTACAAGTGACCTTTTAGGGTTTGATTGTTCATAGACATTTTGGTTACGGAAAAAAATGGAGTTCGCCTCGAATTCGACCAATCAAAGCAAATTGAATCAATGAAAACAGCCGCCAGTCCCCAAAGCCGAAGAATTATTCGAATGCAAAAGAGACTTAGGTGTCATTGTAATTCCGCCCTCCGCCCGAGAAAGCAGTGCATAAGAGCTAGGAATAAAACTAATAGGGTATTGGGGTTTATTGGGAGGAGTGAAAGTAATAAGCGCGCTCATGTTTTTTTTTCTGAAACTGTATCTCGCATTAAATAGGCCTCATCTTGGAAAGGTGCAATTTTGGTCCCATATTATAGGATGAATATTGCTTCTGTGAAAAGAAGGATGGTTCATGGGTTTAAGGAGTTTACCTTATAGTGAAAAGGTTAACAGATCAAATGTAACTAAGTTAGAAAGGAGAAGAGTTCAAGGGGGACTTCATCGAGATCTTCAAATGGGTAAAGGGTTATAATAGGAAAGCCATAGGTAAGGTACTTATTTTTAATGTACACGCAGTAACACGATGAGGGCAACCACGCCGGAAAGTTTGTAATAGATCTGCAAAGAAAGTGGTAAAAATGAAGGGGGAGTGAATATAAGGACCAGTACAACCGTAGAATATCCTGCGGGTGGGTCCGGGAGGCGGTCATAATCCTATAGATGTCAGCTGCAGCATGATACCCCCATGATACAGATAATATCTTGCGGGTGCGTAAAAAGACAAGGAAAAGATGGGGACAAGAGAAGGATAAATAAGGGGGGGGGGAGGTGAACCAAAACTCTCCTTCCCAGTCCCGATGAATTAGTTACCAATAGAGCTCTTTAAAGTTACCGATCGACTGCTTCGAATTACCAACAAGCCTTTTGAGTTACCGATCGAGCTAATTCGAGTTACCAACATAGTTCTTTCGAGTTACTAATCGAGCTCTTTCGAGTTCCTTCTAGTTACCGATCGAGTTTCTTCGAGTTACCAATATAACTTTCGAGTCACCAATATAGCTCTTTCTAGTTAGCAATTTGCCTGCAATGGTCTGACAGGTAACCTTGGTTGTGTTCATGACTACCATCTGCAGTTGTCGATTGTAAATGAACATTCGCGCTACCCTTTCAACTTGACGACTAGTCTCTCCAACCTTTAGTAACGGGCATTTAACAATCGCAAGCGATTCCTTCTTTCCTAAGTTGGCTTAATTTGGGGAGCAATTTGAGACGCAAAGCTGTTTTGGGGGTTTAAGGGCGCGTCACGTTTAAAATCAAATGAAGAACAATAATGAATCGATTTTAATTATGAAAACGAGTTAGTATAATTAACTTGTTACCTACAGTCCATAGGCAAAAGTTATCAGACTAGTTTATTATTTTATTAATAGAAGTAATCAAATGTTGCATTTTGCTCTCGTATGTTTGTATCATAATGTGATGCGCCCAGTCAATATTTACAATATTGTCGCTTATTCTTCTGGACTGCTTCAATTCCTTTTGGCATGCTGGATACCAGATTTGTGATGGTATCTTAACTGATATTCCTCCATTTTTTGTTCAGTAATCACCCGCGAAAATGTTCACAAATTGGCTGGCTTCCGTTTATCAACTGTCAGTTTGATTATCGCCCACAAATTCTCTCTTGGGTTCAAATCGGGTGAATTTCCCGGCTACAAGATCCCATAAGTTCCATGTTATTTTAGCCAAGAACTTTGTTATTGCTTTTAATTTGTGACAAGATGCGCCATTATGCTGAAAAATACAGCGATCCTCCCCAAACTGGTCTTGAACCATTGGGAAAGGGTTGTGATGAAGCACGTTTTGGTACCATTTTGAATTCATGGCAGTGCTCCTGTTCCCTTAGATGAGAAGCAGCTCCAGACATGGTGAATGTCCAGATGCTTCACCGTGGTTAAGACACTGGACTCGTGAAACTCGTGTCCCTTTTCTCCTCCTAACGAGATATCCCAGAAGCTCCAAACAAGCGGCAGGAAGCTTCATCGGAAGATATTACTTTGCCCAGTCTTCAACAGTTCATTCTCTATATTTCCTACAAAAGTAGAGCTTATCCGTAAGGTTCTTCTTGGTGAGATGAGACTTCGTCGAGGCGCTTCTCGACTTGAAACCTTAGTTGGAAAAGTTTCCACCTCGCTGCGGTCGCAGAAGCGTTCAGGGCTGCTTCTTTCCAATCGTGAGCATGAAAGACACTCGAGGCAACCCGATCCTGGAGCTGGGATCTTACCAGGAGGCGATCTTGGCGTTGATGTGAAGCTCTTGGGCAGCCGGAGGACTTCTTCCCAGGAGTGTAAACAGTCTTTTTAAAGTCATTAACAATCCTAAAGATGGTGCTCATTGATGCAATACCCTTAGCAACTATCTCCTTGCATTTAAGTCCACTTTGGTGCATGGTTGCACGGTTTTCTTTGGAAATAACCATTTCTGGAATTGAAAAACATTTAAAGATTTAATTTAAAATATAAAAAAACCCTAAAAAGATTAGCTATAATTATATAAATTAATTTATTTAATCAATTTTTGTCATCATTTTACGCCTTTTAAAAAAAATAGCTAACCTCGAGGGACTGAAACTCAAGTGTCCGAGAAAAGGGACCAGAGCGTAATTTTGGATTTAGCGAAAAAATAAAATCATTTTTTTTCTTATTATTTTTGAAATGCTGACATTTTTTTTTTATTTAATAAACCTGCAATAATTTGAATATTAGAATAATTATTCCTACCAACGTAATTTTACAAAAGAATGAAAAAAATATATATATAATAGTCTCAAAACCTTGGCTCATGAATGTACGAAGACGACTCAAGCTTCACTCGATGAAAATGGAGATGAATTTATGGCTATGATGATAAAGGGTTAATAGAGAGATAAGTGTGTGAAGGGGATGATTGAATGAAAGAGAGATATGAGAAAAATAAAAAGATGCAAAATGAGTGGAATTGTGCTTGCGCAGTGAGTGGATTAATGTGGAGAAGGGCTTGCGCTGGGCCTATGATGTAGAAAAGGACAAAACGGCATTTGGAAACGAATACTTTGCGAGCGAAGCCAATTTAAGAAAAATGAAATCGCAAACAATGCAACTTCCAAAACATGTATTTCCTTACTATACAGGGTCCCTAAGGTCTGGGACACGTAGGAAATATCACAATGGTCTCTTCGTTCACCAGATCTTCTTACCCTGAGGAAACAGCGCATCATAAATGAATGTGCTCAAATTGACAAAAATTTGGATTTAATGCATCGAATTCATTGGAGGTATCTCACAAAGCGCACCAAACTTTGCATCACAAATGGTGGAAATCATATTCAAGATGTTATTTATTAATATTTCATTTATATAAAATGTAGTTTTTTTTGTGTGTGAAAATATGCATTTTGCCTGTGTCCAGACTTTAGTTATACACTGTAGATCTCTCTTTTTTTCATAGCCAACTGTTCGTAGCTTAGAATTTCATTGTTTCGTCTTAATTAACAAACCGACTTTCCACTACAACAATCTCTTCATTTAAATAATTACGAATCTATTTTTATGTCTTTTATACATAGATAATTTTGTCTCCGGTATGTAGATGCTATTTTAAGGAAGGTTCTTAATGAGTTCAAATTTAATATAAAGTGTGACAAGGTTTATTTTGGCCTACCAAGGACGAAAGAGCGAGTATTCGGTTTAACGTTTATTGTATAAGCTGGTGATTTCTGGACAATAACATAATATAACCCAAAGGATGACAAAAGCTGCGACGAGAGTATGCTTCCTTCTTGCTTCTCTTCCGTTTCTTACTTCTTGCGTTCGATGTTTGTTTATCTTTGTTTGTTTTAGGGAATTTTAAAGTAACTTAGTACTAAGCGGAAATAAAAATCTTTTGGAAATAAAAATCGCTAAAACGGTCATTAAACACTGCAATGAATCTATACGGATTATGATTTTACAAAATATAATTCTGTAAATTTCAGATAAGCCATTTTGTATCCATTGTTTCGGGGAAGGAGTTTAAAAATTCCGTAATATAACACCAAAAGAAACAAAAAATTTATTATACAAAAACTGACATACCAAAATCACATTTTTTAAAATACGGTTCACAGCGCATTTGAGAACCGAGCAACCGCAGACTAAAAATATCCTCAAGGTTTTTAAGTGTTGGGACGTTTAGAACACAAACTACCACTAGCCTACTACCAATAACGGCCATTTTTAAACTTCATAATTAACGGTGCTATCGCTGATGCCATTATATTCGCACGAGACCTGCAGCCATGGCCGACAACTTGAAGTCACCTGATATATTTATTCCCAAGAAGCCCAAAGATAATTAAGTCCCATAACAAAACAGGTTTCACAGTAGCTGCAAAGTCAAAGGCAGGTTGACAATCACTTAGGCGCGTAACTCAGACGGCCAAAATGTTTAAATAAGAAAAATAATATGAAGAGAAATAGGATTTATCTGATATGTGAATCCTATAAAATAGACCAAACTACAACAATTGAGAAAGAAATTAGTTTTGTTTATCCTGAATTTGTTACTTCGATTGTGTTTTACTAATGAACACAATTAACCGTTATTCCTTATGCACCCAATGACGACTATTTCCTTGAAGCAATGCCCCCCCCCCCCCTTAATGACTGAATTGTTGAAATCCGAGGGTATTTAATTAATTCCGTGTCTCCCAGGGAAGAATTAATAGGCCAGTGGCCTTTAGTATTTTCATCAGACTTGAAACAATTCTTAGTAAGTAGTAGGTTTCACTTTGGGAACAGCGGTGGATATTTTTTATTAGCAAAATAAATAAACGCCATTGACTTATGACCACTTCAATGGAAAAAAATACCCAATAACACAATAAAGGCGTTTTCAGCAACTATTCATTAACTATCACATTCACACATGGGATTCAGTAGATAAGTGGGATAGGTGTCACAATATGCGGCAACGATCTAGAATACATACAAGCTACATATCGTGGTTCGAATCCCACGTTAAGCTGTAGGTTCCATGACTAAGTCCATTTTATTGTTTCCTACTTTATTTCCTAGCTGTTCTATCCTAAAACTTTCTTCTTCCCCTCCCTCTCACTCCTACCCACCGTGTCTAGAGACTACTTAGGTTCAGGACAGTGTGGCTGCGGGACTACAAAAGAGCACCGGGCCTCGACCCCCCTCCGTGGCCACTCTTTTGAGGGCCCAGAAGGGGGGAGGGGGGAGAGTTGTTCTTTGTCTCCCACTTCTCTTTTCATTTTATTTCAGGCCCATGAGACTGGCTTGAATATTCTAGTAACATCAACATCTCCCCACCCGATAAAGGAGGTAAAGGAACAGGAAATTTGCCGAAAAACGCGCCCAAAACTGGCTTTCTCCACGGAGTAAGCTAGCTTCTATAAGAAAGAAATACGAGATACTGGTACTATTACTCCATCATTATTCTCCCAGTTTACGCTTACATAAAATGACTAACTATAGCTCAAGCCTCCTCCCCGGGTCTCCCAGCGGCCGCATGAAACGAAGATCACCACATATGACGCTGTTTCGCGAAGACATAATTGGGGGCTTTGGAGGAAGCTGGTTTGAGGATTAGCCCACAAGCGAGAACAATGTCTGGAAGCCTACCGGCCACGGGACGTGCTGCAACCTCCGCCTCAAGGCAGGGGCCCGTCCAGGACCACAGAGGGACATACCAGCGTCTATGTGTATGGTGGAAGCAGTCGCGATTAAAACAACCTCGGAGGAGGCGTTCTTACTAAGTCTTTCCTGATTCACCCCTTCTAGGAGAATCCTACCAGGTACAGCACCTGCCCACTCATCCATCATAATCCGCCATTCCTCACCATCACCCCCATACATCAACAAGGCGACATTCTTCTGGAGGAACTAACAGGTAATGAACTGCGGTGGGGAGACCCCCCTGCTACCGACACTACTAAAGAATCACACGTACATTTTTACACTACAATCCCGATAAACGGGATAACGCTAAGTACACAGTTCTAATGATTGAAAGGGGGTCTACTCCCCTCACCATGGCCACTCGGATACCCCTGAGGGTAATCAACGGTCAGACCAAACTAGAGAGAGGCAGGGTCTCGGAGGTGATCTTTGGTAGACTAAACGTGGCTATCATGCGGTTAATTGACACCCCGACCGGATACGTCGCTCTCTGCGAGAGGGAGAAAGACGTATGGATGATCACCAAAGAGGAAGGCCCAGCCATACATAAAATAAATCTACAACCGACTGTGCCAGCCCAGATCCAGGCGCATAGAAGCATCATTTGCCGTAGAATAGACCCTTGGATCGGTCAGGAGTCCAAGGGGGGGAAGAAATCACCCACAACTAGAGTATGCAAAAGTGATCGAGGTCATAACATTTAGGAACAGGAGGAATAACCAAGACTACCACCATCTATTCAAGGTGATTTTGACGGAGACCGAATTGGCCCAGAAGGCTAAGGAAAATGGGCTTCTCCAGATGTGTTTCCGCTGCTACAAAATCAAGCGGCACTCTAATAGGGAGTGCCAGGAAAAAGATGAGACGTGCTCCAGATACAGCAGATTAGCATCATAATTGCTTTCACAGAAAACAATGAACTTTTCTTATATATTTTAAGGTGCTCTAAATGAATCTGACCTTAAATGCCGGCGGAAATTAAGCGCTGGGATATAACCTAACCTAACCTTAAAGTAAAACACTGTGGCTGTGTTATTGATACCAAACGATAAGATTCCTTTTTCATGACAATAGGTCGGGGGTGCAAAAATTACCTAGTACTTTGTAAGGGGGTGCAGGTGGAGAAAAAGGTTAAAAACCAATGCCATAGGTTAATATAACCCTATATTTCTGTCCTAACAAGATGCTTGATCTTTGGGATATAGAGAAAATTATATTTGTTTGACTTTGATTTAATTCAATAAATATAAATACGAACTAACATAAATGATTTTCCAAATATATGAAGATGTAAAGTAACAAGGTCAATTATTGCGTGCTCTCAATTATTCTTACCTTATGACCTTACGACCTTCAAAACTTTCAACGAGTGGGTCAATCCGACCCATAGTTAGTTTTCTTTTAATAATTCCCGGACTAACCTTGGGATGACATAGACAATTACATCACTCGAAAGGGAATGTAAAACAACATAAGGGTTTCAAAGTCCGTTAGAATCGACAGAATAGTTAGGATGTTATTGCCCCCCCCCAAAAAAAAAAATCATTGGAAAGTAAATCGGTAACCATTCGATCGACCGACCTACGCACCGACATATTAACTTATAAGAGGGGCGTTGGACTTACCTACAAATTAAAAGCACAATATGTTATTGATATCCATTATATTAATTTATAAAAGTTGGAACAGGTGTCCAAGGGGTAGGTGTTTGCAAGAGGTGTCTTGTAGAATGTTCAGAACCACTGTCTTAACCTTCTATGACCCAAGTTATTTTTTAGAAATAACCGCTATTGGACAACTGGTATAAAGGCGCTTGAATGAAATATTTCACAAATTATTGTTCAGATAAAGTTTCTTAGCTACATATTTCTATCTAATTCACGCAGCTATTGAACGAAACATTTTGAATAAACTAATTATGCTGTATGAAATCTAATGTCGCTGAGGAACGCCAATGGGTCATAGAGGGTTAAGTTCTCTAGGATGAAAAACGCATTGAAGTGGTAAAAGGCGACTGAAATGGCTCAACTTGAGCCAATTAAAATAAAAAGTAATTCAAAACACACGCCCTGAATTGCAATCAGCAAGCAAGAGAGCGGGGCGGGGTTTAATATAAAAAGGGGGGTCTGCGTTTTATTTTAAAGGCTCCAGATACATATAGAAATCCAGATGCTAACTGTAGCATGATTCGTACCATAATTATTCAATTAAAAAGAACATAATTATTTTATTTATTTTAAAAGTAATAAAAAAAGTTAAAATTTAAATTTAAAAAGTAAATAAATTTTAGGTGGTGAAGTTACTGTTTAATAACACTATAAAAGAGTAGGATTCGATTAAAAAAAAATTCATTCATGATTATTATTATTATTTTAAGGTAGGAATAATACTAGAGTAAAAGCCTATTGGTAGGAATCATGCTACAGTAGAAACGAAATCCCCTCTCCGACTTGCAATATTTTTTTTATTTTTTTTTTTTGGGGGGGGGGGGTAATAATGCAGATTAGCTACATAATCGCTTTCAAAGAAAATAATATTTTTTTTTATATATACTTTAAGGTGTTATAAATGAATCTGGCCTAAATTACCGTCGGAAATTAAGCGCTACTGAGATAGATATACCTTAACCCGCCCTAACCTTAAAGTGAGAAACTAATGAAAATAAACATAACGAAAGATCTGATTTATTATTGATCTTCAAAATCAGATTCATTCTCCTTTTCAATACACGAAAGGTGAAATTTCGGTGTTTGTAGAGAAAAAGATGTTTTTATTTTCGGTAACTATTACATTTCGGATAATAAAACCTTGTTTTGGTAACACACTATCTTAAAAAAAACAACAAACTGTAAACACACTATTCTAGTTCGGTTAAAAACTAAAAGGTTGTGAACGAAGTGGATTAAGAAAAAAAAGTAGCCTAATCAAAGGAACGAAATCGAAAGCAACAAATACGAACGCAATCGGCTGAAAAATATATGGCAAAGTAAAAAAAAATAAAAAAGAAGATAAACGAAAAATAAGAATGTAAATATCGGGGGTGGGGGGTTTAACAGGATAAATATAATATTTAGGTAAACTGCAATGTACTCAATGAAAGTATGAGGTTATTCTATATCTTGACACTGCATCGAGCAGGCCTACAGGACGCTCTCCATCCACGTCATGTAAGTGCCCCCACGGGGAGGGGGTGGGGGTGGGGACGACTCCGTGTACTGCGCCGACACTTGACAAAGTTCGTTTTAGGGCTGGGCTATTGGATACAGCCATTTGCTTGGCATAGGTGAAGAGAGAGTTCCCAGGCGGGCCAAATGCGTTGTGAAGGTAGGCTACACAGTAAAATAATAACAGCATAAATATAGATTTGAGTCATTATATATATATATATATATATATATATATATATATATATATATATATATATATATATATATATATATATATATATATATTAAGAGAGCAGAGGGGTTGCGTGTTGCCAGGAATATACGTATTTTTAGGATAAATAAGCAGACAGCTAAATTTAGGAAGTTCATTATTATATACCAGGCAATGGCTTCGCCACTCCCCCCTACGGGCGTAGCTTGCGCTTTGCTACTAAGATTCAAATTTAAAAGAAAGCAGCCATGGTTAAATTTTTATAAATTTTCTGAACTTCGCCAATTATAATAATTTTAAAAAGAAACTCTAAACTCAATTTTCCCCCTTTCAAAAGATCTCATTGTTAAAAATTTCACGAAATTTCGATACTTATATTTATTTCTGAACTTCACCATTTTTATTTATATTATAAAAGAATTATTAGAAATAACTTTGATAAAAAAACCTAAGTCATAACCAAACTAAGATGAAATTATTATTCAAATACTCAAAAAAATCCCCTTCTTAAATTATAGTTAGTGAAACTCAGGATCATCGTAGGGGGGGGTTTCCACCGCAGTGATATCTCCCAAACGAGCAGTCTCCTTGAATTTACTCAAAAAAGGTGAAACATATTGGAACAGGGACGAAATATTTTGCGTCCCATTGGAAAATTGGAACCACAGATTGGCAGACTCTTTCTTAACAGCGCGAGTACCCCCCCTCCCTTGTTTATTGAGTATGCTTCAGTTTAGTCTTTTGAGTAATTAATTATGAATATAAAAAAAAGTACTTTACTTTTATTCAAGTTTTAAAATCCATCATTTTCAATTGCTATTAAATTTGTAAAACTCTACTATAAATATAATGAATGTATATGTAGTAATATGAAAAAAATGGGATTTTCAGTATTACAGCAAACCCTCGATATAACGAACTATATGGGGCGGGGGTCGTTCGTTAAACCCGATGGTCGTTAAAAGCGACGAAAATAACGAGGGTTCGTTCGTTAATCTGTACACGTAAATATGTATATAAAGACTGTATTGCATGGATATGTAATACGTATGTAATTACTAATATTACTAATAAAGTTAAGTGGACTACATCGGATTTAACGAATTTCGGTTCGTTAAACCTGATGGAGTTCGGCCAGGAAATTTGGTTCGTTATATCGAGGGTTTATTGTATATGCATATTATTTGGAATGCACCTTTTGAGGCAGACAATCTTGGAAAGGAGGGGGGGACAGTCTGAAATATGGTGAAAGGGGTGCGTGGGGCAAACCAAGTTGAGAACCACTGGTGTAGACATCTCGAAACCGTACATTTATATACTAAAGTTAATCCCGTGTTTAAAGATAATACTAAAAGGTCAAAGAGGATATCAAAAAGGGATGGTGCCAAGGTTCATATTAATCCATACCTATATTTCAAAAGCGGCAGGGGTTGAATAAACATAGATATTTTTCTCTCTTAGTCTGTTCATTCTAAGAGTTCCTTTAGAGTTTGAAAAACAAAATGGTGAAGTTAAGAAAAAATAAATATGATTCTCGAATGTTTTGGATTTTCTAAAAACGAAAACAATTACAAATGGTGAAGTTCGGAAAATTTATTAAAATTAAAGGCTGCTCCTTTAATTTTATTTTATCACATATTCGAAAGTTTTATCAAAGTTATTTATAAAATAGATTTCCTATTTTAAACTTTATCGCGAGGAAATAGCTACTGGCTCTTAAAAACGAGTAAACCAAAATGAAATTATTATAGCAAATTTAAATGGAGGAAAAAAAAAAGAATCGAGAGGATTGTTGTTTCCGTATTTAAAAAGATTCCGATAAAAGGGTTTTTTTCAGGACTTGATGCATATAAAATAAGTATCGATGTAAACAAAAATAGACCGAGTAAATTATTAGGAGACCAGGCAATGGCTTCGCCAAAATTTAAAATCTGAAAAAAAGCAGCCATGGTTAAATTTTTATAAATTTTCTGAACTTCGCCAATTATAATAATTTTAAAAAGGAACTCGAAATTAAATTTCCCCCCTTTCAAAATATCACGTTGCTAAAATATAGTTATAGAAGAAGATATATGAAATCAATTTTCTGAACTTCACCATTTGTAATTCTTTGGGTCTTAAAAAATTCACCAAATTTCCGTACTTATATTTATTTCTGAACTTCACCATTTTGTTTTTTGATATTATAAAAGAATTATTAGAAATAACTTTGATAAAAAAACATAAGTCATAACCAAACTAAGATGAAATTAATATTCAAATACTAAAAAAAATCCCGTTCTTAAATTATAGAGTTAGTGATGATGATATTGTACTGGAAACTTTTGCGGTCAATTTTGTTTTCTCGACTCCACTCAAGTTTGGCGACTACTATGTACTACTGATAATAATAATAAACTAATAAAATTTAAAAAATAGTAATAAAAATAAACGAAGCCATGTGACTGAAAATTGGAGTAGAGTCGAGAAAACAAAAAATACAACTTTTTAAAAAGATTTTGACCAAAAGGCCGTTGCCAAAGCCGGATCAGGAGAAGCGCAAGATCCTCCTGTCTTTGTATTTCTGAACTTCACCATTTTGTTTTTTTGATATTATAAAAGAATTATTAGGAAAAACTTAGATAAAAAAACGCATAAGTCATAACCAAACTAAGATGAAATTAGTATTCAAATACTCAAAAAAATCCCCTTCTTAAATTATAGCGTTAGTGATGATATTATAATTGGCGAAGTTCAGAAAATTTATAAAAATTTAACCATGGCTGCTTTTTTTATAGATTTTTATTTATGAATTAACATCGATGATCGCCCACACTTGGATAAATTTACCATCCCTCAAAATTACTGTAATTAAATACTAGATTCAGATAGGGGGGGGGGGGGTATGTAGATACTTGTAGATAAGCGTGATAGATTTAAGGCATACCACGAAAAATATGTTTTGGCCAAATTCATCAATATAAAAATTGTGTGAGAGATACAAAAAGATGTGTTAGAATGTAGTGGAAAAGTGAAAAGTTTTAAAAAAAGCCATTATTGATGAAAAATCGCAGTGTAGAACCAAGTATTTTATAAAGACACTAAACTGATTATAAAAAGCGTTTACTCGAAATAAAAAAACAAGGGTCAGCGACATTCTCTCTCCTTATTTCCCAAATTCATCATTGGGGTCGCAGTTCGTACTCCCTGTTTGTACGAACTCCTGGGAGTTTTGATGAACAATGAGCCTTCTCGTATTCATGAGGCTTTGCGCTTTTTGTACCAACTTGTTCTGAAGACCTTAAATGCGCCCTTATCCCAGCAGTATGGCTACATCAGCCATTTTTCATCTACGGTCATATCCACGCTTAATTAAAATCCCCTTTCCACCTTCCTACCTCTTATCTTACGCCTGGACAGACAGACCCAGCAACGAAACAGGGCCTAAGCGTGCCAGTGCGCATGCGCGTCCAAGGTATGCAATTAAGAATTGGGATTAACTGTTGGCTTAATACTATATGAACCCATTTATCCTGACTCCAAAGATAAATTATCAAGACATTTTAATGTAAAATAGCCCTTCCCACTAAAGGGGCGTGATTATAATTAGGCGAAGTCTGGAGCAAAATGGAAACGTAATGACTTATCGGATCGAGCATAAAGCCTCTGTATGGCGAGGCAAGATAAATAACCAGGCCAATAGACAACCTAGGAATGTCTTTGGGCCCTCTCTCGTTAAGTGTCCTTGTATTGATCTGTCGGCCACACCCGTCTAGACACTATCGAGACAAAACTGCCCACACTTACACGAACTACTCTTGTTATCTGTTTGTCTCTCCCACAGTCAACATCCTTCCGGGTCTTCTCCGCTGATACAAAGCCTACCAACACTCCAATCATACCCAAAGGCTGACGCGTGGCACAGTACGCCAATACGTGTTCCTTAGACGAGCTCACGTCACGGAAACCTCCAATTATATATATATATATATATATATATATATATATATATATATATATATATATATATATATATATATATATATATAGCGTAGGCCTATTGGCCTTTGCAGACCCTAACTTGTTATAGGAGGGGAGGGCTATTTGGGGGAATGAGCCCTAATAACCTTCCACCTATCTGCCGGGGCGAGATAAACACAGCTACGAGATTCTCCTATGGCAGGACTATGGTATAAACGGTGGTCACGTGCAGGATAGTAGTAACATGGTGCAGACCCTGTAATTAAGATGTCTCAACCCAACACTCCACTGTAAGAACGGGGAGGGGGGACTTGGAACGTTCGAAGTCAACAGACGTAGGGAAATGGCCGTTAGGATCAATAAACAGCTAAATAGAGAGCCTAGCGACGTCTGGTAAATGCATTTGAATTCGAATCTAACGCTTGGGTTTTTCCGAATTGTGTATACTACTAGCTGATTAAAACTAAAGGTTACCTAAAAGGTAACGGTCTGACTAACGCAAAGGAAAGATTGCAGTTATTATTATTATCAAAAAGTAAGAGCAAACAACGAGGGTATCTCAGACAAATCATTTGAGACCAAAGTGGTAGAATTGGGGGAAATGGAAATCTATTTAAAATAGACGGAGCGGCATAGAGATCCCCTGGGGCAGTAAGGAATGTGGGGATGGGGGTTGGAAAAATGTCCAACCTCCAGAATGGAGCGGCGATCACCCTGTGGGCATCGCGGCCGAAAGGGCACGCATAGCTCCAGATGTCAGCTGCAACACGGTTGACTAAGCTATTCCCGACACTCCAGAAGTTTTATTTTTCTCCATAAAAAAGTTGAAAAGAAATAAGGGAACTTTTGGGGCATACATCCAGAAAGCCTATGTACCCTCTGAACATAGGCTTATGTACTCACTAAACATCGGCCTATCTACCCAACTAAACAAGCCTATGTACCCATTACAATAAACCTATATATCCACAAAACATAAACCTATGTGGCCACTAAACATAGACCTATGTACCCTCCAAACACAGGCCTATTTATCCACTAAGAATAGACTACCTACTAAACATAGGCCTCTCTACCGACTAAACATAGGCTTATCTACTCACTAAACATAGGCTTATCTACTCACTAAACATAGGCCTATATAGCCACTAAACATAGGCCTATATAGCCACTAAACATAGGCCTATATAGCCACTAAACATAGGCCTATATAGCCACTAAACATAGGACTATCTAGCCACTAAACATAGGCCTATATAGCCACTAAGATAGGCCTATATAGCCACTAAACATAGGCCTATCTACCCACTAAATATAGGCCTATCTACCCACTAAACATACTGCTCTAATTTATACAATAAATTCTTGATTTTTTTATGGACCTTATTGTAGAGTCTTAATATGCTCTATCTCCCCTTAAGGCCAGACGTATTTGGAGCAACCTTGTTCATTCTAGCTTACATCTTTCTAGTCTCCCCCAACATAAATGGCACTGAGTTAGTCTGTGGCACCTTTTCTTCTTTGCGGCTGAATAAATCGACCCTAAAATGGATACAGCGAAACTGACGCCAGACTCCATGAATTCGGAGAACTTCTGAGTTAGTGTTGGGTCGGAACCCCAAGGACCCAAGTTAGTGTTAGGTCGGAACTCCAAATACCTATGGAGAAAGACTCTTGGGAAATTAAATCTCGTTTCATTAATACAAAGAAGACTGAGGGAAGATCTTGAATGCAAGGTTTCAAAAATGTTAAAAATGAATGGACACATGTTGAGCAATGCTTTGTCCTAAGGAGTGCACAGCAAGCGGGCATCCAATAAAGATTACAACAAAAGAAAAATTAATTTACAGATATTGGTACCTAAATACAGATTTGTTAAGAGCTGTTGTTCGTCGGAACAAGTTTCTATCATCACTTATAGACAGCAAAAATGTGGCAACAAATCAAAACACAATGGATACAGAATTTTTGTCAGTAACCTTAGTAGCTTGTTTATATGTTCAGTCAACAAACAAAAAATTGACATATATACATTTTTTTCATTCGCTTTTAAAATTTACGCGATAGGAATAATTATTCTAATATTTAAATTAGTGCAGATTTGTTACAAAGTCAGCATTTAAAAAATAATTATAAAAAAATGCATGCCTTTGTGAATCCAAAATCGTGCTCTGGTCCTGTTGCTGTAGGTGTTTCAGTCCCTGGAGCTTTGCTATTCTAGCAGAATGGTAAAATGCTGACAAATACGGGTTAAATGAATGATGTTGTGTAATTATAATCTATTTCGTAATATTCTTTTATAAAAATAAATGTTTTAATCCTTTTCAATTTCAGGAATGGTTATTTCCAAAGCAAAGCATGCAACCATTGTTACTCTACACCAAAGTGGACTGAAATGCATCAATGAACACCATCTTTAGGATCGTTAATGACTTTAAAAAGACTGTTTACACTCCTGGGAAGAAGTCCTCCGGCTGCCCAAGAGCTTCACATCAACGCCAAGATCGCCTCCTGGTAAGATCCCAGCTCCAGGATCGGGTTGCCTCGAGTGTCTTTCATGCGCACGATTGGAAAGAAGCAGGACTGAACGCTTCTGCGATCGCAGCGAGGCGGAGTCTTTTCAACAAACCCCTCTAGTCGAGGGCTGCAAAGAAGCTACATATCACTAAGAACAAAGTCAACAGACCTAAGTGGCGTGCTCTCAATTATTCTGACTTGTGACCGTACGACCTTCAAAACTTTCATTAATCCCCGGACTAACCTTGGGAGGAAATTATATCATTCGAAAGAGAATGTAAAACGACATAAAGGGGTTTCAACTATAGTTAAAATCGACCGAATAGTTACGATGTTATTACCCCAAAACTCATTGAAAAGTAAATGCTACCATCTGACCGACCGACTTACTGATCGACATAGTAACTTATAAGAGTGGTCTGCACGGAAATAAAAATGACGCAGAAACTAATACCTTAAGAATTACCCACAAAGACTTTAAAAGGAACACTTGGAGAAGAAGGATATGATACAAAAATTACTAAAAGCCCCCCAAATAGAAAATGGACAGGGCGCATTGCCAGTAAAGACAGAAAATGTGTTAAAACAAAGTCCTCGAAGATGACACCGCGAATCTTGGGGGTGAGGGGGGGGGCGCTCAATAGCAGACAACTGCTGGACAGCGATCAGTGGACGTGCTCCTTGAGTCGGAGGGCCTTCGTCCAGCAGCGGGATGAAACGAACTATTGATGATGATGTTCACAAAAGGTAGCGCCACCTCTACTCTTTATTACCCGCAGAATAAAGGCCACTCCAAGTGCTACGCACCACTAAACCTCCACCAAATTTTGAAACTACAATGAAACGACCGTGAAAAAAGCCTCATCCCTCCACCTCCCACTCCCCCAGCCCCACATCCTCAGAAGATAAAGGATTAAAAACAGTGTCTCCTTGTAACCGGCTTCCGCAAATTTTATGGACTTGTTTTTATTTCATAGAACGATGATCGTAGATATTCACCCCATAAAAGGGAGGTTGCAAATTCCAAGGTGTGTGCAGCCATCCACATTCGACCATAGGTGAACAAGGGATACAGGGGGGAAACTTGGATTCAAGGCTGCTCACTAAAACAAGTTTTCGTTAAATTGATCCACGAAGAGGTTGAGGCTATTTATCCATGTTTGTAAAGCCAATTCTTGTCCAGAGATCCTGGGACTTTAGGAGGTTTCGAAGGAGACACAGGAAGCAAGACTTTGATGGCATGGACACATAATGAGGAGGGATGGAGAGGGTAACGAGATAAGAGCTTTGGAGATGGAAGTACAGGGAAAGAGGAAGAGAGACTGCATACAAGCTGACATGAGGGAGAAGGGACTGGAGACCAACATGGCAGGAGACAGAAACAGGTGGAAGCGGTTCATCAAAAACAGCGACCCCGTATAAAGAAGGGCTGACGACGACGAAGAAGATCCTGGGACTTTAGTCAAAAATGTTATTTATAAATTTGGGGCCATGAACCCAGATAGTATTAATATGTTCGATACCATTGTCTAAGGTTGATCAGTTTTGCTGCAGTACCAGGTCAAATCCAGCTTATTCCTCATTACTATATAATCATCTTCAAATGCTGGAACCATACCCATCTAACTGACCTTAACCTAATAGCTCATATCACTTGTACATACACTCATAACCCAAAGTTTTGAGACACCATTTTTCATATAACAAGATCAATAGAACTAATCAAACGTTGCATTTTGTTGTAGTATGTTTGTATCATTATTTGAAGCTAAAAGTTACCCCCTCCAGGGCCCCCGGCCTCAATAATTTAAAACTATTAAGAATCATTGATTAAATTCCTTACTCCGATACCAGCTCGCGGGGAGAGAGAGAGAGAGAGAGAGAGAGAGAGAGAGAGAGAGAGAGAGAGAGAGAGAGAGAGAGAAAGAGAGAGAGAGAGAGAGAGAGAGAGAGACAGCGACCCATCGGCATAATAGACTGACGAAGGAGAACGTTCATATACATAGTAAAGCGGAATGTATATGAATGGCCGATACGTAGGGTAAATTTTGTTGGAAATCGTAGGAGTTATATATGATTGGAATTGTCGTACATGAATCTGAATTAATGGAAGCGAGATGAGTAATCTCTCAGACGGGGAATTATACTTTTGTAGGAGCTAGCAAGGATGTTAGCTGCTACATTACTCCCCCCTAAGAGAGTTACCCCTCCCGTTACAAAAAAAAAGGTTAATTTGGATATCTCCGAGGTCTCCTTAGAACGCGACCGGACCGTGTTATGACGCCGCCGGGCCGGCTACGATTAGGGAAAATGCCACTAAATGCGGGCGAGGCACTGCCACACACGAAGGTGGGCGGATCGATGGTAACCCGCTTGGTTGTCCTCTCTGAGCTGGCGTCCGGTGATCTTAGGAGCTAGCAAGGATGTTACCTGCTACAATAGAAATGATGATTAAATTTTAGTGTGTGTAAGGATAAAAACCCGTTTAATTACAGCACTTTTCTGACTCGTGAGGGCAAAATGGAAAAGGAAATAAGTGGAACGAAATTAAAGAAGGGCAGAATGGAAAAGGGAATAAGCGGAACGAAATTAAAGAAGGGTAGAATGGAAAAGAGAATAAGCGGAACGAAATTAAAGAAGGGCAAAATGGAAAAGGAAATAAGTGGAACGAAATTAAAGAAGGACAGAATGGAAAAGGGAATAAGCGGAACGAAATTAAAGAAGGGTAGAATGGAAAAGAGAATAAGCGGAACGAAATTAAAGAAGGGAAGAATGGAAAAGGAAATAAGCGGAACGAAATTAAAGAAGGGAAGAATGGAAAAGGAAAAAACCGGAACGAAATTAAAGAAGGGCAGAATGGAAAAGGAAATAAGCGGAACAAAAATAAAGAACGGCAGAAGGGAAAAGGAAATAAGCGGAACGAAATTAAAGAAGGGCAGAATTGAAAAGGCAATAAGCGGAACGAAATTAAAGAAGGGCAAAATGGAAAAGGAAATAAGCGGAACGAAATTAAAGAAGGGCAAAATGGAAAAGGAAAAAGGCGGAACGAAATTAAAGAAGGGCAGAATGGAAAAGGAATAAACGGACTGAAATTAAAGAAAGACAGAATGGAAAAGGAAATAAGCGGAACAAAATTAAAGGACATAATGGAAACGGAATAAGCGGAACGAAAATAAAGAAGGGAAGAATGGAAAAGGAAATAAGGGGAACGAAATTAAAGAAGGGCAAAATGGAAAAGGAAATAAGCGGAACGAAATTAAAGAAGGACAGAATGGAAAAGGAAATAAGCGGAACGAAATTAAAGAAGGACAGAATGGAAAAGGAAATAAGCGGAACAAAATTAAAGTACATAAGGGAAACGGAATAAGCGGAACGAAATTAAAGAAGGGCAGAATGAAAAAGGAAATAAGCGGGACGAAATTAAAGAAGGGCAAAATGGAAAAGGAAATAAGCGGAACAAAATTAAAGAAGGGCAGAATGGAAAAGGAATAAGCGGAACGAAATTAAAGAAGGGCAGAAGGGAAAAGGAAATAAGCGGAATGAAATTAAAAAGGGCAGAATGGAAAAGGGAATAAGCGGAACGAAATTAAAGAAGGGCAGAATGGAAAAGGAAATAAGCGGGACAAAATTAAAGAAGGGCGGAATGGAAAAAGGAATAAGCGGAACGAAATTAAAGAAGGGTAGAATGGAAAAGGAAATAAGCAGGACGAAATTAAAGAAGGGCAAAATGGAAAAGGAATAAGCGGAACGAAATTAAAGAAGGGTAGAAGGGAAAAGGAAATAAGCGGAACGAAATTAAAGAAGGGCAGAATGGAAAAGGAAATAAGCGGAACGAAATTAAAGAAGGGCAGAATGGAAAAGGAATAAGCGGAACGAAATTAAAGAAGGGCAGAAGGAAAAAGGAAATAAGCGGAACGAAATTAAGGAAGGGCAGAATGGAAAAGGGAATAAGCGGAACGAAATTAAAGAAGGGCAGAATGGAAAAGGAAATAAGCGGGACGAAATTGAAGAAGGGCGGAATGGAAAAGGAAATAAGCGGAACGAAATTAAAGAAGGACAGAATGGAAAAGGAAATAAGCGGAACGAAATTAAAGAAGGACAGAATGGAAAAGGAAATAAGCGGAACGAAATTAAAGAAGGGCAGAATGGAAAAGGAAATAAGCGGAACGAAATTAAAGAAGGGCAGAATGGAAAAGGAAATAAGCGGAGCGAAGGTGTGAGAGCAGATCACTTTCAACCCTTTGGGTTTAAAACAAAGCATTTTTACCAACGGGTTCAACTAGTTCCAGTACAAGTTGGATAGGTGCTGAATATAAAACGCCGCCCCCACAACAGAAACAAAGGACCAACCTTTTTGGTCTTTTCACAGGAGTAACGGATATCGTAAAAAGAAGATAATAAAAAAAAGGACGGGACATAAATGGAATAAGTAATTACAGCAATTGCCAATTAAAAGAGATTACTAATATAGGTGATAACAGGGTGAACAGAGCTAAGTCGCGTGTTCTCAATTATTAACTTATGACCTTCAAAACTTCAAACAAGTGGTGCAATCCGACCCATAGTTAGTTTTATTTTAATAATTCCCGGACTAACCTTGGGAGGAAGTTGACATTTATATCATTGGAAAGAGAATCTAAACAACATAAGGGTTTCAAATCTCGTTAGAATCGGAGGAATAGTTACGATGTTATTGTTAAATAATTCCAGGACCAACCTTGGGAAGGCCTTGCTAATTATATCATTATAAATAGAATGTAAAACAACATAAGGGTTTCAAATTTCGTTAGAATCGGACGAAGAGTTACGATGTTATTACTAAATAATTCCCGGACTAACCTTTGGAGGGCCTTGCCAATTATATCATTCGAAAAAGAATCTAAAACAATATATGGGTTTCAAATTTCGTTACGAGGTTATTACCGAAAAACTAATTGAAAAGTAAAATGGTTACCATCCGACCGACATAGTAACTTAACGCACTCCTGTGCCCGCGATTAAAAATCCTCTAGTGCTTTGTTTACCTCTAAATTCAATTAACTAGCCCAGGTTCTCCCAGGGTCATCACTCACTGACCTCAAACACCTACGGAATTTCGTCATTAGCCTGCCGTTCGTCCGAACGATTACGTCCTTCGACTTCCGCCTCCTTGAACAGCTTACCCACACCTTCCAAATCCATCTCGTCCTTCCTCTCCACTCCTCCCCTCAGCTGAAGTCTCACTCTTACCGGGAGAACCACTCTCCCCTTCGCTCGGGCCTTTCTCCACCAAAACATTTCCGTGGATACCGACCAGGGTACCTCCCTCGACGGACTCTCCGATTCCCATATCTTTCGGAGTGTGTTAATAAGCTGATCTGCAAACCGCAATTAATGGGGGATGTAGTGATGGTATCACACTTATCAATAGCATTCTTAAAGTGCTTTAGTGTTGCGGATCTTGTATTATAATCTGCATCTTTAAAATATTCCCATAGTTAAAAGAAAATAAAGTGTTACATCGAGTAAAGTTGGCGGATCCCATCTTTTTTTCTTCTTTTTTTTAATTAAGGGGCTATCTGGCGACTGCCGACTTAGGCATTAGTCGCCGTAAACAAACAGCCTAGTTCTAGGCTACTTTAAAAATTAAACAGGAAACAATAAAAAGAGATAACAATAACAATAAAAAAGCAATAACAAAAACAATAACAAAAACAACAACAATTAAACTGGGTTAAATGAAAGGGAGAAGGCCGGCCTCCCCCAAAAAGTCAATAAGTCCACTAGTTATGGTGCACGCACTCGTCCCGAGTACAAGGGACAGGCGGTAGCGACCCCGCCCATCCCGGTACCGGGACAGGTATCGTGCGCGAAGATCACCCAGACTGGGACATTCGACAAGAATGTGCCGAACAGTCTGGGGGACGACGCAGTCGTTGCAATAGGGCGCAGGCGAGCGCTCCATCAAGTAGCGATGCGTCCGATTCGAAGACGACAGAAAGCAACCTGAAGCCGCCGCGGCATTGGGGGATAGGTCCATGGGAACAGTCGCGGCGCAATGGCACGCAACTTTAAGTTCCCCTCGACCGTCTCCCATCTTCTTTGCCAAGCAGTCCGAAAAGCTGCCCGTATTCCTGCCATGTAGTCAGTGTGAGGAAGAGCGAAACGCTGGTCCGGTCGCAGAGTCCTCGCAGACTCTTTGGCGCCCTCATCGGCGCGCTCATTCCCCGCAATTCCTACATGTCCAGGAACCCAGCAGAAGATAATCTCGACATCTGCCCGGCTCGCAAAAACCGTGGCGTCACGGATATCGCGAACCAGGGGATGCGGAGATTCCAATGCCCCGAGAGCACTCAGGGCGCTTTGTGAGTCGCTATAGATCACAATCCGGTCTCCGAACCGGGCACGTCGCGTAATCTCCCGTACCGAGTGGTGTATTGCCACCAGCTCGGCCGTGAAGACAGACGCAGCGCCTGGTAGAGCCCCGCTGACTTCAAACAGAGGGCATACGGCGTGGAAGCCGACCCCCTCTTGGGACTTGGAGCCATCCGTATACACTGGCACGGTACCAGCGTGACACGATGTGTGCTCCAAAAAGGTCGAACGCAATACTCCCGGCGCAGTACAAGCTTTGGGAGCAGAGGCGTGGCGACAAATAGCCAAATGTGGTACCCCCCAGGGTGGCGTCCTGGGCAGAACCAGGGGCGCCACCGGCCCGAGAGCTATATCTACTTCTCGAAGGAGTTTCCTGGCCCGAAACCCAAAGGGCTTAGGGTATGACTGGCGTCTCTCGGCGGCATAGGCACCATCGAGATCAGCTGCGGATGCAGTGAGAGCTGTTGGCGACTGAGGGAGGCGCCGGGCTCGCGCGTACAGTCGAGTGATACACTGCACGCGGCGCAGAGCGAGTGGCATCTCCCCAGCATCGACCAACAGGCTCTCAATGGGGAAAGTACGGAAGGCACCGGTCGCAAGGCGAAGGCCGGTGTGGTGGATCGAATCCACCTTCCGCAATAAACGCTCGGCTGCGGATGCATAAAACTCGCATCCGTAGTCGAGCTTCGAACGAACAAAGGATCGATAAAAAAGTAAGGCAGTAGCCCTATCAGCGCCCCAAGCGCTGAACGTCACGGAACGGAGAATGTCCATGGCGCGGGTACAAGAGACCCTAAGGCTGCGAATATGAGCCTCCCAGGTGAGGCGTCGGTCGAATACAAGACCAAGGAAACGGTGCGACTCAACCACATCCAGGCGCACCCCTTTAAGAAACAAATCTGGGTCGGGGTGAAGCCGTGGATGGCGGCAGAAGTGCACCACCTTAGTCTTGGCCAAAGAAAACCGAAACCTGTGCGCTTAGGCATAGCGAGAGACGCGGTTCAATGCCTGTTGGAGTCGACGCTCCAGAGTTGGCATCTGGGCCGCGCCAAAAGAGATCAAAAGGTCGTCCCCGTAGAGCGTAGCGAGAACATCTTCCGGCAGCACCGAGGTGATGCCGTTGATGCTCAGGGCAAAGAGTGTGACACTGAGGACACTTCCCTGCGGGACACCCTCTTCCTGCTCCTTTGGGCCGGAGAGGGCTCCCCCCACCCGTACGCGGAATCGACGATCTCGCAAAAATTCAGATATAAACATTGGGAGGCGTCCCCTCGCCCCCATCGTGTGGAGAGTCTCCATGATACCGTATCGCGATGCGGTATCATAGGCCTTCTCCAGATCGAAAAAGACCGTGGCGTAGTGCTGTCTACGAAGGAAAGCCTCGCAGACGGCATTTTCCAGTCGGAGCAGAGCATCCGACGTGGAGTGGAACTTGCGGAAGCCGCACTGTGCGGAAGACAGATGGCCTCCGCTGTCCAGGAAAAAGGCTAATCTAACATTTACCAATTTCTCCATCAACTTGCACACGCAAGAGGTTAGAGAGATTGGGCGGAAACCGGTCGGAGTAGAGTGATCTCTCCCCGGTTTGCGAAAGGCAAGCACAGTAGCGATTCGCCAGGAGTCTGGGAGAAGACCTTCCACCCAGATCCTGTTGAACAAATCTAACAGAAAGGCCATGCCTCGCTCACCCAGGTGTCGAAGCATGGCGTACGGGACATCGTCCGGACCATGGGCGGTGTCCGCGCACGAAGCGAGAGCGGAACGCAACTCACTCACAGTAAACTTGTCGTTGAAGGGTTCTCCGCCTCTGGAGGTAAAGTCCAGCCGGCGGCCTTCCGCGACATCACGACGTGCATTGAATGCTGGCGGAGCAGCATCACGGCTGCGGATCCCATCTCAACTTCCTCAAGTTGCCCAATTCAACGGTTAGGTAACGCTTAATCAAGGCGGTTTCTGGTATCACCATCAAAATAAGTAAGGGGGCGGGGGGCCGTCATGCGAGAAATAAGTCGTTGTCCCCTAACAAGTCATGGAGTGTAGGTACAATTTAATGAAACAGGGGTAGCGAGCTCATTCAAAATGGCTTCCACATTGAGGGAAACGATTTTAAACACGGCGTGGTTAATTAAAATTTATATTGAAACAACTCACAAAGGGATAACTTAAAATACTAATTTATTTTTTCTAATGATAATTGTTTTACACTATATTAAACTACCTAAACACCTGTTGATGACTAAGAAATTAGATCTCTTCTTGGGTATATTTGAACTAGTAGTTCCCAAAATGATAACCCTTATTTCTCTATCAGCTCTAGTTTTTTTTTTCAGATCCGAGAGTAAGAAGTCAACTGGACGAATTGCACTTCCTATACCAAAAGATAATCACATCAATAAAATAGCACATGTTTATTTGTTTACTACATTATAATCAAAAGTAATAAGTTTGAAATAAACTTGGATTGTTTCCTAAAGGGTTCCAACAGTGATCTACCATCATATGTGTACCTCAGCTTCACTGGTACCTCTTATATTATCTGTATACCTCTATGAAATCTCTCCTGTCGTTCTTTGATGAAATCACCGACGTCTTTTTAAAAGAGATCCCAGGGGTTGTGAAGGTAATGTACAGTACTACTCATGTTGTACCCAAACTGTTTAAAGCTACAGAACATGTATCATTCATATTCCGAGTAATTATCAGTCTTATGATGGCCAAGAAAGTTTTTGACAACTATAACAAATGAATCACAATCACAGGACTCGGTTATTGATTGAGGCGGGGAAATGGGGATCCTTTATTAGCTGCCATATTTGGGAACCATAAAAAATGTCCTTTTCAATGCTTATTTCAGGGAATTTGCCGCATAAGTAGCCAAAGCATGTGCCTTCTTTGTTTAAAGCCTTTGAAAATTACCTCATCATGTCAAGCTTGATATGGAATTGCAGCAAAATGATTTTTCTCTTACGTTTCACTGCCATTTTCCCCTCGAACTACCATATCTTCTCTTAATAGTAATTCTCTCTTATCTAGTGCTCATCTCTAGTTCTGATGTCCCAAACACATAAAAAAAATGAGTTTGGGGGTTGCCGCATTGTCGACCGAGAATAAAGTAATCTTAATGGTTTCATAACTAATTCATAAGCTTTTTCCATACTGGTAGAGTGACCAATTGGAATTGAACCATATTTATTATCATTGTGTAAAAGACCACATTTCAAACTAGTTTATGAACAGCAAATAAAAGCCACTATTGATTTTACATATATTCTGAAATCCCTATATTATTTAGAAGGCCTTTGCCATCATTGCCGAATACTAGGTTGCTCTCTTTGGAGAAAGAAAAGGAAAAAAATTTCCTGTTATTATCTTTGTAGAGGTGTCCCCTAGAATAATATTATTTGCCCACCCCTAAGATATTACTTCGGGAGAGAAAGCGAGCCGTTACTCTCCACCCCACTTCCGACCTTACCCTTTTTTGACTTGCCGAGGCATGACACTGAAATTGAGGCTACTACCCGGCCGTCTCAATCTTCTCACTCCCTTCCCCCTCGGGTCGGGAGATTTCACATCTATTTTTGTAGGTTTGCTGTGAACAGCTTTTATGGGTCCAGCTGCTGGTCATCCGTCTGGCCCGCTGATCCCTGCCTTTGACACTTCCCCATGAGGAGACGCTCGGTTTGTCACGCCCGATAACGAAGGTTCGAAAAGGCCTCCCTCTCTCCCTATTTTGGAGAACTCCGTGTATATATGTACGCTCTCCAGGATTACAGAGGAGATTTGGTTAGACGAGACTTTCCCGAAAGAGATTCAATTCAATGAAGCTCTCTCTCGAGAAGTGTGAGTGACGGTTGCAAGCAACGGAAGAGCTGGACATCACACCCGTATCTTCGGGTAAGGGAGAAGAGTCTCGTGAGGCAACGTCAACCTTTCTCAACCGCCTTCGGATCAAGGATTGGAGAAGCCGTCCTCCGAAGTTCTGGTGACCTTTTGAGGACAAGAGGCCCGTTAGCTCGCTCAAGCCGAGTGTGGAGAAGTCATCTCCCCCACCCTTTCAAAGTTCTTCTCGTGACCTCTTGAGGAAAAGAGGCCCGTTAGCTTGCTCAAGCCGAGTGTGGAGAAGTCACCCCCCCCCCTTCGAAGTTCGTTCGGTGACCTCTTGAGGACAAGAGGCCCGCACCTCGCAAAACACAAATTCGTGAAATTAGCCTCACCGGCTGCAGGTTTTTGGCTACCCCCGTGAGTAATCAGTCACCAAGACCTCCCCCAAGTTTTCCCCGCTTTACTCTCAAGTTTCAAAGGAACTAAATCACTCATTACCCTCAATCTCCCATTATAACCATTCCATAACCACGGTTATCTAATTAGTATTCGGAATCTAATTCCATCTTATTTATGTACTTATATATCCATATTTATTGTGTATTAAAATCTTCTTTTTTTGTCGTTGTGTTTGGTATATTCCTTGGTCACGCAGCTGCCGCTATCTATTCAAATCGCACTCTTAAAACAATAACAGTTGTCGCCTTGCTTAGCCAACCTTAGAGCCTGTGTGCGCATATTCCCGTACACTTGGCCATACTTCGACATAAAGATATTTGGCGTTAGGCTTTGGGTCTTCCCCACCTGATTTTGAAGCACTAAGTTCAATTGATAGCAGCTGCATCACCAAGAATATCTGAACACCAATATATTAGGACAATTTTTTTATTAACGGGTAACCAATTTTTAAGCACATTCTTGTGTGGTGTATCCACAGTTTTTCTAGTTCCTTAAAAGAGGATACTAGCTAAGCGGTAAGAGTAACCGTCCTTTTTTTGTGTCGTGAGTCAGATTCCCCTGTTATTTATTTATATATTTATTTTGTTTGTGTGAGTTTGCCTGATTTTGACTAGGAATTTTAATCATTTTTGTTGTTAGTAGAATTTATATTTGTTTTGGGTAAAGCTTCAATAGCTCTGGTAACCTTTTCGTGTGCAAAGGCCGGAAGTAGCATATCCGGGATGTCTTCATTCGATCGCTTTCATAAACAAGGGCAGATCCTAGGCTTATCTGGGAAAGCTTTAATCGCTTACATCCAGGAAGAGGAACGTAACGAACGTGCGGATAGAAAAGCACAGAGAAAACGAAGATAGAAAAGCACAGAGGGAAGCACAAATCGAAGAAAGAAAAGCACAGAGAGAAGAAGCAAGAACAGCACAGAGAAAAACAGAAGTCGAAGAAAGAAAAGCACAGAGAGAAGAGAATAAAAGAATTAGGCAGCAGGAGAGATAGATAAGCCGTGACCAAGTCGAGATAAGCTCCGTTGGATCTCGAAATGAACGGGCTCAAGTGCCCTCACTAAAACTCCCCGCATCAAAGATGGAAAAGACTTTGCTCTTATTTAACGCACTTCGAGAAGATCTTCGAAGTCAACAATTGTGACTTAGAATTAGATGGTGTCACCCGGTTACTTCCACTATTAAATTCTCGTCTTCGCGATATATTAATTTCGCTCCCTTCCGAGGCCACCCTTGATTATTCAACCCTAAAGGCAGAATTTCTTTCTGCTATTAACATGAATCTAGAATTTTAAAGGGTTAGATTCCGCTCCGCGCGAATACAGCCAGGCCAAACCTACAGGCAATTTGGATTCACGCTTCGCCGTAATTTCCAATTGTGGCTGGATTCCGCCCAAGTATCAAATAATTATGAGTCTCTAATTGACTTCATTCTAAGCCTAAGGGATGAACTGATGTCGACCCTCCCCCGCGAACTAAGGGCCTTCATAGCAGACAGAAGAGCATCCACCTTCAAGGAGTGTGTAGAAGAAGCCGACCTTCACTCTTCCAGTCACCACCTCTACCCCGAGGAGGTCAAGAAGAACCATCCCCCCTCCCCTAAACACAAGCTTGGGTTTAACCGAAGCCCATCCAAGGGCAAAAATGGCTTAGTAAAAGTGCAGGCGCCGAGCAAGTACAGGCCTTACTCGCCGCGAGAGCAAAAGAACGTGAAGCCCGTTACTCCCCTCCACGCCTAGCAACTACCCCCGTAGACCATTTGCATGCTTTACGTGCGGCACCCCTGTGCACTTAAGTTACAATTGCCCCCAAAATTCTGAACTGAGGACCTCGTCGAGTCACCAGGTCCACCAAATCTCTGCTGCCCCCTCGCCTAATCCGCCAACCGCATCGCCAGCGGCCCCTGCTCCCTCTTCCCCGGATCAGCAGATAAATTTCCTGTTCAACGAGTGTGACCCCGATGGGCTCCAGTTTGAAAATGGCGCAGTAAATGGTTGCCGAGTGTCAACCGTCGTTAGAGATACAGGTTCCACCTGTATAGTAGTTTCCGACAAACTACTACCCCACGTAAGTGCCCAGCATAACAGGTTCGCGTTGGTGTACGACTTCTTAGGTCGTGCTACCATGCCCCCAGTGGTACGGTGCCATATTGAGTGCCAGTAATTCACCGGATGGGCCGACGTAGTCGCGGCTCCGATGAAATTCTACTCCGTCCTCATTGGACAGAGCGCACAGCTCTCCCAAAACCCAATTTCTCAGCCGGGCGTTACCAGGGCCCAGGCCGAGAAGGATGTACCGCTTCCGGTGCCCCTATCGTCCCCAGACATCGACCTCGTCACCAATGTTCAATGTGCTGAGGCGACGCAGAAGGATTGCCCCCATTACAACCCCTGTGGGAAAAAGAAAGGAAGGAGACTGAAACGGTGCGAGGCGATCGGAAGATCGAATACACCGTGAAGGACGCGTTAGTATACCGTTCTTCTGTTGAGCCGGAGAGCCCCCCCGACCAACGCGTTGTGTGTGCCGAGAACGAATATCGAACCCCTTCTAAAGATGGCCTAATCCCGGACATTTCGGCCATAAAAGAACAACACAGCGAGTTTTTAAATATTTCTTTTGGCCAGGAGCGGCCAAAGAAATTATCGACGTCTGCAAGTCCTTTAAGGTCACCTACAAAGGGCGTGTAGCCCCCGAGCCCTTCACCTGGGTCTCAATTGGCCCAATTTGTCACCCGTCAAGCGAGGGACACATCTATCCCGTTGAACCCGTGTGTCTGGTCCAAACGGTGTGCGTATAAGCAGACGATAACTATCCCCTGCCATCTCTTCCTTCCCCCCCAACTTGAACGTAAACCCTAATCTCGCCCCTAATGAGGTCTCAATTGCTTGCCTTATTGGAAGGCTTCCCCGTGTTACGCTATCGTTATGTGCCGAATTTCGCCGCCATAGCTTCGCCCCTTAACGACTTGCTGAAGAGAACAGCTCCCGATCCAGTCAATTAGACCCCTTCCGCGGAAGATCGCTTCCACCAGTTAAAGGACGAGCTAATCTCTGCCCCTATCTTGAGATTACCGAATCCTAATAAAACATTCGGTGTTCGTACCGAGGCCTCCCAAGATGGCCTAGGTTGTGCTTTCGTCCAATATGATGACGATGGAGTGGGATATTCTGTAGGATATGCTAGCAGGAAGCTGTCCCATAGCGAAAAGGCGTATGCCATCAAAGAGCTTGAAGCGTTAGCCATAGTGTGGTCTATTCGTAAATTTATGATGTATGCTAGAGGCACCGAAAACTGCCTAGCCGATAGCTTGAGTAGGAATCCTATATAAGACCCCCCTCTAACAACCTGAGTGTACAGTAAAATTCGCGTTTGATTCATTTTTTTAAATACTATTTTTATTTTATTTTTTTGCCTCGTTGATGTTGTATGCGCGTATATATAATTATATTATCTGTGGTTACACATATGTAAATCCCGTGTAGTGTTTTTTTTTTCTTTGTTGGAAAATGTTATAAGTGTAGCTTTATAAGTTACCCTCTCGATGAAATTATTGTAAACATTTTTTTTCTCGCTCCAGTGTCCTGGGCTGTAAAAATGTCTTTGGATAGGGAGGAGTGTAGAGGTACCCCCTAGAATAATATTATTTCCTCTAAGATATTACTTCGGGAGAGAAAGCGAGCCGTTACTCTCCACCCCACTTCCGACCTCACCCTTTTTTGACTTGCCGCCAGGTCTCCGCAAAATTCACACCGAGGCATGACGCTGAAATTGAGGCTACCTCCCGGCCGTCTCAATCTTCTCACCCCCTCCCCCCTCGGGTCGGGAGATTTCACATCTATTTTTGTAGGTTCGCCGTGAACAGCTTTTATGGGTCCAGCTGCTGGTCGTCCGTCTGGCCCGCTGATCCCTGCCGTTGACACTTCCCCATAAGGAGACGCTCAGTTTGTCACGCCCGATAACGAAGGTTCGAAAAGGCCTCCCTCTCTCCCTGTTTTGGAGAACTCCGGGTATATATGCACCCTCTCCAGGATTACAGAGGAGATTTGGTTAGACGAGACCTTCCCGAAAGAGGTTCAATTCAACGAAGCTCTCTCCCGAGAAGTGTGAGTGACGGTTGCAAGCAACGGAAGAGCTGGACATCACACCCGTATCTTTGGGTCAGGGAGAAGAGTCTCGTGAGGCAACGTCAGCCTTTCTCAACCGCCTTCGGATCAAAGATTGGAGAAGCCGTCCTCCTAAGTTCTTCTGGTGACCTCTTGAAGACAAGAGGCCCGTTAGCTCGCTCAAGCCGAGTGTGGAGAAGTCATCCTCCCCCCCTTCGAAGTTCGTTCGGTGACTTCTTTAGGACAAGAGGCCCGCATCTCGAAAAACACAAATTCCTGAAATTAACCTCACCGCCTGCAGGTTTTTGGCTACCCCCGTGAGTAATCAGTCACCAAGACCTCCCCCAAGTTTTCCCCGTTTTACTCTCAAATTTCAAAGGAACTAAATCACTCATTACCCTCAATCTCCTATTATAACCATTCCATAACCACGGTTATCTAATTAGTATTCGGAATCTAATTCCTTCTTATTCATGTACTTATATATCCATATTTATTGTGTGCCTTTTATTTAGTGTGTATTATTTTTTTTATGTCGTTGTGTTTGGTATATAACTTGGTCACGCAACTGCCGCTATCTATTCAAATCGCACTCTTAGAACAATAACAGGTGTCGCCTTGCTTAGCCTACCTTAGAGCCTGTGTGCGCATATTCCCGTACACTTGGCCATACTTCGACAATCTTTTTCTGCATCTTTTCACCCTCATCACGCAAGGTCGATGTTCTTGAGGCCTCTCGGCCATAAGTCTCCGGTCTGCTCCTTCCTACTCCTAAGGTCCCTTTTCTCTGAGGTCGCGACAGATTCCGTCCACCCACCGTCGCTTCGGCCTTACTTCTTCCCTACACCTCCATTGCCATGACCCTCTTGCACACATCTTCTCCATCTCTTCTCATCACATATCCATACTATTTGCAGTCTTCTCTGCTTTCTTCAATATTTCTTTAACTTTCGTTGTTCCTCTTTTCATTCCTGATCTTACCCAACTTTGTCACTTCACACATCCATCTCAGCATCCTCATCTTTACTAGATCGTTTCTTCTCCTGAGCTTTCTTCGTCGTCCATATACCAGCTCCATAGATGATCGCTGGTCTTGATAAAAAGGATTTATTGTACCTGGTAGAGCAAATCTTTCTTTCTCCTTTAATCGAGAGGCTCATAATTCAGAAGATTCCTTAGGTTCAGATCTCTGATTAGGTCACTTAGTTCAAGTTGGTTCTGAAGATCCTTCAGAACCACAGTCATCTCAGAACTGTTAAGATTCAGTGCCAGTAGACGTGCGTGACCTAACTCTTCGGGCATCTCCGGTAGCTGGCTGAAAGGAAGAATGGGTAGGCCTAAGTTGAGTTGGGAACAGATCGTCTTACTCACTCGAGGTCAGGGTATGTGCATTGGTATTATTCCGATTGATACCCTGAGTGCTGACTCAACGTGGGCATGAGCGCTTCTTGGGGAAGTGGAAATCAAAGTGACAAACCAAAAACAGTGGAACCAACGAGTCCTTATCAGCCCGTAAGCCTGTGAAGAATTTATTCTTAAAACAGTACGAAGTTCGAGACCGAAAGTCTAAAAGAGAAGACTACGAGGTGTTAGTTGGCTCCTGGGTGTTTTTCCTTCACAGGAGGGGATGGGGGAGTTTAAGACGAGATATTACATGAATGTAATCTAACAACATAAAAAACGTACACAACCGCAGGATCGTAAACACGATCAGCCCTATCACAAACCATACGTAGTTTGTCAAAAATATGAAGTAGCTCATTTCAACAGGTTAGCGATAAGCAAATAAACCGATTATCGATTACCGATAAATAAACCCAATTATTGACCTGCTCATATATAGGCCTACCATACGTCCTGACCTGTAGATATACGAGTATAGGCTTACCATACGTTATGATTTGGTCGGGACTGTCCCGGTAGGCTTATTCATTTATCCCGGTTGTCTTTAAATTCTTCCAAAATGTCCCGGTATTTAAGTTCGTAGCTTTAATTACATCGAATTTTTTAAAATTTTATACATGTATATAGTAAATACGTGGTGCTGGTGAACTTTCAAATTAATTAAAGAGTTTAGCATATATTTATATAGGTAGATAGATTGTTGAAGGACCAGGCAAGTAAAAAGGTACATTATTTAAAAGCAACGAGCGTCAGTACGGTTCAATGTTACAGATGTGCCAATGTTATGTTCTGTGCTTAACAATTTGCAGGTTTTTTCTGTAATTGCCCAATTTAATTGTTTGTTTGGCTTAGATGAAGCTCATGCACCAGGGTCAAGGATGCTTATGATATTGCTATAGTAAAGGCAAAGAGAAGGTACTAATTTCATTCACGTTAGTGCAAAAAAAATTATCACCTAGAGAAAAGACAATGGCAGGTAAAAGTGATTAAGAAAGGATTTTCCAGGTTTTATTATTACCTATGGGAAACCACACTTTGGAGATGATCACATACTCAGATTGCTTTAGAATTATAGAACCTACAGTTGCATAAGGCACTTCAAAGCTCATAAATAGTCTTATAGGATAATTCATCTGAACCAAGTTTATTTGCTGTCAAATCGCTTGAGGAACGGACATCTGTGACCTTCGGCAGTGCTCAAAACAAACGTCCTTCTTCTATGGATTCCTATCAATGAATGACAGTGCAAATTTTCGGCCATTTACACGTTACGTTTCTGGCAATGTCTCGAATCTTCAATGATACCATTTTGATCGTATTTTTAAGATTTCTTTTATTGCATAACGATATTCTCTCATCTTTAGAGTATTTGAATACTTTCTCTACCTGTTAAATTTTGCTTATTAGCAAGTGTTGTTTACAAAAAAAATAAGTTTTATGTGTATTTATTTAGGTAAATATATGTTAACTTGTTAGTTTTATAACTAGACGAAATCACCAAATATTTCATTATAAATATTGAAAATTTAAGTTGGCAAAGAGACATCTCACTGTATCTACATATGTGTACTTATGATTCATGTAGGGTTCTAATAGACCTCATAGCAATCACCCAGTCATCTCCCAAGGGAAAGCGTAACAGGGATTATACCCCTACAACTGAAACCCGGAGAAGCAGCACGCCGTACTGACCCCAGTAAAAACGGGTTCTCTAAGGTAGGCCATGCATGGTCTTTTGCAGTCTCCTTCTTTTCTTATGTTCTTATGCCTGATTAGACCCAACAAAGGGGAAAAGAGGGTTTTAAATTTATAATAAATAATTACCCAATCATACAAAAGAGAGGATAGGAAAGATCATTTTCCGGTTATATTTAAATATTATAAATTGATGCGTACATGTACACAAAGGATATAAATTACTCTCCGGAAATAATCAAATTCCAAGCCATTTCGTCTTTATTTCCCACGCCTCATTTGTGGAATCTGAATGAGGCCAGTTTGATAAAAAACGAAAGCGCTCGGAATCTTTTCTTTTTCCCGCGGGTAATTTACATGCGCGCATAAAATTTTGCCAGGAAGTTAAGGGAAGCGGGGAAGACTCAGACACGTACCAGGGATACAGACGGGGACTGGGGTTCGAAAGGGGGGGGGGGCGAACCGCACCCGAGTCCGTGCCCTTGTCCGAGACTGCCACACACTCAGACACTCCTGTTTGCTCGGGCACATCTCAACCATTCGCAGCCCGAGTGGTTTTGGTTGGTCAGAATAAATCATGAGGTTCTAACTTAACCCCCACACGATGTCAACTCCCGCTGTACACCCACGACCCCCCCCCCCCTCCCCACCCCAAAAAAAATCGCTAAAAGCGAACTCCTAAACACTGCAGTCATTTTGCGACCCCCCCCCCCAAAAAAAAAATATATATGACTGTAAAATGCGCCCGTATCGATGAGATAAAACGCCAATCCACTTATTGATAAAGATAACAAAGGTTAGATACAGCGAGTGAGAGGGAAGGGGTCCTTCACCGAAAGTGAAAGCAACAGAGCCCCTTGGTAAAGTACTAAGTTGCTGGCGGAAGCTGTAGTAACAGAGATTCGAATGGTGAGAAGATGTCGCCGGTGTGGCTCGAGGCCGGTTACAGGCTCACCGCGGCCGATTACAGAGACGTCTTGGCCACCAAAGTCCTGCTCTCGGTGAGAAAGATCACGAAGATCACGAAGAAGGCGTACACGTCCTTCAGCAGGACGGTGCCCCGTCTAACACGGCCAAAACCGTGCAAGAGTGGTTGGGGTCGAACATAAACTTCTGGTCGAAGGATCCGACCTTAATCCCCTCGAGTATAGGCCAGGGCAAGGCCTGCCACAGCAAGGTCTACGAGCTGAAGTCCTTAGTCAACCGGGTGTGGGCCAACATAAAGAAGGACTTCGTCTGGAACGTGTGCGCGGCCACATTAATTAATATTACAATTTAAACACATATTATTTAAGTTAAAACCATAAAAACGACTCTAACTGGATCAAAACTATGTGTCTTATGTTGAAAGCTTCGTACCGAGTATAACAAGAATGTTGCAATACCGGCTAAAACGATATCAAGAGACCAAGAGCTTTGTATCAAGTAGAAGTGCCAGAAAACGTCTTCAAACACCCAGAGAAGACATCGATCATTCGTGTTTATTACAGAATCTCAGAAAAAGATCTGAACTTGCTGGGGAGTTTAATGAAGCTTCAAGTTCAGAAATAGCAGGCAGAACAGTTAGAAGGAGACTAAAGGGGCTAAATGAATGCAGGACGAGACAGAGGCCAAAGATATGATGAGGTCAACAGAAAAAAAAGCCCGTCTTAGGTGGGCCAAAGATCCCCAAATTGGACAGTTATCTGGTCAGGTGAAAGTAATTAACAGGTATGTAAGAAAGACGATTGTATTTTTGTATTACATGTAATTCCATTTGAATATATATCGGAAAGAAAATTATTTAGTGGGAAAGACATTTCACACTGCTTGCGTGGTACCAACTGTGAAACATGGCGGTGGTTCTATCATAGTATGGGGCTGAATGTTTTCATCAGGGCCAGAGATGTTTTATGCCAGGGAAGAATGAATGCCACAACTTATAACACCACGACACCGAGAAATGAAGTTATATTACAGCAGGACAATGCCCCATCCCATCCAACCACACCAAGAATTGGTTTGTAGAAATGGGGATCACCCATGGAGTGGCCACCAGAGAGCCCAGACTTAAATTCAATAGAACACTTGCAATGTGTTTGGAAAAGCAATAAAAAAAATACCACAATTACAAATAAAACAGAACTGTATGAAAAATTCCAAGCTGAATGGGGAAGATAACATCAGATATTTGTCAAAATGTGGTGAAATCCATAGCACAAAGAATTATGGCTGTAATTAAAGCAAAAAGTGGTAAAACTAAGTATTAAAACAATTAAAAATAAATAAATTTACAAAATACTGAATTCATTTACCACAAATATCTAATTACATTATATGAATTATTCTGTATGGTCCTTTGCACTTTAATTTAATAGTTTTTAAATTTCATTACTTGAAAATTTTCAATCTATAGTTTGTTTCTATTTTTGAAACCAGTTCAAGACATAGAATCGCGAAGAAAGGCCTATCCCCGAAAGAACGTTGGCACACAATATTAGCGGGTTGCTAACAAGACCAAATAAGGAATTTAACTTTAGGGAGGCGGGGGGGGGGGGCTGCAGTCGGATGCGAATATAATTGTCTCCCTTTGGGACCAAGTTGTTCAAACCAAGACCTATTGGGAAAAAGAACTCAAACCTTCGATATACCCACTGCTCACGTGACAAGATATGATGTCTTCCATGAAAATGGCCATATCGTCTTAATTTAATTGTACAAAGATTTGTGATGACCCACACATATAACACAACCCCGCAGCAATCTGCACACACGATTAAGAATACAATCCCTGCCAGCACATGACCAGGCGACAAGTTATATACGATTCCGTCACGATCTTTTTTGTATGCTTTTATCCGGACAAATCAACCGATCGAAATTTGGCGATGGGATGGGGCGACGGAACACCGTGTGTCTGATGGGGTTATACTGCCGATTACAACACGTGATCCGCCGCTTTAGAAACTTTGGCCTCCCCCCTCCCCAGCGGCTCGTCGTTATACGAGCTCAAGTGCTCTCACCAATCTCAAACTAGTTTGAATCTACCTGAAGTTCATACATTTCTATCTTAACCTTATTTTCGTCATTCTTTATAAGCATCTCCTTATTTTCTTAGTCTGAGTCTTGCCGCCCGACCAGCATTCGTCCATTCATCCGTATTCTAAGTTCTATTCTTCCCACCCTTTTCTCTTTATACCCCTTCCCCCCACACACACACGATCGTGCCTTGCCTTATATACCCTTTTAAGAACCCTCGATGGGATTTAAGCTGTATGAACAGCCATGCTGTAGCTGACAAATGGAGAATTGTATGCCCTACCGACCTCAACCCTCGCATTTCGCCGCTCAGACCCCATTGCCTCGAGGATCCTTTCTTCACTGCTTTCTTTGCAGATTTCTCCTTACAAATTTTCTGCCCATATGCGGCCTCGGTGCTATTGCGCTTTAATTTCCCGGAAATGGGGGGGAGGGGTCACAAAAACAAACAGACAACCATGAAATATAAAAAAAGGCATAAGGATATGCTAACATCGAGCGATTTGTTTAACAAAAACTTGTGAAAGTGCGTTCTTACGGAAACTAGTGGTTTGGATAGGTGACGACAGTATGTAGTCAGGATTCGTTAACAAGGAGGGGGGGGGGGCGTAGGAATGCGTCTGTACAATCTTGGTTCTTAGACGAAAACCACCAGTAGAAAAAAGAAATGAGACTCCAATCTTGGTAAATATAGGGGAATCGCTTTTTTTTCTACGGGGAGTGGAGGGGCAGGACTACGCATGCGATTTAGTGATCATCTCTGCTGGAATTTATGAACTTACCCTACTGGCCCCAACATTTTAATTTCTGTTCTGCTCTTTTATACTCTTATTATTCTTTTGTTAAGTGCACCCAACTTTAAAATTGATTTTTTGACCATAGACGATGCAACAGCAAATTTTCGCCGTCTACCGCGCCATAACTCAACACTTTTATATTCTTGTTCTTCCTTCATATTCCATTCTGATCCTTATATATTCATGTTTATTCGCCCGTGAACCCCCCTCCCTTATTCTTAAAAAAAAAATCGTGCATTTTTACCCTTGTGGTGGGATTAGCATTGATTCCTCTGTTTTCCAGCAGGGAGTTAACGTTTACACTTTTGTATGAGTGCCTCCCCTATAGGGGGCTTTTATTGGGGGGAGAGGCAGCCGGAAGAGTTGCGCCCCTACTGTTCCCGAATGCCACCAGTGTAAAGATGCCTTTGTTAGTTTTCTTTTTTTAATACAAATTTGAGTGGAAATGCCCTCGTTAATTGCAATTTTTAATTCTTTAATTTAAAAGTCCTTAATAATAATAATAAAATTTTGACATTTTTTTTATTATTATTATTGCTTTCCTCTTATTATTATTATCATTCTGATTCATCCTTTCCTTCTTATTATTCCTTTTCTTATCATTATTATTCTTCTTCTTATTAGTCTTATTATCATTATTATTATTATAATTATTAGGTACCTATATTATTATTATTATTGAATAAAGGAGAAAGAAAGAAGAAGTTCTAAAGATCTTTTAACCAAAAGTGGGGTTAAATTTTATCAGGGTATTAAGAGATCCTATTTAAGAAGTGTCCCTAAATCTAACAAAATATCAAATAAAATAGATAATTTAGTTTAATAAAAGATAAAACATTAAAAAAAAACACATGCAAAGAAAGGTAAAAAGATGTCTGTATTATTTCCTCTTATGAGAATTTCCGCCTCCAAACACGATCCTAACATTGCTTGCCTAAAACTATTAAGGCCTACCATTTATTACTAATTATGTGAGATTATTAAATAAAAACCACAATTAATTTCTTAAAAACTGATAGGAAAAAAGGTTTGAATGCATTTAATTTTATTATCACGCATTGAAATGTTTTTCTTGTCTATTTTTAATCATCATCACTTCATCATCATCACGAACGCTATAATTTAAGAAGGGGATTTTTTTGAGTATTTCAATAATAATTTCATCTTAGTTTGGTTATGACTTATGTTTTTTTTATCAAAGTTATTTCTAATGGTAAATTCAGAAAATTTATTTTTATATATCTTCTTCTTCTATAACTCTATATTTTAGCAACGTGATTTTGAAAGGGGGGGAAATTTAGTTTAGAGTTCCTTTTTAAAATTATTATAATTGGCGAAGTCCAGAAAATTTATAAAAATTTAACCACGGCTGCTTTTTTTTAGATTTTAAATTTTAACCTTAGCAGCGAAGCGGGGTGGAGGGGGGGGGGGCGAAGCCATTGCCTGGTTATTTGATGAATTCTTTATGACAATTCATCGTTATATGGATCTTGAAAACCTATTTTAGTGGTCAGTAGGGATACTGGCATAACAATGGGTTCTTTTTTTTTTAATCCTTTCTGATCGAAGCATACATTAACGAGCGGATGAATTGGTGTGTATGATTGTGTGGAGGATACATTCATGAACGACCCCACCCTCTCCCGTTTTTAAAAGTATGAATCAGAGAAAAAAAACATGACTCACGTAAGAGCCAAACTACGGACTCCTCGCCCGGTGCGCGTTGTATCCTCTGAGTTGGCCTACTTTATTCACCCACGCAGGTTTGCGGGAGTGTTTTATTTCTGACCGCATGGCCTATTAGAAAACTTTCTAAGAGTTGAACATATGCAAAATATACCGGAAATGACTGACTACTTACATGGCTGCAATATACCTAGAGACCTCTTGACTGCCAACGAGATATCTCCTGAAGAAAGGTCACTAGTGCGGGCCTTAGAATGTTTTCCAGCAGAAATGGGAGGCTCCTTAACTGGCATACCAATTGGAGCGTCAGGAGAGATAGAGCCTACTGTTGGGAAGGAAGATTTGACGGAAGAAACGAAAGGGGATCCAAAGACTTTTTCGGTTAAAGTTGATTTGGGTTCCCTTAGAGGAGGAGTAGGCTCTTTCGGAGGTGGAGTAGGCTCCTTCGGTGGGAGAGTAGGCGCTTTTGGGGGTGGAGTAGGCTCCTTTAGTGGGAGAGTAGGCGCTTTTGGGGGTGGAGTAGGCTCCTTCGGTGGGAGAGTAGGGGCTTTTGGGGGTGGAGTAGGTTCCCTCGGAGGTGGAGTAGGCTCTCTCAGTGGATGAGTAGGCTCCCTTGGTGGGAGAGTAGACGCTTTGGGGGGTGTAGTAGGCTCTTTCGGAGGGGGGATAGGCTCCCTCGATGGGAGAATAGGCGCTTTTAGGGGTGGAGTAGGCTCCTTGGGAGGGGGGGTGGGCTCCCTCGGTGGGGTTGGCTCTTTCGGTGGAATAGGCTCTTTGAGAGGTGCAATAGGTTCCCGTGGTGGGGGAGTAGGCTCTTTGGGAGGGTGAGTAGCTTTCTTTAGAGCGGGTTCTTCGGTGGGATGAGTAGGTTCTGTAGAGGTAGACCCCTTAAGGCAGTAGGCCAATTCTGACACAGGAGAGGCGGAGCCTATTGGGGAAGGAGAGGGATTCTTCGTTTCGAGAATTGGGGGATTATCCGCTAAGAAAGTTTTAGAAGAGGCCCCCTGGTGTTGGCTGGCTGGAGGCCCCGCAAAGAGGCCTGGTATAGGGCCGCTGGAGTCCAGATCGGTGAGGGTGGCCCCCTCGTTTCCCCCTCCTGAGGAAAAATTGAATCCAAGACTCGGGTCCTGAGAAATTGCACTCCCACTCAAATTCCCTTTGTCAGAAAGAGAGAAATCGAGAAGCCTACCGGAAGAATCGGATCCTAGCAAATCAGCAACGATTTCAGAGCCTGGGTGAGTTTCCGGAATGGGCATTGGCTGATTTGGATGCCCCATTTGCTGATGCAGTTGGTCAGCATCGACTTTTTCGAAATCCTCCAAATTTAGCGAATCTCGGTTGGATTCCGAATCCGATATCCCAGTTCCGGAATCTTTCCCCTCGCTTTTTGGTTCGTTGCTGTCGAGTGATCTCCGGTCCTTCATCGGGCCTAACTCAGTCGACGGGGTTTCCTTGAGATCTAGAAGATCTTCCATAATCAAATTTGGGTTTTAAGTTGAATAAAGAAATAACACTGACGGGCGTCGTAGGGAGCCTACCCCCAAACTAACAATCTGCAAAATTTAGGCTAATGGAGGTAACGGATTTTCGTTTATCAAAAGCCACCGATTTATCACAGTATTATTAATTCTGGCACCGAAGAAATGAATGTAAATAAACACAAAATAAATGGAACAGAACGCGTCTCTCACAGAGGTTAGTAGTTAAGTAAGGATGAAGTGAGCCTTACCAACTAAGAATTCTCGAACAATATATGTTTTGAAAGTTGCCACGGCAAGGAAACACCCTGTCTGGGAGTTTATCTCATGGTAATTGTCTCTCCCAAGTTCTGTTTAATTTCCCGCAAAGTTTCATTTTATAAATAGTATAAGTTAATGTTGGAGTATTAGAAATATACGAATTTAATTCAATTATGAGTCATATAACTTCAATTTTTCGATAAATTTTAATGTAATTTATATCAGCTGATTGACTGCGCATTGCCAGGCGTACGTTGATATGTTCGAAGGAAACAAACGATGAACAGACATTGCATAGGAGTCTGCATTAATTGTTTGCTGCCAATATAAAATATCACAAACCCCATTTCAAAACATGGCCATTATTTTTTTAAATAAAATTTAGTTATTACCAATTTATATTTTGAGAAGTGCCCATATTTGGTTTTGTGACATGTATTTTACTGATAATAAGCAGTGATAATTAATGAATAAATAGTCTCTCAGATTGGCAGAAAAATTCCTATGAAAGTAATTCGAATTAGTAGTTATGAATTCGCTATGCCATGAATGCAAATAGGCTCATGATCAATATCAATTTATTTCGACCAATTTATATATGGATATTCTACCAGTAAAAAGACTTCAAGGTCAACGACAGTTTCCAGTTTTGAGGTTTTACGCGAATGTGATTTTTTTTATTTAATTATCATAAGTATAATTATCCAAATAATAAAAATGATTCAAAAGCAATATGTCCAACGTAATAATAGTTTCAGCCTTACACTAAATTTGCAAATATTTCTGTCTCCCACACTTTAGTTTTTTCGTTGATCTTTAACTTTTTTTAATATTAGTGTTCTTTCTATTTATCATCCGTTTGCGTTCGTTTGTATTTTTTTGTCCTTCCATTAATTAAAAGTGCTTTTGCTATTTATGCCAATTTTCTTTCTTTTTTTAAATAATAAAAAACACACTTTTAGGCATAACTTTAAAAAATCATTTAAAAACGAAATTCTGTCTTGAACATCAATATTAAATGTGAATGTGTACAGAAGATTGTTCATGTTTACGCATTAGAAAGTGTTTTTTAAGGGGGGATGAGGAGACCCAATAGCAAGTGTTACAGAATTTGTCATCAAAAGGTATTTTATTTGCCTTAATAATCACTCATTCTAGATCAAGGCAAAATAACTTAATCATTCATTGTGATGGAGAGGAGGTATGTGGTGAAGATAAGAAAAGAGTCTCTGAAATTGACCGTTGGAGATGGATTAAGAAATAGTGATTATCAGATAGAAAATGGAATGTATGAATGAAAAAAGTAGAATGTATGTTAAAGTGAGACTTGTAAATTCACAAATTCACAGGAACTTAGATTAGGGAAACGGGAAGAGCTGGTTGGGGATTCAGGATTGCTGAAATAATATATATATATATATATATATATATATATATATATATATATATATATATATATATATATATATATATATATATATATATATATATATATATATATATATATATATATATATATATCTGGGAATGGCTAGGATGAAAGTGATAGAGGAATACACGGAGATATAAGAGTATAGAATATCGAGGAGGGGGATAACAAGGGAAGAGGATTGATATAATGGTACACATGATACAATATGCCTGGAGGAAGAGAAATGGAATGAAAGAGCGAAGAAGAAAAGTCTGGAAGGGAGGAAGTCATAAAAATAAAGGCACAATGGACAATGTACAATAAGATTGAAGGGGCAAATAGACGACAGAGTGCAGTGCTGTTAGAGGTGTCGAAAGAGATATTGCATGCATGATGAATAGTCGGTGATGGGTGACTTCAATGCCCACATTGGCTTGCTTGGTGAAATGTAGACATACATGCAGAGTGGGCACTGCTACCAAATTTTGTTTACCGCTATCCGCTACTTTGGCTAGCTGAAATCGCTACCCCTACTTTTTCAAAATCGCGAAATCGCTACTTTTTAATGTAGAGCGCTACTAACGCGTTGCCCCCAAACCAGTTTTTCACTGGTTTTTAATAAATTTCAAGGAAAACTACTGTATATTACATCCAAAATTGGCAGTTTTATTGTAAAGAAACGTAAAATAGGTAGCCGTTTTGAATTTTTTAGTCCGCTATCCACTACTCCGCTACTTTTTGCTTATAGAAACCGCTTCCGCTACTTCGCTACCATTTAGAGGGCCCAAAAGTAGCGGACTAATGTAGCGGACCGTCCAACTCTGCATAAATGGATGGATGGTAGACAGATTCTTGGTTGAGTGTGATGTACATCTGAAAAAATAGAAGTGCTATGAGTACCCAACTGGAGACAAGGAAGAGGAAAGAGTGCAATAGATATTATCAGGGCCGGTCCTGACTCATTTAGTACCCTAGGCAAGACATTTTGACCCCACCCCACCCCAAAACCCCATGCACTAACTTTGAACATTTTTCAATTTATTGAACATAAATTACACATTTCAAAAACAACCAACATGAAATAATTTAGGATTACATATTCAATAACGGATTGCATAAGCATATGTATTGAATAAATAAATCAGATGGAAAATCAACACATGATATGACTAAGACAATTGTACAAAATATACGAAACATGGGATAGCTTAAATAAATATTGAAATATATTTAATTAAAAAGCGTAAAAAAATTGAACACGAAAAATAAAGAAATATTGAGAGAAGTACAATGTATTGCACATACATCAACATATAAGCACTGAAATAAGTGAAGAAGCTACTGTACATCAACAAAAATGTCTCAAAATAAAAGGTAAAAGATAGTCCTCACACATCTGCACAGCTATTTACAGTGTAGTATGTCTAATAGAGAGGCTGTTAATTTTGAAATGATTTAATGTCCACAGAGTAAGCTCTATAGCCTTACTTGCCTTGTCTTCATAGCAGCAAATGCATCAATGAGATCATCATAAGACAGCTGTTTTGAGACCTCACGATTTATACTAATGATTGCAAGCCCACTGACCCGTTCTTGCCACATGGAGGATCTGAGGTAGGTTTTTATCATATTGAGCTTTGAAAAGCTCCTCTCTGCTCTAGCCACTGCGAAAGCTTGAGTGGTAGAAATTCTTAGTGCCACCCACATACTTGGATATGCTCCAGTGAGCTTTTTGTGTTAGAAGGTCAGAAGTTCCATATTTGTCATGCTCAGTGAAGGAAGTTGTGGAAGATTTTCTATTTCCATTACAAGTTTGGTACCATGAATATCTTGCTCATCATCATGGGTAACAGCAGTGCTCAAGCAGCTTTCTTTTGCATTTTGGGGAAATTGAATAGCATTCTAAATTTCTCGTGCACCTTTTCCAAGGTCTGAAATCTCTCATCCAACAAAGAGATGGCTTCATCCACAAACACATTTGGTTTCCATTTTTTGGAGAGAATTACTAACAGGCTCATCAGAGAAATCATAACTGAACAGCTGTTTTGTTTTTCTCAAACGCTTTACATTGAGTAGCATCCACGTTCATCTCTTCGTACATCTATTTAGCTGTTTTTATGGCATCAGTAAACCTAGTGCTTCTATAGACTGTGAAGGAGTACCTGGTTTTCCCCAGCAGGTTGACAGCCACATCTACCTGCATGGTGGGTGACTGTAGAAGCTTTCTGACGTGCTGGATCTTGCTGAGAATATCGTACCATACTCAAGTACAAATACAAAAGTGGTAGGAGCCACACTCTTCAGCCAAAGCCTGGGCTTTGGCTTTAAATATTGGAAAGCCTAGCCTGAACGCCTTATTCTTCCCTCTCATATTGGGACAGTTATCATAAGACTGTCCCCTGCAGTCCTTAAAGGGGATGCTAATGTCCTCCAGCTTTTTGAGGATGAGAGTTGAAAAGGCTTCTCCGGTTGACTCCTCAGCCGTTAAAGACGATGGGAGTAGCAAGGATCAAATAAACGGCTATACAGATAAAGTGCTGGAAACACTGGAGCCTAGTGTTCGTGAAAGAGGTAGATTAATTTATCAGACACTAAAAGATACACAGGAATTCAGTTGGGCTAATGATGGGGGGGGGGGTGATTACCATCGATGGTAAAAGACTTCCACAATCTATCATTATTGACCGACTCAATGATTAAGCCAGAACGTGGAAAAGATCACCACTCACCTATTGGAAGGAAGTAAAAGTAAAATTAATATCTTCTAATTTTCCTAAATCTATCATAAAAAAACTCGCAACGTCGGAAAGAGCTAGAAAAATATTACTCACAGATCAACTTTCTCTACATCAAGCTCAGTGGATCACGCAAACACACATTGTACTTCTCTTTATCATCAACAGAAAAAAAATAAAGAACTTGTTAAATTAGACTGGCTAACGAAATTTAACTTTTTGTCGACTACAAAGATTAGAATAATATTTTTTTAATGTAGTTTTAGGTATAGATTTAAAAAATGGAAGTCATTTTTATCGAAATGACTCCAGTCTTTTGTAAGTTGCCAATTACTATTTTTGTCAGATTTTGAAGATTTTAACGAATTTCATTCTTTTATTTCTTATTTTCAGGTTATTTAACTAAATAAAATTTTAAATAAAAGCAACAATTTTAATTAAAATGCCAAGAGGACAGTGTAAAAATAGCCCAGATAAATTCTGCTACATATGTGGTTCAATAACGTTTAAAAAAAATCAAAGAAATCTGTTGCACGACATGCTCTAATTCTTTATCAAAGTGGCCTAAATAAAAATAATAAAAAGCTTTCAATTCGGTATTCCAATGGTATGGCGAGAACCCCAATATCATGCCACTGACTGCTGTTTGGTAGACATACAAAGTAGGTAATTGTTTATTGTCCACTCTACTTATATTTTGAAGTAGTATACTGTAATATAATTTTTTTTTAAATATAAAATTAATTAAATCTAGAACCACTTTATTGTAATCACACAGATGTACATAACTATAAATTTTAGGCATATAATTTCCATACTTTTAGGTAAAACAACAAAGTGCATTTCAGCTGTGGTATATCCCAACCTTAGGATCTGCTATTCGGCCTATATCTCACTCAAAAGACATTCCAGTACCTGAACCACCTGCTGAAATTGTTTTGTCTAACTGATGAGTCAGATATGGCATCATGTGAACCAGAAACTGAAATTTGTGTTCCTTAAACTGTTGATACTACAAAACCTTTCTCACAACTTGATCTAGATGATCTTGTAAGAGATCTAAACTTAACAAAGCAACAGAGTGAATTACTGGCCTCGAGACTGAAAGAAAGAAATTTAGTAGCAGAAGATGTTCGAATTACTAAGTTTCGCATTCGATCAAACAATTTACAAGATAAATTTTCATTTGACAACAATTTATGCTGCTGTAATAATATTCCACCTCTCTTTGAAGAATTAGATATACATTATGAACCCAGTCAATGGAGACTTTTCATTGACGCTTCTTTATATAGTAGTAAAGCCGTGGTTCTGCATAATGAAAATAAGCTACCATCGATACCAGTAGCTCACTCTATTGTTTTGAAAGAAGCTTATGAGAATTTAGATATCATTTAAAAAAGCATTAAATACAGTGAACATAAATGGTTGATTTGTGCTGACCTTAAGGTAGTAGCCACTTTAAATAGCTTGCAGTCAGGCTACACAAAATTCATGTTTTTTGTGCCAGTGGGATAGTAAAGCTCGGGGAGAATATTTCATACGCTCAGAATGGCCTTTAAGAGAAGAGACAAAAGTAGGTTGTCATAATGTCATACGTGAACCATTGGTTCCTAAGGAAAACAAAATTTTGTCAGTTCACATAAAATTAGGTTTAATGAAACAATTTGTGAAAGCCTTAAAGCATGACCAGCCATCCTTCTTATATTTAAAAACAAAATTTCCTAAGATTAGTGATGCTAAAATTAAAGAAGGAATCTTTGTTGGGCCTCAGATTCAACAACTTATGGTAGATAGTGAGTTTGAGGCAAAATTGAATAAGCCAGAATTTGAGGCCTGGCATAGTTTCAAAGGTGTATTTAATGGTCGTCTTGGAAGGCACAAATCAGAAAATTACCACATTCTTGTTCAGAATTGAATTAGGTCTTATAATGGTTTGGGATGTAGTATGTCATTAAAGGTACATTTTTTGCATTCCCATCTGTCTTTCTTTCCAGAGAATCTAGCAGACGTCAGCGATGAGCATGGTGGAAGATTCCGCCAAGATATTGCTACTATAGTAAATCATTATAAAGGAAAATGGAGTCCTGCAATGCTTGTTGACTTCTGCTGGACCCTTGACAGAGACAGGCAAGATGTTTTACATAAAAAGGAGCCTAAATATTCTGAAAATATATGACTATTGTATAGATTACAGCAATTTTGAAAAAATCTTAAATCTTCATTATTTTTTTAAATATATTTTTATAATACCACACTCTGAAAATGTATTAAAAGGACTTATTAATTTCCTTTGATGAATAAGCTTTTTTCCACTTATCTTTGTACTTTTTGTCAAATAAAATAAAAATAATAACAAATATTTCATAACTCTATATACTGAATAATATAATATTAATAAAAAATTAAATGTGCAGATTGCAAAAAAAAAGAGAAGTCAATTCATGAAAAATAAAGGTCTTTTTCGTAATCTACGCAAAAAACTATAATAGAAAACTGCTTCCTCATTTCTGTAGCAAAATCATTGTTGGGCAGTGTTATTAACCAATTTATCCGCTGAAAGATGGCAACTAGACGGATCAATCAAGAAATTTAAATAAGTTAAGTGGCAACTCCAGACAAGTCAATTCATGAACATTCAAATCCTGTCAAAGAAACCCTATCCTATCGGACTTTGTATCAGTGGCGTTCCAGATCTCCTCGAATACTCGCACCTAAGAAACTATCTCTCGATTCCAGGTAAAATAAATTATACAACAAGAATATAAAATTAATATATTCAGTCTTTTGAAGATTACTAGAACAAAATCCGGTTATGTTAGAGTGATCTTTGAAAACACTTACGGAAGAACTCGATATAACGATGAACTATTCCTTAGTGAGGATGAGTTTTTGCTTGTGTTCGGGGTATAGCAATGCCTTTTGTGCATTCCTATAATAAAATCCTCCTGGGAAACTTAAATATATATTATGTATAAAATTAAATCATTCATGCAAATTTATGTACAACTTAATAATTCATTCATTAATTTCACTTAACTTTTTGTCAATTCAATCATTCAATTATTTTATGCATAACTTTTTGAAATTCATTTATTTTATGTAACCTTTAATAATTCAAATATCCCGTGACAAGAAACTGATTTCATTCAACGCACTGGTTCAAACATCTCTTAGAATTTAATGCACATACAAACACACGCATTTCATCAATTGTGAAATAACGCGAACTCACGTCTCATTTGGTTACGCGTCACCATCCATTCCGGTTCGACTTTATTTTCAATCAAGGTCAGTTATAAATCCTCTCACACTTGTTCTCTGCTAACTGCCATACGAGAGTAGGTCCTAGTTCTGGTTACTTCTTGCATTGCAGATCCCAATTCACAGTCCATCATAGTCACTTTTGCTTCCACTTTTACTTCACTTCCCATCATACTTTACAACTCAGTCATTTCATATATTAGTTACTTTACATCTTGTTACTTTAAATCACATTTACTTTCCCATATCCTACGTTGTATTCCTAATTCAATTCTCTCATTGTGTATTCGTTGAATTTGTAAATATATTTATTTTGTTTATTTCTGGTTTTTTTTTTTTTTACAAACCTAGTTCAAAAGTTTTCACCAATTGTGAAATAACGCGAACTCACTGTCTCATTTGGTTATGCGTCACTATCCATTCCGGTTCGACTTTATTTTCAATCAAGGTCAGTTATAAATCCTCTCACACTTATTCTCTGCAAACTGCCATACGAGAGTAGGTCATAATTCTTGTTACTTCTCACATTGCAGATCCCAATTCACAGTCCATCATAGTCACTTTCGCTTTCACTTTTACTTCACTTCACATCATACTTTACAACTTAGTCATTTCATATATTAGTTACTTTACATCTTGTTACTTTGAATCACATTTACTTTACCATATCCTACGTTGTATTCCTAATTCAATTCTCTCATTGTGCATTCGTTGAATTTGTAAATATATTTATTTTGTTTATTTCTGGGGGTCTTTTTTTTTAAATCTAGTTCAGAAGTTTTCTAAATTCATTTCACGTGATTCTTTAGGCCTAATTATTAGCAGACGACGATTTCCATCCAAACTCAACAAATTTATGGTAATGGTTTTCAAATAGCTATTTAGGCTGATTAATAACTAAAATCAATCCCATTAATAACCGAATACCATAGGAGCAATACACAGGTTAAAACAGGAAAATTTCCACTATGTAGATCGACTGGTGAAGGACTACGGTTTAGAAAAGCTGAAGTATGTATTGAGGGCAAATACAAACAGTCTATTTCCAACTATACATTTCAGTATTTCCTGGAAAAAGGATGAGGAGTTCATTGCTACACGATTTAAAAACACACTGTACAATGAGTATGAAGTCAATACTTTTCTAAAACTTGAAGACGAATTCCATCAAAGTTTTCGTCAGGTGAAGCGTTTACAGAATGCGGTTGATGCTTGTTATCTTGCATTCAACGATGGATTCGATGAATGTAGAAAACTTCAATCTACCATCACAGAAGATGAATATGTAAAAAAATGTATCGTTTGATGAGTTCCATTCTTTCCTCAACAAGAGAGGGATCACTATCGAACTTGTGAAAGAATTTGTCCTAGGTGATCTTTATGACTACGTCACCATTACGTGTAAATAAAATTTAGTAGGATATCTATCTATTAATCAGTCTCTTCATGGAAGTCCAGAGGATGGAGTGTCACCAGCCTACATCATCAAGACTTGCAAGAAGTTCACGCAGATAAAAATAAATTTTTATTAGAACAAAATTCCTTAACAAATATGTTTATTAAAATTTTAGATTATATAAAAAAAAATCTGATATTAATTTTCAAAAATATAAAGTTGGATTAAAAATACATATTGATAATTTTTATCCGTTGCATATCGAATACCGTCTTCCTGACCGGATTTGCCCAGCTCTTTTGATTCAGAGAAACAGTAAATGTGTTCAAAGTAATAAGGTTGCCGACATCCACGAAATTCTAATTGAAATTATATATTTTAACCTAGATGTAAAATGAAATTGAGTTTTTTTAAGTTAAGCTATATTTTATTGAGGGGTTATATAAGAGTGTTAAAAATGAACCGCCGATTGTTACGCTTATATACATCCCCAAGTCTGCCAACATCTTTTGGCGGGGTAAATTGGCTATTCCAATCTGTAAAGAAGATCGCTATGAGATCTGATGTGGAAAGCTTTCTGGCAGGTTTGGATAGCTATACACTACACAAACCCGTGCGAAAAAGATTCAAGACAAAACACGTAAAAGCATAAGGTGCAAACGAGATTTGGAAGGTAGCTCTTACTGTGATGTCTAAGTTTGAAAGTTTTAATAATGGTGTAAATTACATACTCTTTGTAATTGACGTATATTCTTGATATCTCTGAGTAATCCTTTTAATGGAGAAGACAAATCAGATGGGGTCAAATGCTATATGAAATCTCATAGAAGAAACCAGATGGATTCCAAGTTATATATGTTCTGAAAGACTTATTGAGCGAATATAATATCGGCGTATATAATGTTCACTCACTAAACAAAGCTGCGTTGTGGAGCGTGTACCAAGAACAATAAAGGAAAGACTTTTCAGATATTTTACTTTTAATTCACATGGAAATACAGCGACGTGTTAGATGATTGTGCAAGGGCTTATAATAATTCTAGACATAGAATGATTGGGAACACACCATTTAAAGTTATACATGATGTTGCTATACCGAATCAAAGAGCTGAAGTTAAAAAAAGAGGTTTCTATATAAGATCGGTGATTATGTTCGAATCTCACGCGTTTCCAGTAATTTTAAAAAAGGATACGAGGCAGGGGGGGGAGTGAGGAAATCTACAAGATATATAGGATCTCAAATCTATTAGACCTGTATTATATTGAAGATTTAAATGAAGAACATATTAAAGGTGGGGTTTATGAAGAAGAACTACAAAAAGTAAAGTTAGATTCCCATAAGAAATATAAGTGGAGAATATAGTTAAAGTGAAAGGGCATGGAAAAAAACAGGCATTATTTAGTAAAATGGCGAGGGTACCCAAATTCATTTAATTCATAAACTTTCCATCTCGAGCTAACCCAATATCTTATAAACTCAACACCCTCTTGTATGTATAACCAGCTTTTCTCTTAATTAATAGAATCCCTCCCACAACCCATCACCTTAATTTACACTGATGGGTCTAAAGACATTGATGGAAACACAAGCTCAGGAATACTGGTAAGCACAATGGATTACTCATAAATATTACCCCACAACAGCTTAGTTTTTACAGCAGAATTATATGCTATATATCGTAGAGCAATCCTAGCTGCAGAGCAACACAAAGGAAACACAGCTATTTGTTCTGATTCCCTCGCATCCATCTTAGCAATTCAATCAAATGGGGATCACTTTTTAGTCAGACGAATATACAAAATTATAAATGAACTCCCATATGCCAAATTTTTCTTCACCTTGATCCCAGGACACAAAGATATCCCAGGCAATGAACAGGCAGACAAGATTGCCAAATCTTACGATCCCCGACGCAATATTTTCAAACAAAATGGTCACAACACCTTAGAAATGTTTCGCCAACTTACTGGCATAAAATCCAAAATCTTTCCACTGACATTCCCCATCTGGAAAACCGCAAAGAAGAAGTCATCCTCATCCGATTGAGACTTCATGTTAGCTTAATCTTTCACAAACACATCTTTACAGATGACCCTTCTCCAATCTGTCATGATTGTAACAAACACATGACTCTACCCCATCTAATTTTTGAATGCACAAAACTCAGCAGGACAAGAACCTCTCTCACATGTCATGCCAACAAAAAAGGACTAACCCTGTCCAGAGAGATATTCTTTAGGAAAGATTTCCCCCTCCCAATTATCTATGAATTCCTAAAATTATCAGGTTTCTACCACAAAATTTGAACTGTTTTGAACTTTAATCTAACTTGTTTAAACTTTAATCTCTGTTTTTAGTATATACATAGAGGAGTGCTACATCTCACCCTCTCTTTACTAACATGGCTTCTTCCTCTCTTCTTGCTTTAAGTGTTGTAGAGTGGAGCCCTACAACGGAAGTTCCCCCATTCTTGTTCTTCTCCTTTCAACATAATCTTTGGCCTCCTGAGCAATATATATATATATATATATATATATATATATATATATATATATATATATATATATATATATATATATAGATATATAGATATATATATATATATATATATATATATATATATATATATATATATATATATATATATATATATATATATATATATGGAAAAATATTTATAAGTATGTATTATTTATAAAAAAATTGTTTAGATACTAAGAAGAAAACAAAACAAAACAAAAAACACACAAAAACAAGTCTAAATAGAACTTGCTATTGGGTGTCGATGACTACAAGCAGTTTTAGCACCCCGTACAAAAAAAAGAAATAATAATAATATTTAACTCATACGTTAAGTCATGTGATATCACCTACCAACCTTGAGCACATGCATTCGTGAAATTATATAAAGTTGGGAGATGAGGAAGGTTTTGCATGTGAGTTGTCATACAGGGGACGGAATAACTTATGTTTGTAATGAAACCCTTCGAGAATGGAGGTAAACGGAGGCTGGAACCATTGTTGGTTTAAAATCTGTCTATTTACAAATTAGAGTAGCGGGAGAGCTTTGGAAGTATCAATTGGTGAATTATAAAGGTAAAACATATATTCTAACAAGTCTAGATTTTTGGATTGAGTTCAGCACTAAGGATAATGGCAAAAATAACCTCGGGTGAACTTATAAAGCATCTACGGGGCTACGGGCTAGTTACCAAAGCTCCTGAGCCTTTAGATGGTGGTGTTGCATTGGGGTTGAAACTGAAAAAGAATGAGCAGGGAGAATTGTTATTTTTTAAAGGTAATGTATTCCACGTTCTGGAAGACTTAACCCGTCTTAGTAAAGGGAATTATTTTCAGTATGTGGAAAGCTAACAGGCCACTATCCAGTAGCTGGGTGGTTAAGGGTGGCATGTAGTTACATCAAGAGGACTGCTGGAGGATCAGGATGGGAGGATTTTGTAGGTATCAAGACAGTTGATACATATGCTGCGGGAGGTTTTTGTCATGGTATAGCAAGGACCGAGTGATGGTGTTCGTACGTATAGGTTTGTTACGTACTTCAAAACTCCGTGATTAAGTTTTCTCTCAAAGAGTGCTATATTTGATTCTGATCATTATTATTATTACGTTATTTTTTTATCTTTGAGGGTTTCTAGTGCCATGCTCAGCGTTTAGATGATTGAATAAAAAAATGTTTCTAAGAAAACTAGACCTTTAATTAAAAACATGAACCAAAATTGAAATTTAACTAACAAACTACACATATATGAATTAAACAAATTTAAGTGAGGCTTACTAAATTACACAATTGAATTTACAGTAATGGTTGACCCAAAGCTCACTCTAATATTGAATTCAAATTGACCTTCACAAAACAGATACTGGGATTTTAAATACCTTTCAAGATTCACACTAGAATCGGTTTTGAGCCTGACCTTGTCCTCAATTTCTATGTCGCCTCAAGAATGTTGTTTCCGGGCCGGCGCGTGGACAGACCGTTCCAGATGGGTTCTGAAAGGGGAATGCTTTAAAGCCGCAGAGGAATTCGGAGCGTGCTGCGGGTGGAGTTAAGCACGTATTCTTCATGAAATGATTTCAAGGAGGGACAGGGAAAGTATGTTTCTTCCAATCTTTGGGTTACTCTCGGAATAATTCGCATTGACGAGCGATGAGCCAAATAATGAATCCTTTGACGAAGGGGAGTGCTTGAGTGAGTTCACTTTGGGGTATTCCTCAATGTCGAGGACTATCTCTGGGTTTTTGGAGTACACCAGGATAGGGGGTTTCTCTGACGAGAGTTAGTTGAATTTGCTTCTCAATCCAAGTTAACTAAAAGTTCGGTGGGACCACCAGGAACTGGCTCTAGGGTGAGCTTCTTCTAAGTTCCTTTGGTAGGGTGCCGGGCACTTGCCGGACTTTCCTGTCTCGATGACTAACACGATCTACCGCGTTCTTACAAAGTTATTTGATTTTTATACTTCTCCCCTCAACTGGGGGTAGGGGAAGGAGGGGGGGGGCATTAAGTCTCCTCCTCTAACGATTTTTATCAGAGCGTCTTTCAGCTAGCCCTAAAGTCGACCTTCTGGCTTTAGGCCGACGCTCCTCTAATTTCGTATATGCGGTTGAAATTGAATATCAACTCTTAGGGGAAATCTTGCTGTTTTAACCCATGTTAGGCTCACCGGGGTCCGACATGTGATGATTAGGGGATTATGTGGTCTTGGATGGCCCTTCTGCTTCTCCTCGAGGTGAGGGCAGAGAGGGAAGGGAGGTTAAGTGGTCGGGCTACGCCGCCCAAAATATGCCAGGACGTTGTGGTTTATGGAACAAGGCCTCAGTTGTGAAGGTGAGGTATCTATTCCCTTACAGTGTTCTTTACCTTGATCTTTACATTGATGACGGTCTTCCCTCTCATCAGGCTCTGATGCATCTTCCAACCAGGATAACAGAATCAATTGCAAGTAATTTAACCATAGGCTGACTAATTTAAGATGCAGATAGACCACCAATAACAAGATGGAACTAACAAAACTTAAAAAGTAATGGACCCAGAAAAGTTTCAAGTTTGCGCTTAAAAATATGCACAAAACTCGCGGAAACAACCTTTTCACGCAAAGAGTTCCATAAATTGATAGTTCTATGTGAGAAGAAGCGAGCTCTAACATCAGTATTGTGAGGAGGGACAAAGATTATTTCTACGACCTTTAGTTCGATTAATGCGGGTATATGTATATATGGAGAGATGGGTGGATTATATATATATATATATATATATATATATATATATATATATATATATATATATATATATATATATATATATATATATATATATATATATATATATATATATATATATACTCTAGTTGCTGGGAATGTTAGGCCTAGATCTTCACCAACCAATTCTTTATAAGAATGAGGAATGAGAGTAGAGGAGTCACGTGTTAGATTCTAATAGAGTAAAAATGAGAATAGGCAACCGGCAATTTCAGGGGAAACTAAGAGTGGAATATTTCTATATTTACCTATAAATTAACGAGAAAGATATAGAAGTAAAACCAAGAGCAATGAGAAAATGGGAAATACACAGAATGAGAATAATGATTTTGATCGAATATAAATGTAAGTTTAGAGTAATTATATATTCGAATAAATATTTATATAAATACGAGTTAGAAATTATGGAATGGTATATTGGATATCTTTAATATAAGATTTGGTTGATATAATTTACAGGATATATGATATATTTAATATATGTATGGATGGACTTGGGAGTAGTTTTGGACACAGAATAATTGCTCGAATTATAATCTCAAAGGGGACTTTGTCTGACGATGACGAGAACACGAGTGGACTATATTTGTCAGCGAACATAGGGGTGAGGTAGGTTGATGCTGACTGGTCGGTTTAAAATACGTCAGACAACGTATACGATAATTATTATCGGACGATACGTAAGGTAAATTTTGTTGCAAATCATACGAGTTATATATGATTGGAATTGTCGTACATGGTAAGCAAAGTTGGAATGTCGTACATGAATATGAATGAAGGAAGCTATATGAGTAATCTTTCAGAAGGGAAATTATACTTTTGTAGGAGCTAGCAAGGATGTTAGCTGCTACAATACTCCCCCTCTAAGAGAGTTACCCCTCCCATTACAAAAAGGTTAATTTGGATATCTCCAAGGTATCCTTACGATGCGACCAGACCGTATTATGATGCCGTGGTCTGGCTACAATTAGAGGAAATGCCACCAAATTTGGGCGAGACACTCACAAGCGATGGTGGATGTATCGATGGTAATCTACTTAGTTGTCCTCTCTGAGCTGGCGTCCGGTGATCTTAGGACGTTTTGAATCTGCCCTGCTGCTTGCGGGCGACCAGAGGTGGAGAGATGGACTCCTGACTTTGCAGCTCTGCCGACGAGGTTTCCTGAGACAAAATAGGAGGTGGCAGCGATCAGGAAGGAGATATGGACGGGGTAGAGGTTATTGTGGGTGAGGTTAAATGATGGTGAGTTAGAGGAATCACTGCACCATTTTGAGAGATAGTTGTAGAAGAAAACGATGGCTGTTCGGAATGAACAGCATCAATAAAGGCGGGTTTCAGGCAATCCAAAGAAACAGTATCCTGCTTGGTGCCAAACTGTAGGACAAAGAATTTTGGCTTCCTAGAGATGACGAGAAAGGGTCCATCATAAACGGGTTGCAAGGAGGAGCGAGTTGAATCGCGACGGACAAAGACGTGGGAACAGGTTGACATCTCTTTTGGCACGAAAGGTTTCTGGGCAGCAGGCACTCTTGGGGCAGTAGGCCTAACTTCGGCCAGCACACGTACCAAATTCTGTACGTATGAAGAAGGATCGAAATAAGAAGGTAGAGTGTAGTCAATAGAAGAAAAGAATTGATCAGGAAGACGGAGTTGGATACCGTAAACTAGTACGCTGCTGAGCAGCCCAAATCCTCTTTCAAGGACGAACGAATGCTCAAAAGAATCAAAGGTAGCTTGTACACCCAAGTGATATTGGGATCGGTGAAACGTAAGCTTGCTTTGAACCTCCGATGCAAACGTTCGACGGCCGAGTTGCTTTGGGGGTGGTAGCTTGTGGTACGAAGGCGAAAAGAACCAATAACTACCATAAGTACATCCCATTGGTGGGACTCAAATTGACTACCACAATCAGTCATGATTGTGGAAGGGACACAAAAACGAGCAACCCAGCCTGAGATAAAGGCTTGAGTGACGGTGTATGCTCGGATGTCTGGGATGACGACAACCTCTGGCGAACGAGTGAAACGGTCGATCATTGTGAGAAGATAGTTGCAACCACGAAAGTAAGGCAGATGGCCTAGAAGATCGACGTGAATGGCGCTAAAGCGGGACGAAGGCAGTGCAAAAGGAACCAGAGGAGTCTTTGTGTGGCGCTGAGTGCATCCCATTGGTGGGACTTAAATTGAGTACCATGGTCAGTCATGATTGTTGAAGGAACACCAAAACGAGCAACCCAGCCTGAGATAAAGGCTTGAGCGACGGTGTATGCTCAGATGTCTGGAAAGGCGACAACCTCTGGCCAACGAGTAAAACGGTCGATCACGGTGAGAAGATAGGTGCAACCACGAAGGTAAGGCAGAGGGTCTAGAAGATCGACGTGAATGGCGCTAAAGCGGGACGAAGGCAGTGCAGAAGGAACCAGGGGAGTCTTTGTGTGGCGCTGAACCTTAGCACACTGACAAGGCCCACAAGAGCGAGTCCATTTGGCTACGTCGGCGTTCATATTTGGTCACACAAAACGTTGTACAATGAGCTTGCGAGTAGCTCGTACGCCAGGATGAGAAAGACCGTGAGTTTGGTCAAATATGTGCCTACGGTAACGAGAGGAATAAGAGGACGAGGATAGTCAGGCAATGAATAATCGACGAGGATACGCCTGGAAGGACTGCCTAGTAATTCGACCTCGCGAAAGACGAGTTGAGAAGCGTGACGCAGTGTTCACCAATACGACCAAATCCCTTTTATACAAGATTTTCCCTTACACGAACACATACAAACACACGCCTTTCGCCATCTTCCTGGACCCCAATTCACATTTCCTCATTAGTCGTGTCTACCTACGTTTGTCTACCGTTGTCCCCCAGGCAGCTCCTCCCCACTGACGTACTGGCCCAGTGACTCGGGAGAGTTGGTGTTGGAGCTGGTGTACCCGGGTGTAGGTGGCTGGTCATCAACTGTAGGCAGCCACTTGTCTAATTGGTTCTTGAAACTCTCTGGTGAAATGCCTGCCAGATTCCGCAGTCTTTGTGAGACAGAGTTTAAGAGGCGTGTCCCTGTGTAGGTGAAGCTATGATGCACTATTGACTTCATCCTTTGTGACGCCCCATCAGTCCTCCGCACATAGCACAGGCGACCCCTTCTTGGATGGTGATTCACCTGCAGACCCACATTCGGTACCAGATGCTCCAGAATCTTCCAAACGTATATTATTATGTATCTTTCGCGTTGTCGCTGGAGAGATAGTACAGTCCAAACTGTTGCAGCCGTTCCCAGTAGTTGTACTGTTTCAGTTCTTTTTATTCTGCTTTAAAATGTTCGCTGGCTTGCTTCTAACTTGATAATGTCTACTGTCCTGAAGGAAGACCAAAGCTGGCAACAATACTCAAGTTTCAGGAGCCCTAGTGCTTTCCAGAGAGTCAGCATACATCTTTTATTTCTTGTCTGGAATGTTTGGAGCATCCAGCCTGAGAGCTTCCTGGCGGTTTCAGAAATATCATTGATGTGGTGAGAGAAAGTCATGTCACTGCTCATATGCTCCCCAAAGTCTTTAACGGGTGCTTTTCAGCAATATTATGAGAGCTGACTTCATAGCTGGTCGAGTCTCTAATTTCTTGTAGGGTATAGCAATGCCCTCTGGGCTTTCCTATAATAAAAACCTCCTGGGAAACTTATATATATATATATATATATATATATATATATATATATATATATATATATATATATATATATATATATATATACATCAATTATTATGTAAAATTCATATCATGCAATTCTTTTACTTTTGTAAATTAAATCGTATTTTATGTACAACTTAATAATTAATTAATTCATTTATTTGACTTGTCAATTCATTTAGCGTACTACTGTTTCAAACATCATCTCTTAAAATTTCACACACAAACAAACAAACACACGCTTTCAGCTCGACCAAATAGCACACTATTCTCTCCCATTCGACTCTCGCCATTATCCGCATAAAGGTCGGTAATCATTCCTTCTACAATTAGTCATTTACCTCCAAACAAATCGTACTTAGTTTAATTCCACTTTCTCTCACAATTCTTTGCAAACGACCATACGAGAGTAGGTCCTAATTATATTTACTTCTCATATTGCAGCCCCTAATTCACAGTCTATCATAGTCAGCATATTATTTTACCATATTATTCCACCATATTATTTCATATTTATTTCACGTACTTCATTTCTCTTCACATCTCGTTACTGTAAATCATATTTTACCATATCTTACATTGTACATATACCTAATCCAACTTATCTCATTGTGCATTCGTTGATTCTATGAATATATTTATATTTGTTTAATTGTTTTTCTTAAAACCCAGTTCATTATTTCAAAATTTATTTCGCTTTCTTCTTAGGCCTAAAAAACTAGCAGACGATAACTTCGATCAAACAAATTTATGGTTATGGTTTTCGAAACGCTATTTAGGCTGATTTATTAACAGAAAATAAATCCCATGAATAACAATATACTATAAGGGGGCCATATCGTAACAGCTCGAATTTATCCCCGTTGAACGCCATGTTATTCTTTTTTGTCTAGGTTATAATTCTGCTTAGGTCCTCCTGTAGTAGGGTTGTATCTTCTTCTGTCCGGATCTTCCTGGTTATCCTGGTGTCGTCAGCGAAGGACGTAGCATGGATGTGCTGTAGATATTCATCTATGTCATCTATCATCACCAGAAATAGCAGTGGACCCAGGACAGATCCTTGAGGAACACCATTTATTACATTACTGGCCTCCGATAGCGTTCCATTAACAGTTACCCTTTCCAACCGGTTGGAGAGGAAACTGTGTAGCCACTTTCCCAACCTCCTGCAGATACCATGCACTCTCAGTTTGTGGAGGACAATAACATGATATACCTTGTCAAATGCGTTCAGCAAAATCGAGGTGCTGTAGATATTCATCTATGTCATCTATCATCACCAGAAATAGCAGTGGACCCAGGACAGATCCTTGAGGAACACCATTTATTACATTACTGGCCTCCGATAGCGTTCCATTAACAGTTACCTTTTGCAACCGGTTACGAAGGAAACTGTGTAGCCACTTTCCCAACCTCCTGCAGATACCATGCACTCTCAGTTTGTGGAGGACAATAACATGATATACCTTGTCAAAGGCGTTCAGCAAAATCGAGGTGGTGTAGATATTCATCTATGTCATCTATCATCACCAGAAATAGCAGTGGACCCAGGACAGATCCTTGAGGAACACCATTTATTACATTACTGGCCTCTGATAGCGTTCCATTAACAGTTACCTTTTGCAACCGGTTGGAGAGGAAACTGTGTAGCCACTTTCCCAACCTCCTGCAGATACCATGCACTCTCAGTTTGTGGAGGACAATAACATGATATACCTTGTCAAAGGCGTTCAGCAAAATCGAGGTAGATTACATCGGTATTGCTGCCTTGTTGGATGTCCTCTAGTACAGTTTCATAGTGCAGTAGCAACTGCGAGAGGCAGGAACAGCCCTTTCTGAACCCATGTTGGCCATCATTGAAGGCTTATGGATTCCATATAAGCTACCACTTTGTCGCGTATAATTTTTTCAACAATTTTGATGAGGTGGGATGTTAATGTTACAGGCCTGTAATTCTTGGCGAGGCCTTTACTGCCACCTTTGTGAATGGGTCTAACAATATCCAACTTAAGGGCAGGTGGTATAATGCCCGAATGAAGAGATTGACAGCACAGTAGCTGGAGAAGCTTTGCTAGCTCTTCCTTGCAATTTTTAACAATAAGGCATGAAAACCATCTGGGACAGCAGCTGAATTTGACCTTATGCTGCCAATGGCTGTGATTATGTTCTCAGTTGTCACCTCAATGTTTGATAAGCAGTTTGGATCCGCTCTAGGTTCACCGAAGAATTCATCTGGATCTGCTACCTTTTTGTTCTCGCCTGGACGACTGTAGACATTAGTTTACTGTTTACTGATTACATCTGCCATTTTTTTTTGGGGGGGTCATTTTCTAATCCACCGTTTCCATTTATTAGGGGGCCAATTGGTGAGAAACTTTCGAGCTTCTCTTTGGCATAAGAGAAAAAGAAATTTGTGTTATTCTTGATATTAGAGACTGCTTGTAGTAGCTCTCTTCTCTTCTCTTCGTCATGTGACTTGAGAAATTTTTGTTCGACTCTCTTGATTTCCTCTTCCACTTTTTCAGACTTTCTCCTGCATAATGTTTTTCTGAGCTTCTTCCGTAGGCTTGATCTTCTCTTCATTAGGATTCTTCTATCTCTAGGAATCTCTTGCTTCTCTTTGCTTTTGCTCTTTGCATATATCGTACGTTACTTTTAGCAGGACATTAAGTATATGGCTCTCATTCTTGTTATTGAAAGTATTTTCCCAGTCCACCTGGCTCAGTTCATGTTTTATTTGCTGCCAGTTTGTTTCTAAGTTGTAGAAATTCAGATCATACATACCGGTAGATTGGTTGCTGTGTGAAGTTTCCCTCCGGGTACCGGTATTTATCTGATAATTTCCTGGCAGCGTAATTAGGCCTTTGATTAATTTGTGGTCTGATAGTGCAGTTTCTGATGCTTCATATGAGTGCATAATATTATGTTTTTTGCTTATGATCAGGTCCAATATATTACCTCCTCTTGTTGGTGCTCTAATGAACTGTGTCAGGTAATGGTCATCGATGACTGCAAGAAAATCCTCCGCTTGTTTCCTGTCATCAGCAGTTCCTCCTTTAACTGTGAAGGAATCCCAGCAGACATGAGGGAAATTAAGGTCTCCCATCATGAGAACATCTATTGATGGGTTTGGCAGCTCATTACATATTTACATATATACACACCTGTGAATACACCATTCTAGTTACGTGCTTTCAAATATTAACTTTTAAACGCATAATTTGTATTCCATTTCAACTTAAATCATCTATGTATTCTTCAATATTCTCTGTATAGCCTTCAATTTGTATCCCTTAAATATTTCCGTTATTCAATTCAATTTTGTATAATAATTATAACTTAAAATCAAAGTTATCGTAAGATTATAATATATCCTATTTTTGTTAACTTGAATCATTACATTCTCATGATAGCTAGGAGAGTTCAAATTCACGTTATCATTACGGTACGATCAGTCAAAACCAAAACAACAAAGTTTATGTACGTACTAACTATTGTATTTGCTATCTAAGGGTAAAGTATTCATGCATTAGTTAGAACCTATCCATAAAAATGGTGCCCAGAGTTTAATAGCTCCCCATTCACTTAATTATAAAAAATAAATACAATCATACGAAAACGTGGGATTTTTTAACTCACGCTGCCATTCATGAAGCACGCGCCCCATTTTCAATCTTGTGTTAGTTAATGCATCCTAGCTTCTAGCTTCACAATAACAATTCAATTAGTATTTACTAATATCCCTTAAATACAGAAAATAAATTTCTTGAATTTCGTTAATTTTAATCTCTGAGAATTTCGTCTGGTACGATCACAGGCTTGCGTTCTGTACGCGCTCATACACACACACGTGCACTCTTAACAACCACAGCTCCTTCACGCATAGACATACATCAGTTCAACCATCACGTGCTCACATAAATATACAGTACAGACTATGATGGATCATCAACAGGGACATCGGCTAGCGGCTCAAATGATCAACACAATCAAGTGCCTGCATCTAATCCTCAGTCCATGCACAGGCAGCCACATGCATATCTCTCGCTTATCGTATTCGATTCAGAAAATCCAATCGCTTCTCTTTGCGATTGGATACATCACATAAGAATAAAAGACAGCAGCAGTCATCCAGCGTCTACCAATAAGTGCTTTCGTTGAATTCAGGGAGATTTTAATTAACGCGGAACAGGATGGCGTTTTGGATCGCTTGAGGGAGGCTTTTCACATGAATTACGGCAGCGACCAAGTAGACGACCTGAGAGAGCTCCTGAACACTCAGGAAATGGGAGATAAGAGTCCTTTGACCTTCTTAAAGCACCTAAAGGATCTTATCATGGTAAAAGGGGCACACACCGATCATTTTAGCCCTCTCCTCACTGAGATTTTCATGAGGGGAGTCCCAGAGGGGATCAGGCCACTTATTTTAAACTCAAACCTCTTGAATATAGAGCAGATAGCCATATCCGCCGATAAGTTATTTGCTAATCCCTACGTGAATTGAGGAAACGGCCAAAATCATGGCCCAACTAACAACACTTCCATTTCTCAGGTTCGGGGAACGATGAGCTTCTCTGGCGATTGGTTGGAGCGTTCAAGGTTTCCATCTTCTCTATCGGAGGATGGTTAAAACTGCAACGGGGATCACGAAGCGAGCACAGACCAATGTTGAGTGATCGGAGGCGCAGGTCCCGCACTGGTTCTCAAGGGAGAAACCAACGAGAGCATCCCGACGCAAAAGGTGAGAGGCCACGAAATTTTCAACCTCGTTCTTACGCCTATTCTTATAACCTTCCACACAACCAGAGCTTATGCTGGTACCATCAAAAGTATGGTAACAACGCTGTACGTTGTACACTGTACACAACCTTGTAACCAACATTATGCGTTTTCCCCACACTGCGCCTAGTAGTCTCCCAAAGCATAATTTAATTATCAACCCAATCTACTCAATGGTGTTGATACCACAACAAATGTGGCGCGCATGATATAAAATGCTTACAACCGTGCACGTATTTACGACCAGTACCACCTCCTTCGCATAAGCTCAACTCTCCACTTCTTGCACATCACTCTTCTCACCCAAACTCCTCAAATTTTCAAACTCAATTTCAACCTCAAATTCTCTTTCGTTAAATTAGAAAGGCATGGGACAAAAGGGTCTACATCTCCTGCCTACACCTCATTGCCTTAGGAAGCTCCTCCTTTTGACCCACTTTCTGGTTTCTCATTCCTGGTAGACACTGGTGCTGAATGCATTGTCATACCAATTTCTAAGACCGACAAAGCTTCTGCTCCCTCAGATTTAGTTCCGAACGCAGCCGATTCGACCAATGTTAGGACCTATGGAAGACGAAACCTTCAAATCTAATTAAGTCCAAAATTCTAATACTAAATATTTACAGCCATAATTTCATGCCAAAGTATGTTTATCAGTTTGATTAATTTCTTTAAAAGTATATTAAATAGTTAAATTTCTTTCAAAGTATGTTTATTAGTTAAATTTCTTTCAAAGTATGTTTATTAGTTAAATTTCTTTCAAAGTTTTTATTTGATTAGTCTTGTTCTTTTTATTTTCAATTATATGATGTTTCGAAACTTTCTTTAAATCTTCCTAAGTTATTTAACAGGAGATTTTAAACATAATTGATCTCACCTGGTTAAAGAAATATATTGAGTTTGAAGAACCTGGATTTCTCGTGCCTAATTTTCGGTATTCATGCAAACCTTAGCCTTATCCCCGGATGCCACTCCGGAAACTCTGGGCACCATTCACGCCTATATAGAATCTACTGAGTCGCTCCAATCTGACGTCGTCACGACTGAGTACTTTGGCCCAAGCCTAAGGCTTCTACCGACTTTCCCCCTCCCTCTAGGAAGCTAATTTCCAAAAAGGACGGGCAATATACCTCAATAAAAACTCTCTGCACTTCAGGTGGATGTGGTGTATCCTTCACCCATAGTGATATACCTCCAATCCCTGAAGGTAACGATACGTCCAAGTCTCCTTTACCCATACCACTACCTTCTAACCAAGACCATACCCAGCTCCCTTTCCTCTTAGCCCTGCCCCTTCGAAACTACTACTTCCGACTTCCCTTCAGACGTGGGTTGCACACCCTCCATTAAGAGTGATAATCCTCCCCGCCCTGGGAGTAACGTTACCCCAAAATCTCTCTTGTCTCTACCCTAACCTCCGGGTCATGATCCCCTAACTTTGGTCTGTCGAAACAAACTTAGCTCCCGCAATACTAGCCACCACCCCGCCCCTCTAAATCGTGGTTGCCTCGCCGTTCTGAGACACCTTCTATAATGCCCGTGCCGGGTTCTTATCGCACGACACCTGTTTGTGAGGGTTCTTCTGCCTCCAGCTCTATCTCGACCTCCATCTCTCACTGGTCTGATTGATGATAGTAATTCTTCAATGGAACTGTCAGGGGATCCTTTCCAAATGGAAGGAATTCTTCTCTTTAGTATCTCATATTGTGGTCCACGTAATTTGGGTGTACAGATGAAGTGAGCAGTATGTTTGGTCTGGGTGTTTGCTTTGGTAGTTGTCGGGTTGATTAGGGTAGGTAGTTGTTGTGTTATCTTGGTACCTATGTTGTGTTTTCGTTAGGAAATAAGCCAGGATAGGTGGTGTGCATTGAAGCTTCCGCAGAGGTTATGCGAGTGGTTCGACATTCGAAAACAAGGTCTGCTGACCAAAGTCGCGTGCTCTCCCTTATCCTGATTTATGACCTTACGACCTTCAAAAATTTCAATAATTCCCGGATTAAGCTTGGGATGACCTTGGCAATTATATAATTCGAAAGAGAATGTAAAACAACATAAGGGTTTCAAATTTCGTTATAATCGGACGAATAGTTACGATGTTATTACAAAAACAAAAACAACCTGGGACCGACCAACATAGTGAGATATAGAGTCGCACGCGACTAAAAATTCCGTTCTTGAAATATAGTTAGTGATGATAATTTACATTTAAGGGGCGGATTGAAGCCTTTTCTCTTAGCCGTACACCCCATCTTTGTTGTGTAGAGCATGGTAACATTAATACATTTTGTGAACAACGCCCTCCCTCACCCAGCTACGGTGTATCGCGATTGACTGTGGAGGCGGGGTGGGTGGGGGTGGAGTGTTAATATCTTGCTTATTTAATATGTATTTATCATAGGTTTATTATAATCATCATTTACATATATCCTCTCTCCATTTGTGTGCTTACTCTGTCCTTTTATTGGCATTCATGCCCCCCCAACTTTTCTCTCTTTGTGTCATTTTTCTTGTCCAACCCCTCTCTTCTTCCTTCTATCGGACTGTCCTTGATGACGGACTTGCTTGAATTTGGATTTGTTACCTGTTTTTTTTTGTGTGGGGGGGGGGAGGGGGGGCATAGGTATAGTTTAAGTAACTCCATGAGCCTAAGTTTACTGTGACTAAGGGGAAGGCCACCACTGGTCTAGTTTAGCCCGCGTTGATAAATTTAGACATCCCTCCGGAAGGTTGTTCTTATTGGTTCTCAACTGATTCGCCACTAACACTAGTTGCATGGGAATATGAACCCAATCCAGGTGCGCATTAAGGGGTAAGGGGCTGACGCCCTCTCCAAATAAAATAAAATCAGACCGGTTTATGTTTATTTTTTTAGCCATTTTTGTATTCTGCTATTCAGAAAGAGGTATGTAATAATATAAAATATATAAAAACAGTTTTTGGACGGTTGCGATTGAATGTATCTTATATGATACATGTCTAAAATGGAGGTAAACTAAAAAAATAATTATTAAATTCAGTATTATTCATTAGCTGACGTCCAAAATCTACAATAACTCACAATTCATCATTTTTTGATATGTAAAAAAAAAAAAAAAATTCGGATCTGATAAAATTAGTTCTCATTCCTTCATGAGATGATGTTATTTATTATCAATGCTCTCTATGATAAACCTTAATAATCATCAATGCCCTTTTCTCAGACTACTCGGAGGGAGGAATTCAGGTTAGCCCCCTCCCAAATTTTTAGCCTGGATCTGCCACTGATCGAATCTAAGTGTATAAGGTAGTCTACCCCTCTATGAATGATTCTCGTGATAAGTGTTCTAAGTTTGTTCAGTTCAATTTCCTCCGTTCGTCGGGTCTTTATGACAGCAAAGTGGACCGAAAGTTAAATTAATCCGTTTTTCTCGTATTAAAATCTGATATCGATAATCCGCTTTCCAATGTTGACTATTTTTAATTAAATGATCTTTTTAAATCTCGTTGTCATGCATGTGGGCTATTGGTGATAGAGACATTGTGTCGGAGGTCTTATACCGCACCCAACACGATGCTGTACGAGCTATGGCTTCTGTTGCACATGTCCCACCCTGCTATGTCTCATCCCAGGCTCATTTTAGTCAGGAGTTATTAAGATAAAATTAATTGAATGATTACGACGTCTTAGCTTCAAAGTAAGCGGACAGCGCAACGTGTTACTAATGCGTTTAGAGTGACTAAACCCGCCGGCTCAACTTGTATTTACAAATACCCCTACGTTAATTCTAACGCTTGAATGCCAGGGTTGAGTACTTCTTGAACCCTGTAGGTTTATTTTGAACTGGTGAGACGCTGTTTCAATTGGCAGCGGTTCGGGCATGTGTGTTGGCATGCACCTACATGTGTCGATTATGCCCGTGATTACCGTGACCCTGTGTGGACTATACCTCAGCGCTGTTCCAATTATGGTGGCACCCACATTGCTGCGGCCAAAATGCGCCCATGTTTCATATTCAAAAAGGAAGTCCTTTCGATGCGTGACTCGTTGCATCAGGGTGTCTCTACTCCGATGTTCTCCGTGATTTTGGAAGACATCGCTCTCAAAACTGGTCACTTGCTCACATCAAAGATTCTCACCACCATAATAATACTCGTCGTACTTCTCTCGATGTTCGGCATTTCTCCCCGAGGGTGTGTCTGCCTCAGCGGCGCACAGTGACGATCGGAATGAGACATTAACCGATATAATATTGGACGGCCTAAAACGGCAGTCGGAACTTCTTCTACAGGACTAAGCAAAATAACCACATTTGTTCCTACCCATAATAGATCATATCATACAGTGGAATTATCAGGGTGTTCTTCCCAACTGGGGAGAATTAAAAATTCTATTACATGACATCCAATCCAACCTCCATTTATCCCTTATTTTTGTGTTTTTAATTCTCCTGCCCCTGTTGGGGTTACATCACAATGCGGGGTATCACTGCTCTACCCATCTGTTAATCCGTATAGCTCTGCAAGCAGTAGCTGTATAAGTGTTTATATCCTGACTTTTAACTTGTTTGTTCCCTGTACCTCCTACCGCATCAGAACCAAGGAGTCTTTTGAACCAGCGGCCTTCTCTGTTTTTATTGTTAGGTTTAAAATGCCCGTCACCCACTTCAGAGTGACGGTGACTCTAATGGTTGACACTATTGTTGAATCTCTTTTAATCTCCGGAAATTTTACTTCTTCCCATGTGCAATCGAATACCTTTAGTTGTGTTGATTTGTCCTTGTGTTCTTTAGACTGTTTCTGTGAAGTTCCAGTGGTCTGTCCAGGACCACTTACAATGGAGTGAATCACCATCCCATCGTTCTAAAATCTGTTCTTCCTGGCCCTCAGTTCTCTCTTCCCGAAATGAGACTTAAGGAAGGCCAATTGGGACGGTTTTCAAGAGGTGTCGCATACCGACGCCACATTGAAAGATTCAAACGAGTCTGACTCAGCGGTGGACTTTATAACGTCCCTTTCCGTGATGCTGTTGAGCGTACAATCCAAAGATGGTGGGTTGGAACTCGATCATCTTTTCCTTGATTGTGCAGACTCATTCAGGCCTACAAATCTGATACCAGATTGAAAGGAATAGAACTAGAGCCATTGGCCAAAGGACTCTACGGTAGGCGTCAAACCTCTTAGCGAACTTGTGCCTCATCTACCCCTCCCTCGAATGTCTGGAAAAAGAGTTCATAAGATCCGGGGCTGATATGAGGGTTACACTGCTCCGGTGTTAAGTATTCAAGGGCCATTGGTATCCGATCAATTGTCGGTAGCTAATGCCTTGGATGGCCATTTTTTTTTATGCCGTTAGCAGAGTCGCCTGTTACCCAAACGAATTCTTAACCTTTAAGGCCTACAGGGAATCCCACCCTCCGGATTTTTCCACAACTCTTAGTCTCCCTTTGAATAAATTATTTACAATCGCTGAAATGCGTACTGCTATAGCGTACGAGCGGCTTAAAAGCTTCGTTTGAATGAGTCTTTTTTGAGACTCAGGATGGCTGAGTGGTTTCGCCGTTG